>PVHT020004020.1:43736604-43814383 GCA_004024745.2 Catagonus wagneri | reverse complement strand
CTGCAATTGGATTCTTAACCCACTCTGCCATGGCAGGAACTCTACGTCAGTCCTTCTTAAAGTTAGGAAGCCAATTTATTAGTCATCCAGAACTTATTTACATACTTTGTACTTAAGGAATATGAACTTTCAAAAAGAAGAAATGCTTTCTTAGGATCTCTCATTAGCTTTAAAAAAAAACAGCTTAATTGATATATAATTCATATACCATGATGTTCACTATTTTAAAGTCTGGATATAATTCAGTGGTTTTTAGTTACACTAAACAGGGTCGTGCAACTGTCACCACTCATTCCAGAACATTTTCATCACCGCAGAATGTAACCCTGTAACCATCAGTAGTCAGTCCCTGTTGTCCCTTCTCCTTAGTCCCTGAGAACCACTAATCTACTCTCTATCTCAATAGATTTACCTCTTCTGGACACTTTATATAAATGGAATCATGTGGTCTTTCATCCACGCTGCAGCATGTAACAGTACTTCATTCTCCCCCCCCCCACTTTTTTTTTTTTTTTTGTCTTTTTAGGCCGGCACCTGCGGCATATGGAGGTTCCCAGGAGAAGGGTTGAGTGAGAGCTGCAGCCTCTGGTCTATGCCGCAGCCACAGCAACGCCAGATCTGAGCCGTGTCTGTGACCTACACCACAGCTCAAAGCAATCCCAGATCCTTAACCCACTGAGAGAGGCCAGGGATCGAACCTGCGACCTCATGGATACTACTCAGATTCCTTTCCACTGAGCTGGGGAACTCCCAGTACTTCATTCTTCTTAATGGCCAAATAATACTCTATGCTGTAGATATACCACATTTTATTCATCAGTAGATGGACACTTGGGTTATTTCCACTTTTTAGCTATTATGAGTATCCACATACAAGTTTTTTCAGGGACTTGTGTTTTCAGTTTTCTTGGGTATTTACTTAGGAGTAGCTTTTCTGGGTCATACTTAACTTTTAGACAAACTGCCAAACTATTCTCCAAAGTGACTGTACCATTTTACATTCCACCACCAATGTATGAGGGTTCCAGTTCCTCAAACATGCTCACTGACACTTGCTGTTTTCTTTTGTGACTACAGTCATCCCAGCAGGTGTGAAGTGTTATCTCACTGCGGTTTCAATTTGTATTTTCCTAGTGACTAATAATGTTAACCATCATATTGCATCTTACTGGCCATTTATTTCTTTGGAGAAAAAGCTATTCAAATATTTTGCCCATTTTAAGACGTGTTGTCTTTTTATTATTGAGCTGTAAGAATTTTTTTTTTAATATATTCTGGTTACCAGACTTTTATCAGATAGATGATTTGCAAACATTTTTTTTCCTTCTGTGGATGTTCACTTTCTTGATGGTATCTTTTTGTATTTATTTTTAATGAGGTCCAATTTATTATTTCTTTTGTAACTTATGCTTTTGGTGTCACATTGCAGTCTCGTATCAGATCTCAATCACCACACTTACTTTAGCTTGTCTGCATCCACTAGCCCAACTCTGTTACTCCAAGACAAAAGGAGATTAAAGGTGGGAGGGGCTGAAGTACAGCAATATAGAAAGAGCGTGGGGTTTAGAGTCTTAAGATTGAGTCCAGCCCATTTATCATGGGAATTAAGTACTTAATTTTTCCAAATCTCAGTTTTCTTTCCGGAAAATGGAGTAATAACAAGGACTATTTCATAATGTTATTGTGAAATTTGAAATAGCTAATTTGCAAAAAAGAGCTTAGCACTGTACTTGGCACAAAGGAGGCAACTAATAAATGTTAAGTTGTCATTTTTTATTAAGAGAGGGTGGAACTGGAGCTGAACCTGATTAAGAATTACCCGACAGAACTAAAGTCATCACTCTGCTTCTAACTGTGCATTTCGGAAAGGCTGCTGTAACTTTGCTTATGGCCACGTAATTTTCTGGCACCATGAAAAAAAAAAACCTGAGAAGCACACAGCAGGAGAATTTTATTTCTTTTGAATTCAGGAATGAACAAAATTATTGCTCTTCTGGAATCCAAAGAAGAGCCCTAAACCAAAAACCTGTGCTGTCAGCATGATCTGATGTTTCATCATGATGTCTGCTTCTTATTACTTATCATTTATTAGGGGCCATTTATATAACTACATGGAAACTAACAAACACAAATCCTTCTCTGTCAGTTAGGTAGAGGACTTTAAGAAAGGTCACTTGATACTTTCATGAAATATTTACCATACTTTACAGCATTACTTTAGAACTTTCATATAAATATCCCAATCACTTGGTATTTTTAGTAACAGAGCAGTTTAGGGCACAATAAAACACACTCTGTTTTATTATGATAAACTCAGACACTGGTGAAAGTTCAAAGTAAAATCATCTTCTCAGAATGCTCCTGTGGGGCAGAAAGACTAATAAATGAGGCACGTTCCAGCAGAGATATGCTTATTAATACTTGATAGAAGGAGACTTCCCCCCCCCCAGTGTCTCAACATTTTTAGTTATTTTCTTTCTTTTTTCTTGAAGGAGACTTTTTAAAACTTTATGCTTAAACAACTCAGTCTAAAATTTAATTCATCATCAGAAGTTCAACTCTTGGTCAGTAATTGCTATAATTATATTTCCTAATGTGGACATTTTAGCAAATATTAAAACCCTCTTTGAAAGCAACCCATAATAACCCTATGCCACAAAACACTTAAGTTATGCTTCACAGTTGTCTATTTTAGTTATTCCTATCTTAACTTGCAATCCAAATAAACATTTAGGGATTACTTCTGTGACGGAAGACTAACCAATAACACGAGGGGGCTACGATGGTGAATAATAGCACAGACCTTTTTCATGAAAAATTGAGCAATTCAGTAGGTGATCTAGAAGCAAGGTGTTGTCACTAATGGGGGAATGACAGTGGGATAAAGATGAAAAATTTTCAATCATTACCCGAGTTGATAAAGCAATTTGTGAGACAGCCCAAGTTAGAAACTGGCCAAAGATGCTGAAAGTAACATGCATGCAATGCTTATATGTGGTAGGTGGTTTTCTAAGCAGTTCTCAAGTCCAGTAACTCATCCAACTCTGGCAGCAGCTCAGTGTGGTGGGAGCTCTTAGGCCCTCCCTTGCAGAAGGAGAAGTACAGGAAGTGCACACATGCTGGGCCACTCAGATGAGAGGGGCACCTAGGCAACCTGGCTGAGGAGTTGGTGTTCTTAACTGCTCTTCTATGTTATTTCTCAACTCAAAGAGGAATTACCATTAGTAGAGTAGTTTCTGAATTCCCAAAAGCTCTACTTCTTCAAAACCCTCAAAATGTGAGATACAATGATGTCGATAAATGACATTTGATAACTTTTCTCTCTTTTAAAGTTGCTACCACCTTTATGTTTTATTCTTAAATTCTACATGAAATATAGGTCATAAACTCTAGTAAGTACGGATTACATAAAGTATAATCTTGTGTAATGACAATACGAATGTCCCCTTTCCAGATTATGTCTCTGTGGGGGATAAATTTCGGGTCCATATTTTCTAGGAATTAATCATTTTGGAAATAGCTCTTCATACCATAACAATACCTTATTGTATAGATTCGTTAAGCTGTGAGTAAATAACATCCCATTGAATGGTATGAAATACTGATGATAATATTTAGAAAAGTGGTCTTGGTTGACAAATGCATCATTTATGTTAATAACAGCAACTGGGGCAGGTTCAGTTTTGCGGGACCTAAAACTTATCTAATGTGGGGACGTCTTTCAGAATTAAAAAAAATTAGGTGCAAGGAGTGAATATGAACTTATAAGAGTTTCATTCAAATGATAGACCACCCCGAAGTTTTCAGCTTCATTAGCTTCATGGTAAACCCACCACTTCAGATAGCAACTACAATAAATTAAAAAAAAATAAGATAAAAATAATACCTGAAAAGGATTCTTTACTTTTTTTCCCCCAGAAGGACCTCGTAATTTCAAACTGTATACATATCGCTTTATTTGATTTTTTTTCTCCTTTTAAGTTCTCAATTGTCTGGAAAAATTCTGTTCACAAGCCATCTGCCCATTATGTGCAATGAGGAAAAAGAGAGGGTCAGTGATTTGTTCCAGGTCACAGAAGCCTGTGTGGGCTCTTTCCACTGTTCTTTCAGTGTATAAATTTGGAGAAATAATATTTTGAGTCGGATATGAAGAAGACTCTCCTCTTAGTGTCTTTATCATTATTTTTCTGCAGAGGAAACTAAGGTTGGACAAATTTACAACAACGCCAGAACCCAAACTCTCTAATTCCTGGGTCTAGAACACTCTTTAACCTTATACCTGGTAGCACTCTTGGGAAAATGTTTCATTTTGATGTGAGACAGAACTGGACTATTTGAAGTTGTCTTTTTTCCCTGGAGATAATTACATTTTTTTTTTTTTACCTCAGAAGAGCTAGAATTGTGAGAAAACTACTTACTCCAGTACTGGCAGTATTTTCCCTGTCTTATTTTGATATTTATTTAAGATCATCATAGTGTGGACTTCAGACAAATGAGAGGGTGAAGTAGTTTGACTCTTCAAGTTTACTTCCTAAAGCCTTCAAGTTTCTCCATGTTTCAAATACATAAAAGGAAATTACTTTTCAGCTTCATTCATACCCCGCCACCCACTGCCTAGCTCTCATTAAGTCCTTCATAAGTTATAAAAGAATGTTTGGGGATAGTAAAACAAATAAGAAAAAAAAAAAAACCTTAAGGTTTGACACAAGGATGTGCGGATTTTGACTTCCAACCCTGTTTCTATAGTAATGCTTCACCTACCTTGTAACTCTAATAACAGCAATTCCTTAGTGCCCAACTTGCCGGCCACCATATATTTCCCGTTTCTTATCCTCAGAATGGTCCTAAGAGGTAGGTGTTATTTGCGCCATCTTACAAAAGAGGAAACTGGGGTTCGAAAAGTTTAGATAATTGGACTAAAAAACACCCATCCGCAATACAAATAAAACCGCAGTAAGTGCTAGAACTGTGTTTCAGGCACAGATCTGAGCAAAGAGAACAAGGCAGGGGAGAGGGGTCGTGTGAGTTAGACATTAATCTTCGGAGTTAGAAAATGCAAATTATTACACACAGGATGGATAAACAACAAGGTCCTACTGTACAGCACAGGGGGCTATATTTAATATCCTGAGATAAACCATAATGGAAAAGAACATATAAAAAAAGAATGAGGACATATGGATGGCCAACAGGCACATGAAAAAAATGCCCAACATCATTAATTATTAGAGAAATGCAAATCAAAACTACAATGAGGTACCACCTCACACCAGTCAGAATGGCCATCATTAATAAGTCTACAAATAACAAACCCTGGAGGGAGTAGAGAAAAGGGAACCCTCCTACACTGTTGGTGGGAATGTAAGTTAATACAACCACTATGGAAAACAGTATGGAGAGACTTCAGAAAACTAAATATAGAACTACAATATGATCCAATCCTACTCCTGGGCATATATCTGGACAAAACTTTCCTTGAAAAAGACACATGCATTCCTATGTTCATTGCAACACTATTCACAATAGCCAAGACATGGAAACAATCTAAAGGTCCATCAACAGATGAATGGATTAAGAAGACGTGGTATATATACCCAATGGAATACTACTCAGTCATAAAAAAGAACAAAATAATGCCATTTGCAGCAACATGGATGGAACTAGAAGCTTTCATACAAAGTGAAGTAAACCAGAAAAAGAAAGACAAATACCATATGATATCACTTCTACATGGGATCTAAAATATGGCACGAAAGAACTTATCTTCAGAACAGAAACAAACTCATGGACATAGAGAACAGACTTGTGGATGCCAAGGGGGAGGGGGAAGGGAAGGGAGTGGGATGGACTGGGAGTTTGGGGTTAGTAGATATAGACGATTGCATTTGCGTGGATAAGCAATGAGGTCCTGCTGGATAGCACTGGGAACTCTGTGACCATCAGTCACTTGTGAGGGAACATGATGGAGAATAATATGAGAAAAATAATGTGTATAGATGTATAACTGGATCACTTTGCTGTATAGCAGAAATTTACAGAACAGTGTAAATCAACTATAATAAAAAATTTTAAAAATGTATATATGTGTATAATTGAATATCTTTGCTGTACAGCAGAAACTCACACAACACTGTAAATCAACTATACTTCAAGGAATAAAAATTAAAAAAAAAACCCACAAGTGCAAGTATGCGTAACTCCAAGACTACTGCCCTTTCATTATATATCGCCTTTCAGAGTAAAGATACGTGCTAGCGTTGCTGTTGCCATGACTACCGTGCTGGCCAGCCTCCAACATAGCCCCATGTGATCCCCTGCCTTGGTTTTCTCCTCCTTGGAAAGTACCCTCCACACTGAAAACACAGGACTGACCAGGGTAACCAACAGGCTATTGCAAAAATGCAAAACATTTGTTAAGTATTGCTTGAGGGAAATGTTATTCCAGGCAGAGAGAAAACAGGCACAAAAGCAGGAAGATAGGAAAACGCGTGGCATGTGTGAGGGGTTATTTAATTAAAAAACAATATTGTATCACATTATTTCTTTTACATATAATTTAACTCAATTTCTTAGCAGTTAGGTGTGTTTTTCAACTTAAGTTAATTCAGTGTGATATTAAGTTAAAATTAAGCTTGTGTTTGCATTTATGGAAACAGGAATTTCAGCCTCGATTGTCTCTTGTAGCCTTCTAGGTGTGCAATTTTTCCCTCTTTTCCTAGTTGGCAAGGATACAACACTTGGGACCCCAGTGAGGCAAATACCAGTTGAGATCTAATAGTGAATCATTGTGGAAGAGTGAAAAGGTCCTGGACTTGGAGTCAGAAGGTCTGAGAAGTCGTGTGACTTTGCTGTTAGCTGTCTTCTGCGCACAGAGCATGTTACTGACTCGCGAATCCTGACGCTCAGCCTTCCCGGGGTGAGGGCAGCAGCACCCCAGCAGGGGTCAGCCTGGCTTGTCAACTTAGGGGAGCTCTTTATTTATCCATAGACCCGCCACCATTTATTCATCCGCCTGACACTTATCATTGTCTACTTTGTGCCAGAAACTGTGCTGAGTGATTGGTTGGGCATGAAAGGCAGCAGAGCGAGAGAGAAAGACACAGCAATAAGCAAGACTTGAGTGTGTGATAGATGCTGCAGTGGAAACACACAAGGTACAGTGTCAGCCCAGAGAAAGGGAGACGGTGGGGCCAGGCTTTCCCAAGGCAGTGATACCTGGTCAGGCTTTGAAGGACAGCTCACAATTCACTCTGCCCAAGTGACATCGGCAGAGAAGGTTCAAAGGCCCCAGACCAGCGCACAGGGCTGGAGTGTGATCTTCTCAGGGCACGAGAGGGCAAGAGATGTGACGGGAAAGCCGATCAGGTCACTGAGTGTCCTCCTCACAGTCCAAAGGTCAAAGCTCGGAGATAAATGAACGCACAGACCAGATCGTTCCTGCTTCCAGGGTTCTTTCACCTTTTGCAGGAGAACGTTTGGAGGGAGGCTTGTTTCATGGCACGATGTTCTGCCCTTGGGTTTACTGGAAGGAATAAAAGAGAAGTTTCTTTTTCTCCAGGATCATCTGGCTGCTGTGAGTCTTTCACATCAGGCAAAGTTTATTTTGTTCCGCTGAGTATTTGAAATGGGCAGTTTATTTCGAGATCCAAATATTGCAACATGGGGATTAACGGGAAACATGCTGTGGGAAATCACAGTTTGGAGAGTCAGGCTAATAATTTAACCTTCAAGGTGCATGCGCATTGCCTACACTCTATGGTTGCCAGAGTGTGTGTCTGTCGCCAACAGAGACTGGAGCCCCTGGAAGCAGGATCTGGGTCTTCAGCTATTTCTTTACTCTGCAAGAGTCTCTCCTCATCGTAGTTTCTTTTTCCTTTTTTTTCCATTTGTTAAAGTCTTATTAGAGCATAACTGACTTACAATGTTGGTGTAATTTCTGTCATATAACAAAGTGATTCAGTTATATAAGTATACACATCCATTCTCTTTCGATAGTTTCTTCTTTGAGCTAGGTGCGGGGGATGCAGAGAAAAGGATGCAATTCCAGCCTCTAAGAGTTCTTAGCTGATAAGTGAATATTGCCATTATTCCTTCATGGCTCTCCCTCACTGCCCTGCGATAACCACACCAAGCCTTAGATTATGTGCTGCGTGCCAAGCACTTTGTGTATTATCTCACTTAACACTCTCCACAACCCTACGATTACCCCCATTTTACAGTCAAGGAAATCGAGGCACAGAGGGATTGCCAGCTGAGAAAGTGATGAGACCCGATGTCCGCCAGGCAGTCTTCCCCAGACAGAGATGCTAGAAAGCGCTCCACAGGTTTTTGTTAAATGAAATGATCCACACGACTTTTCCTTTTATCATCACATGAAAGTACACAGAGCACACGCCATTGTCTTTTTATGGATACCATGAACTGAAACCCACGGCATCAAAGAATGACTCAATGTAGAAATCAGAACCCCAGAAAAAGGCTTCTTTAATCTTTCAAACAGGGAATCCTGCCTGCTTCTGAAACCAGTGTCCCCTCTGGGGTAGTCAAAGTCACCCTGGGTGCGATGAAGAAACTGAATGAAACGACCCTTGAAGATGGATCTGACTTTCGGAAATAGCCCAAATAACTTGAGCCAAGCCAGGTGAGTAAATTGCTCACTGAGCCTGGATAATGCTGCTTCGGTCATGTAACCGACTCCGCAATCACTACCTGAACTTATTTTGTTGGCTCAGCGGTGCTGTGCGGAGATAATAGAAAACTCCTTTCCCTCTTCTGTTCCTTGTTTTCCTCACCCAAGCAACTTAGAGAATAACTACAATCCATCTACCACAGTAAAAAGCCACCAAGCCATATAAGGTCACGTCTGTAAAAAGTTCCCATGAGTAAGCCACTGTGCAAATAGAGGAGACTATTATTACTGTTTGGTTGTCTAGAAACCCTCATTCATCACTTATGTACTTCTTGGCAGGGTTTTCCACTTGCCATTTTGTAGCCACACACGGAAGCAACTCCTAGAGCATTCACTTCAATAACCCTTGGCTGGTGTTGTTTTGTTAAACATCGAGGTGGGCGGTGGTGGGGAGGGGTGTAGTCGAGAGTGAGAGGTATGAAGGCACAAAAACGAACATGAGTTTAAATTGTATGGCCACAGCCATGGCATATGGAAGTTTCTGGGCCAGGGATTTAATCTGAGCAGCACCTGTGGCAACACCAGATCCTTTACCCCATTCTGCCAGGCCAGGGATTGAACCTGTGTCCTAGCATTTCAGAGATGCTGCTGATCCTATTGCACCACAGTGGGAACTCCAATGAATCTGATTTTTAAAAAAGCTTTTAACGAAAGTGGGACTTTGAATTGAGCTCATCTGTAACAGATTTCCGTAAGTTTTAAAAGCTCACTTAAGGAGTTCCTGTCGTGGCTCAGCAGAAAAGATTTTGAGTAGCATCCATGAGGACGCAGGTTCGATCCCTGGCCTCGCTCAGTGGGTTAAGGATCTGGCGTTGCCGTGAGTTGTAGTGTAGGTCACAGGCACAGCTTGGATCCTGCATTGCTGTGGCTGTGGTGTAGGCTGGCAGCTGCAGCTCCGATTCAACCCCTAGCCTGGGAACCTCCATATACCTCAGGTGTGGCCCTAAAAAGCCAAAATAACAAAAACAAAAACAAAACAAACCCAAAAACAAAACTCACTTAAAAAGTAAGTCAAATATAGCATATGGGTGTTCCTACTGTGGTCCACTCGAAACAAACCCAGCTAGTACCCATAAGCTAGCTGACCAATTCCGTAAATATTTTCAAATTCAAAAAATGAAACACTCATAAATTGGCTGACATACTGTAAGCTATTTTCTTTTTTTGTCTTTTAGGGCTGCACCCACAGCATATAGAGGTTCCCAGGCTAGGGGTCGAATCAGAACTACAGCTGCTGGCCTACACAACAGCCACAGCAATGCCAGATCTGAGCCGCGTCTGCAACCTGCACCACAGTTCATGAAAATGCTGGATCCTTAACCCACTGAGGGAGGCCACGGCTCGAACCTGCATCCTCACGGATACCAGTCAGATTCGTTTCTGCTGAGCCATGAAGGGAACTCAGCTATGAAACAATGGCCGTTTTCAGTATCACCTGGGGTTTGTGCCCCATAAACACAGGGATTCTGACCGAGTATGCAATAAGCATAAATAAAGTTTGGTATACTTATTTAGAGCAGCTGCATTAGCAAGCCCTAACAGGAGAGAATTTCTGCTTTGACTTGGCATTAAGGAGAACAGAATCCAGCAGTTATAATTTACACATGTGATGATGGGAAGAATTTGCCAGAGACAAACTTCTGGCTCTGTACACTTCCAATCTCGTTTCTGTTCCATCACCTACATACCTCCGATGCATTGCACTCAGAGGATGTGTTGATACGATGGTACCATCTCTGACCCTGAACTTTGGTGTCTCCAAGCAGGGTGAATTTGCTTAGCGGAGTAATTCTGGAAGCTGGAACGACTAGCAATAACTTACATGCACATAGGAATGATGGCAAGTCACACAAATATATTTCACTCATCTCGAATTAAATGTATTTCCAAACAACTTTCCTTTAGGCTTATGGAGCCAAAAATGCCCTTGGCTACCTAACTGGTGGGGAAGTACTGGACGGAGGGAAAACTGGAATGGAGAGAGACAGCAATTAGAGTTGTAGCTAAAGTGTTGTCTGAAACGTTTCCAAGTATATGACTGGAGTTCCCATCGTGGCTCAGTGGTTAATGAATCTGACTAGGAACCATGAGGTTGC
The DNA here is from genome assembly GCA_004024745.2 of Catagonus wagneri. NCBI lineage: Eukaryota > Metazoa > Chordata > Mammalia > Artiodactyla > Tayassuidae > Catagonus > Catagonus wagneri. The sequence continues at coordinate 43,803,598 of PVHT020004020.1, read as the reverse complement.
GGGTTCGATCCCTGGCCTCGCTCAGTGGGTTAAGGATCCGGCATTGCCATGAGCTGTGGTGTAGGTTCCAGACGTGGCTCGGATCCCGCGTTGTTGTGGCTGTGGCAAAGGCCGGTAGCTACAGCTCCTGTTAGACCCCTAGCCTGGGAACCTCCATATGCCGCGGATGCGGCCCAAATAAGGCAAAAAAAAAAAAAACAACAACAACAAAAAAAGAAAGAAACATTTTGGGAAAACAAATTTATTAAAAGCAAGCTATCTAGTGACTAATTTGCATAATATATCCCCCAAAAGTAATTTTAAAAATTTCTGATTTTTATTTGCCTAATGGCTAATTTATGGAACTATTAACTCATCAGAGTTTTTTCTAGTCTATTTGCAAAGCTTAAAGCGATTCATGTTTTTCAAGGCTGGCCAGTGTTCTGTATATTTTGGGAAATGATGACTTGTGAACTTTCAATGTTGAGGTATTGTACACTTTATGAGTGCCAGGGATTTTCAAATACGAATCATCTCAGTGGAGGCTGGATTAGTACTCAATAGTTTCAACAACCTCTTAGTAAACTGCAATTAGAAGGAAATTTTTTAACACGAGACGGGATGATAAAAGCAGAAATGTTAAAAGCATTCCCTTTTAAACTAGGAACGAAACAAGAATGCCTGAATACAAAACAAGAATACTATTTATACTCAACATTATAATGGAGTTCTTTGCTTGTGTAATAAAATAAAGAAGATTTAAAAGGACTAATGTTCAGAAAGGGTAAGAGAAATTTTTATTGTTTCAAATAATATTATTATCTGCAAAAAACTTAGTCTACAGATTATTAAAATTAATAAGATTTGGGAAGAATGTGGAATATAAGATCAATTTAGAAACTTAATTATCTTTCCGTACATCAACAAAAGAAAATGCAATTAAAAATATATTTCCAAAAGCAACAAAGTATAAAGTATCTAGCAATAAGTCCAACAAATGATGTGTAAGATCTTTGTGTAGAATATTCCAAAACTTTATCAAAGGATATTAAAGAAGACCTAAATAAATGAAGGCAACACCACTTGTATGAGCAGGCATATTTAACACCATAAAAATGCCAAATTTCCTCAAATTGAGCAATAAATTTGACGTAATTTCAAAATTCAGAAAAGTCATTACTTGACAAACTAAATTTTACAATTCTAAAATTTAAATGGAAGAGCAAAGGGTCAAAAGTAGCCCATCATTTCTGAATTTGGCAAGAAGTCTTACCTTATCAGATAACAAAACCTTCATTAAACTGTAATATTAATAAAATGTACTATTAATGAAGTCAGCAATGTATGGCAAAGCTGGCATTGCAGACTAATGGAGATAGTAAGGACTACTCAATAAATGTGGACAATTAATTAGCCATATAAAAGATTAAGTGATGTGCTAATTCATACCAGAAACAAAAATAAATTCCAGACACATAAAGGATCCTGGTTTGAAAAGAAAACATACTTCTAAAAGGAAATACATAAGAACGTTCTTATAACCTCAGAGTGGGGGAGGATTTCTTAAATCACAGAAGAGCAATAATTAAGGCAATGAGAAATCACCTCACACTAGTCAGAATGGCTATTATGAAAACGTCTACAAGTAACTAGTGATGGCGAGGCTATGGAGAAAAGGGAACCCTCATACAGTGTTGGTGGGAATGTAAATTGGTACAGTCACTATAAAAAACAGTATGAAGGTGCTTTAAAATCTTAAAAGTAGAACTGGCATACAATTCAGTATTTCCACTCCTGGATATTTGTACCAAGAAACCAAAAACCTGACAATGAAAAGTTATATGCACTCCAATGTTCACAGCACCATTATTTATAATAATTAAAGACATGGAAGCAACCTAGGTGTCCAGCAACAGATGGATGGATAAAGAAAACGTGGTATTTTAATCCAGTGGAATATTACTCAGCCATAAAAAAGACAGAAAATTTGTCATTTTTGACAACATGGATGGACTTGGGTATTACGTTTAGTGAAATAGGTCAGAGAAAAACAAATGGTGTATGGTCTCACATATATGAGGAACCTAAAAAATAAAACAAATAAGCAAATACGACAAAACAGAAGCAGATTCGCAGACACTGAGGAAAAGCTAGTGGTTACCAGAGCAGACAGTTAGGGGCAGGGGAATATAGGTGAAGGGGATTAAAAGGTACTAACTACTAGGTATAAAATAAGTAAGTTGTAAGGATGTAAGTACAGCACAGCGAATGTATTCAATGTTGTATAGTAACTTCGTATGGATTTTAATCAATATAAATATCAAATTACTATGTTGTGCACCTGAAACTAGTGCAAGGTTGGAAGTCTACTAAACTTCAACAAAGAAATAAAATAACTTGGTAAATTAAAAAGAAGAACTCAGACATAACAGAGAGCATGAACAGACAAGTCATACACAGGAAGAAAATGTTTACAACACACAGAGCTAACAGAAGATCAGTATTTGTACTGTTTCAAAAACTACACAACGATAAGAAAAAGACAGCAACCTCTCCCTCTGCCCTTCCCCGAAAGGGTCATAAATCCATAAGTGGGAATTTCCAAGAAGAGGAAACGAAAATGACCAATAAACATGTTGAAAGACGCTTCTCTTATATCAATAAGTGACACGCACATTAAAACTATTTACGCCAAGACGCCATTTAATACCTTCCAGACCAGAAAAAGATTAAGAAGGCAGACGCTGGCAATGTTGTTGTGTTGTTGAGGCAGGGGAGTAACTGCTGGTCTGAGCATGGAGGATACAGAACTTTGGAACACATACGATGTATTGAGGAAAGCTGGTCATGCCCACAGTGCGTCCCTCTCCTAAGCGGGAACCTCAGAGACACCCTTGCACAAGCACACTGGAGACGCGGGCAAGAAGGAGCACCGCCCCAATGAGAAACAAACTTCAGATAACCCTGTGAGGGGCCAGAACGTCCTTCTGAAGGGATCATCACATTGTGATAGTCCGCTACTCCAAACCCGCCTGCGGTTTCTTTTTTTTTTTCTTCTTCTTTTTTTTTGTGTCTTTTTGCCTTATCTAGGGCTGCACCCATGGCATATGGAGGTTCCCAGGCTAGGGGTCTAACAGGAGCTGTAGCTGCTGGACTACACCACAACCATAGCAACGCGGGATCCGAGCCGCATCTGCAACCTACACCACAGCTCACGGCAACGCCGGATCCTTAACCCACTGAGCAAGGCCAGGGATAGAACCCGCAACCTCATGATTCCTAGTCAGATTCGTTAACCACTGAGCCACAACGGGAACTCCCCGCCTGTGGTTTCTGATCTATCCCCCTGAGAAGAGAATTCTAAAGCCCTTCAGCCTCTGCTTGTCTCTCAGGGCAACGTGCTCCTCCTGCATTATTTCATGCTTGGTTCTTCTTTCATCCCCATTCAACCTAAATACCACTTCCAGGAGAGTCCGATTTGCCACCGCATCTAAATTCGTTTTCCCCATCTTATTTTCTCTCTGCCCTATAACTGTTTACCATAGTAATAGTTACTAATATTTGAATTATGTATACATGTATATATGCATTCATTCCTAATTTTTTTTTTTTGCCTGTCTTTGACATTAAACTAATAACCTCCAGGAGGACAGGGACTAGGTCAAACGGGCTTATGATTTTATCTGCTGTGCCTTCCACATAGCCTAGAAGGGTTACTCAGCAAATCTGTTGAAATCGAATGCTTGACTAAAAAGTCTGCGTAAAGTGCATCTGTGTCTACTTGGGTGATTTGTTGACCCGAGAGTACATCTGGTTCCTCTAGTCGGTGGGAAGGACAACTGGATACAACAGTCACATAAGGTCTTAATGTTTATTTAGAAGTGGGGGAAGTGTTTATCTTTTTATTTGTTCTTTTTAAAATTGTAGTATAGTTGATGTACAATGTTGTGTCAGTATCAGGGGTACAGCAAAGTGATTCAAATATATATAAATATATATAAATATATTTATATATATATTTATATATATGAGTATACATATTCTTTTCTAGATTCTTTTCTCTTATAGGTCATTACAAGGTATTGGATATAGTTCCTTGAGCTATACAGTAGGTCCTTGTGGGTTTCTATCTTATTTTTAACCTCAAATCATTAGCCAATACGTGCCTGACATCTTTGACAATTAATTAATTAATGCTTACTAGGGCCACACCCGCAGCATATGGAGGTTCCCAGGCTAGGAGTTGACCCAGAGCTGCAGTTGCTGGCCTATGCCACAGCTACAGCAATGTGGGATCTAAGCTGCATCTGCGACCTGTACTATAGCTCAGGGCAATGCCAGATCCCCAACTCATTGAGTGAGGCCAGGGATCGAACCCGCATCCTCATGGATACTAGTCAAATTCTTTTCCATTGCACCACAACAGGAACTCCTGACAAATTATTTTCAATGATTTTATATACAATATAAGTAGACCTTTCAACTAGACTAAAACTCCTCTACTGTCAAACTGTTTGAAAGTACGTGTAATATTTTAGTTTGGGTCTAATACACATTTAAAAATTATAAATGCTAATACAGAGATTTGATGCTGAATATTCAAATGTACAGGTGAAATAGACCTTGGCTCTTTTTAAAGAGGCTTCTTGAATTTGTGTTGATAGAGGTTTTTATTTTATTTTTATTCCATTTATTTATCTGTACTTATTTAAATCATCTTATAATATTTATTTAAATTTTACTTTGTATATTTTATAATTTTAAAAGTATTTTTATGTATTTTAATTTAATGGTATTTTTCCTGGTTAGAACTTGAGCTCCAAGAAGAGTCTGCTTTACGGTCAGCATAAGAAAAGGATGAAGGAGACGAAGTGATTTAAGAAACACCCCAAATTCAGCAAAATATGGAAATAATGCAAGAGTTTTACATTTCAATCTTAGGAATTCTGTTCCTGCTCAACCAACCATAACCTAAGTTAGGTAGAGTCATTTTAATGAGGGATGGAAACATTAGGCTAACATTAAACAGATTTATTAGGAAACATTTTGCATAAATTCAGACTCTTGGTCCCTAACACCTCTTTTAAAAAATTATTGAACTTGTTTTCGTAACCGGACAGTTTGATATGTTAATGCTATTAAATGAAGTGGGATTTCTTACTTTTCTACTTGATTTTAAAAAGCTGTAATGTTGAGTACTTTTTTGCATAAATGATTAAAATTATTAAAAAATAAATGATCAACTTTCTGGATATGGTACTACGTAAACGTGAAGTTTTGGTGTGGAGATTATTCATCTGGCTTGACTAGGTAAGTTTATGTGAAAGTGACATTAAAGTTTACATCACAAGAAAAGCAAATTTTTGTTGATGAGCACACTGTTTATACCTTAACAATATAGAAATAGAAACATAATGTAAACATGAAACTTATATAATGTTATAACCTAATGTTACTTTCATTAGGAAAAAGTTTGCACCAAAGTTGGATAAAGTAAAATCCATAAAAATGTGAATCATTATGTTATATATCTGAAACTAATATAATATTGTAAATCAACTATACCTCAATTTAAAAACAAAGTTGGATGAGGAACCTTTTCTTGTTATTTTTTTCTACTTGCCCTTGATTTTTATAATTTACAAGTTGCCATTATTATGAAACAAAATGAAGGATAGGTGAATTTTCATTAGAAATATTATCAGGGTGGTGCTGATGTGGATATTAATATTTATAGCCACAAAAGATATGTCCTGAATCTAGTTGAAGCTGCTATAAACCACTTACAGCAAGTAGTTGAGCCAGAGCACAGCTAGTACTATTTTAATATTTAATTTAGAAAGTTCAGAAGAGGGGGATTATTTTAAAATTTTAATGTATTACTATTTTGATAGCAATACAGTAATTTTCTACCCAAGTAAGGTTTTCAGTGTAACTATTTTTTAAATTATTTTTAAAATTATAGTTGATTTACAGTGTTGTGCCAGTTTCTGCTGTGCCAAAAAGTGACAGAATATTCTTTTTAATATTATTTTCCATCATGGTCTATCCTAGGAGACTGGACATAGTTCCCTGTGCTATACAGTGGGACCTTATTGCTTATTCTTTGTAAATGGAATAGTTTGTATCTATGTACCCCAAACTCCTAGTCCATCCTTCTCCCTACCCCCTCCCTAAGTTATCTCTTTGCTCTCACTTTCTATGAACCTGAGAGTGGGCCAGGAATTGCGTAACCACATAGCTGGCCAGTTTTCCAGGACTAAAATGTACTAAAGAAGGCACTAACAACTTTTGTGGTTAAGAGTTCTATTTGCTCAGAAGATCATGTCCTTTGCTGGGAACCTGCTTGAAATCCACCTGCCCATGCACCTGGCTGTGCCTTCTCTTTCTCCTTGAGGAAGGAGCTCTCCAAGCAACACCTGCAGATGGGATGTACTCACCTGAGAAGCACCGAGACGGGGCTGTCAGCAGGGCTGTGCTTGCTCAGGCTGCCCGGAATCTCAGACCTCCATGTCTTGTCACTGGAGGACGACAGCCTCTTTTTCACCATTGTGCACTTGTCAATCGCTACGCCAAGAAATAAACTCAAGGGCTCATTTTTTCACCTCCCCAGTAATGTGACAGTCTCTGCCTTTTAGCCTTGCTCGCTTCCCACATTGCAGGAAGCTCTTTCTTCACATGACTCCTAATCTAGCTGAGGAAAATTTTTTTTTTGAAGTCAGTTAATGAGTAACATGTAAGTATGACACAGAGTGGTTTTCATCCTACCCGCATTTGCTCCAAAGGAAAAATAAACGTGTTTGGGCAAAACAGCTTTCGGTTTACTAAGATGAACGCCATATGACTCTGAATTTAGGCAGAAAAATCTACAGAATAGTAAATACTTCCAACAACAACGAGGTGCAGAGACTGGCAGCATCTAAACATTGAAAACTGGGAGGCTTTCTTTAATTCCCTGAGCCTGATCAGCAGAGCAAGGAATGTGGGTGTGCTTTATGCCTTTATACACACAGAAAATAACCAGCTTATGTTTGGTAAGACACAAGGAACCTTAAGGCTTCGCTGTTTGGTCCTTAGGAGTTGAAGTGTTCTGGAGTTCTCCTGGAAGCCAGGTGTACAAGTTAGGGGAGCCTCATCATTCAGGTTGTGTATTTTGCTGGTTACAGGAGGCTGTGCCCTGTACCAAAAAGGTGATGCAACAAATAAAAAAAAAAAACAACACAACACTAGGCATAGCAACATGGATGGACCTAGAGATTATCATACAAAGTGAAGTAAGACAGACAGAGAAAGACAAATATCATGTGATAGCAATTATATGTGGAGTGGAATCAAAATGATACCAAGAACTTATTTAGAAAACAGAAACAAACTCACGGATTTCAAAACCAATGTTATGGTTAGCAGAGAGGAAACCGTTCAGGGAAGGGAGGAATCGGGATGGTGCGAATAACATATACACACTGGGAATTCACATCATGGCTCAGTGGTTAACAAATCCGACTAGGAACCATGAGGTTGCGGGTTCGATCCCTGTCCTTGCTCAGTGGGTCAATGATCCGGCGTTGCTGTGAGCTGTGTGTGGTGTAGGTCGCAGACGCGGCTTGGATCCCGCGTTGCTATGGCTGTGGCATCAGCCCGCGGCTACAGCTCTGATTAGACCCCTAGCCTGGGAACCTCCATATGCCATGGGTGCAGCCCTAGAAAAGGCAAAAAGACAAAAAAAAATCTACACACTACTGCATAAAACAGATGATTAACAAGAATCTACTGCATAGCACAGGAAAATCTACTCAGTAGTTTGTGATATCCTAGATGGGAAAAAAACGGATATATTTATAGGTGTGACTGGTTCTCTTTGCTGTACACCTGAAACTAAAACAACATTGTAAGGCAACCATACTCTAATAAAACAACAACAACAACAAAAATACACTAGGAGGCAAGGGTTTTGCCTCCATCCTTTGCTTTTGGCTGCATAACCACAGGTGATGTCAGCCCTGCGGAGTGCGGTGTTAGCCTCGTGTTTCTCCCAAGATTAGGATGAAATCACACAGGAGAATATTGGCTGTATTATCATTACAGTTACGAGGAACCCTACTAAAAGCAAGAGGGAAAGTGAATTTCCTTTGTGACAATCTTTAATTGCTGACTGTTGATGCACAAGAAAAACATCAGTTTTTCACTAGTGTTACTAGTGGCAAGGGAAGAATTTGGTCCAGATTAGCTCTGTTCTCTCTCTTCTATTCCCCTTGTGATTAGTCAGGGACATTGGAGAATGACGGGCTTAAGTGAAGTACACAGGTTCTGATTGTGGAAGAGAGCAAAGTTTCTTCAGAAATCAAACCTTTAGCCTGGCCCTTGTTAGCACTTTGCTCTAACCAGCTGATAACCAGCCAGGGACAGGTTTGTGCTGCTCCATGGGCAGTACTGACTCTAAGCACACTTTTGAAATCAAAGCGTATCTTTCGGTGAGATTTTGCTAGTGCCTAATAAATTGGCCAGTTTATCTCAGTTGGCCCAGGAGTTTCTCAGTTTTAGCACTGAATGCCCCACATCATAGGAACCTCTTAGGTCTGGGCAAACCAAGGCAGGAGATCACCCTGGTTCCACTGTTCTCTTGCTGCAATTCTGATGCTGCATAGCACCCAGTGGCCCTCCTTATCTTTTTTTGTTGCAGTATCTGTATTTCTCTTTTCCCCCTTATGTTTCTCCTCACATTCCCCTTCTGCATTGCAGTTATGTTGGAAAGATAAAGCTAAGTTATACTAAAGTGGATTAACCAAATCATCATGATCTACAGGTTATCATACCAAGTAAAATAAGTCAGACAGAAGGAAGGTGAGTATCGTATGCTATTCCTTATATGTGGAATCTAAAAAAGTGATACAAATGAACTTATTTGCAAAACATAAATAGACTCACAGATATAGAAAACAAACTTATAGTTAGCGAAGGGGAAAGATGGGAGAGGGATGGTTTAGGGGTTTGGGATTAACAGATACACACTACTGTATATAAAATAGATAAGCAACAAGGACATACTCTAAAGCATGGGGAACTGTATTTAATATCTTGTAATAACCTATAATGGGAAAGAATCTGGAAAAGTATATACATAACTCAATCATTTTTGCTATATACCTGAAACTAGCACAATATGGTAATCAACTATACTTCGATAAAAGCAGAAATTGACAGAACAATGTAAATCAACTATAATAAAAAATTAAAAAAAAGAAAGGTCTTGGAAACGAAGAAAAAAAAATAAAATTCAAGAGTTCCCGTTGTGGCTCAGCAGGTTAAGAAGTATCCATGAGGATGTGGGTTCAATAGCTGGCCTCATTCAGTGGGTTACGGATCCAGTGTTGCTACAAACTGCAGTGTAGGTTGTAGATGAGGCTCATATCCTGCGTTGCTATGGCTGTGGCGTAGGCCGGCAATGGCAGCTCCCATTTGATCCCTCGCCCAGGAACTTCCATATGCTGCAGGTTTGGCCATAAGAAGAAAAAAAAAATCAAAGCCATCACCATATCCTCATAAAATAGTAACAACCTGTAAGGTAGCTTCTGCTCTTTGTAAAGAAAAAAGTCTAACCAGCAAAGACATTTGTAAGTAATGAAACACAGTATGTTGCTGTTTTCCAGGCAGGTTTGGATTTTAATTGGGGGCAAAGCTTAACTCAGGACAGTGTCTCTAGAGGAGGAAACCCCAGTGTCCCTAGCTAGTCTTTGGGCATATTTTTCAATAAAGGAATTTTCTTAATACTCATTCAGTCAACAATGTTTTATCACCAAAACTCCATGCTATCTGCTGTGAGTAATACAAAAATATTTTAAGAAGTAGGTCCTTGCTCCAATAATGTAGCTAAGAAGAGAAAATATACATAATTGAAAAGTTAACTAACAATAAAAGAGGAAGAAAGGCAGTAAGTCAGGCTCATATTTCCTTTTTTTTTTTTGTCTTTTTAGGGCGCACACGTGGCATATGGAGGTTCCCAGGCTAGGGGTCAAATTGGAGCTTTAGCCGCTGGCCTATACCACAGCCATAGCAATGTTGGATCTGAGCTGCATCTGCAACCTAAACCACAGTTCACAGCAACACCAGATCCTTACACAGCTCATGGCAATGCCAGATATTTAACCCACCGATCGTGGCCAAGGATTGAACCCGTGTCCTCATGGATACTAGCCAGGTTCGTTAACCGCTGAGCCACGATGGGAACTCCCCGAGGCTCATATTTCTTGAACATCTGTACTATTTAGTATCTTTTGAGTCTATCTATTATCTCTTGGATAATTTCATAATCGTATTTCACTTAATCCTTGCCAAAACCACCTTTTTACAGATGATGAAAATAGATATTAAAAGATAAAGCAGTTTGGCCATAATTAAGCGGTCATAAGAATGTGGTCTTGCCAGAATTGCTTGATTCATTCAAAAAACGTTAAGCACTTACATGAAAAAGGAGGCAAGATCATTTGAGACTGGGATGATTCAGAAGAGTCTTGTGGAAAAGGTGGAGTTTGAGTTGAGTTCTGAAGAATGAGGAGATAACGGAAAAGCAGAAAGGGAAGCAAGGAGGGCTGAACTCTTAAGCAAGATGTTGAGTAAATTCCTTATCATAAGAAATTGTATCAGCGATGAGATTCGTTGAAACTCTAGAGCAGGGGTCACAAACTTAAATGCCTTCAAGAGTCCGAAGGTAAGTAAAACCTTGAGGCAGGAGAGGGGCATAGAATTCGGAAGAAAGTGGAAGAAAAGTGGAATTCTCATGCCCTCCCTGGGGGCTTGTCAGTGTTAAACTACAGATGCTGGTGGGAGGAGCGACCTAAACCTATCTGAGGGCAGGATTCAGTGTGGCCTTTCTCCTGAATTTCACTTCTGTTTGCTTTTAATTTTTTGGCTCGGTTGGTGGCATGCGGAAGTTCCCGGGCGAGGGATCGAACGTGTACCACAGGTATAACCAGAGCCACAGCAGTGACAATGCTGTATCCTTAACCTGCTAAGCCATGAGGGAACTCCCTGAATTTCACTTTTTGATATGAGCTGCCTGTGAGCAATCCTTCAAAATTTGCTGGGCGGGGAGTTCCTGTTGTGGTGCGGCAGAAATGAATCTGGCTAGTGTCTGTGAAGATGCCTGGCCTCGCTCAGTGGGTTAAGGATCCGGTGTTGCCGTGAGCTGTGCTGTAGGCTGAAGACACGGCTTGGATCCCGCGTTGCTGTAACTCCGGCCTAGACCAACAGCTACAGCTCTGATTTGACTCCTAGCCTGGGAACCTCCATATGCTGCAGGTGTGGCCCTAAAGAGACAAAAAACAAAAAACAAACAAACAAAAAAAGGAAAGCAAACAAGACCAAGACTGACAACTGGTAGGCAGTTTTAAATAAGACAGCCAATGAAGGAAACATCTCATTTTTTTTTGATGCTCTCCAAAAAGTCATAATGTTATACCCGTATAAACAGAGATTGTAAAAGAGACTGAGACAGAAAAGAACTTGGGAAGTTCAGTTAACATCTCTGGACTTTTTTCTCTTCTATTGCATGAAGAGAGAATAAACTCGATTTGGCCTGCTCACATGTTCTCTTTGGCCTCTACCATGTTTCGTAAGTAGAAATTTCCTATACACTTTAGGCAGAACACGTTACCTAGCCTTGCCTGGAAAATCAGATCTGACAAGAATGTGGCAACAGTTGGCTAGTTCTAAGCTGTAGAGACCCCTGGCGATGGGGCTGACATCTAAAGTCTGCCTCAGTCTCCAGCCTTCCTTACTGTCTCACTTTGCTTACTTGGCTTTACTTCTTATAACTTGTATTTGAGTTTAAAACTCCCAGCCTAGATGATGTTGAGTCTTTTTTAGTTCTAGTTTTCTTTCTTATAACCCTTCTCATTACAGTTTTTCAGTAAGATTTTTTTTTCTTTTTTCAATAAAACAAGGTCCATAGCTCCAAGGATTTTATCTTGGGCAAGGATGATAATCTTTGGTTATTACATCCAACCATCCTGAAGTCTGCAAATAAGGAACAGATATGTCTACTGGTGTCAGGCCAGATTGGAGGTGGGGAATTCATGACTGCATATTCTCTTCTTCCTTTTAGAGGTGGGGAATTGAACGTGGAGGCACAAGATCAAACTGAAAACATCAGCTAAACAGAGCTTCAAAACCAGCTTTCCAAGGAATGGAATATAAATTTCCATTTATAAAGAATCCAGATTTCCTCTACAATTAAGTAACATAAATATTTATGCTTTAAGATTTATCTGATGGATTATGCTTTGTTCGGGCTAGTATTAATAAGCTTGCATACTCTGAGCATAAACTGCTGCTCTTTGAGCTAAGGAGCATGTGGCCTGGTGAAGTTACACGGAGATTCAGACTTTATCAAGGAATCGCCATATATGGCAAACCAGTGTTGGGTGTAAAGTGAATTTACCCACATTTCTGGAGGGGGCTGCGTAATACCGTGCTTTAGAATGTGAGTTTGGAGGTCAGGTTGCCTGGACTGAAGAGTGGCTCCATTATTTCCTTGCAGTGTTGCTTTAGAAAGGTACTTAACCTTTCCAAGCCCCTGTAAAAACGGTAATGATGGTAGCATCATTAAAAGACTATTATGCGCACTTGATGATAATGTGAAGTTCAAGCACGAAGCCTGAACACGGTGAGCATTCAGAAAACACCGCTGATGATAAGGAGGGAAGATTATGATCTGCACTTGTCATTTTCTATGAAGTTGAGTAGATTAGTATAGTATAATTGAAAGATACAGTTTTCTTTTTTGAAGGTCACATCAGCTGCGTGTCTGCATGAGGCTTGTGGAAGACTTAACCCCAGAGAGAGAGAAGGTATTAATAATTTGGGATCATGCACAAATGAAAGCAACATCTTCTCAGATCCACCTCTTAGAGTAATGACGATAAAAAGAAAAATAAACAAACGGGATTTAATTACACTTAAAAGCTTCTGCACAGCAAAGGAAACCCTAAACAAAATGAAAAGACAACCCACAGAATGGGAGAAAATATTTGCAAATGAATCGACTGACAAGGGATTAATCTCCAAAATTTACAAACACCTCCTACAGCTCAATACCAAAAAAACAAACAATCACATCAAAAAGTGGGCAGAAGATCTAAATAGACAATTCTCCAAAGAAGACATAGAGATGGCCAAAAAACACATGAGAAGATGTTCAACGTCACTCGTTACTAGAGAAATGCAAATCAAAACCACTATGAGGTACCACCTTACACCAGCCAGAATGTCCATCATCAAAAAATCTACAAACAATAAGTGCTGGAGAGGGTGCGGAGAAAAAGGAACCCTATTACACTGTTGGTGGGAATGCAAATTGATGCAACCACTGTAGAAAACAGTATGGAGATTCCTTAGAAAATTAAAAATAGAATTACCGTTTGATCCAGCAATCCCACTCCTGGGCATCTATCCAGAGCAAACCATGAATCGAAAAGACACATGTACTCCAGTGTTCATTGCAGCACTCTATACAATAGTCAAGTCATGGAAACAACCCAAACGCCCATCAACAGAGGAGTGGATAAAGAAGATGTGGTACATATACACAATGGAATATTACTCAGCCATTAAAAGGAATGAAATAACAACATTTATAGCAACATGGATGGACCTAGAAATTATCATGCTCAGTGAAACCAGTCAGACAATGACACATCAACTGTTACCACTTACATGTGGAAACAAAAAAAAAAGGACACAATGAACTTCTTTGCAGAACAGATACTTACTTACAGACTTTGGAAAACCTATGGTTTCCAAATGAGACAAGCTGGGGGGTGGGGGGATGCACTGAGGGTTTGGGATGGAAATGCTATAAAAATTGAGTTGTGATGGTTTTTGTACACCTGTAATTGTAATAAAATTCATTAAGTAATGGGAAAAAAATAATTTGGGGTCATGGACTGTTGACATTGGTGCTAATGGCTCTGTCATTAGTCTAATATTCTAACGGACCAGATCATATCTAAAGTCCCTTCCTCTTGCTTCAAGCTCTAAGACTGAACAGGGGTTAATTCCTTTCCTAAGTTTCTAAGCCCTTCTCTGAGAGGATATAGACAGACTGACTGTGCTGCCTACAATGGAAAACTATTACTATCTGCAGCGGATGGTCACTTTAAGAAACATTTTTGCTCCCAGAAAGATTAGAAAGTTGATCTTGCTGTTCCAGTAAACATGGCGGTCTCAGACTTAAGGCAATCTTTCTTTTCATGTATTTGGTCTCTGTTGTATTGGGAAAAGAGACTTGAAAACCCAGGTTCTCTGACTTGCAGCGTTTGTCAATGTCCAGAGGCTAAATATTCCCACCATGGCTGATTTTAAGCTACCAACGTGATGCCACTGAACGTGGCTTTAGGAAGAGGTGATCATAACCAGCTTTGTGAGTCAGTCCAAGATGACTCTCTCACATTACAGTAAACATTTAAATGTTCCAACTTTAGTGTTCGGTAAATATATGAATTTGGCCCTGGAGTTACCAGATTTAAAAAACTATTGAAGTAGCATTATCATTTGATAAACTGCATAACTTATAGTATAGTCTATTTTGTTTGATTTTATATTGTTAATGATTATCAGAGAAATATTATAAACATGATTTTTAATATCCTCATAAGGGATTTTTTGTATTAATTATATGGTGGTTAAAAAATAACCAAAATTTATCGTCTTAATTGTTTGAAAGTGTACAGTTTAGTGGCCTTACTACCTTCATAATGTTGTACCATAACATTTAAAAAAATGTCCTTTTTGGCTTAGAAAACAAAATACATAAAATGCAAAGAAACAAGTTTAAAAATCATCTATAATCCTCAGTTCCCAGAGCTAATCACAACGTATATTTTAACATCATCAAAAGAATTGGTAAAAATTGCTTGGCAATCCTGGAAACATACCCAACATTCACTAAACACATTTTTATTATTTTTAAGGGGCCTTGCAATCAAAATGAGGAACCAACAGGCACACCTTCTCAGTTCCCTCTCACAGCTGGAGCACAAGGAGCCAGAGTAGCTGACAGAGAACCAGGAAAGACATGTTTGGAGAACTCCACGAAGCATATTTGAGGAAGATTTGCTTGGAATAAACATACCACTGGCCAAGATGTTTCTCAGATTAGTCTAGAAACTAGGCGGTAGATGATGATATTTTGAAACAAATGGGGACCTAAAGATACTTCACGATACAGACCTAGAGAGGTTAAATGATCTACATCAGAATAATTTCGTGGCACATCTGGGGCCACCCTCCTGACTCTCTCTTCACTCCTGGCCTGGTAACCTGTTCACACTATGTAGCTCCATATGATTCCTCCTCCTGTCACTCGTGGAACAATGCAAACATAGCAGGGACTCCCAGCAACAGCCCGTTGTGTCTCCTATTGTCTTCATACAGAGCAAGAGAAGGACATACCATATAATCAAGAGCTTTTCATTTTCCACTGCTATTGTGGGAGGTAACAATTTTTTTTTTTTTTACTTAGGTATTAAGTTTTTGATGTTTTATCGTTGATTATAATATTTAAAAACTTCCTCAATTCTTGGAGTTCCCCTTCACAGAGTTCAAAGGTCCCCTTCACAAAGTTCCCATTGTTCAGCAGTAACGAACCTGACCTGATGCAGATTTGATCCCTGATCTTGCTCAGTGGGTTAAGGATCTGGTGTTTCTGCAAGCTATGGTGTAGGTTACAGGTATGGCTTGGATCTGGCATTGCTGTGGCTGTGGCATAGGCCAACAGCTACAGCTCTGATTTGATCCCTTGTCTGGGAACCTCTATATGCTGTGGGTGCGTCCTTAAAATCGAAAAAAAAAAAAAAAACCCAAAAAACAAAACCTCAATTCTCTGAATTTCAGGGACTTTTCACCCCATATTTTGCTACTGGATTCCAGGGCCAGCGCATATTTTATTTAACAACCCAGATTCTCTGTGTTTGAATCCTTACAATGCCACTTAGTTTTCTAAACTGTAAAATGGGAATAATAATAGTATTTACCTAATAGGTTTATTGGGAAAGGAAATTAGTTAATACTTGTAAAGACTGAATATTTGCCTGGCAAATAATGAGAACTCAGTAAGTTGCTATAGATATTATTACCAACATTTATAATTATTTTAACCAACATTTATAATAATGGGCCTTACATAAAGTAACTAATCGCATGTTTTCAAAAGATTTAAAAATAGCCTAAGATATAATTGACATAAAGTCTACCTGTTCAAAGTGTAAATTTGGTGGTTTTTTTGTTTATTTACCAAGTTACACAACCACCATCATCGGCTAATTTTGGAACATTTTCATCACTCCAGAAAGAAACCTTGTACCCAATGGCAGTTATTTTCCATTCCTCTGACTTCTCTTTTTCTGCCTGTAGGCAACCACTAACCTGCTAACATACTTTCACTTTGTATATGAGACAATTCATTCTCAGCTCTAGAGAGAAGAAGTACCTATACTGGATATTTTATATAAATGCGATTATACTATTTGTGATCTTTTATGATTGGCTTCTTTCACTTAGCATGTTCACAAGTTTCGTCCATATAGTAGCATGTATCAGTAATTCATTCCATTTTTACGACCAAACAGTATTCCATTGTATGGGTATAATTTTATTTATCCATTCTTGAGGTGCTGGATATTTGGATTGTTTCCACATTTGAGCTTTATGAATAATACTGCTATGGAAATTTGTGCACAAGTGTTGTGTGGACATGTATTTTCAATTATCTTGGTTATATGCCTGGGAGTGAAACGGTTCTATTTAGCTTTTTGAGGAACTACCAAACTTTTCCAAAGTGACTGCACCATTTTACATTTCAACCAGCAAAGGATGAGGGTTCTAATACTTCCACACGCCTGCCAATACTTACTATTTTTTTCTTTTTGATTATAGGCATTCTTGAAATGGTATCTCAGGTTTTTGATTTCAATCTTCCTAATGACAAATCATGTTGAGCATTTGTTTTTCTGTGCTCATTGGTATTTCTCTCTCTCTTTTTTGGAGAAAAATCTATTTAATACTTTGCCTATTGGACTGTCTTTTTATTGCTGAGTTTTATCCTTTATATATTCTGAACACAAGTCTCTTTTCTGATACGTAAGTTGCAATATTTTCTCCTATTCTGTAGATTGTCTCTTCATTTCTTGATGATGTCCTTTGAAGCACAAAAGTTTTAATTTTGATAACATCCCATTTATCAACCTTCTATCACTTGTGCTTTTTGTGTTGTACTTAAGGAATGGTTGCCTACCCAAGGTTATGAAGACTTACTCCTATGTTTCTTCTAAGAGGTTTATAGTTTTAGTATTTACATTAGTAAAAGGTCTTTGGGCCACTTTGAATTAATTCTTGCCTGTGTTATCAGGTAGGGGTCCAACTTCATTATTATGCACATTGTCCTAGCACTTTGCTCTCTTACCAATTTTCCTGATGCTATTGTTGAAAATGAATTGACATTGAATTTTAGGGCTTATTTCTGTTTTACTTATTTTTTATTTGTTTTTGTTTTTTAGGCCCGCCTCTGCAGCATATGGAAGTTCCCGGGCTAGGGGTCGAACTGGGGCTGCCGCTGCTGGCCTATATCACAGTCACAGCAACACTGGATCCTGAACCCACAAGGTGAGGCCAGGGATCGTACCTGCATCTTCATGGATACTAGTCGGTTTGTAACCCGCTGAGCCACAATGGGAACTCCCTACTTCTGACTATTTTAAATAATATAATTAGAAACTTAGTCACAATGGGTTAATGTGATCACTACTGGTCCTTTTGAAGAGATACATTTTTATCTTTCTCATGCAGTCTATATAAGTCTAGAGGCAAAATTTTTGGTATTTTCCCTTTATCCTTCTTGGTAATCCTGAAATCATGTCTTTTCTTTTTTCCCCTCCTCTTTAGGGCTGCACCTACAGCACATGGAAGTTCCCAGGCTAGGGGTGGAATCAGAGAAACAGCTGCCAGCCTACACCACAGCCACAGCAACTCGGGATCCGAGCTGTTTCTGCAACTTACACCATTGCTCACGGCAATGCTGGATCCCCTAACCCTAACCCACTGAGCGAGGCCAGGGATTGAACCCAAATCCTCATGGATACTAGTCGGCCTCGTTTCCACTGAGCCACAACAGGAACTTCCTGAAATCACATCTTTTAGGTGGTTATTTCACCTGTTTGTAACAGTGATATGACACAGAAAGTTAATAAGATGGTTCTCCAATAATTCTTCAGGCATTTAGAAGATCATGAACTATGATCTCTTAAAGACCAGCAAAGAGAAAGATTCATTTACCTCTACATTTCTACTTATTGCTATTGCATCTCTTTAATTTAGCACTCATTTCACAATTTTTTTAAAAAATAGTGAAGATTAGTGAGGCTGGTCTGAATTTACAAAAACTAATGGTACTGTTTGTGGTAGCTTAGTCTTAAAAATTTATTTCATGGTATCATTTAAGATATGAGTCAGGATATAAGCATGCAGTTTATGGAAGAAGAAATGTACATGACTAATAAACAACTGAAAAATACTCTCACCTAGTTAAAAAAAATGCAGAAAATGACCCAACTGGGTAACAAATTGGGAGAATTTTTTTTTTAAATTTGCCACATTTGTGGTGATGAGGGGTAGGCTTCTTCTTTTTTTTTGGAGTTTCAATGACTGAAGCAAGAAAGTTCTAAAACCACAGCTTCTGAAAGAACCATTTATTCTTGCCGGTCTTATATCTCTAGTTGAACTTGACCTTGGCCTCTTGTCTGGCCTTGCATTTGCGAGTAGGGTCTCTGAAGGCATCTTTGTTGAAAACAATTTTGTCCAAGGGGATATCTACAGGGCACCTTGTGGGTATGAGAGGATTATAATTATACACTTTCAAAGAAGACTTGATCTTTGATCTCTTGGTAACTTCCGTCTTTCCCATGGCAGCTGTCGCTTTGAGGTGACAGCGGTTGATTCCAGCCACCAGAGCATGGCTGTAGGCTTAGTCTGAGGTGCTATCAACAATGTACTTCACGATGACCACTTTGCATGTGCAGTAGCCTTTGGCCAGGACCTGCACCACCTCCTG
Source organism: Catagonus wagneri (assembly GCA_004024745.2). NCBI lineage: Eukaryota > Metazoa > Chordata > Mammalia > Artiodactyla > Tayassuidae > Catagonus > Catagonus wagneri. Next base: position 43,784,520 of record PVHT020004020.1, on the reverse strand, counting down.
GTTTCATGAACTTGCCCATTTCTGCAGCAACCGCTTGGGACTACAGCCAGTGGTAGGCTTCTTAACGTGCACATGTGCAATGCTGGAAATGATTCCATAAAGGAGTTTTCATCCTCATTTTGCAGAGGAAGAAGTTGGGGCTCCTTGAGCTTTCTGAACAATATCCCACGTCTTGGTCACTTGTGAGTGACCAAGTTGAGGCTCAAACCTAGGTATAGATGCTCACCAACCCCTCCATAGCCACAGGGAGTGTTTAGCACAGACAGATCAGAAGTCATTTTGAGATTTCTGGTAAGCCAGAATTTGCATTCTACTCCATGCATCTGTGAAAACTTTGTAGAGGAAGCTGATTTTTGGTGACTGGGTTGGGCCATAATGGGGGCTGAGGAGACAGACTATTAAGAAATTGTTTTCCAGTGTCCTTTGTTAGGTTTCCAGAGAGGGAGGATAAAGAATGGAATGGAACTTATTTGTTGTGTATTTTCTATATGCTTGGCACTTTATATATAGAAATTTATTTAATCCACCTAAATTTATTTACCTATTGGAAACAGGTGTGTTTCTCACTATTTCAGAGATGAGGACATCAAACTCAAGAGAAACAGTCTCTTTTCCTAGTTCACACATTCAGTAAAATAGCAGCAGAGCTGGAATTTAAATGTAGGCCTACGCAATCTAAATAAATTTTTCCATTATTATATACTGTCTCCTCGAAAGGAAAATAAAACACATGGTTCCTGGCCTCTCAACAACTTACTTATGCATTAAATTATGTTACATATGGAGTTTCCCAGGCTAGGGGTCGAACTGGAGCTGTAGCCACTGGCCTACACCACAGCCAGAGCAACGTGGGATCTGAGCTGAGTTTGCGACCTACCCCACAGCACATGGCAATGCCGGATCCTTAACCCACTGAGTGAGGTCAGGGATTGAACCTGCATCCTCATAGATGCCAGTCAGATTCATTTCTGCTGAGCCACAACAGGAACTCCTAGATCATGTTTTCTGTCCCCAGCACACCTCACGCAGTGTTTGCCTTTACCCATGATGCCTTTAAGTGTCGTTCTAGAGCCCTTCTCTTTATGGCTCTGGGTCTGGGCTGAGCCCGACAACCTTCCCATAAGAGAATCTTTTGAAGACAGAGTTCTTTGAGGAGTATTTAAGCAATTGTAGTTGGAGTCAGAGAGGAATTTTCAAAAAATAAATACCTCTCCATATAACGGTGTTCTAGTAACAGTTTCACAAAGTTTAAACCAGAAAACACAGTAAAAGTCACAAAAAACCAAAAGACTAATTTAGCGAGTCTGTTTATGAGGAAGTGAAAAAAAAAAAAAAAGCTAACCTAAAACCAAACTTATCTTTCTAGATCAAAAGGGTCTTTTTTTTTTTTTTGGTCTTTTCTAGGGCTGCACTCGCGGCATATGGAGGTTCCCAGGCTAGGGGTCCAATCGGAGCTGTAGCTGCCGGCCTTCGCCACAGCCACAGCAATGCAGGATCCGAGCCGCGTCTGCAACCTACACCACAGCTCACAGCAACGCTGGATCCTTAACCCACTGAGCAAGGCCAGGGATCGAACCCGCAACCTCATGGTTCCTAGTCGGATTCGTTACTGAGCCATGACAGAACTGAGCCATGACAGAACTCCTAGATCACAGGGTCTTAAAACCAAAACTTACAGAATTGACACAGCAAGTGTGTGTCAATCACCCTCTTTTTCCTTAGCTGGAATACAGTGGTTTTCCTGGAGTCCAAGATTGCAACTGTACTTCCAAATGTTTCCTAGAATTGCCCATGGTTTCTCTTTTTTAATAGTTTCCTATTTTCCTTTTTAATGTCTAAGGTCTGTAATCATAGCTCATTTTTATTTATTCATTTATTTATCTTTTTTTAGGGTTGCATCTATGGCATATGGAAGTTCCCAGGCTAGGGGCTGAATCAGAGCAACACTGCCAGCCTATGCCACAGCCATAGCAACACTGGTTCTGAGCCTTGTCTGTGACCACAGCTCACAGCAACATGCGATCCTTAACCCACCAAGTGAGACCAGGGATCAAACCCGTATTCTCATGGATACCAGTCTGGTTTGTTAACCACTGAGCCAAAATGGAAACTCCCACTCATAGCCTCTTTCTGCTTGAACTCTCCCTCTTCAGTTTGAACAACGCATAAAACCTCAAACCTTGCCAGTTCTATGATAAAATCAAAGTATAAGCAAAGGCACATGTTTCAGAGGGTCCTGAGCACCTGAAAGCATATGGGAATCAGTCTTGTCTTGCTCAAACGCTTGACGAAACAAGGGAAATATGCTAATGGGCAACCACAGATCTCCTCCGTGAGCAGACTTTCTATCCTTAGGATACTGAAAAGACCTTTTATGTAGCAAACAAAGCAACACTCTCCCCTCAACTACCTTTTCCAGGTCTAGGTCTAGGACCTACCACTTACAGTTCCAGCTCTGGATCCATTGGCCTCACTGCTTTCCCCTGGAGCCCACTCTTCCAGGGCCTGAGCTGTGCTCGGAATGTCTGCTGGACGTGCCTCTCCGCTGGCAGGGCCCACTGTCTTTTCTCCATTTTCTAGAGGCCAGCTAATCATCTAGAAACTCTGACGAGTACCAGGAAGGAACTTGGAGTTTACTTCTGATCTGGCCAATGACAGCCCTTTCGGCCAAGTGGCCTGTTCTGAACTTCACAAGTACTATCTCGGAAACCTTCAGAGTTGGCTCAGAGGGATGGACTGACTACACACGAAACCCACATCTGTGGGTCAGCAATTGACCACAGAGTCGGTCTATGTGACTCCTAAGATATCACCTTCTTGCTTCGGGAGTGTCCTCGAGGTTGGTTTGGGGTTACTTTCATTGACCCCTTATGCATGATGATCTATGTCTTACTTCAATCCTGACATCTTTCCTCACTTTAGGAGATAGTGAGTATGTGCAGCCTCAGAGGCTCCACCCTAATTCTTCCTAAATGGTCCTCAGTTTACTCCTATATGGTCATGACTGTACGTTATTTAAAGTAAACATGCCCAACATAACAACTTTGCCCTTCATTTGAATTAAACATATCCAACATAACAAATTTGATATTATCAAGATATTGATAAAATACCAGTGTTTTATCACCCATGTCTCATCTGTGCTTTTGAATCTGAATACACTTTTTTTAAAAAACAAAAAATACACGTTTTATACTCTCTTTGTCATGGTGCTTTCCTTATTGTAGGGGCTTAATAAATATTTACTGATGATAAGCCTGTTATGCTAGAAGTCAAATTCATAGGGAAGCTGAAAGTCGATCTTTTTTACTCTTCCTTCTATTTTATTTTTTTGCTTCTTGTCATTTTAGGGCCGCACTCGCAGCATGTGGAGGTTCCCAGGCTAGGGGTCCAATTGGAGCTGTAGCCACCGGTCTACACCAGAGCTACAGCAATGCAGGATCCGAGCTGTGTCTGTGACCTACATCACAGCTCATGGCAACAGCGGATCATTAACCCACTGAGCAAGGCCAGGGATCAAACCCGTAACCTCATGGTTTCTAGTCAGATTCATTAACTGCTGAGCCACGACGGGAACTCCTTCCTTCTTTTTAGATGTTCCACCATGACACTAATGCAAACACTAAAGCTGCTCACGAATTAGGAGAACAATACAATGACATTCAAGTTTTTTTTTTTTTTTAAATCTGTTTCAAACAAAAATCTAATTGGCTGGACTCAAATGTAAATCTTTTTAAGTGTTCAATTCTTTTTAATCTAAGACCATTTCGAAACAAAACATTTGTGGGGAGATGATTTCTTTGTACAGGAAATACTGAGATGAAGATTTACATAGAGAAGAAGAGTGCAATTTGCTTGAGTTCAAGACTAGATAATAGAATAAGAAACTTCTATGCATGAGATTATTAAGCATCCAAGTAACTTTTATTTTCTAGCCTCCCTTTCCTAGTCTTTTAATCAAAATTTAGACTTCCTTCTGGTGTTAGACTGAAGGCACTGATGATCTCGGTTAAATTAATGGCTTCTCCGTATCCATACTATTGGCCTGATAACTTTGGAGTCCCTGTCCCTCTAACTTGGGCTGCCTTTGTGACTTGCTTTGGCCAGTACAACGTGGCAGGAGTGATGCTCTGACAGGGCTGGATCCTGAGCTCAAGAAGCCTTGCGAGTTTCTGCTTCCTTTCTGGCTTCTCTGTGGTCACCATGACAACATGCCTGAATTAGGGGCACATTCCAGGTGAGGGCACACGTGGCAGAGCTAAATCATTCGAGCTTTCCTAGACCACTCAGATCCCCATTGACCTGCTATTTGACACATGACTGAGCCCAGCCAAAACCTAATTGGTCCAGATCAGCAGAACTACCTGCTAAGCTGTGGATTCAGAAATAATAAGTAGTTGTCTTAAACCCACATGTTTTGATACAGTTAGAGAGCAACAGTTAAATGCTTCAGATTCTATATTCATAGCACTAATAGGATAAGATGATAATAGCTCCTCCCAGGGGCAATTATCTTTTAACTGTTGTCAGCGGTTGAACGACATGAAAGTGACTGTGCCAGTGCCTTCAGTTTCAGTAGGTGAACAAGGAGTGCAGTGGAATCTTCCTGGGATAATAGTTCAACGTGCTTATTATCATCAGAAATAAGGAAAGGTAGCTTTAAGGTAGGGTAGAGGAGATCTTTTAAAGATCTCAAAATCACATTTGACAGACCTGCAAAATGTTGCCATTGCAGTCCCCCCTCCCGCCCCTTCCCCTTCAGCCCTCCTCCTCCCCACGGAAAGCCTACAGCAGCGCCCACCACTCACCGGTCAGGTCTGATCTCGAAGTCCTCTCCCTCGACCGCGCTCCAGCTTTTTGCATTGAGGGTAGCATGCCTTCTTCCATGTAAGCCCAAGCTGGCTTCCAGTCCGGCTCACACCTAACATGTTGTGAACTCTTGGACGTGCCAAGGGTTTGATGTCCACGTGCCCCAGTTTTCTTCTCTGGAAAACAAAGTTGAGCAAGCCCTCAGTGAAGCTCTGTTCTTTCTGTCCATGGCTTAACCTTACCATTAGGGAAAGAAATTGGGGGGGGGAAACAGAAGCTATTGCTTTTTTTTTTTTTTTTTTTTTTTGCTTTTTGTCATTTTAGGGCCGCACCCGTGGCATGTGGAGGGTTCCCAGGCTAGGGGTCTAACAGGAGCTGTAGCCACTGGCCTACACCGCAGGCCATAGCAATGCAGGATCCGAGCTGCGTCTGCGACCTACACCACAGCTCATGGCAACGCCGGATCCTTAACCCACTGAGCAAGGCCAGGGATCGAATCCGCAACCTCATGGTTCCTAGTCGGATTCATTAACCCCTGCGCCACGACGGGAACTCCAAGAAGCTATTGCTTTTTTAAAAAAGTTAGTTCAAGGTTCTTCTGATGACTGGTGAAAGCTACTTTCTGCTGACTTAGAAATTTTGAGTTATGGGCCAAAGTTTTAGCAAATATTAAACCTCATTTTACTGCCCTTATTTGTTAATTGCCAGAGAAATGGAAACTCAGGGAGTTTACAATACGGATGGATCCAAAGTCACACACGTGACTGCAGGCAAAACCATAAATATAGTAACAGTTGGATAATCTACTCTGTACCTAAAAATCTACTTCCCACTCCATATCATGGATATACAACACAGTCATTGTTAGGCAAGTTCTCATAAACCACACGGGTGCTATTCAGACAAATAAAGGAACTTGAGGCCTCCTCTAAGCATCTCATCAATCTGAAAGCTTACTATAGATACCTCATAAACTCAGCTTTTAGGAGAAGGGCAGGAATAAACTACTCAGAGATGAAGGCTGGCAGGAAAGCTGGGGTGGCTTTAATAATAAGCAGTATCACAGTAACAGTATATTCTATAATAACTAACTCCAAGCTAGGAGACTTGATTCTCAGTTTTCTCAGAGAATTGTGGGCTTGGAGCAAAATCAGTGCTTTCCTATACTGTGCTCTGCGGACATCTACTCTAGCCGGTAGGGAAGCCGGGAAATGCTGGATACAAGTTCTGCTCCTTAAGGACCTTCGTGAAAGTCTACATTTAGGAAATCTGTTCAACTTTATTAACACAGGCTTAACAGAGATCTTGGAAATGTATGAACACTTTAGAAGAACCTCGTTTTGGAAACGTGTATTCTTAAGATTTCCTTGCACTGTAAAGCCTTTGCCATTAATGGAGAGATATCAGTTCTATTGCAATTTCCTGCAGAGTCCACTTTTACCAAGAAATGAAATAGGAAAAATAAATCATATATTGTTGATCTTCTACTCTGTCAGGCACTTAGATATTTTGCCCTGCTCATTTATTCCTTGCAATAAGTGTATGGAGCATTATTATTCTCACCTTACTGATACTGATCTTAACCACATCATTTTTGGATAACCACTACTGTCTTATTGAGAGAGTAATAATACAGCATCGATGTAGTCAGTGGGTCCAGTCCTTCACACTGTATCTACGCAGGTTCTCTAAGTGATATTATCCAGCCTTACGGCTCTAAATACCATTTATGTGTTGATGACTAACAAATCTAATTCCCCCTGACTTTTACCATCATGAAAAAGCATCTTAAACTTGCTCTTCTCAAACCAGAATCTTAAAGTCACAGCTCACCTCTCAACATTTCCTGTTCCATTTTACCCTTAGTAAACAGCTTCCCCATCCCCCTGGTTGATCAAACAGCAATTCAGAGGTTGTCGATTTCTCTTCTTCCCTCTTTCCCCACAAGCAGTCTACTGGCAAGTCTGTTTGACTGTACTTTTAGAGCATATCCAGAGTTAGACCACGTCTGTTTGCATTCTTATAATCAAAGACGATTATAACCTAGATGACTATAGCAGTATTCCAGTTCCACTGTGTCCCCTCTAAAATCAGGAGCCAAGATGAGCTTAAAAAAATTAAACCATGCTGCTTTCATCCTCAGCATTTGCTGATGATTTCCCATTTTATTATTTAAAAAAAGTCTAAATTGCAGTCTATGGCCCTGATTCGGTCTTTGCTCATGTCCTCCAACCTTACCTGGCCGATACTTCCTTCCACTGTCTTTTTTCCTGATCTGCAATGTATCAGGCTTGTTCTGAGCCCCCCAGACCTTGGCCCTTGCTCTTCCCTCTGCCTAGGTAACCGGGTCTCCAGCTCTTCTTGTCATCATTCAGTCTTGGCATAAATGGCACCTCCTCAGGGATGACTTCCCTATCACCTTGTCAAAAATAATCCTACCTTGTGCAGGTACTGTCACATTACTCTGCTTTTTTTAAATAAGTGGTCACTGTCATTATTTTGTTAATTTCGTCTTTTTAGAGTTGCATGTATGGCACATGGAGGTTCCCAGGTTGGGGATCGAATCAGAGCTGCAGCTGCCGGCCTCTGCCACAGCCACAGCAATGCAGAATCCAAGCCACGTCTGTGACCTACACCACAGCTCACCGCAATGCTGGATTGTTAACGCACTGAGCAAGGCCAGGGATTGAACCTGCATCCTCATGGATGCTAGTCAGATTTGTTTCTGCTGAGCCATGACAGGAACTCCTGTTTTGTTAATTTATGTGCTTCTCTCAACTAGAACGTAAGTCCATGAGATTTCTATCTAGTTCGCTTTGGTCAACCCTGTATTTCTATGCTAGTATGTATCATAGTGCCTGGTTTATATAGTTGCTCAACAGGTACTTGTAAGATTAAGAAAAAAATGTGTGGAGTTCCTGTCATGGTTCAGTGGTTAGGAGTTTAGGAGTGGTTAGTGCCGCAGGTGTGGTCCTAAAAAGCAAAAAAAAAAAAAAAAAAAAAAAAAAGGAAAAAAATACGTCTTGCTCAGTTTTCCTGCCATTTCTGTTCAGTACACATTTAGAAATACTTAAAGACATGTAAGGCTACATATATGTCCCCAAGCAGAGTTCAAAGAAATGTACTCTTCAGATATATTTTGAAATTAAATTATCATCACCAGGATTTTTTAATGTGTGGAAACCCTAAGAAAAAAGGGTAAAGGGTTAAAGAAGTTGTTAAATACTTTCACGTGGAGCTGGGGAGAATTAGTAAAGAATTAACTGATAATTCTGGTGTATTTTTGGAGTTATGGTTTTGGGGAAAGAGCTGGGACCAAAGCTACAAATGTGTAAATACGGCTTTCAGGAAGCTACGTAAATTTTTCTTAATCACTCATTGCTCATAGTGGATTTTCTTCTTCCAAACATTTTCACTCAGAAAGGAAGATGCTAAGGGAAAAACGAGTGTTATAATAGTTCCCTCAAGATGCCCTCGAAACAAGACTACTGCATTTGAAATACATTCAATGAGAAAGTGCCACAATATTTATTTTTATTTTCTAAAAGTTGGGGTGATGTGGACGAGAACTAAAAAGGTAAATGAGTATACTGTATATTCAGATGGAAATAAATGTACATGATCCCAGAAAGTTCCATCTTTGGAATCCTGGCACCATCTAGTGGTTAATGAATATTGTTTTAGAGGCTATAGTTTGGGGGGGGGGTTGTTTTGTTTGGTAGCCCTCAGTATCTTCAAGCTGCAAGTTTTTCTGTTGAAAAAATGGTTTCAATTTAATTTGAAGTTTGTCTAAGATATGTTGTGCAGATGGATTACTTCTGAAATCTGTTTTTCTAATTGGAAGACTATCCTACAATAGATGATCACATAGTATGGTTCACTTATAGTGATTCATAATATAAAAGTATTGAAATAGTACGCAATGTAAGTTTTAGATGTACAAGACATCAATTCAAAAATTAGCAAATTTCCCTGTGTTGTGCAATAGATGTTGTACATTTCCTTAGGCTGCCCAAGGAAATGGGTCCTCAGGCGTCCCCTGTGACACGAACGGCAGCTGCAGGTGGCACACTGGTCCACATGTGCTTGGCTGCCCTGAGATTTCAGCTGGGGCTCTACTGGACAATTGTGTGTAAACTTCCACTATTTTGAGGTGACATTACAACCCTTTAAGTGTTTCACTTCATGACCCAGAGTTTCCTTTGCTGTTGCACATGCTGTAAGGAATTTTCTAGGCCAGGACATGTGCCCAGCTTGTAATACAGGGGAGGTTAACACCTCTGAGAGCAAACCTTCAAAGCAGGGGAAGGGTCTCTTAATAAAGGGCTTTGAATGGTAGGCTCAGGATTTTTCCCCAAAGGCAGAAATGTTTAAAGGGACAGTGACAGCAGGGAGAATTTTAATTAGGATCCTAGATACTTTGGTGGTAACATGGAGATTAGACTGTATGGGAAAGAAATGGAGGCAGAAAAACTAGTATCAGGAGTCAATTAAAAATAATTGACTGATTAGAAATAAAATGGACCTAAATTAGGCAGCAAAATGCTGTAGAAATTTAAAGGTGGAGACTTCAAAGCAAAACCCCAACTACACTGGCCAGTTTTCGTTACTGGGTGCGAATGTTACAATGAATTGGGCTCTGGGTACCTGTCTCACTTATCTTCTGATCCAGCTACTTAAACCTTCCTCAGATTTAGCGACTTACCAACAACTTATTTGTTCAAAAAGTCGGACTGGGCTCAGCCAGGCCGTTCTACTGCTGCTCTTACCTCGGTATACTGAAGTAGTTTTCTTCTGCAGGCTGGCTGGTTAATAGAGTTGACCTTTGAACAACGTGGGTTTGAACTGCTAGGGTTCCCTAACACGTGGGTTTTTTCCAGGAGTCAATAGTCTAGCACTGCACGCTCAGTGGAAGGTTGAGTTTAGGAGAGACCAGGCTGCAGAGGGTGGATGGGGGAGGGGGCTGTGGATTTTCAGGTGTGTGGCATGTCAGCTCCCCTAACCCTGGCGTCGTTCAAGGCTCAACTGAATATTAGCCAGGATCCTCCAGGAAAACAGAACCAGTGGGATATAAACATATCAGAGGAGATTTTTTTTTGTTGTTGTCTTTTTGCCTTATCTAGGGCCACACCCGCGGCATATGGAGGTTCCCAGGCTAGGGGTCCAACAGGAGCTGTGGCTGCCGGCGTTCACCACAGCAACGTGGGATCGGAGCCGCGGGATCTGTGACCTACAGCACAGCTCACGGCAATGCCGGATCCTTAACCCACTGAGCAAGGCCAGGGGTCGAACGCGCAATCTCATGGTTCCTAGTTGGATTCGTTAACCATGAGCCACGACGGGAACTCCCAGAGGAGATTTACTATAAGAATTGGCTTACCCAGTTTTGGAGGCCAGGGACTCTCACAGTTTGTCATCTGCAGACTGGAGAACCAGGAAAGCCTGTGGTATCGTTCATACTGAGTCTGAAGGCTGAGAAGATGAAGCTCTGAAGACTGAGAGCAGAAGAGGAACGTCCCGGGTCAAAAAGAGAAAGAATTTGCCCTTCCTTTGCCTTTTTGTTCCAACAGCGTGGCTGATGCCCGCCCACCTTGGTGAGCTCAGGTGTCTTCACTTCACGGCATCAAATGCTAATCTCTTCACGGACACACCCAGAAATACTGTTTTACCAGCTCTCCGGGCATCTCTTATGCTTGAGTTGAGACATGTATCAATTATTGTCTCTGAACCAGGTTGGTTTTGCCCGATGCACAACACACTAAAATGCTGAGACAGTGAGGTTTGCAGCAAAGAGTCGGTTTAGTCAAAAGGCAGACAAATAGGGAGACCAAATGAATCCCCCCCCCGCCCCGTTTTAGGGCCACTGGTGCGGTATATGGAAGTTCCCAGGCTAAGGGTCGAATTGGATCTGCAGCCACCAGCCTACACCACAGACACAGCCACACCAGATCCAAGCTGCATCTGCAACCTACACAACCTACATCACGCTCGCAGCAAGGCTACGGGGGCCAGGGGGTCAGGGATCCAACCCCGCATCCTCATGGATGCTAGTACGTACGGTTCATTATCACTGAGCCACAATAGAACCTCCCTAAACCAAACAAATCTTAAAGACGCCGCCCCAAGGTTAAGGGACTGAGGTATTTATGGGATCGAGATGCCGGGTAATTACGGGCTCAGTCTGAGGCGTGGGGGGCACGGGGAAAGAGTTGGAATTGGGAAAACCGTGTGGTACTTGCCATTCTGTGCAGGCGTAACTCAGCCCCACGCCTCTGCCGGTTCAACCAGTACAGAGCGGACCCATGCGCATGCTCAGTACAGAGCGGACCCATGCGCATGCTCTGTGGGAGGGTCAGCGGTCCTATCCACTCTGAACTCGCTCAGCTTGAACTGGGTACAGCTGACTCCAAGTTCCTGGAAAACAACTTGGGCAAAGATCTTCCTCTGTAGGTTCTGCGTGGCTTGGAGGACGCGCAAGTCTTTAAACAACCTTGATGAGTGCAAGCAGGAGAGTTGGATTTGACTCATCCCCCTCGGCTTTCCCATCGCAGTCTGTAAATTCAGCTGAGATGGCTTGTCTTTGCTCCACACGACGTCCTCTTTCAGCAGGTGAGCCCAAGCTTTCCTCTGGGGAGGCAGCAGGCCCAGGAGGCCTGAGCTCAGAATCGCAAAGTGTCACTTCTGCCTCCTTCTATATGTCAGAGCAGTGCCACGCCGACTCAGTCGCTCATTGTGAGGAAATGGATTCCCATCTCTTGATGGAAGGAACTGAAATATCTTATGACCACTTTTAATTTACTCTAGCATATTTTAGTAGCCACTGAAATGAGCTTTGAGTGCTATATCTGAATTTGGTTTTAAAACTAGAATTCGGATTACTCATGTTCCGACACATCACTCCTCTCTTTCGCTCGTATCTTCCCTTTCACTTACACCCTGGCAGATATCAAGCGCCTCTATTCTTGTTCCTGATAAGTATTTTAAGACGGGACCTTAAAATCTGTAATAGGTTTAGTTAAACTTGTGTAAATAGAAGGATGGAGGGGAAAGCTTAGATTCTCAGGAGTATTTTCCAGATTCAGTGGAGTCAATATCTTTTAAAAACTATAGCAGATGTACTTCAAATGAGTTGTTTTTCAGAGTTCCCGTTGTGGCTCAGTGAAAATGAATCTGACTAGCATCCATGAGGACACAGGTTCGATCCCTGGCCTCGTTCAGTGGGTTAAGGATCTGGTGTCGACGTGAGCTGTGGTGCAGGTCGCAGATGCGGCTTGGATATGGCATTGCTGTGGCTGTGGCTGTGGTGTAGGCCGGCAGCTAGAGCTTCGATTGGACCCCTAGCCTGGGAACCTCCATGTGCTGTGAGTGAGGCCCTAAAAAGACCAAAAAAAAAAAAGTTGTTTTTTAAACTAGCAGAAGTTTTTTGAATGTGTAAATTTGGGGGTTGTTTTAAGAAGGAAGAAGAGGATATTTTTATTTTCAGAATATAGCCAGTACTAATAGGTTAATTCTGTAGTAACACCTTCATAATAGAATAAAAATAAGTTTTAAATGCTGGTAGTTTTAAGAAGCGGTAGTAAAAATTTCGGTATCTTAAGTACTAGAATTAGTTGGTAACAGTAGCTCAGTAACTTAAAAGCTTTCATAAAATGATTGTTCACCTTAGTGGAAATATCTAAAGTTCCAAAGAGAGCATCTGGTAACCGTGTTTAAAAGACAGAATGCAAATGCCGTTTTAATTCAAGGAATTGTTTAGTCAAATATCATGCTATGTGTGAAAAGGTGTTGTTAAATCTGACCCCTGGAAATACCCCTTGTGGCACAGTGGAAATGAATCTGACTAGTACCCGTGCGGATGTGGGTTCAATCCCTGGCCTTGCTCAGTGGGTGAAGGATCCAGCATTGCTGTGAGCTGGGGTGTAGATCACAGAGGAGGCTCGGGTCTGGTGTTGCTGTGGCTGTAGTGTAGGCTTGCAGCTGCAGCTCTACTTCAACCCCTAGCCTGGGAACTTCCATATACCGTGTGTGCAGCCCTAAAAAAATAGGGCTGACTCCAAACAGAGGTGCCGCCTTCGAAACCACTGAACTCTGGAAGTGGAACTCTACAGAGAGAAAAAGAAAGATTCTGCTAAAGAAATGAGGCTAAAGAAATGAGGGCTACATCAAAACCCTTTCAGAAAGCCAAATTTCCTTTTCATTTAAACCGAGACCCCTGGCTCAGTTCTGGCCTTTTCTTTCCAAGCCTGTTCTTTTGGCTTATCCCAAAGAGGGCTTGTTACGATCTCCCTTTGCTTCTCAGACAGCTGCTTTTGCTAGTTGAGTTCAGGTGATTTCAAAAGGTCATCTCTGTCACTGTTTCCTCTTTTGTTTTATTTAAATTTTATGTATGTATGTATGTATGTATGTATTTTGCTTTTTAGGGCCACGCCTGTGACATATGGAGGTTCCCAGGCTAGGGGTCTAATAGGAGCTACAGCTGCCAGCTTACACCACAGCCACAGGCACGCCAGATCTGAGCCGCGTCTCTGACCTACACGGCACTGCCAGACCCTTAACCCACTGAGCGAGGCCAGGGATTGAACCCACGACCTCATGGTTCGTAGGTGGATTTGTTTCCACGGTGCCATGATGGGAACTCCTGTTTCCTCTTTCGACTAAAGCTTTTATATTCTAACACTGAGATCCATATGCGTTTTCCTCAGAAGAGTTGTTTGTTTAGTGGCTCCCTGAAACAAGAACAATGACAACAACAAAGGGGAGAATTCTATACAGCAGTGACAGTGAACACACTGTTGCCACAACTGAAAACAAAGAGGAATTTCACCAATGTAATTTGGAGCGAAAGAAACCAGACAAAAAAGTACATACTGTCGGAGTTCCCGTTGTGGCTCAGTGGTTAACGAATCCAACTAGGAACCATGAGGTTGCGCGTTCGATCCCTGGCCTTGCTCAGTGGGTTAAGGATCCGGCATTGCCGTGAGCTGTGGTGTAGGTTGCAGATGCGGCTCGGAACCGGCGTTGCTGTGGCTGTGGCGAAGGCCGGCAGCTACAGCTCCTGTTAGACCCCTAGCCTGGGAATCCCCATATGCCACGGGTGCGGCTCTACATAAAGGCAAAAAGACAAAAAAAAAAAGTACATACCGTCTATTTATGTAAAATTTGAAAACAGGCAAAATTCATAGATGGTTCTACCAGGGTAGAAGTTACCAGGGTATAACCTATTTGGGTGCTGCTTTTGATCTGGGTGCTAGTTACATTAGTAGGCTTGCTTGGTGAAAATTTATTGAGCTGTGCACTTGGGATTTTTGCACTTTGCTCTTTCTTTGTTATAGATCTTTAAAAAGTAAGACAGTAAAGCAAAAGTGGATCTCATTTATTCTCAAGGGAAATCTGGATCTGGGTCTCTGTAGTTGTTTGTCAAGAAAAGAATTTTTAATTTGGCAACATTTATTTATTTTTTTCAGACCCGCTTTATTGCAATGTTGATTTTATATGGTTTGGGTCTCTGTATAAACTACACTTAGGAGGTCATACATCCAGTAAATCAGAAACAATGAGACATTACAAAGCAAAGCAAAATATAACATGATTAATATTGCAGTACTGTAGGGCTGTATTTTATTGAAAAAGAAATCAACATGCTCCACCAAGCGAAGAAACCCTAAGAGGAAACTGAAAACTAAACACTAATATTACTGAAGCCAGTGTTATCAAGACAACTTCTCTCCTCCCCTCCTGAAAACACAATCTAAGCCTATGCTATTTGGTATTTCTTGGTTGATTCTGTTCAGCAGAGAGTTGTGTATTGGTTCTTGGAAGGGAAAGGAAAAAGGAAGTTATAGAGACTGGTAAAACATGAAATACTTCACATTTGCCAAAATTCACATTTAAATGTTATTTATATATTGTTGCCAGACTTACCGTTTTCTAGAACGGTACTGACTTCTCCCATAGTTGGTTCCTTTTCCTGGAGGTTCGTGGATTATAACGGAATGTTGGACATGGTGCCTGAATTCATTGTACCCTCCTGCCAGTAGAGAGAGTTGAACTAATATCAATGACATTATCCTTTAGACTCTGTCCCCACCTATCTGGGATGTTACTTTCAAGTGGGAAATTGCAGGCTGAGAAATAGGTTAGCAATTTCAATTGCTGCTGTTGTATCAGGGATACAACTGTGATGGTGGGAATACAGATCATCCTTGGGATCCAGAATATAAGCTGTCTGACAGTTTTATCCTGTCTTATTGCAAGCTTGGTCCATAGGTTGAAGGACCGAATTTACTTCAGCAAACTTTTGTTGGTAGGCAGTTGCCTTATAAAGCATTAAGGGTAAAGCCAGAATTGTGGGAGAGAGAAACGTATACATAAAAATTGTGACCCAATATGGTAAGTGCCATTGTATAGAAATTTAGAAAGGGCTTCACACACACAGAAAATAAAGCAGCTGACTCTCCTGGTGGCACAGGGGCTATGGAGGAGCATCTTCAGAAGAGTGGCAATTTGGAGTTCCCTTTGTGGCTCAGTGGTTAACGAATCCGACTAGGAACCATGAGGTTGTGGTTCGATCCCTGGCCTTGCTCAGTGGGTTAAGGATCTGGCGTTGCCGTGAGCTGCGGTGTAGGTTGCAGACGCGGCTCGGATCCCGCGTTGCTGTGGCTGTGGCGAAGGCCGGCAGCTACAGCTCCTGTTAGACCCCTAGCCTGGGAACCTCCATATGCCGCGGGTGCGGCTCTAGATAAAAAAACGCAAAAAGACAAAAAAAAAAAAAAAAAAAGAAGAGTGGCAATTTGCCAGGTAGACAAGCTGGGGAAGATTATTATAGATAGTAGGGAAAGTGTGCAGAGGTTTGGATTTTTGTGTAGTGAGTAGGAAATGGTGAGAAGCCTGATATTTTAGGGGCTGGGGGCTGGAGGCTGGGAATAGAGCAGGAGACCTAGGCTGGAGCCAGGTTTGGGGAGGATCTTTGACGCCCTGGAAAGGACTTTGGATTTTACCCAAAGGGCGGTAGGATTGTAAAAAGGAGGGTAGCATGATGTGAGTAAAGTGTTTTAGGAGGGTGAAGTCAGCAGTGATATGGATGGTGGGTTATAGAGGCAAACGCAGACAAGGAGTCCTATTAGAAACCGTTGGAATAGCCACCCTTTGTGGCTCAGTGGCTAACGAATCTAACTAAGAACCATGAGGTTGCAGGTTTGATCCCTGGCCTTGCTCAGTGGGTTAAGGATCCAGCATTGCCGTGAGCTGTGGTGTAGGTTGCAGATGCGGCTCGGATCCCGCGTTGCTGTGGCTGTGGCGAAGGCCGGCAGCTACAGCTCCTGTTAGACCCCTAGCCTGGGAACCTCCATATGCCGCGGGTGCGGCTCTGGATAAAAAAAGGCAAAAAGACAAAAAAAAAAGAAGAAAAAAAGAAACCATTGGGATAATCAAATCTCTGAACTAGACTAAGGAAGCAACTTCTCAGAAGGTGGACTTTATCCTCAATTTAAATGAGTTATGGCGCACAGATGAGGGAATATTATAAGAGCATGAAAACAACAATGTTGAGCATCTTAATGATCTAGAAAGATGTCCAAAATATATTGTTGAATTAAAAATAAAGAAGTTAAGAAAAATGTGAGCAATGAGATGTGGGCCTATCTATAGTTCTACACAGAAAAAAGACCAATAGAGTATACATACAGTCGTATACTAAAACGTTAACAGTACTATTTATTTGCTAGTAGGCTTTTGAGTAATTTGGAAAAAAGCAAATCAGTTGCCCAGTTAAGAATATAGTCTTTTAACTGTAGAAGTTTAGAAAAATGTGCTTTTTTTCTTTTTTTTAATTGAAACCTAGTGGATGGGCTAGCATTTCGAGAGGAGAAGGAGACAGACAGAAATAAGAGGGGCGTAAAGAAGAGTCAAGGAGTTCCCTCGTGGCCTGTTGGTTAAGGATCCAGCATTGTCACCGCTGTAGTTCAGGTTCGATCCCTGGTCTAGGAACTTCTGCATGCATGCCACAGGTGCTGCCAAAAGAAAAAGGGTCAAAAATGGTAAAAAATTGAAATAAAAAATAGAAATGTGAGAACAGAATGTAGAAATGGGAATTGAGAAGAGAAGCCAGGGAGACACTTTTATTTAAAACGTGTGTTAAAATTTATCTCTGGATGCTTTTCAAATTATTTCTTTTTGTCGTGAGTCTAGGATGTTGCTCTGTGGAGATGGTGGTTGTAGTCTGACTGGTTTCTTAAGTATCTTCCCCTCTGCCTGGTGCCTTGTGTCACCTGGTCTGCCAGCGTATCAAGGGAACTAATAACCGTATGTTGCTCTTGTATAACTTGAAGTGTTCCTTCCTGAGTTTTTCACAAAACAAAAATCGGCCACAGATGCAAGACTGACTTGATGCTTTTGGATCACACCATTTACATGCAATTGCGTGGGACTAATTTTACTAACTCCAGATAAAACCTCATATAGAAGTGTTGGGGTTTCAGGAGATAACCAAGGAAAGGAAGAGTTTAGAATTGAAAGAGAAGAAAAGGAAAAGAATCACTCGGGTTAATTTGCAGGAGGATAAATGTGTTTATAGGAAAGAGGTCAACAGTCATGGATGCCATTTGTTATTTCATTATTACAAGACAATGAGGTTCAGAGGAAGAAAGACCAAGGTTAAGCCAAGCAGCAAAGTCCCTTCTGGGTTTGTATCCTGCCCTTATGGGGAACCATCTCTTCAAAGTGCTCATCTTCCTGGATCCCAAGATGTTCCAAGCCCACCTCCCTTTGTTCTTTAGACCCCAGACACTGGATGTGTTCTTTACATGCTGATTTCCACCACTTCATTTTTTTTGCTTTTTAGGGCAGCACCCAAGGCATATGGAGGTTCCCAGGCTAGGGGTCGAATTGGAGCTGCAGCTGCTGGCCTGTACCACAGCCACAGCAACGCCAGACCCAAGCCTCATCTGCGACCTTCACCACAGCTCACAGCAACGCCGGATCCTTAACCCACTGAGCAAGGCCAGGGATTGAACTCTCATCCTCAGGGATACTAGTTGGATTCGTTTCTGCTGCACCACAGCAGGAATTCCTTCACCATTCTTTAACCACTGCTTCTCTGGTTAACTTCGCTTTGCTTCTGTCCCTTAATTTTTAAAGGAATATAGTTATTCCAGATGGTTAAAAAAATATTTAAAAATCATGGTCCCCTTTAAGCAGATAAGCTTAGAGCTTTTCTGGTTGAAGTTGCAGAGGAAAGGCAGAGTTCCACCTGGCTCTTCTCCTACTCCCGTTGCTCTCTAATAGGGCTCAGAGCCAGGTTTGAAAACCACGGGACCTGAATCTGTGTTTCCTAGAGTCAAGAGAGATTACTGTGGTCTGGAGCCTCTTAAACGTAATGAAGACCTTTGTTGAGATGATAGTTTGCTTTTCCACGTAACTTTTTCAGCCGGGTTTCTGAAAAAGAAGGACTTATGTCACTGTGGTCATCTCACAGTGGGGCCTCCAGGATCACTTCTTGTGTCAGAGAAAATGAAATAGAGTTATCAGAACCAGGAAGAACTCTTTCCTTACCTGCCACAGTCTGGCTGAGTGACCTTTTGAAAATTGCTTACAGAGTTCCCTTGTGGTCCTGTGGCTTAAGGATCTGGCATTGTCACTGCAGAGACTTGGGTCGCTGCTATGGCACAGGTTTGATCCCTACCTGGGAATTTCCGAATGGCATGGGTGTGGCCAAAAAAAAAAAAAAAAAGAAAGAAAGAGAGAGAGAGAGAGAGGGAGAGAGAGAGAGAGAGAGAAAGACAAGGAGTAGGAAAACCAAAAAGGAAAGTTGTAGAGAACACTGTGCAGGGAAAAATTCTCAGCTTGTATAAGGAACTCATGGCCCCCACTGTTAACCTTTTTCAAAATCCACGATGTTCTGTAATTAGTCTGCCTCCAGGGCATGCGAATGGTAGCAGTGCTGTGAGTGCATACAGCCGCAAGAAAATGAAAGAAAGAAAGAAAGAAAATTGCTCAGGATTGCTACAGCTCCTTTCTCCCTCACTTTTCCATGAAGGTGCTTCGAAGACCCCTGACTGGGATATGTACCACTCTGAGGTTCTGGGAGAAAAGAGGGAGCTGGTGTGTGTCTTTTAAAGTGGTATCTCTGTACCTGATTGAGTGCAGGAGATCGGAAGTCTTCTGGACCTTGCAGTCTCTGAGTACCTCCTCGTCTGGTAGGAAACCCTTAGCCACTTCCCTTCTAAGGGCTTGGGTGAAGAACACTGTTATTGCATCTTTTGTGGAAAGCATTTTCTGCTACCATTTTGGTCTTCCCCTATGAACACGCTGAGTGAAAGCAGTGCAGAAGTATCCTCCTTTAAGGAAAAAAAATCACCTCATTGTTCTGTTGCTATATCAGAGATGCAAGTCCCTTCCAATGGCTGGCCCTTCCTTGACCCTCCAAGGCTGCTGGTTCTCACAGACGGCAGAGAGCTTGGAAGAACACTTGAAGGGATGGATTCAAGGTGACAGAAACTCCTATGTCTACAACCCACCTGACCTTTCTCGGGGGTTTGTTCAGAAGCTGTACCTGGTACTTCTATTTTATAGCTTTTGAAGTAATCTATCTTCATCAAGACTTAGAAGTAAATGTATTTTCTTTAACGTTCTAAGAAGGAAGCAATTTGTCTTGAAGACAGTGGGTTTGATCTTTAGAGAGAGGTGAACAGCTAACTTTTTTCAACAAAAGCTAAGGATGTTGAATGAATTGCCCAGCACTGCGAAGGACTCTTCTCAGCAGAGAGGGTTCTCTTTGGAAAGATTTTAAACCAACACACACATAGTTACCAGACTAAGAAGCGCTTGCGTTTCTCTGAGTGGTGAATTTTTCATAGGAGGTTTCAGAAGACAAAAAGCCCAATGTCACATCTTGCAAACCCGAAAGAATTAGTGTCCAGATGATCAAATAAATTAGTGTCCAGATGATCAAAGAATTTTATTTCTTGCAAATTAAAATTCCTTAGGGTCTTTATCAAAAGGGTAAACCCTTCTTACCTTCCTCAGCACTCCACTGCCCTTTGCAGCTGTGCTATTAAAAGGGGAGCATACACAAGGATTGACTTTTCTTTTATACGGGCCTTTTTATATTTAGGAACTCATGGAATATATGAGCATTGCTAACTAGTGAGAGTGGTGTTGGTGGCAAGATTTCCTTTTTTTTCTGTCTTTTTGCCTTTTCTAGGGACACACTCGCAGCATATGGAGGTTCCCAGGCTAGGGGTCTAACAGGAGCTGTACCTGCCAGCCTACACCACAGCCACAGCCACGCAGGATCTGAGCCACATCTGCAACCTTCACCACAGCTCACGGCAACGCCAGATCCTTAACCCACTGAGTGAGGCCAGGGATCGAACCCACAACCTCATGGTTCCTAGTCGGATTCATTAACCACTGAGCCACAATGGGAACACTGGTGGCAAGAGTTCTTAAGATGAAGTTTTACTTACCTACAGAAAAAGAGGTTTGGTTGGTGCACTAATATGGAATTTGTATCATATGTCTATTTTGATTAATTAGAAAGGTTTACACTTTTGTAATTAACTTTTGTTTCTGTAGAATTTTGCTGGTCTAGGCATTAGTCATTTGATGTCAGTCTTTGTACAAATGTACAAGCGCCATTGTTTAAACTCCCTCGAACCCCAGAAAATTATACAGATATGTAGCACTTCTGTAAAGTAGTATGAAAAAACAATCATGTTTAGAATGGTCTGATTTATAATCTGATTTCCTTGAAATGTTTAAAAATGACTGGCATTTGTGCTGCACACTTTTCTATGTTCTTGATATACATTAGGTCGTTTAATCCTTGCAACAACTCCATGAGGCAGGTACTGTTATTACCTCCTTTGCTTAGGATTGCCCTGTTAGTAAGAGCAGAGCGGGTCTTGGAATCCAGCACTCAGAGTTCACAGCCCAAGCTCTGGACCGCTGCTATCAGCACAGGGAATCAGAGCATGGCCTCCACTTATTAAACGCTTACTACAGCGAGGATTGACAAAAGAAGAGAGGCACAAAACTGTCCTGTAAAGATCCTGGTGTTAACCTTGGGGATAATATATCCATTTGGGAAGATGGCATGGAGACCGGTATGACTTAAAGCCAGGTAAGTACATGCCAAGGCTAAATTAATTATACTCCAGAGTGTGTAATTTAGAATCATTAAAATATAAAAATTTTGGAAGCTTTCAGAGAGTTGAATCAAGATGAGTTAAAACTGGAGTTCCCTTCGTGGCTCAGTGGTTAACGAATCTGACTAGGAACCATGAGGTTGCAGGTTCGATCCCTGGCCTTGCTCAGTGGGTTAAGGATCCAGCGTTGCCGTGAGCTGTGGTGTAGGTTGCAGACGCGGCTTGGATCCCGCGTTGCTGTGGTTGTGGCGAAGGCCGGCAGCTACAGCTCCTGTTAGACTCCTAGCCTGGGAACCTCCATATGCCGCAGGTGCGGCTCCACATAAAGACAAAAAGACAAAAAAAAAATGAGTTAAAACTAGCTTTTTGGTCTGAAAAGACCTTGGGAAAATACTGGGTAAAGAGAATGATCGATACTAGTTGAGGATCTATGGAGAGATTTTTTTTTTTCTTCCCTATCCAGGATAGAGATTCTCCCCCTCATGGGATTCATCAGACTTGGATAGACCACATGATGTTTGGTTTGAGGAAACACTGGCACAAGGTTGGGGAACGTCCGCAAAATGTGACTCACTTTGTTAGGGTTTCTGGGGGTGTGGGTCTTCTCAGCTCCTGGGGGAGGTGGGGTGCAGCCTGGCAGTACCTTCATGGTTGATGATGCAAGAACCATGGAGCCCAGCTCTCAAAGCCTTGGCTTTATATAAACTCCCCCAAACTTAGCTACCACCCATGAAAAGGAAGGAATTTGAACTGAATGACAATTGAATTTTTACCGTCTTAGCAAAATGGGAGCTCAAGCTATAAACTGTTATACCCATAACTTGACAGTGAGTTTTTGATCCCTCTAATGTCACAAAGGATAATATTTATTTATTTATTTATTTATTTATTTATTTTAAATTTTTCCATTATAGCTGGTTTACAGTTTTCTATCAATTTTCCAACTGTACAGCATGGTGTCCTGGTTACACATACACATATAGATTCGTCACAAGTGATTAGACATAGTTCCTGGTGCTATACACCCAGATCTCTTTGCTTTTCCATCCCAAAGGCAATAGTCTACAACTGTTAACCCCAGACTCCCATCCCATATCTCTCCCTCCCCAACCCTCTTGGTAACTCCAAGTCTGTGATTTTCTTTTCTGTAGAAAGTTTCATTTGTGCAGTCTGTTAGATTCCAGATATAAGTGATATCATATGGTATTTGTCTTTCTCTTTCTGACTTACTCCACCCAGTATGAGAGTCTCTTAATTCCATCCATGTTGCTGCAAATGGCATTATTTTATTCTATTTCCATCGTGTATATACACATCTTCCTAGTCCAGTCATCTGTCAATGGACATTTGGGTTGTTCCCATGTCTTGGCTATTGTGAATAGTGCTGCACAAAGGATAATCTTTAAATCATGCAAATGAAGAATTCTTGATTTCCCTAAAAAAGAGAGTGTCGTCGATGGGTTTGTGGATCATTTCTGTAGACATCCATGCACTTGAGCCCCTCGTGAAAAGGCAGCCAAGACTAGAAGCATGGATTATAGGAGAAAAATCAATTGAGACCCACAGATCTAAGGGACCTGTTCTGAAATTTTAACGTGTCTGCGTTAAAAGTGGTCAGATTTACAAAGGAACAGATTCAAATATTCTTAGGTGAAACAAAATCTCTTTTTAAAAAGTGTCGTTGAGAGAAAAGCTGGAGCTTGCTATTCATCCGCTTTACCTGGGAAGGGGCTGAGTTTTCTCCTCTACACATGGCAGTTTTCTCTGGACTAGGGCAGGGATGTACATGCAAAATAAAAATTTTCTTTTCCCCAAGCTAAGAATTTGGGAACCACTTTTTATAAATATCTAGAAACTCAGATTTATTTTCCTATCAGCTTTATATATATCAGGAGTCACTTCAGTGGAAGGAGAAAATAAGGGGTTCTGGTCGGTGTCAATTTCACCTTACCTGTTTACCTGCAGCATCTCTGGTCCCTAACATGACCTGTGGCTCCTGGGATTTCTCCTTTCCGGCCTCTGCCTTGAAATCTTGCTGGGTGGGGACAGGTGTTATCTTGGTTTCAGTCTTCTTGTTGATGCTTATTCTTGACAGGTGCATAACGCTTTCTGCATTTCCTGTCTCTTTGGCCCACTGACCTTAATGAGAAAAGATTCTCAGATTGTACTTAGTTTGGAACATACTGTCTCCTTGGCCCACTGACCTTAATGAGAAAAGATTCTCAGATTGTACTTAGTTTGGAACATACTGATTAATTTTTCTTTATTATACAAGCAAAACGTATTTGCTGTAGTAAAATACAGGTGAGAAAAAAACAAGAATCAAAGAAAAAAGGGACAAAATATAAAACCAACCATAATTCTATCACATGGAAGTATCATTCACTATTAGCCATTTTGTGTATATCATTCCAGGATATGTTATCAAAATCGGATCATATAACAGACTATTTTAGAATCTCTTTTTCCTATTTAATATATCAAATGTATTTCAGTATTATCACACACCTTGAGCAAACCAGTATGAAAGGCTGAATATTATTTTGTGAAATGGACATAGCCAGAGTTGCTTTAACATTCTCAGCATTGCCACACAGTTAATTTCTAATGGCTATACTTTTGGCTACATCAGCTGCACAGTCACAATTATTTCCTTAGGATAAATTCCTAGAAGTAGGATTGCCAGGGCAAGGCGTGTACAGAAGTTGAAGTCTCTTGGAAGACTGCCAAACTGCCCAGTGAAATAGGTGGCCCAGTTTACTCACCCGTCAACAAACTCTAAGAATTGGCCCCTTGCCTCGGCTTTCCGACTCGCTTCCCTGGATGTAGTCTTCTACTGCGGCTACGTTACAGATCTCCCACGGGCCTTGTGTGGGAAAAACAGAGCAATAGAAAACAAGATGACAAGCAAACTAGAAGCAAACCTGCTGGGGAGTGGTATTTAGGTTGAGGAGAGAGATTGTCAGCCTGCTTGGCTTACTGTTTTCTTGTAAGATCCTACGTATACTACAAAGTTCGCACAGGCCAGAGGTCCAAGGGCCAAGGGTCTTTACATTGGGGCCAGAGGTGGGTCCTGATCCCTCAGTCTTCTGGAGATACAAGTCAATTTGTGTGTGTGTGTGTGTGTGTGTGTGTGTTTAGAGAGAGTGTTCATAACTTCCCTCAGGTTATCTAAGGGGCATGGAGGCCTGGCAAGTATCCCCTGGCCAGGAACCAAATGATTCTTGTCTCATTAATTGAGAAGAGAGCAAAAGAGGAAAAGAGAGCTAGGGCTTTTTCTTTACAATTAAAATACTGTGAATTTGTATCAGGGTGCTCTGAGAGTTGACTTTTGTTAGTTGTGAACTTAGGATCACTGGAATAGGGGATCCAAATAGCTAATCTGAAATTGCTGTGAACTGGCCTCCGTGCCTCCTTTAAGAATGGAGATGGGGCAGATTTGGCCTTCATTTTGGGTAGGGTCAGTTTGGGATTGAGCCCTTAGGGTCAAACAGCCCAAGTCAACACCTGCTTTTGGCCTGGGCCCAGTTTCTCCCATCAAAGGGTTCTCAAGTCCAAAGGTGAGACTTCAGGAGTTCCCGTCGTGATGCAGCAGAAACATAAGGTTGTGAGTTCGATCCCTGGCCTCGCTCAGTGGGTTAAGGATCTGGCATTGCTGCGAGCTGTGGTGTAGGTCGCAGATGTGGCTCGGATCTGGAGTTTCTGTGGTTCTGGCATAGGCCGGCGGCTACAGCTCTGATTAGACCCCTAGCCTGGGAACCTCCATATGCCGCGGGTGCGGCCATAAAAGGGCAAAAAGACCAAAAAAAAAAGGAAAAAGGCAAGATCTCAGCCTGTTGTACTTATATATAGGGAGGGTCAGGAAGCATAAAAGCTATGAAGATTTTTAAAAAATTGAGGATATAGGAGTTACCGTTGTGACTCAGTGGTTAATGAATCCAACTAGGAACCATGAGGTTGCGGGTTCGATCCCTGGCCTTGCTCAGTGGGTTAAGGATCCGGCGTTGCCGTGAGCTGTGGTGTAGGTTGCAGACGCAGTTCGGATCCCGCGTTGCTGTGGCTGTGGCGAAGGCCGGCAGCTATAGCTCCTATTAGAGCCCTAGCCTGGGAACCTCCATATGCCGCGGGTGTGGCCCTAGATAAGGCAAAAGGCCAAAAAAAAAGAAAAAAAAATGAAGATATTTACGAAACAATTGAAAATTAGAACTCTTTCTGGATATTTGATGGTATTAAGGAATTATTGTTACTTTTTAGGTAGAAAATGGCACAATGGATATCTATTTGTCTGCACACACACACAAACACACACACACACACACACACACACACACGTTCAAACACACAGTTGTTTTTATTATGGTAAAATAAATGTTTTGTTTAAGTGGTGAGAGAGGTGATAGTTTCCTGTGGCAGGCTGAAAACCTGAAGGCTAAAAAAAGTTGAGAATAAATAGGTGTTAAAGGGAGAATGGGAGAAAAGACTTGGTTGGAGAGCAGATTTTAAGAATTACAATTGAGATCCGAATTTAAGTTTTATTTCCAGAGTACACAGAAGTACATTTCCTGGATTTTGAAAGATTTTTTTTTTTTTGCTTTTTATCTAATTGTCTCCCAAGACCATATACTTCTGGGATTCCAGAACATGAATCTTAACCATACAGAATTTCTCTTGCAAAATAGAGCATTTATCACTCTCAAGCGCCTATAACATAAATAGGTTAATAATAAGCAAGGCCACTGCTTAAAACAAATTTATTAAAAGATTCTCTTTATGCAATGTTAACACTATTTAACCCCAAAGGTATTGGTGTTAATGTTTTGAAACATTTCAAAAACTTAACGGCCTATTTCAGGTTAATGGCTATACTACCACATTAATACATTTCACATGGCAATAGGAATTGATTAAAAATAAATTCTAAAGAAATTATTTATCATCTGAGAAGAGATCAAGAAGGTATGAAGATTAATTTGAATGTGTCAAGACAATTTTTATAACCATACTTCAATTTCAAGGTCTGAGCATCTTTAATGATGTAATACTGCCACCTTGTGTTTATGTTCTTTTACTGCAGCAAGATTTGTGGAGTTGACAAATAAGTACGGCTTCAGGGAAAGGTTAAATGTTCTAGACAGTAATTACCTGCAATTTTATCTGAGAATGAGTTGAATGTATTTCCTGTAGAGCTCACATTTAATGGCTCGAAGGAGCCTTGAATTTCCTTCATAGCATCACAAATGATAAATGAGAGATGTGGCATTTGCCTGTTATCAGTGGCACAGTGTATAACTTTCCCCCCTCTCCTGCTTGTTACAAACAGACCCATCTTCACAATCTGAGCAGTGTCATGGCTTGATTGGCCAATCAGTATTATGTACATATATATTAATATTTTAAAAATCATGACTGTATATTGCATTTTATTTTTTTTCATTTTTAAGTTTCATTGAAATATGCTTGATTTACAAGCCTGTGATGATTTCTGCTGTACCGCAGAGTGACTCCATTGTACATGTTCACACATCCTTTCTCTTGCAGATTATCACTGAATATTGGGTGAGTTCCCACTGCTCCACAGCAGCAGTGGATCCTTAACCCACCGAGCCAGGGATACTGGATTCCAGTCGGGTTCATTACCACAGAGCGACGATGAGAACTCCTACAATCGGTATTTGAATATAAGTCCTGTTTGGAACCCAGCAGGGGAACTTGGAAATAAACACTTACACTGAAAATAATGTGAGAGTGGAGGAGGGCAGAAAAGTCTGAAGGGGTGTATGTGGGGGGTGGCAGATTTGTAGCTATCATCTGTCTGAAGCGATCTGTGTCACACCCTGACAACGGATCAGATTTGTTTAGCTCACAGAGATTTTTCTTAAAAATTGCTTTAGACTCCAACAATAAAAAAGGATTTCTGAGGTCTTCTTGGAAATCAGAATCTCCAGATGATGGGCTAACATTCCCAGTTGTACAAGTGGCTGGGGCAAATGTTGCTCAAATTTTCTTCAGATCTCACTGAGTAAGATTTACTCCTTCCCAGCCTGGATCATGGCCTACAGCTTCTTGATTTCAGTGGGAGAGAAAAAGAAATTCCTGCTTTTCATGTTGGAAAAGGCGCCTGAAAACATTTAGTCTAGCCCCTCTCTTTCCAAGAAATGAAGGAGGAAGCTGGCTCACCCAAGGTCACAAATTCAGGACTTCCTGCAGCTTTGTGTATGTACCTGGGGATGCTTTCAATTTTTGGGTGACCTGATGCAAATCATTTAGCCTCAAGGTGCCTTGTCATATTTATGCAGTAGGTTCAGAGTTGCTTTTAACTTTCTCAGAAAAATATTTAATTTGGCTTTTAACAGGCCACGTTCATGGCACATATGAGTGTGGCAGGCCATAAAAGCCACATTGTAGGAGTTCCTGTGGTGGCTCAGCAGTTAATGAACCCGACTAGCATCCGTGAAGACACGGGTTCGATCCCTGATCTCGATCAGCGGGTTAGGAATCTGGCATTGCCATGAGCTGTGGTGTAGGTCGCAGAAGAGGCTCGGATCCCATGTTGCTGTGGCTGTGGTGTAGGCTGGTGGCTACAAATCTGATTTTACCCCATAGCCTGGGAACCTCCATATGCTGTGGATGCGACCCTAAAAAGACAGAAAAAAAAAAGCCAAAAAGCCACACGTATTGCAAATAAATAAAAAGAAAGGAATAAAATGCACACAATGCGGGTATTGGAGCAGAGTATATTTTGCATAAAATGAAGCACAGTTGGCTGGGCTTGTGTTTTAAGACCTGACCCTGATGTGTTGTTGCTCGGAGCTTCACGCCCTTGTTGTGTGTACAAGAGCACCCACGCACAGCTGTGCTGGATGGCCACTGGGGACACCTCCCTTGGTACCTACCTTGGGGACCTCCCCCTCCCTTACCCCCCTTGTGGTCTCCAGGGGAATTGAAACCGTAAGATGGAACATAGTTGGATTTGACCCATCCCCGGGCATTCCTGAAGAGGACTTCTCTTATTTTCCAGGCATTACCCTGATTTCCATCCTTCCTGAGATCTGGTTACTCATCTCACCTGTCCATGTAATGTCCGACCTCATTTCCTTCCAAAAAGTTAAACACGGGGTCTTTTGCTACAGTTCGCCAGAACCGTTTTTGTTGCATTCAATCAAATAATCCAAGCCAATGTGATGCTGTTACTCGGACGTCTTGAGGGATGGAGTATGTAACATGGGAGGGAAAGAGGGATTCTTCCAAGTGCAAAACCAAAGACAAAAAAGAGTGAAGGAGGAGTTCCTGTTGTGGCTCAGCACGCTGGGAACCTGACTCATATCTGTGAGGATGTGGGTCTGATCCCTGGCCTCAGGCGCTCAGCAGATTAAGGATCTGTCCTTGCTGCGCCTGTGGCATAGGCCCCTAGCTGCAGCTCCCATCGAAGCAGATGAAAAAAGGGTCAAGTATGGGACTGTAGGTATAGAAAATGGGCGGCTCTTAATGAAATGAAGGCACTAGATGTACTAACGGTCAAGCCCATTACTTGGCTGAGAGTGTTTATTTATCCTCCTGAGGTCTTCTCTGTCTTTTCCTGAGTCCTTAAGCTCTCTGAGTTTTACTGTATTTCAGTTGACTGCTGGCATATTTTCTAATGAGGGCAGAGGGGGGCTGCAGCAACTGTGGCTGTATATTTCCAATAAGCGCTTAGTGGCTGTAGCAGATGTTTCTGCATTTACACCAAGTGCAATAGAGTTTCATATTAGGAGCACACAGAGAGGGGAAACCTTCACATTCATAGCACACCAGGGCCGGAGAAGAATGTTTATAGCATTTACTTGAAACGCTATGCAATCAAACTGCAGTGAGCTTTAGGGAGCGCTGGCAAGTATGAATGCATTCATAAGGAATATTTGTGGCTTAGGAATGTTGGGTTATATATACTGGAATCTCATGTTTAGTGATCCTCCAATTTTATAATTAGTAGCCTTTACCCCCACAAGAATTACTAGCGGAAAAAAAAATATTGGAACAACACAAACCAAACAAAAATGCTGCGGGTAAAGAATAAAACCTCACCAAAGTTCCCTGGTGGCTCAGCAGGTTAAGGATCCAGTGTTGTTAACTGCCGTGGCTCAGGTCACCACTGTGGCATGGGTTCTATCCCTGATCCTGGGAATTTTGCATGCTATAAGTAGGCCCCCCCAAAAAAAGAAAAGAAAGAAAAGAACCTCACCAATTTGAATGTCGGTTTTTTAGGCACAGGCCATACTGTTGTAATTTGTTGCCACATTCCTATTAAATTGTTCCTCTCTTTTGCTTGACTAATTTGGGGCACTAAACCAATCAAATGTGTTTTAACTCATGCTTTGTGAATTAATGGCCAAACTCAATTCAAGGTTATGAAAACATCAGTCAATATATAAATCAGTCCAAATGGGAAGATTATTTATGCAGGACCATTTGATGAGGAGGAGGAGTACCTCAGCATTATTTGAGATTTCCAGAATGATCGAGCACCCCCAAATCATCGACATGGTCATATGTGATTTCGAAAGCCTGCTATCAATATGTGTGATTCAGCTCTAATTGCTACTTGAATAAAAGAGGAGATAAAACTGATAAACATATTTTAGGGCAGAAGCCCTGCTTCCATGATGGACACCCACCCCTTAGGACAGAGCTGTTCATATCAGCAGATGAAGGCTATGGGCCTTCAAGGCCCAAACCTTCACTGCCAGTAGGCTCTATTTCTTCGGTGTCAAATCTGCAGCGGGAAGACAGCTGATCATAGACTGTAGTTATATTAATTCTTGGTGCTGAGAACATCTAATGGCATTGGACAAGGACAGCTGCAATATAATGTAATGTTCCTGTCCTCCACTTCATGCTGTACCTGATTTTATTTTTTCTTCTCTCCCTGTAACATTGATTGATTTGGTAACATAGAATGTTTGCTTTCCAGCTGGCAGATCTAATTGTAAATAAACAGCTGCTAGCTGCATTTAGACAGTGGATGATGTTGGCAGGTACAAGCGCAGGGTGTGTAGGGTGATTTAAGGCCTGTGCAGCAGAGTATGTGAGCGGCTGGGGAACGAGATGCAGGCGGGGGGGGGGGCTCTCTGGCTCAGGGTAATAGCAAGGCTAAATTTTAAAATTGCGTTGTGAAATCAGGACTGGCACATGGATTGTGAGGGCCTAGGATGGCCAAGGTTACAGACTAAATATGAAAAAAATACGGGCCCTCTGTTATTCAGGGCTTTTTTTTTTTTGAAAGAATGAAATCAGGGACCAGCCTAATTATTGATTAGGGTTGTTTCCTGGGAGATTTAAAAATTCTGAATGAAAACAGCAAGAAATTGAATACATGGAGGGGAATTCTTCCTGGTGGATGAGATGATGTGAGACGAGTTAGCTGTAGTCACAAAGATGCCAGCACCTCAATATAGGTCATTGTCCTAGTTCTTTGCCTAGATCGACTCCAACATCCTCACGTATAGGACACTTAGCACAAGGAAACAGAATGCTTCCTGAGGAGTTCCTGTTGTGGCTTAGCGATAACAAACCTGACTAGTATCCATGAGGTCTCGGGTTAAAGGATCTGGCATTAGTGTGGCTGTGACTTTGGCCGGTGGCTACTGCTCCCATCTTAACCCTTAGCCTGGGAACTTCCATATGCTCCAGGCACAGCTCTAAAAAAAAAAAAAAGACAAAAAATAGTTTCACAAGACACTTAGTGCTTTGGAGTCTGACCAACAGACCTTATAAGCTCAGGAAGTGAGATTGCAAGTATCAGATGTGATCATTGGTGTCAGCCAAAGTTGTGGCATTGCTAGTCACCTGAGCCTGAGATACCCAGTGACTTGTTTTCTTTTTTCTAATGTCAGGACCTCACTTAGCCAGCACCTTCCCATCACCATTGTCCTTAATCTATATCCCTTCCTCCTTAAGTGGAGATGGAGCTGCGCAACTCAGCTGGGGACTTGAATCCGTGTGCTGGGACTCTAACCTATTCAACTCTCAGATTGGGACTTGAACCCACTGTCTTCCATTTTTTTTTTTTTTTTTTGGCCATGACTATGGCACGTGCAAGTTCCCAAGCAGGGGATCAAACCTATGCCACAGTAGTGACAACCTTAACCTCTAGCCACCAGGGACCTTGAACCCACTGTCTTTTCTGTTTTTTTTTTTTTTTTTTTTTTTTTGTATTTTTAGGGCAGCACCTGCAGGATATGGAAGTTCCCAGGCTATTGGTTGAATCAGAGCTGTAGCCACAGTCACAGCAACTCAGGATCCTGTCTACAGATCCCATCCGCAACCCACACCACAACTCATTGTATGGCTGGATCCTTAATCCACTGAACAAGGCCAGAGATCGAGTCCATGTCCTCATGGATACTAGGTGGGTTCTCTACCACTGAACCACGATGGGAACTCCCCGCCCCCGCTGTCTTTTAATTCGAACTGCACACCTGGTCTCAGGACTTACTGAAGTTCAGGTTCTTTATGTCTTAGTGCAGAAGGAATTTAGGGAGAGGCAGAGTGATAGGTAAGAAGTAGATTTATTGAGAGAGATAAATGGTGTGTGGGCCTTTCAGAAGGTGAGAGTGTGGGTGAAGGCCCACACACCATTTATCAGACCGACAGAATGCAGGCTGTTTCAAAAGGTGAGAGAGTGACCCCGGGAGAAACACATTCCACAGACAGAGGGCCTCTCACAAGGCAAGAGGCCCAGAAATACGGGGTGGTGAGTTTTTAATGGGTTGGGTAGTTTCAAAGACTAATGAGTGGGAGGGTTATTCCAACTATTTTGGGGGAGGGATGGAGATTTCCAGGAATTGGTCCACCACCCACTTTTAGCCTTTTATGATCAGCCTCAGAATTGTCATGGCCCCTGTGGGTGTGCCCTTTAGCTAATGTATTATAATGAGCATATAATGAGGATCCAGGTACATTGGAGTTGAATCTTTCTCCATCTTGGACCTAGTTGGTTCTAACCAGGTTTAGATTGTCCTCAGTGGCTATGCCATTCTTTTAAATGTTGTGCTCTGCCCCCTTCCCTCCAGCTTCAGAGATGCTCCTTTCCATGGCTCAGAAGAATCTTAAATATGCCTCATTTTATCTCCCTTTATACCTGAAGGAGGAGTAGGGTCCTGGACAGTTAAAAGATAACTTGGTGTGGAAAGGCATTTCCCCATGGCTAACCAATGAGGGGCCGTGGAGCGACTGGAATGGAGCCAGGTCAGGGTCTTGTTTTGGAGTGAAAAGTTCTTGAGCCTGATGCGTGGTGAAGCCAAACGAAACAAAAAGGTCAGAATTTAGAGCAGAGAAAAGTTTATCGCAGGGCCAAACAAGGAGAATGTGTGATTCATGCTCAAAACCCTCAAACTGCTTATGGTTTTTGGGAAAAAGTTTTTATAGGCAAAATTTGGTTGAGGATTGCAGGGCGTGTGACCTTCTTTTGATTAGTTGGTGCTGAGATAACAGGGCGGTGCTCCAGGAATCGTGTGGTCAGCCTGAAGTTACCATCCCTCACCTGGCTAGGGGCCTCAGTTCCTGTAGAAGAACTCAAAGCTGTTTTTATACATATTCTTTGGGGAGGAACCAGGGCCCTATCCCCAGGCTGCACTATTGTTTTTTGACTGTTCCTCCCTTGTTTCTACATCCCCTCCCTTCCCTGATAAGCTATTGTTTGAATCTGCCCCTTGGAACTCAGGGAAGGTCAAGGAAGCTGAATAAAGCCTATTTCCTACAAATAAGAAACAGGCGGCATGGAAAGGGCTCCAGAGGGCGCCACAGGGTCTTCTTGCTCAGTTTCAGTGTCCCTCTGACCCAGGACAGTGGTAGAACACTCTTTACAGTTGCAGAACTAAGGATGTAAGGGGTGCTTAAAACAGGAAACGTCTCAGTTGTGTGATTGGACCGTCAGCAGGAATGATTGAATGAGTGGAGAGGTGGGTAGACATAAAGTACCCGGTGGTGTTGGGAAGTTTACAGCATTTTCCATACTGACTGTCAGTGGCTCCCTAGCCTTGTGCTGTGAAGGGCAGCACCAACAATATAGATAAATGTGAAACTGACCTGGAATCTAGAAGGTGACTTAGGAGTGCTCCTGTTTTCCTTGAGGTTTCTCTCTCTCTCTCTCTTTGTTTATCATATATTCTCCCTCTTTCTTGCACTTAACTCAGAATATTCTGGAAGTTTTATGTTCTTTTTCTCTTCCTTCCTCCCTCTACTTACTGCCTTTTCTGTTTGTTTGTATATTAATTTCTTGTTATAAACAAAGTTTAGGTCCTCACAAACTTTCCTTTAGTCTTTTTGTTCTTACCTGTCTCAACAGAGGCCCTCTCTTTCTTTCTTTTTTTTTTAATTTTTCCAGTATAGCTGGTTTACAGATTTCTGTCAAATTTTCCAACTGCACCATGTGGTGACCCTGTTACATGGACATATATGAATTCATCACATGTGATTAGACATAGTTCCTAGTGCTATACAGCTGGATCTCCTTGCTTTTCCATCCTCGAGGCAATAGTTAACCCCAGACTCCCATACCCTCCCACTCCCTCCCCCACCCCCTTGGCAACCACAAGTCTGTTCTTCAAGTTTGTGATTTTCTTTTCTGTAGAAAGGTTCATTTGTGCAGTATACTAGATTCTAGATATAAGTGATATTATATGCTATCTGTCTTTCTCCTTCTGACTTGCTTCACTCAGTATGAGGATCTCTAATTCTATCCATGTTGCTGTAAGTGACATTATTTTATCTCTTTTTATGGCTGAATAGTATTCCATCGTGTATATGTGTCACATCTTCCTAATCCAGTCATCTGTCGATGGACATTTGGGTTGTTTCCATGTCTTGGCTATTGTGAATAGTGCTGCAGTGAACATGCGTGTGCAAGTGTCTTTCTCCAGGAAATTTTTGTCTGGATATATGCCCAAGAGTGGGATTGCTGGGTCATATGGTAGTTCTATGTATAGTTTTCTAAGGTACCTCCATACTGTTTTCCATAGTGGTTGTACCAGCTTACATGCCCACCAAGAGTGCAGGAGGGTTCCCTTTTCTCCACACCCCCTCCAGCAATTGTTGTTTGTGGACTTGTTAATGATGGCCATTCTGACTGGTGTGAGGTGGTATCTCATGGTGGTTTTGGTTTGCATTTCTCTAATCATCAGTGATGTTGAGCATTTTTTCATGTGCTTGTTGACCAACTGCATATCTTTGGAGAAATGTCTGTTCAGGTCCTTTTGCCCATTTTTCAATGGGGTTGTTGGCTTTTTTGCGGTTGAGCTGCCTCAGTTGTTTGTATATTTTAGAGATTAAACCTTTGTGAGTTGCATCATTTGAAACAATTTTCTCCCATTCTGTAAGTTGTCTTTTAGTTTTCTGTTTGGTTTCCGAGGCCCTCTCTTTCAAGTCTGATTTCCTGTTTGTATCTGCTCTCAGCCATTCATGCAACATATTGTATGTTAAAACTCAGCTGATGCCTCTCCCTGGAGGGAAACTGTTTTCTTCCCAGAAATGCCTGTCATGGGGCAAGGAGAAGGTGAGGTAGCTCATTGATTATTTCATTTAATCATCAAAACCCTCAGTGAGTATTTACCTTAACCTGCATTTAAGAGCAGGGCAGTCTAGGCTGGGAGAGACTTAGTACCTTGCCAGTGGCTACCGAGCTAATCATGGAACAGCCTGGATTGATTTAATCTGTTGGGCTCCAAAGGCCACATTCACTCTGCTGCTCGTGGGGGTGTGGAGCAGAATGTCTTGAACGTTCAGTCCCGTCAGGGTCCAGAGAAGCAATATCATGAGCGTGGAGAAAGAGGATGGCTTAAACTGTAAACCATGCATCATATTCTAGTTTATAAAAGGCTCTTGGCCTGGCCTCAATTTATTCTCCTTCTGAAACAGCCTGTAATGATGAGGATTTGAATCCATAATCTGAATTTACTTAACAAGATAATTAAATATTTAAAGTCAGTTCATTTAGAGGCTAGAAGGGATTATAGATTCCCCTCCTTATATTAGTATGCACAGCAGCACATTCTTAATTTTGGTTAGAGCTGTTTTTTTCAGTTCTCATATCTCTGCATTTGCCATGGCAATTAGGACTGGAGGGAGCTTGTGGTGTCCTTGGAACTGAGAGGGAAGAGAAATTATGACACTAAATAATACAAAATGGGCCTAGTCCTCATTGCCGTAGAAGGCACTCAGAAAAGTTAATTAAACTCAGGAAATAGGCTGCAAGATAATTAAGTTTTGGCCTAATTTTACACTGCAGGCGTTCTATATTGTTTTTGCAAGGGTCCAAAGGAACATGAGATAGAAAATCTCCAGGTTGTGGGCTTGATTCATAAAGGATCATTATCTGTAGTTAAATGGCCAGATAAAATGGTAATGCGTGGGCGGCAAATTATATTTTATAAGGTAAAAGTGATAATTAGGCTGCACATAGAAGATGTTTGTAATTTCTTTTAATTATCTGTACAAGTGAGGGTTGTCAGGATATCTGGCGTAGGAAATGATAAATGTGTAAACCCCAAATCCAAGACATAGGTAGGACATTGCATTTTCTCAAATAATGGCAGAGAATCAACTTCTTATTGTATTTTGTGAGCTTGGGTGTATTTTAAACCCAAAGGCTGTGTGGGGAACTGGAGTTTGGCTCTTGCCACCCCTTGCCATCTGCCTCTACGTGGAGTAAATCATGAACCACTGCAACTGCTGACCCAAAGCACCCCTTGAGCAGAGCTCAGGGTGGAAATCAGGAGTGAAGCACTCTGTGCTTTGGGAAACCTGGAAGAACAGGTCTTCAGATAGATATTTTTAGAAGATTTTATGTGCCCAATTCTTGCATCTCCTCCTTTAGTATTTTAGGAAAACACTAAAATACTTCATGGTGATGTCTGCTCCTAGCAGTAACCTTCATGAGACCAACAGCAGATTTTCTAAAATGTGTGCATGTCTGCATGGTATCTCCCCGTTCACCTTTATCACATATATTGTGATAGTCCCCTTTCCTCTTTGGGGCATTATTTTAGAGCTGTCTGAAATACTTTGACCCATGCTATTAAAAAAAAAAAAAAATTAAAGAGTTCCCGTCGTGGCTAGTATCCATGAGGATGTGGGTTCATGGATAGCCTTAAGCTCAGTGGGTTAAGGATCCAGTGTTGCTGTGAGCTGTGGTGTAGGTCACAGATGTGGCTTGGATCCCGCATTTCTGTGGCTGTGGTGTAGGCTGGCAATGGCAACAGCTCCAATTGGACCCTGTAAGAAATTTGTTTAGCACGGAAAGAGGGGAGAAAGAAACGAGCAGGGGATACATGCAAAAGGCAACGATCGGGATTTATTGGAGAATTTGGCTCCCGGGCGAGGTTCCATGACTCTGGGGCATGGAGTCAGGGAAGTCGCGCCCGGGTTGGGAGCATGGGGTTTTTTAAGCCTAGTTGGTTCCGGGTCTAGATCCGGGTAGTACCTTTGCCAAATTAGGCGAGGGACCACTGTGTTCCTAGGTGATTGGTCGGGGGTAGGCGTTTGGGGGCTTTCAGAGTAGGTGTGGCTTCGATCGTCCATTGGCGCGGGTGGGGCTGGCGGCCTCTCTTCCCGCGCAGGCTTGTCTGTTCCTCATGGGGTCTGTTTGATATGAGGGGTCTTTTTGCCATTTCGGGGCCACATCCTGTCTCCGCTGGCCTAACAGACCCCTAGCCTGGGAACCTCCATATGCCATGGGTGTGGCCCTAAAAAGAAAAAAAAAGATGTCACAGTCATCTGTGAGTGCAGCCACTCCCAAGTGTGAGCCTGTGAGTCCTGAGGGCACTCAGGAAGGAAACAAAGACTACAGGCCCTAAGAGCTGAGGTGCATATCAAAGGAGTGATTCTAGTAAGCCCAGACCTTCTTCCCATAGCTTTGCATAGCTTCCCATAGTGCTGAATTCCTTGAGATAGCTAGTTTTCTGTAATCTTTTGTTCTGGCTACCTGCCTATATATCCTAGTTCCCCCCAGTGCCTCCTTTGAGTAGTTTTTTCAGGGCTACCTGAGATGCTGTCTCCCAGGTTTAAGTCCTAATTTTGCCCCATATAAAACTTAACTGTCAACTTTCAGATTGTGCATTTTTTCCAAGTTGACAGCTGGAAGCAACCTTGATCACTGCCTTATTACCTTGTGTGTAACAGAATAAAAAAATTGTCAGAAGCCACTTCATTGCCCTTCCTGGTCTGTCCCCATGACGCGAGGGTCTGAGGAAATGTGTGCTTCCTCTGTGGCCGTCACTGGCATTGCCAATCGATGACCTTTTCAATTGTTTAATATTTATCCTAGTTTTCTTACCACCTGTTATGAATCCAGTGCTCTTTTTTGGACAAAGTAGAGAATTTATTTAAAAACTGATCTGGGATTCACTTTGTTCCTTTCATTTCTATTTTTTTTTCCTTGTCTTAAAAAGATTCTATCCTGTAGGACAGAAGGAAAATAAACCAAAATCCATCTGTTGGCTGCCAAGACGAATCAAGTCAATTTTATTTCGTATTTTCCCTTTCTGGGAAGTTCTGAGTGAAGACAATTGCCTTTGGTAAAATTTGATCAGTGACCCTTCTTAGCACTCAATGCGGTGCTGTTTCCCCTGCTAGCTGAACCCCAAAAGGGACTCTTCAGGGTTCTTTCTTTCATTGTGTATAGTTTTACTGATATTTTGCAGAAGACCTGGGACTTCCAAATGCTTTGGAAGGTAAAGAGGTCAACAGGACCAGACATCATGGTGATGACTTTGTTATGCATAGAAATATTGAGTCACTGTGTTGTACACCGGGAACTAACACAGTATTGTAGGTCAATTGTACTTTAATTAAAAAAAAAATGTAGACATTGAGAGGAAGTGCATCAAAATACTAATGATGGTTATCTTTAGAGGATGGGAATTATAGGTGACTGTTATTTTTCACTTTATGCTTTTATATATTTCTAGCTATCTACATTGAACCTGTAGTTTGTAAAATTAGAAAGAAAATAATGTGTCATAAAAATTAAAAAAAAAAAAAAGAAGTCACCAGGGCAAAACAGGTATAAATGTAACAGGATGTCAAATGCCATTATTTCCTACTATCTCATAATTTTAGTCTAAATGCCCAAAGCTGAGGGCCGTTGGCCTTGACGTGGCTCCATGTTCCACTGAGCGTGACAGAGAACGGGCAGATATCCACCCCTTTCAATATTTATTTAGAAGGGGCTTTCACTCTGCTGCACACCCAGGCTCTGGAGGTGAAGATCAGAGTTTACTGAAGGGGAGCATCTATTTGAGTTAATTACATTAGGAGCTACCCTGTCCGTCCAAACTGATGATCTGGGTGGGAGCACAGAGAGAGTTAGAGGAATGGTCATATTACTCTATTCTTAGAAAACGCTCTTGGAATTAGAATTCCAACTGTCTTGGAATTAGAGAAATTGCTGAGGAAGAGATCCGTGGATGTTGGAGCATCCTTAGTATATTGAGGTATATTTACACTCCCTAAACCTCATACCTGCTGCCTGTTTGAATGAGATCCTCAACACAGGAACCGTACCATACCATCTAATCCAATCGGCCTCATGGCACTGGCTCACAGAATGTCATGTGGGTTGGAAAGCTGGTTCCATGGCATGGCCACTAGACTTTTAAGAACCAAAAGTAATATAATAACTCATTGTGTAATATATTGAGGAGTTACTTTGTGCCAGGCACTATTCCGAGTACTGTATATGTACAAACTTATTTAGGGCTGAAAAAAATTTCATGATTTCAGTGTTAGCCCCTTCTTAATGGAGAAAATGGCAACTCTCTCCAGATGACACAGGCGGTAGGCGCCTGAGCTCCTGATCTGGGCACCATCCTAGCTCTTGTTATGCTAAAAGCATTCCAATTGCCTTAGCTGCACACTCTGCATCGGAAAGGTGGCTCAGACCCCAACTGGCAAAAGGCCTGCTGTTCCTGTCATTGATGAAGTGGAGGCTTCAAGGTGACGGTTGTCTTGCCAGGGCCCTGAGGTGAGGGAAGGGAAGCGCCTTAACCTCAGGCTTGACTCTTAGTCACCTGCTCCTTGCCCATCTTTCCTAGGATCCTGGACCTTGTCCCCATGTTTGAATCCACTGGGCATGGGACGATATGGCACACTCCCCTTTAGAAAATACTAGCTATATGATTGGAATCACCTGGAAAGGCCAGGCCAGCATGACGCGTTCTGAAGGAAATAGAGAATATTTTGATTTGTGGGTTGGAAGGTGAGGTGGTGAGCCCAGAAAAATAGATACTTTTCATCCCCAAAGTTGGAAAAAAGATGGAAACCAGAGCCGTTAGTTTTCCTGACACAATTGTCTTTTCATCTGTTCCAGTCTTGGAGAATGCCAGCCACTGTACCAGTATGGACCCAAATAACTTAAAACCGTTGTGAGTGGAAATTCTAAAAGGGCAGTACTAAAACTTTAACTCCTTACCTTTTTTTTTTTGACCACACCCATGGCCTGTGGAAGCTCCTGGGCCAGGGATGGAACCCATGCGATAGTAGTGACAATGGCCTCATCCTAAACCCACTGGGCCACCGGGGAACTCCTCCTTATCGTTTTTACAGCAGGTATCTGGAGAGTTCATGCAAAAAAATATAGGGTGCTGGAGGTAATCTGAGAGACCACTAATATTAAGATCTGAAAGATGCCTTGTAGGTAACTGTTTTGACCTTCACTATCTCGTGGTCATTTTAAAGGTGTCAAGAGATTAAATTAGGTGGCTGCTAATGTAATGAAATCGTTCCTACCCTTGTTAACACAGGACTGGAGACTGTTTCAATTCTGGAAAAGATACCTAATATACCCTGTAATGTTAGTCACAGATTTGGCCAATGCATTTATTTCTACATCGGTACGTAAAAATAATCACCAGTAGCAATTTGCATCCACCTGCACAGGACAGCAATATATTTTCACTGTCTTGCCCCAAGGATGTGTAAATGTTCTTGCTGTCACACTGTTGATAGAAGGGATTTTAAATCACATGGAAACTTAAAAGCTTTGCTTTCACCGGTTACAGAGATGATGTTTTAATTAGGGGAAACCGGGGAGCTGTTTTCTGTGTTTTCTCCTTCTTTATTGAGTTTATGACCTTCAGGGGCTGGGTGATTGAATAAAAGAAAGCTCACGAACCCTTGCAGGTGGTCACCTCTTTGGACATTATACTCTTGTAGCCTAGAGAGAAGCACGGAGATTAAAAACAAACTTCTTTGGCATAAACCTCCCTCTTACAACTATAAATTACTGTACCTTTTATAACGAGAATGTTATACTGTTAGAGGTGGGCTTGCAAAGGGGGAAATCAGTAGAATTTCTCCTGTTTCCTTGTTAGAGTGAGGCATTGCCCCCAGCCCTTCCTGCAGCAAAGTGATTTGAATACTTTAGAACAGTAGGGTCTTCCCTCTTGATAGATTTGTAACTGTTTCTGCTTGTTTTATATTCTTTCAGTGATGCTTGGCAGTGTTTGTTACTGTGTTAGCGGTGCTGGGCTGGGATAAAGGAAGAGCTCTTGGCAGTGACCATCAGTAAAGGATCGAAGCTGACTGCAGCCTGCTAGGTGTATGGCAATAGCGGAAAGCCAGGCTTCTGTGTGGCTTGGCATAGGAGTGGGTGTGAAATGAATCTTGCGGTCTTAAACTCAAGAAATGAAATACCACCGTTGGAAAGGCAAAGAGCTGAAGAGGCTAGACCATGTTATGATTTGGAGTGAGGAGGCACATAAACTGTCTGAATTAGTTTTATAGAAAAGGGTGACCCCAAATCCTGGAGGACTTGTGATCATCCAGTTGACATGAGTCACAAAGTGGATTTGGATTTTTTTTTTTCTTTTTAGGGCCACACCGACAGCATATGGAAGTTCCCAGGCTAGGGGTTAAATTGGAACTGTAGATGTTGGCCTATGCCACAGCCACAGCAACGCGGGATCCGAGCTGTATTTGCGACCTACACCACAGCTCATGGCAACGCTGGATCCTTAACCCACTGAGCGAGGCCAGGGATTGAACCCGCATCCTCATAGATACTAGTCGGGTTTGTTTCCACTGCACCACAGTGGGAACTCATGGATTTGGACTTTGAAAGGAAACCTAGATATTTCCTTGTCCATCTTCTACACATAGAGATGAAGGCCCAGATAATTTAACATGATGGCAGAATTGGGCTGGAATCAAAATCTCCTGATGACTGGTCTAGTGCATTTCTGGTGACTCTATTTGAATATCATCTGTAAAGTCCTGTAAGATAATATTACTGAAAAGATCACTTCTCTGTTGGCAATTATTATTATTATTATTTTTTATCTTATCTTTCTGGGCCACATCCATGGCATATGGAAGTTCCCAGGCTAGGCTGCCGCTCTGGCCTTCTCCACGGCCACAGCAACACTGGATCCGAGCCGTATCTGCAACCTGTGCCGCAACTTGTGGCAACGCTGGATCTTGAACCCACTGAGCAAGGCCAGGGATCGAACCCACATCCTTATGGATACTAGTCGGTTTTTAACTCGCTGAGCCACAGTGGGAACTCCTTGGTTGGCAATGATTGACTGTTAACAAGACTGAATAATCACAACCGTGTTTTCTGACAAAAATGTTGCCATGGTCACCCTTTAGTTGCGAGAGGTGTCATAGCATCTGGCCCAGACCTTCCCAGATAGTGTTCCAGGCTCACCCCTGACTACAGAGAGGTCTTCGCCTTCTGGGGCAAGGGTATCCTCCTCTGAAAGTGACATTTCCCTCGGCTAAGACATGTGTTATCAAACTCTATGGTATTGTCAATCCAGTAAGTGAAAGGCGTTATCTCTATGTAGTTTTGACTTACATTTCTTTTATCGTGAGTGAAATTGAACATTTAAAAAAATTGTGATTTAAATAAAATAATATGTAAAACAGTGGAGTATCTGCCACAAGACAAGTGCTTATTAAGTGTTAGCTAATATCTTTCTCTTCTGTCTTGTTTTAATGAATAATACATTAACATGGATCAAAGATCCAAAATATGACAGTGCAGAGAGTGAAAAGTTGGCCTCCTGACTCTAACTGCAGCCATCCAGTTTTGTTCTCCACTGGCAGTTATTTTCTTAAGGGTCCTTCCAGTAATTTTATGTATGCATAAGCAAATATGAATATGTATCCTCCGTCTTTCTTTATCCAGATGGTAGCATACTATATAGTGTTCCGCCCTTGCTTTTTATTTTTTTCACTTAATATGTCTTTAAGCTTATATACAAATATGTAAAGAGATTCTTATTTATTTCAGTAGCTGTATTGTACTATGTAGAGTGAATTTACCATCATTTATTTTACTTGCCACCTGTTAATGCATATTTAGGTTAATACCAACCTTTTGGTATTACTCATTATACTGAAACAAATAACTCTGGGTGTATGTTATTTGCATATAACTGTTGGATAAATTTCTAGAAGTGCAGTTATTGAGTTGAAGGGTAAATTTTGATATCTTTTGCCAAATAGCCCTCCACAAGCATTATATCTGTTTAGAATCTCAATAGCTATGAGATTCCCCCTGCCGAGACAGTGTGTTATCAAATTTTAGGGTGTTTGCCAATCTGATAAGTGAAAAATGGAATCTCTGTGTAGTTTAGATTTGTATTTTTTTGTAATGAATGAACATTGAACATTTAAAAAATATCTAAGAAGCCCTTTTATTCACTTTTTCTGAGAACTATATTTTCGTGGTCTTTGCTCTTTTTAAAATTTTGTTTGTATTTTTATATTAGCATCTGGCCCAGACTTTGTCTTTAAACATTTTAAAGAAAGTGATATAAAAATGGAAATGTGTTTACATGAAATTAAAAAAAATTTTTTTTTGTGGTCTTTTTAGGGCCCCACCCAGGGTATATGGAAGTTCCCAGGGCATGGGTTGAATTGGAGCTGTAGGAGCTGTAGCCACTGGCCTCCGCCACAGCCATAGTAACACCAGATCCAAATCATGTCTGCAGCCTACACCACAGCTCATGGCAATGCTGGATCCTTAACCCACTGAGTGAGGCCAGGGCTCAGACCTGCGACCTCACGGATACTAGTCAGATTCGTTTCTGCTGAGCCACAACAGGAACTCCTGAAATTCAAAAATTATAGAAGGGAATAAAAAGATACACACAACTTTTTTTTTCATATCTCCAGTCTGATTAATTCTCCTTTCTAGAAATTACTGTATATGAGAGCTCTTTTTATATATAGTCTTTTGTAAATATTATATGTTTGTATGCATATGTGTATATGTTCTTTATAAAGATGGGAACAACTTACACATAATGGATGGCATTTTGATTTTCTTGTTTAGACATCTTTCTTGTTTGTATTCATAGAACCACTTCATTTTTCAGTAACTGCATATTTTTCAGTGGCCACTTAAACACATACATTCACCTCAAGGGGTCTCAAGATGATTCATTGGTTTGTGGGAGAAAATATTAACTCTTCCACGTAATATTTATTTTTGTCTCATTTAAAATTAAAAAAAATTGTTTTTCAGGACCACACCTGCAGCATATGGAAGTACCCAGGCTAGGGGTCGAATTGGAACTACAGCTGCTGGCCTATACTACAGCCACAGCAATGCCGGATCTAAGCCATGTCTGTGATCTACACTGTAGCTCATGGCAATGCTGGATCCTTAACCCACTGAGTGGGGCTAGGGATTGAACCTGCATCCTGATGTATAGTAGTCAGGTTCATTACCTGCTGAGCCGTAATGGGAACTCCAGAGAATGTTCTAATTTCATTCTTTTACATGTAGCTGTCCAGTTTTTCCAGCACCACTTTCTGAGGAGACTGTTCTTCATTGTATATTCTTATCTCCTTTGAGATAGATTAATTGGCCATAAGTGCATGAGTTTATTTCCCAGGTTTCTAGTCTGTTCCATCCATCTGTGTGCCTATTTTCATGCCAGTACCATACTACTTTGGTTAGTGTATCTTTGTAGTATAGTCTGAAGTCAGGGAGCCTGATTCCTTCAGCTCCACTCTTCTTTCTCAAGATTGTTTTGGCTATTCAGGGTCTTTTCTGTTTTCCTACAAATTTTAAAATTATTTATTCTAGTTCTAGGAAAAATGCCATTGGTATTTTGATAGGGATTGCATTGAATCTGTGGGTTACTTTGGGTCCTATGGTCTTTTTAACAATATTGATCCTTCCTATCCAAAAACACAGTATATCTTTCCATTGGTTTGTGTTACTCTCTCTCTCTCTTTTTTTTTTGGCAATGCTCATGGCATGGGTCAGTGATCAAACCTATGCCACAGCAGTGACAACACCAAACCTTAACTGCTAGGCCACCAGGGAACTCCATTATTTTTTAATTTATGGCTTCTGGAGTTGTCACTTGTTCAGAAATGCCTTCACTATTCCAGTACTATATTTAATCCATGAATTTGGCTGGTACTTCTGTTTTTTTAAAGGTGTTTAAATGTGTGCTCCATTTGAAATTAACTTGGAATAAACAGGGAGGTAAGTGTCAAGCTTACAATTTTTTTTAAAATATTTAATGTTGTCCCAACATTTTTTCTGACCTAGCATTTTTTAATGGAAATATCTCCTTTATCAGAGGATAACTGAACCATAATATTTCCATTGACTGAAAACTAGACACCATTAATAGAGTAGAATATTTGCTGAACTTCTGAAAATGTAGAACAACATTTGAACTAAATAAAAGAAAAAGGACTTTCCTCCCTCCCCTCCTTCTTTCTTTCTTTCTTTCTGGGTGAAATAGGATTTGCAATCAGGTTGGTCATGAGAAAATCATGCTTCTTTAAAAAATGAAGAATTTTAGAATTTTATTTAAATGGTAAATGCAGTTATTTTCCTCCCAATGTAATCTTTAAAGCATATTGTTATTTTATTTTAGGTGTTGTACATTACAGTGTAAACTGCAGGCTTTCTTT
The DNA here is from genome assembly GCA_004024745.2 of Catagonus wagneri. Classification (NCBI taxonomy): domain Eukaryota; kingdom Metazoa; phylum Chordata; class Mammalia; order Artiodactyla; family Tayassuidae; genus Catagonus; species Catagonus wagneri. Next base: position 43,739,647 of record PVHT020004020.1, on the reverse strand, counting down.
AAGTCACTTCTTGAACATTCGAGATTGTTTCCAACTTCTCCCCCTAATACAGATAAAATCTAAAACAAACAAGATGATGCATTTACTATTTTCTTTGGAAGAAATTTTCTTTTATTTCTGTACTTACTCAGTGAGTTTAACAGTTTCAAATGGGTCAGTATGGCCAGAAAATAATGAAAGAATGTGGCTTGATCTTTTTAAGTGGTTTCTGTTACACTTGGGGAACCACTCAAATGATACATATGTGCATGTATTTACAAACCAAGACTTTGCACTTTGCTTTTCTCTATTTTCTTTAAAAATATATTTTTTTAAGGGAGGGGATAGACTAGTTTCTAAGATTTTTTTATGATTCTTATAATATTTATTCAGAAAACTAGAAAAAAACTGAATCCTATTAATTTATGAATGACAGGAGAACTAATAAAAATAAAACAATGCCTTTTGTTCTTAGTTCTGTTATTTTGATCTTTGATTTTAGGTAGCTGTTTTCACCCTAGGAAATCTTTTTGCTACTTTTGCAATCTGAGATATATAATAAACCATTTATATCTTTCCGTTTCAAAACCCTGAAGCCTATGCTTGAAATTTGGAGTAAGCAGTTTCTGCAACAGCAATGTTTCTTTTTTTTTTTTTTTTCTTCCTGGACTAGTTATATTGAAAGCTGACTTTTCTCTGTCCTCAGAAGTATTGCTGCTAAACTTTATGAATTAAATTTAATACTACAAGCCAAAATATCTGTTTTTCCACTTTCTGCAACCATAAAAATATTACTGGTAGAACTACTTTGTGAGTCAAGCCTTAGGCTCTAAATGTCACTGGGTTTCTCCAACCTGGAGATTTTTCATTTTCAATTAGACTGATGCACAGATAGATACAGATGGAAGAACTTGTTCAAAAGTAATAAATGTAAGTACAACGCTTTTCTTCAAGGTAGAAAACTGCTGAGCTTTTCTATTAACATTGCTTTATACAAGAAGTGGGAAAAGCTCTTCACTTTTCTGTTTTTTGGAACAAATTTGTTTTTTTAATTTTATTTTCTATTTTTTAAATGATATTTATTTTTTTCCATTATAGCTGGTTTACAGTGTTCTGTCAGTTTTCTACTATATGGCAGTTTTCTACTGGGCAGTCACACATGCATATATACATTCTTTTGCTCACATTATCATGCTCCATTATAAGTGACTGTTCCCAGTGATATACAGCAAGATCTCATTGCTTATGCATTCCAAAGGCAATAGTTTGCATTTATTAACCCTAGATTCCCAGTCTATTCCATTCCCTCCCCTTCCCCATGGGCAACCACAAGTCTGTTCTCCATGTCCATGATTTTCTTTTCTGTGGAAACGTTCATTTGTGTGGTATATTAGATTCCAGATATAAGTGATATCATATGGCATTTGTCTTTCTCTTTGACTTCATTTAGTATGAGAGTCTCTAGTTTCCATCCATGTTGCTGCAAATGGCATTGTTTTGTTCTTTTTTATGGCCAAGTAGTATGCCATGGTGTATATATACCACATCTTCTTAATCCATTCATCTGTCAATGGACGTTTAGGTTGTTTCCATGTCTTCACTATTGTGAATAGTGCTGCAGGTGCATGTATCTTTTTCAAGGGAAGTTTTGTCTAGATATATGCCCAAAAGTGGGATTTCTGGGTCATATGGTAGTTCTGTATTTAGTTTTCTGAGGTCCCTCCATTACTGTTTTCCATAGTGGTTGTACCAGTTGACATTCCCACCAACAGTGTAGGAGGGTTCCCTTTTCTCCACACCCTCTCTAGCATTTGTTATTTGTGGACTTATTTATTTATTTATTTTGTCTTTTGTCCTTTTAGAGCTGCACTGGCAGCATGTGGAGGTTCCCAGACTGGGGGTCTAATCGGAGCTGCCAGCCTGCACCAGAGCCACAGCAATGCCAGATCTGAGCTGTGTCTGCAACCTACACCACAGCTCACGGCAATGCTGGATCGTTAACCCACTGAGCAATGCCAGGGATCGAACCTGCAACCTCATGGTTCCTAGTCGGATTCGTTTCCACTGCGCCACGACAGGAACTCCTGTGGACTTATTAATGATGGCCATTCTGACTGGTGAGAGGTGGTACCTCACAGTAGTTTTGATTTGCATTTCTCAAATAGTGATGTTGAACATTTTTTTATGTGCTTGCTGGCCATCTGTATATCTTCTTTGGAGAAACGACTGTTCAGGTCTTTTGTCCATTTTTCAAATGGGTTGTTGGTTTTTTTGCTCTTGAGTTGTATAAGTTGTTTATATATTTTAGAGATTAAGCCTTTGTCAGTTGCATCATTTGAAACAATTTTCTCCCATTCTGTAAGTTGTCTTTGTGGGTTTTTTTTGTGATTTTCCTTGCTGTGCAAAAGCTGGTCAGTTTGATTAGGTCCCATTGGTTAGTTTTTGCCTTTATTTCTGTTGCCTTGGAAGACTGACCTGAGATAAAAATATTCGCAAGGTTGATATCAGAGAATGTTTTGCCTATGTTCTCTTCTAGGAGTTTGATGGTGTCTTATCTTATGGTTAAGTTTTTAAGCCATTTTGAATTTATTTTTGTGCATGGTGTGAGCGTGTGTTCCAGTTTCATTGATTTATATGCAGCTGTCCAGTTTTCCCAGCACCACTTGCTGAAAAGACTCTCTTTTTTTCCCGTTTTATTTTCTTGCCTCCTTTGTTGAAGATTAATTGAACATAGGTGTCTGGGACAAATTTGTTTAAATTAAATTATGTCATGTGTATTCTATAGGGCATTGAAATCTCTGTGTACTCTTATGATACATAAGTATCCAACATGTAAAGACACTTGAGCTTCCTTTTGTTGTTTGTCTTACTGCTACTGCATATATGGTGTAGGAAATGGAAATTCAGTTTATTTTTTCTGTATGCTAATGTGTTTTATAAAATGGCAAATTCATGCCAGGGAAGACTGTTTTCACAAAGAATGGTAGTGTTCATTACTTGAAAGAGACTTGGGAGTTCCCGTCGTGGCGCAGTGGTTAACGAATTCGACTAGGAACCATGAGGT
>PVHT020004020.1:43701091-43736504 GCA_004024745.2 Catagonus wagneri | reverse complement strand
AAAAAAAAAAAAAAAAAAAAAAAAGAAAGAAAGAGACTTGAATTCCCATGTATGACAAGGCATAGTTGAGAATAGAAATTGTAATTTTCTGCATTTCATCATCAGGTACTCTGGCCTTGAAATTAAGAAGTTTAGTAAGCTTTGGGGTTCCTGCTGTGGCTCAGTGGTAATGAATCTAATTAGTATCCATGAGGATGTGGGTTTGGTCTCTGGCCTCACTCAGTGGGTTAAGGATTTGTGTTGCCATGAACTTTGGTGTAGGTTGTGGACACGGCTTGAATCTGATGTTGCTGTGGCAGTGGTATAGGCTGGCAGCTCAAATTCGATCCCCAGCCTGGGAACTTCCATATGCTGCAGGTGCAGCCCTGAAAAGAAAAAAAAATTGTATAATACTTTAATATGTTCAAAATAAGAGATTTGCTGTGTAGACTAAATGTAATATTTTATTCAGAACTACTTTTCAATCATATCTGTGAAATTACTCATAACTTGATAGTGTATTCATGACATATAGAAGACACATGGATTGCCTAAAATATTTTTGAAAGTTCTTTTTTTATGAATTACATGTAAGAATAGTACCTTTTTTCAGTATGACTTTCCGCTCTTTTGCTATTTTTATTTTATTTATTTTTTTAATTAAAAAAATTTTTCCATTATAGCTGGTTTATAGTTTTCTGTCAATTTTTCAGCTGTACAGTGTGGTGACCCGGTTATGCATATGTACGTAGATTCATCACAAGTGATCAGACATAGTTCCTGGTGTTATACAGCAGTATCTCCTTGCTTTTCCATCCCAAAGGCAATAGTTTTCAACTATTAACCCCAGACTCCGCTACCATTCCACTCCCTCCCCCACCCTCTTGCTTGGCATGCTATTTTTATTTTAAAGTTGAATTTTTTTTTTTTTTTTGCCTTTTGTCATCTTAGGGCTGCACCCGCGGCATATGGAGGTGCCCAGGCTAGGGGTCTAATCGGAGCTGTAGCCACCGGCCTTCGCCACTGCCACAGCAGCGCGGGATCCGAGCTGCGTTTGCGATCTACACCACAGCTCACGGCAACGCCGGATCGTTAACCCACTGAGCAAGGCCAGGGACCGAACCCGCAACCTCATGGTTCCTAGTCGGATTCGTTAACCGCTGCGCCACAACGGGAACTCCGAATTTTTTTTTCTTTACAAACTCTAAAACTAATAAATATCTCCATTCCCTTCTGAACAAAATCAAAAGCTTAAGTTGCCCTCCACAGGCCATTGAGTGGCAATGTGATATGGCTGTTGCACATAATTTAAGTTCTAGCATTTAAAAAAAAAAAATCACACAATATTATTTTTAAAATCAGTACATTTAAATGTGCCAAATGTTTTATCAATTTCTCTGTTCACCTTATTTCCTATTTCTTTTTTTTTCATTTTATTTATCATTTATTGAACATCCTCAATAAACTAGGGGACTGAAGTTTAGGGAGGCAGACCTTTACAAAAACAAGAAGATTATTTCTGATTTCCAAGTTCCTTCTTGTTGATAGTATCACTGTCCACTGAAGGTCTGTATAGTGTCAGTTTTTTGAATTCTTCTGAATCTGAAGTGTTCTTTTTGTCCTTACTTTCAAATGACATTTTTTTTTATAGTTATTTGTCCTTACAGATTTGAAAATATTCCTTCATTGATCTGTTATTGATGTGTTTTCCTGATGGTGCTATTGCAAGATAACTGCTGTCAATATGATGTTATTTTTCAGTAGATAATGCCTTTTCTCTTTGGAAGCTTTTAGGAATTCCTCTTTATTTTTGCTTGTTTGTTTCATGAACAGTGTGTCTTGGTATGGATTTTTAAAATAAATTTGTCCATGGAGTTCCCATTGTGGCTTACTGGGTTATAAACCTGACGCAGTGTCCGTGGGGATGCAGGTTTGATCCCTGCCCTCACTCAGTGGATTAAGGATCCAGTGTTCCTGCAAGCTGCAGTGTAGATCACAGATGTGGTTTAAATCTAGTGTTGCCATGGCTGTGATTGTGACGTAGGCCTTCAACTGCAGCTCTGATTCAATCCCTAGTTCTGGGAACTTCCATATGCCGCAGGTCTGGCTGTAAAAAGAAAAAAAAAAGTAAAATAAATTTGTCCAGTCTGTCACTCTGCAGGCTTTTCTACCTGAGGTTTCATGTCTTTCTTCAGTTTTACGTAATTCTCTGCAATTATCTCCTTGAACATAGGTTTTCCACCATTCTCTCTTACAGCATTCTTATGTGTATGTGGGACTTCTATATCTATTTTCTCTATTCCATATCTTATCTCCTCATATTCTGCTTTAGGAGTTTTCCTCAATTCCGTCTTCCATTTTAGCACTTTTCTCTTTGTCTGTGCTCAATATATTATATAGTCTACTTATTGAATGTTTAAATTTCAGTGATTTCAGTATTCATTTCTAGGTTTCTCTTGGTTCATGCCTCTTGCTTTTATTTTATGCACCATAATGCCACTTTTACATCTTTAAAGATCTTAAGCACGTAAAGTTTTTCCCTCACCACATCACCATTATCTTTATTTTGCTTTAATAATAGAATGCATATATATATAGGTATATTTTATATTCACATATAAATGTAGGCATTAATTTTTTTCATCTTTTTAGGGCCATACCCGCAGCATATGGAGTTTCCCAGGTTAAGGGTCAAATCGGAGCTACAGCTGCTGACCTTTACCACAGCTACAGCAACTTGGGATCTGAGCTGTGTCTGGCAATGCCGGATCCTTAGCCCACTGAGCAAGTCCAGGGATCAAACCCGCATCCTCATGGATGCTAGTCAGATTCGTTACTACTGAGCCATGATGGGAACTCCCTGCATCAACTTTTTTTGCTCTCAAATAAATTTTGTCCATTTGGTGAGCAAAATAAAAGCAATCATAATAGCACAAGAAAAAGATTGTTTTAGAAGATCTTTGATCAAATTTTTGTTTAAACTACTGAAGCCTACTAACCCTCCCATAAAAATAGATGTAACCTTTTTTTTTTTTTTTTTTTTTTTTTTTTTTTTTTTGTCTTTTTGCCTTTTCTAGGGCCACACCCGGGGCATATGGAGGTTCCCAGGCTAGGGGTCTAACAGGAGCTGTAGCCGCTGGCCTTCACCACAGCCACAGCAACGTGGAATCCGAGCCGCGTCTGCAACCTACACCACAGCTCACAGCAATGCCGGATCCTTAACCCACTGAGCGAGGCCAGGGATCGAACCTGCAACCTCTGATTCATTAACCACTGAGCCACGACAGGAACTCCCTAGATGTAGATTTTTGACAGTTGTGGCTCTATTGGTGCTAATCACACTAAGATTTATGTGTACTCGTATCAGAAATAAAACTTTAAAATATTGCAACAAAAGAAACATGTAATGAACTCAGAACTTCCATTCAGAAATCTCTCTTGAAAAATGGCCCCAGCTTGCTATGTGATTTTGATATCAGAGGACAGAGAGAGCCATGCTTTCTGAACATGCTCATGCGAGGACATGGGTGTCCCTGAGTTATCACTCCCTGGGATGGATTACAAAGCAAATTAGAACCTGCTCCACCTTGGGGTCATCATCTCTGGGCTGTGGGTGAAGCCTTTCTGTCTATGCTCTGTAATACGGGGTGGGATATAAGAGTCGGCTTCCTCTTTATAATCTGAGGCAAAATGCATCTCATAAACAGAGGGCTGAACTAGGGGATAATATCTGATTATTGCTTAAATATTGTTGGATGATAGCGAATAAAAGACAACCGACGTACACTGAGGTTAGAGTTTTGGTTCCCTTATATTCTGAAATTTCTGGCACATCCTTTATTATTTATTTTTATTTATTATTTTAAAAGAATTGAAATGAGCTCTGGCTCAATGAACAGAGTCACCCTGGGTTTCAGTAGGCTCCTGAAAACTCCTCTGTCCCAGCCTGGTGGAGTGGACCTTCTGTTGGTCACTCCCTGTGGGATTTGCTTTGTGCAGCTGGCGTGAACATGGGCTCTGTACTTTGTGTGGCACGGGCCTAGGTTCTGTCCTACAAAAGATCCTCCTTCTGCCCCAGCCACATCCGTGCACAGGAAGGCAGAGGTATTTTTGGATAGGCAGCTCCCACCTTTAATAGGAGAAACTGATTTGAGCCACCTGTCTTGTATGGGGTACATTCAAAAGCCGTCTCATGAGACATGAGTCTCTCATCCCAAACCAGATCCAAAGCCATGAGGCTTAAGAATCTATGACTGCGTTCCTCTCTATTTCTAATCCACAGAATTTTATTTTCTTAAGTCACAAATATATGTCTACAGATCTATATCCATATCCATTGTACTCAATCTGTTATTTTAAGTCTTCGCTGCTGGAATGAGGAGATTTTAATATGCTCTCAGTAAGCCATCCTGATTTGATGCTCGCTTTTAATATTGGCAAAATGAGTTCCATTTTTCTGTAGTACAGTTTACTTGTTAGATTTTTAAAAAGGCTTTTCCTGGTATAGGAGAACATCCTAGGAGGCAATAAATTTAAAATTTAGATAATAAAATACATCCATTGTTCTCTAGGAACTGCGTGTTCTTTCTGCGTCGAGATTTTACTTGGCCTGAACTGCTAACTTGTGGTAACTATTTCGGCTCTTTTGGGGTTTGGTCTGAGAAACCGTAGTGGCCCCCGGGCTTCCTGATGTGCATGTGTATATCACATAATCCTTAACAGAAAGAGGTGAGCACTAGGACAGAGTATTTATATTTTTCATTAGAGGGAATTAATTCATGGGGAGTGGGACCAATTTACATTTTACCTAAGAGTTTCATGTGGAAACATGAGTTAATTGGCACCATATTTCTGATGTCTTCCGGCCGTGTTTGAGGGCCCTTTATAGAATGGATCCCAGGCAGCTGCCCTGTGACCCATCTTTTAAATCTGCCTCTACTTTATTCTTCTGGTTTTAAGTCATTTTTTCTATGAAGCCTACAGTTTAATGAAAGGAAAATATCATCAGTAACTTTTGCCAAAATGGATGTGAAGAGTCTTTGAACCGCTGGACTGTCCTTGTAGTTTTTTTTTTTTTCTGGGTAGCAGTGGGTGTAATGCAGTCTTTTCATTCTGTTAATAATACGTTATGCATGGTCACATCCCTGGTTAATTAGACTTACAGTTTTCAATTAACAGCATTTTTTGATGATACATTATTATCCTTATTAGTGAGGTCGTAGACTATATTATAACAAAGACTGAAGACTCTATTGTCAGCATAATCTTGAAAGAACCATTTAACTTTATGAAATGTATCTGGCGAAGGAACTTCATACTTTATTTGATGTATAATTTGACCCCCGTAAAGAGCCAAAGGGATTGTCTTTTCCCTCCCTTCTTAGAAGAAAATGTCCAACAGTTCAGCTGGTATGAATATTTCTCTCAGTTAAAATGAATAACACTGTCAGAAAATGAAATCTGAATTTTTAAAAATTGAGTAGATGAGCCATCAGATATTCTTATTCAGTGATTTATCATGTCTTTGGATAAAATTTATAGTTCTATGTGAAACTGATTAACTCCATTAGATTTTAATTATTGTTCCCAAATCAATACTCTTACGAGCTTCGAGCAATTCCATTCACTCATCTGAATCAAGAGGTGGATTTGGGGTGGACATATTCTTTTAGTTGACATTAAAACACTCTTCAGTTTAGATTTTGGTAATCCATTCCCCCTCCCCCACTGTTCAAATATGAGGCCTATGGGGATCAGAGAAAATATGTGACAGGTTTTTATCTGAACTGCCCAGCAGCTGTGGAGCGATTGATTTTGCCTCCTTTTGTCTTCCAGTTGGGGAGCCATGGTGTGATCTGATGCTCTGAGGGATTTGCCCTTGGCCTCTGTGATGTCGGGGGGGAGGATGGACTCAAGAGTGGGTACTTCTCTCCTGTACCCACACCTGCTTGCTTCATCCTTGCTTTTCAGTGAGACAGTCAAGTTTAGAGGAGGGGATCACCCGCACCACCGCTCTTTCAAGTTATTGTGTTTCCCAAAATGTACTCATCGTTCTGGCATCCATCATCACTTCTGACTTCTATTCATTTTGTTTGTGTTTGAACTTCATGTATACCTGGAATCAGAACGTGTTTTCTTTCTTCTTTTGTGCGTGGCTTTTTCCCACCAGTATGATGTCTCTGAGGTTCATCCTGTTGTGTAACAGTGGTAGTAGTGCATTCTTTTTCATTGCTGTGCAGCAGAGGACGACAGTAAACATTTTTATCCATATAGGCCATATGGTCTATGTTGCAGCTCCTGAACTCTGCCGTTGCAGTGTAAATGCAGCTATAGACAATATTGTTAATGGGTAGAGCTGGGTATGACCCACAGGCTGTAGTTTGCTTACCCCTGATGTGTTATTGAAAGACAATACCACAATTTACCCATTCTACTGTGGATGCATGTTTGGGTGGCTTGGATTTTGAGAAATTGTGCCTCGGGCTGCTGCGAACATTCTTATACGTGTCTTCTGTGCATGTTTTTAATGGTTTTTATGTCACGGAACTCTTGCATAAAAAAGACGCATTTGCTCAGTTTTGGTGGATATTGACAAAATGTTTTCTGTAGTGGTTTTACTGACTCATACTCTCACTGATAGTGTTCCAGATGACTTAAATTCTTACTAAAACTAGGTATTGTCATTAAAAACGTGATTATGTAGTGGTACTTCATTTTCCTTATGATGAATAATGCTAAACATCTCTTCATGTCCTTATCAGGCAATTTGGATTTTAAAAAAGTCAATTCAGGAATTTTTGTCCAATTTTTGAAAACTGGGTTGTCATTTTTTCTTATGGATTTGTAATATTTCTTTTTATATTATGGAAATAAGCTATTTGTTGGAAATATAGCAAATATCTTTTCCTCACTTACTCTTAGAATGGTATCTTTTCAAGTACAGGTGTTCTTAAGTATAATAATATCAAATTTATCAAAAATTTTTTTTATGGTTAGCTCTTTCTGTGCCCTATGTAAGAAATCTTTATTTACACTAAGATCATAAGTATATTCTCTTGTGTTAACTTCTAGAAGCTTTATTATTGTCTTTCATCTTCAGATCACTGATTTAACTGGAACTGATTATTTTTTGTGTATATGGTATAAGGTAGGAATCTTTTTTTCCATGTAGATACCTAGTGATCCAACATTGTTTATTCACAAGATTGCTTAAACTGTTTACAGTGCACTGGAAATTCTGTGACCAACACATGTGCTTTGGTTTCTGGTCTTAGTTGTGTTGACTTTTCTCTCCTTGTGCCCATAAGGTACTGTTTTAGTTGTTATAATTTATAGTTAGTCTTGACCTCTCCTAGTGTAAGTCCTCCAACATTGTTCTTCTCTAAAACTGTCTTCGCTACTCTTGGCTCTTGCTCTTCCATGTACATTTTAAAACACCTTATTAAATTTCCTTACAAAACTTCTGTAATTTTGCTTGTGATTGCATTGAATCTTGAGATCAGTCAGGGGACAAATGGCATCCTTGCAACTTTGAGGCTCCTATCCATGGACATGATGTTATTCATATCTTCTCTTGTTGTCTTAAGTATCTGCAATATCTGCAAGAATATCTCTTTCATTTCCCATGTTGGTAATTTGTGCCTTCAGTATTGCTTGTGTTCCATTTTTTTCCCCTCTCATTCTGAGATCCTCACTCTACGTATGCTAGAACATTTAATCATGTGTTAGTGTCTTATGCTCTTTTCTGTGTTTTTCTCCCATTTTTCTGTTCATGATTCAGTCTGGACACTTGTACAGATCTATCTTCCGGTTTATTAATGATCTTTATTTTTTTGTTCATTTTAATATGCTATTCAATTCACCAATGGAATTCTTAAATTCAGTTATGAATCAATCAATCAATCAGTCATCTTCAGTGAGACTACTGCCCATTCCAGGCCACTGTTTTCAGCTTGGCTCTTTTCTCATGCAGTGAGTCAGAGAATGGCATGAGGGTAAAAAGTGGAGGCTGAGGGCCAGACTACCTCCCATGCACATGCGCGTTTAGTTCTCTCTCTGGAATTTAGTCCCTCAAGTTCTGGATAGCTTATTTGATCTCTTATGATTCCAAATATCTGTTTCATGTGTTTTATGCATCTTTTATACTTGTTTTCCATTGGAGGTTTAGTCTGATATTTTGACATATAAGCCATATAGTTTTAAAAACGAAGTTTTTGTTTCCATTTGCTGTTGGATTTGGCCATTTGATAGAATATGGTACCAAATATTGGTAGAATATGAACCAAATCCAATTTTTCACATTTAAAAGAAATTTTCTTTTTTCTCCTTCTGTTGTAGATGTGTACTAGAGGAAGAGTTTCAGATGGATAAGATGTCTTCCAGGTTTTGGCCTTATCATTCCTGATTGAGAAGATGTCTGTTTTACAGTTATTCAGCTTTCTCTTATTTTCTACCCATTTTATGAGCTTAAGATCATATTTGGGAGTACACTAAGCCATCATTCAGTGCTTATCATTTACAACCACGTTGTAATCCACTGTCTCATTTATTTTGTCAACAAAATATCCTGTGAGGTAGGTGGTGTTTGTACCTCTCAGTAGCAGTTGAGCAAATTTAGGCTCAAATAGGTCATGGGCTTTGCTCCCAATCACATTGTCAGTAGGTGGCAAGTTAGGGGTGACATCCTTGCCTTCCAGAGCATGCTTTCCCCATCCTGTTCTTATCCTAATCATGACCTGGCGATTGGCTGGGAAACAAAGCTACAAATACAATTAAAATAGTGTTTACTTTCAAGGAGTTCTTGGTTTAGTGCATTACATTGCGTTGCTTCCTAGGAATTAACGTTGTTATTTTTCAAAAATGCCAAAGCTAAAAATATCCTTCAGCTTTAGCAGACTCTGGAAAATAAAGATATGAGTAGAACAGAAAAGAATCTGAATCAAATTTGGAAAGCTCGGGGAAGGCAGAACTAGGATTTTTTGCTCTACTTACGTTTTTATAGAATGCTAATGCCTCGTGTGGCTTCAGGGCAAACAGGACTAGTAATACACATTTCATGTGAGAACGCTCTTCTGCTCAATTCCTAGCAATCTGGGGAAACCTTCTTCACCCTGACATTTTTCACATTCCTTAATGCTTACTTGTCTTTTCCTTTAATTTATGTGCCTTAGAAAAAAGATTATTTAACTGAGAATTAGAGTCTCAGCGCTTCCATCATGTGAAATGCGTCCCAGAAAAATACGGATAAGGTTAGAAATGGACCCATGCTTGGACCACTAGAGACTTGTTCACGTGCATCTGCAGAGTGACACGGTTGTGTCTGTGTCTCCCCAGGTGTGATTGGAAGCATGTGGTCCTGCTTTCAGTTGTCACAGTGACCTGAGTGGGGCTACTATTGACATTCCCCAGGTCAAGGCCCAGGTCAAGGGGCCTTGATGTGGAGGGACTTAAATGCCCTGTTAAAGAGTTTTGACTTTACTGTGCCAGCCACGGTGAGTAACGAGGCTGAAATGATTCTTGGGAAAAGTTTAACCAGGTTGCGATTTAGGGTGACTTTCAGAGGTAGAGGCTGGAGGCCAGACACCAGGTAAAATGTTTTTGCAAAAGCCAACACAGCAGAAAAGAGGAGTTATATTAGAACATGGGAAGGGAGCGCGAGTGTTGATTATATACTCAAATCCATCTTACAGCATTTAGGAGGGAAATAAAAGAGATGTGCTCCATATTTGGGGGCATGAAAGCAGGGAAGAGTGAAGCACAATTACATAACATTTCTTGTTTTAATCTAGATTTTTTTTTTTGGTTGTTTTTCTTTTAACGTGTGTTTCAGCAGGGTACAGTTTCTAGCAATTTCAATTACGACCATTTTTGGTATTTGTGGCAAAGGAAGCCTCAACATTCTGACAAAGGCTGGGGCTCACAGTACTGGTGTGTAGTAATCTTTCTTGGAGAAGCAGAATCTACACAAATGCCCTGTATGTGTTCCAGCAGTGTGGTTGGAACTGGGACAACAGCCATGTGCAACAGAAGCTGTCTGTTTGCTCACTGATTGATTTCTCATTGGGACACTCTCTGTGAGCTTAGTGTTCATGTACATAGGTCAGTCTGGGTGTATGGGAAGACATGTTGGTGTCTGCACAGGTGGTCAACGTGGCTTAATAATAGTTTAGGTAATTCTTAAGTTCTATTACTGTTACTACCTTACAGTATTATCACCAGTTCTTAACTACATTTTCAGTGTCTCCTGTAGAAATTCTAAACACAATCTGAGTTTCAGTGCATTGCAAGAAACACAATTTTGGCTTCCTGTCAATTTTCCTTCCTTGTGGTTTGCAGTTAAGGTCTGGAGCAGGTAGTGCCTGGGATGTAAACAACCGAGATGCAAATGGTGGGGTTTGAGGGTGGGGACTCAGGTCCTGTTCTGGGCTTAGTGTCATCAAGAGGTCAATACACTTTGATGACACCTGGGAATGATTTTTGTTCCACGGAGGTGGATTTGCTTCTGATGTTTTGATTTTCAACAGTGGTCTACGGCCATACCACCCTGAACGCACCCGATCTCTGATTTTCAACAGGGCTACTAAAGAGCAGAGGTCTATATTAACTTTGCTTGGGTCTGCATAATCTTAGATCGCTGAGTGTTCAGCTCCTGGGAAATGCATGTCTAAGAGCATGAACTTATAAAATTTAAGTCTTGACTCCACCAGTGAGGAGTCTGTGATACTGAGCTAGTTAAATAACCTCTTTAAGTCTTGATTTTCTCGCCTGTAAATATGGGGTTAATAATAGTAGATGCCAGAAGATCCAATGATAGATTAAATGCTTGGGCAGCTCTTAGCTTAGCATCTGGCAGTTAATAATTGCTCAGTAAATGCTAGCTATTATTATTATTACTAGTAAGTCTACTGACTCTTAGGTCATTTATCTCCAATGGCAGGGATGTCAGATACTCTCATAGACAGCATTTTCAAGGGATAAATTACCTACGGTTTGCTGCTGTATAAGACTTGAGTGATCTCCCTTTTCAGCCAAGAACTAGTGCAAACAAAGCGTGTGACAGAGGAATCTGTGGAGTGTGCAATGCTGTATTTCTCAATTAGAATTCGAGACTGTTCTAAAGCGAGCAGAAAAGATAACCTGTGTGTGGATGAAGTGACATCGATTCAGCACAGATCCGTGAACAGCTACTAAATGTAATCAGATATTATGCAAATCAAACCTCTGGTGTAGCATGCTAATGACAACTCTCCTGTAAGTAACACTTATTTCAGGATCCCACTTATTCTCATTAAATAAGCCCAAGGTTGTTTGCATTCCTTAAAAAGGAAAACTGTCACTAGGAACTCTGAGTCATGCTTCATACAACAGCTACACCTGTTTCTTTGATTTGCTTGAGTGTACATATTTAAGGAACCAGAAAGATTTTGACTTTCAAATACATGAGTTAAATACTCCTCCTTAAAAATCACCTTGGAATCATAGTTCAAACTCATATGGAGAGAGTTTTAGAAAAGGTCAAGCTGTTGGTACTGATTTCTATGCAGAACCTAGATTTTCATTTGGGACTTTTTTTTTTTACTATTATTATCCGAAGGAACAATATGGCAATAGAATTGAAATCAAAAGTCTTTTGCAGAGTTCCCATTGTGGCGCAGTAGGAACAAATCCGACTAGTATCCATGAGGAAGTGAGTTCCATACCTGGCCTCGTTCAGTGGGTCAGGGATCCCACATTGCTGTGGCTGCGGCGTAGGCTGGCAGCTGTCACTCTGATTCGACCCTTAGCCTGGGAACTTTCATATGCTATACCTACCTGTGGAAAAAAAGGCTTTTGCTTTTGCTTGGACATGTAGTGATGTAATCCTTTTTTTATGGTTGTTGGAGAACTTTAAAACATGTAAGTTTTGGAATTCCCGTCATGGTGCAGCGAAAATGAACCTGACTAGTATCCATGAAGATGCAGGTTTGGTCCCTGGCCTCTCTAAATGGGCTAAGGATCCGGCATTGCCGTGAGCTGTGGTGTAGGTCGCAGACACAGCTTGGATCTGACATTGCTGTGGCATAGGCTGGTGGCTACAGCTCTGATTCGACCCCTAGCCTGGGAACCTCCATATGCCATGGTTGCGGCCACCCCCCCCAAATATATATAAAGTTTTGATCTCATTGTTTTATTTAGTGATCAGAAATTAGAACATATAGATGCAAATGTCTACATGTGAGGCAGGAATTTTGAAAAATTACTTACACCATGTCTGTATCACTCTCAGGTCAAACAGATGACCATTTGCTAAAAATGGAAATTTGAGTTGAACTTTATATCAAGAGACCTCAGATACTGACAGCCAAGAGAGCCTCCTTGTACAAACACCCTTCCCCAGTTTGGAAAATTGGTATTATCTTTGGCCACTTGAAATAAAACCAGTTATTTGGATCCAGAGTTCCGATATCTAAAGACAAATGCCGTGAGCACCCTTTATGATATTCTCTTTAATAAATTTACAAACTACTTTGTAAAATGTGAATTTTTCAGTGGGAGTAGATGAGTATTCTGATTCAGAAGCCGTTATGCCCACTGCAGAAGTAATGCATTTTAATGAGAGAAAAATGAGTGATGCTTTCCATTTCCTACGTGAGATTAACTGAGGGTGTGTGAAAAATTGTTTTTGAGGAGTATTTTCATGGGAGGCAGAACAAACTTAGTTTCTGAATATTCAAGGTGATGTGCTGCAAAGGAAAAAAAAAATTCTACCGTTTCAGAGGAAATGTATGTGAGGTCATTCTCTTAACCTTGGTGAACTTCAGCATATCAGGGGCAATGTAATAATTAAAAACTCATTTCACAGCAGCTAATTACGCCTTGATTCACAATTACACTGTCTTTCAAAAGTCTCCTCTATCTGAGCATTTTGAAAATATGATGGCTTCATTATTTGTTATATTTCCAAAGTTAGAGCTTCAAAGGAGCTGCAAAAACTTTCTCAATCATCTCGAAAGTCATGAATAAAACATGCCTACCCAGAATTTTAAATTAAAGTAATTAGACCACATTAGAATCTTAGAAAAAAAAGATTTAACATCCATGTCAGCATGGAGAAAGATGCCCTTCATTAAATTACATCTTCCTGTCCACATTTTAAACTGCCACTTTTAATGTAACATTAAAAGAATAATTACTGTGATTAAGATAATTTTAAAAGGTAAATGTTAGAAAATTCTGACCACAACATTTTCAGAGTATCATTCCAATAAATTTTTTTCTCTAAATTATTTGAAATTAGCAAAACAGTATCCTAAAATTTATACCAACTCTCTGGGTCCAAAATAATGAATAGAAAGCAGGAGGCTGATACTTAACTACAGACTGGATGCTTCTGCTCTGGGAAGTGAGTAAGTGTGATGTTCAGACTAATACTTGTTAGATTGATGTAAAGACATCTAAGGATAGGAGTTCCCTTGTGTAGCAATGGGTTAAGGACCTGGCATTGTCACTGCAACATCTCGGGTTGCTTCTGTGGCCCAGGTTCGATCCGTGGCCTGGGAACTTCCACATGCCAAGGGCACAGCCAAAAAAGGAGAAAAAAGTATATAAAGATGGAGTGTTGAAACAGTATAGCTCTTTATATACTTCCAGATAAAGGTGGTAAGCTAAACTTGGAACCTGGGGAGTACCATTCAAGTGAACTCCAAATTTAGGAAAAATGCTAGCAAACCAAAAAAGATCAAATTGGGTTCAGTGAAGGAAAGTGGAGATAGGTGGGGAGGAAATCCTGGGGCTTAAATATCACAATGTCGTACTCCTATTTTAATTAGCAGCTTCTAAGCACATAGTTACTGTATTAAATATTTCTCGCCTAAAATCTGTTTCTTGGGTCATTTTTCCAAGGACAAGAGACAGCTTTTTGTGTCATGGAAGTCCAGGGCAGCACGGTATTAATTTTATCCTATGGCATAACTTTGCTCATTAGCATAAAAACAAACTGCCAGGGATGTTGGTCCAGGGATGGCACTTGAGAATCACTGGGTTAGTGCTGTGCTTTTTAATCCTGGGTGCACATTAGATTCCCCTGTGCCTTGCTCTGGACATCCTGAGGTAACTGGCTAAGGACAGGTCAGCAGCAGGTGACTCCCTCAGGAAAAAACTCCTCAGGTGATTCTAGATTCTAGTGAATAGACAAGCTTGGGAACCACTGAACCTGCATAATCACATCATAATCAGGCCCAAATATGCCATGAGGAAACCTATTCAGTAGACTGGAAGCTCAAAGTCATTTCTACCTCGTCTGCTTCTGCACAAGTTGGCTATGCAAGAGGCTTCTGGGTGGTGGTCTTTTTCTCTGGGGCAGATATTTTGGATGGCCACTTTATACCAAATGCTTGTTATTTGCACTTGCCTGGGTGTACAGAGTTGTCAATATTGAGTCTGTCGCTCTTTCTGGAGTAGTCAGAGTTTCCATAGGGGTTAGGCTCTCCCTTGATGGGTCTAAAGGGATTGGATCACCTGGCCAACCAAGACTTGGGTAAAATGTTGTAGTTCTCTAGCATCTTATTGGAGCTCTGCGAAGACCTGCATTTTGTTCTGCTTTTCGTTTGTTTTCCATTAGTAGAGTGGAGCTACCTAGCTGGTACCCACTTTCCCATTAAAATCCTCAGACTTGGTGATAAGGCCTCTAAGAGAGACCTGCTTAAGCTTGGGGGAAGATGCTCCCCACGCAGGAGTTGAAAACAGGTCTAGATGTGGGGGCCTGGGGGTTCCTCCAGCTCATACACCAGTCTAGGCTTTCTCCCTTGTCGCTCAGCAGCTTGCTCTGACCCAGCTCTGCCTATGACTAAGGCAGGGGTGTGTGTGTGTGTGTGTTGTAAGCTCCTGACTGCTGGACCCTGACAATCACTGTGTGTGTGCTGTGTGTGTGTGTGTGTGTGTGTGTGTGTGTGTGTGTGTGTGTTGTAAGCTCCTGACTGCTGGACCCTGACAATCACCCATCCCACCTCTGAGCCTCTGAGTATGTGGAATGGACTGAAGGTTCTGTAAGTAGAATAAGCAACCATCTTTTTGCTTTCACAGCCTAAGTTTTAGCGCTGCAAGTTCTGCATCTCATAAAACCCCTCATGTCAGGCTAGTCAGGATGCTTGGTCATCCCACTGGTAAGCATATATATGAGTCCCTACCCAGTGCTTAACCCTTCATCTGTAAAATGGAGAGAGTAATAGTGGTTGCTGTGCCGAAAATGACAACATGCAGAGAGCTAACAGTTCCCACTTAGTGAATGGCATTTTCTACATGTAATGGACAGCTGCATCTGTTTTATATAATGAAATAGTTTTGTCATTTTATATAATAAAGTCAAATAAAAGACCTAGGAAGCCTTACGAGACATAAAGGAGATTTAAGGGAGGAAGAGCTTATATCCCTGTGAGAAGGTCATGGATGATGTCACATTTGGGAGGTATCTTCAAAGATGAATAGAATCGTGACAGGTAAAGAATGAAGGAAGGTGTTTCAGGCACAGAGAACAGCAAGGCACGGTAGAGGCGGGGGAGCATGGATTGTGTCCAGAGAAGGTAGAATTCAGGTGACTTGTCTGGAACAAGTAATTATAGCAGCAGATAAAGTTAGAAAGAAAACTGGAAGATGTAAAGTTAAGGTGAAGGGTTGGTTAATTTAGTACACAACTGGGAATTGTTGAAGGGTTTTTTTTTTTTTGGTTGGATTTTTTCTTGTTGCTGTTCTTAGCAGTAAAAGAATACATTAGGCAAAAGGGGGAAAAAGAACACAGAAGGAATAACTCTGAAAGAATTTATAAGCATTTTCCTTCAAATCAATATAGACTCCAAGAAGAGGTGCCAAATATTTTCCAAGTGATTTTTCAAAGTGGAAAGAAACGCCCTTGAGAAGCTGTCTTATTAAATATGTGCTTGCAATTACTCGGAATGAAGGACACTCTGTTCTCTTTAGTAATCACTAGAAGGGCTTACTCCCCTAAAATAGCTATCAACTTAGATGTCAGTCAGTCATTTGAATGGTATTCATTGCATTTCGGTTATGTGCCCAACAGCATGTCACACGGTGATGACAGAAAACAATGTATAAAAGGAACATTTCCTGCCTGCAGGTAACCCAGTCCATTTGGGGAAGAATCCACAGGTATGGGTTTTCGAGTGGATCCCAGCAGAAGAGCGTGTGACCAACCAAGGGATTGACTTTTAGATCTTAGAAAACCACCGTAACTCCAGGACAAGGACCTACGATTACTCTGTTTTCTTCACTCTTCTACTTCAGTTGCATACCTAGCATCTGACTAAGCACATATAATGGAACGCAAATTATTCTCAGAGTAAATACATCAGGCTGTCTTTATTTTTTATCACAAATACGTAAATTACAAGCTGCCTTTTAAAGTTCCTCTTGAACAATATAACACAGTCTGTGAGTAATTCAGAGTGATTGACTATCATCTCATTTAAAGGCAGATCTATGCTGAGGGAAGTGAGAAACAGCTTTTTTGGGGGGTGTTGAAATGAGTTATTGGCTTTTTAAAAAAATCGCTAACTCAGGTAGTTAATTTGTACAATTTCGAAAGCTGGCTTCTTGCCAATCAACTTAAAAAAATTAAACAGAAAATTCAGTTTCCTTAAAACTCTTCTAAGAAAAGGGGAAATGAACCTTTCATTCTAATTTTTGAAATAATTCGATTCAGAGAAAGTTTTAAAAAATATTTAAAAGCAAAACCTCTAAGAAAACATTTCTAATGGTTTCTAATATTAGGAAAGTAAAAGCATGTGCAAAGTGCTTCCAGCCAATTATTGATACATTTCATTGGGTCAGCCAGAGACTATGAGCCTATATCTGCCCTCAAGGAGTTTTCAATAAAGTTGCAAAGACATATATGCATAAAAATCGACTCTTCGCCTCTAGAAAGTGCTCAGTAATTGGAAAAGAAATTAAATGCGTTAAGAAAGCTTGTTAGTGTGTGTTTTTTTAAATTATTGAATTCAAATGATGCCTTAGATCTAACATACAGAAGTCATAAGTTATCCAAGTTCCATTTTGGGTAGAGTTAATGAAGACTAGCAGAAAGCGAAGCCCTTCCAGGGGTATAATGAACATTAGATATTTTTATTGAGAGAACTTGGATGCATTTTGATTAGGAAAGTGTTTCACTGCAAACAGAGAAAGATGTGTGTGTGTGTGTGTACACGTGCATAAGAGGTATAAAGACCAGGGTAGCTGTTCCAGATTGTCTCCAATATTACCCAGCACTCAGGCATCTTTATTGCCATCTTTTCTCATTCCTCACTGTTGAAAGATGGCTGCTTCCCTCCAGCCATCAGCTTATCTGAATACTAGAGAGTAGAAAGGGGAAGGCTGAAGGGCCAAGAGGTGACCAGTCTGTCTCTCCTAAGAAACTTCTTCCAGAGCCTCACCCAGTACCATTTGCTTACAGATACTTGGTGACCACTGGGTCACAAGGCCATCCATAGTTACAGTGAGCAAGATAAGGTGTTCTTACTTTCTGCCTGTAAGGCTGAGAAGGGAGCTATGAATGACTTTTGAGTAGGTAGCACTCTGTCTGCCCTAGTGACTTTTTTTTTTGTTTTTCTTTTTAGGGCCTCAGCAGTGGCACATGGACTTTCTTAGGCTAGGGGTTGAATTGGCCATAGCACCTCGGGATCCAAGCTGTGTCTGCAACCTACTCCACAGATCTTGGCAATACTGGATCCTTAATCCACCGACTGAGGTCAGGGATCGAACCTGCATCCTCATGGATACTAGTCAGATCTGTTTCTGCTGCGCCACAGCGGGAATTCCCCCTTAGTGACTTTTTAATTTTAGGTTTGGGAAAACATATGCTTGTTTGCCTGAGAGAGACCTGGTTTATTCCTAACATCCTGGTGCCCCATCTAATTTAGGATTTATATTGTTTTCCTTTTTCCGTTTAAAAGATGAAGTGGCATTATTGTTAGTTGCCTTAAAATAAGCTGGGAAGCATTATGTAGACCTCCGCTTCGCACCCAGATTCTTCCAAGGTTTTGTCTGGAAGTGCGTGAAACCAATGAGCAGTATGCCTGGCAACATAACCAACATCTCCCTTTCAAGACCAGTGTGCAGGTTACTTAGTGATAAAAATGTGTCCTTGGTCACTGGTAACTAGGGAAAGCTCACTCCTTCCACTCTTGATAGTGGCAGGAGAAATATTTTCGTGCTTTCACCCCTTTAGGCCCCTGGGTGTACCATCCAGTTGTGTAGTGGCTGGTGCTTCAGCCTGAAACACAGGAAACTGCACTCAGTGGGATGTGCAGGAAATTATGGGTTTGACATTCCTGAAGTGGGCAGCAGAAATAGAAGTATGCAGGGAGAATAGTCTGAATGTTCTTGCAGAGTGATTTTTTCTTTTATTTTTATGGTATCAATGTGCAAATGTCTTTTTTTTTTTTTTTTGGTGCTCTCAGAGGCAGACCTTTAACAAGGATTATGGTAAGAGCATTTTATTTGTGGAATGCAGGTAATATCTATAGAGTTGTGGGGAAGGAAAATCAGGACAAGGAAGGAGGCCAATCAAAGGTGCACCATTAAGCCATTTACCACAGCACGGGACTGGAGCTTAATCCTATGGAGAAACTCGGCGAAATTGTACAGAACACAGAGTTCAGGATTATTTCACTGAAGGGGCACCTACTCTGGAGAGCTGTTAGTTGGGTTTCGCCTGGGAAGGGGTTATTAGTTGCTTAGCACTTTTGACTTTTTGTACAAACAGGTGGCACAGCTGTCCCCGATTTTGAGGGTGGCAGAGAGGAGAGGAACTCTGTCACAGAGATGTAGGTACTGGTGGGAAGTTGGTCAGATAGGCTGGAGGGATATTTGCAGGATGCTGAACGTGCTGGCTATAATCACTGGTCACAGATCACCATAGCAAATAGAATCGTCATGAAAAAGTTTGAAGTATTGCTAGATTTACCAAAATGTGACAGAGACTCAAAGTTAGCAGGTGCTGTTGGAAAAATGGCACCAATAGACTTGCTCGACCACAGGGTTGCTGCAAAACTTCAATTTGTAAAAAACACAGTATCTTCCAAGCGCGATAAAGTGAAGCGCGGTAAAACGAGGAATGCGTATTTGTAGATATGTGTAATTAAAATTTTTTAGAAATAATGTAATTTTTGAGAATAATTTTTGATAGCAATACTTTATAAGGTCATTAACATAATAAAGCCAATTTGTTTTGGCCAATAAAGAGCTACTCCAAAAATTATATAATTATTTTTAGGACCCTTGTTACTACCAGCAGCGTCCTGGTCTTGACAGTGTATTGTGTTGTCAGTTTAATTAAGCTTTTCCTAAAAAGTCAGCATTCCCAAAATAACTGTCTCATCCAGTCATATCTTATCTGCTCTTTATAGTGATTTGGGTAATGTGCTAAGACTATATATATATATATATACACACACACAGTTTCATTATATTCTTTAAATACGGTGACTTGTTTTTCAGATAAGGCAGAAGTAGGAAGTTCTGTTTTCTTTTCTTTTTTTCTTTTCTTTTATTTCCCTAAAGGCTGAACCTGCAGCATATGGAGGTTCCCAGGCTAGGGGTCAAATCGGAACTGTAGCTGCCAGCCTATGCCACAGCCACAACATGGGATGGGAGCAGTGTCAGTGACCTACACCACAGCTCACGGTGAGGCCAGGGATCGAACCCACTTCCTCATGGATACTAGTCAGATTCGTCTCTGCTGAGCCACAAAGGGAACTCCTGTTTTCTATTATTTTAACAATTGTGTTAAAGTCCCTGACCCATAATTCCAACATCCATGTATCTCTGCCTTTGGTTTTATTGATTATCTCATGGTGATGAGTCATATTTTCATATTTATTTGTTTTTATTTATTTCTTTAATTTTGAGTATATAAGAGCAAGAGACACTGAGGTTAAATAAACTGAGGTTTGTTTTCTGGAAAGAGCATACCTTCTCTCAGGCCATTAACATGGTGGATCGGTCCATTCTAACCCCTGGTGAACTGGGTTTGGACATTATTGTTACTTGAGTTAGTATCTGTGCACCAGTCTCCAAAGATCCCCAATGGTGGAGTACTGCTGCTTTCTACTCAGCACGGGGCCTGGAGTCTCTGAGGGTTTCTTTGAATTCTC
The DNA here is from genome assembly GCA_004024745.2 of Catagonus wagneri. Classification (NCBI taxonomy): domain Eukaryota; kingdom Metazoa; phylum Chordata; class Mammalia; order Artiodactyla; family Tayassuidae; genus Catagonus; species Catagonus wagneri. The sequence continues at coordinate 43,716,384 of PVHT020004020.1, read as the reverse complement.
CAGCCCCCAGACTTTTACTGGCCCAGAGTGTCTATGCCTCAGGACTGAGTCTCTCAGCATTCCTGCTCCTCCTCCAAGGGGAGGCTGCAGGCAGGATTCCAAGTGCCAGAAGCTTTCTCTCTGTTGTTTTTTTTTTTTTTTTTGGCTTCATCCACAGCATGTGGAAGTTCCAGGGCCAGGGATCGAACTTGTGCCACAGCAGTGATCACGCTGGATTTTTCACTCCCTGAGCCACCAGGGAGTGCCCAGGGAGGTTTTGCTTGATCATCTGTTTCACCTTTAGACTCAGGCAAGCCCTGCTTGTCTATGCCACACATCAGCTCTCTGTCCATGCTTCTGCTTTAACTGTGACCTTTCTCATGACCCTTGTCTTAGGCTTGTGAAAAAGTTGATGAGAAGGTGTAGACTGTGTGTGGTGCTCCCGGGAACCCTAAACTATTATATCAACCCATATTTTGCTTTCAGGAACTTATTAAAATTTCAGCTTTTTTTTCTTACTCATATCTATGGTAGGCTTCTTCTCATCTCGCTGCCCTGCCAGAGGTGAAATATATAGTGTTTTGTCTCTTCTTGGAGGAGCTTGTTACTCTTTGTGTTTCAGTTTATTACTTTACCTGACACCTCTGGCTCTCTGGTGGGCTCAAAAATTATTATTCATGTATTAATCAGCTAGTACTCATTGTTTGGGTGAGAATAGCTTTCACTTGTGACTTTCTATATTAAGCGTTGACAAACTTTGATCCGTGGGCCAAATCCTGCCAATCACCTGTTTCTGTAAATGCAGTTTTATTGGAACACAGCCATACCTGTGTTGCTTATATATATATTTTCTGCGGCTACACATTGAGTAGTTGTGGCAGAGACCATATGGCCTGTAAAGCAAAAATTGTTTACTATCTAGCCTTTTACAGAAAAAGTTGGCCAGCCTAAGTTCCACATATTAAACAGGAGCAGAAGTCCACTTGATACTATTAAATTTTTGTTTTATCCTGGAATAAAATTCCAAACTTTGGAGGAGGCTTACTGCGTTTCTTGGTTAGAATGACTGTTCTCTGTATTGTGCTGTTTTTTAACCACTGCACGTGTTTGTGTTGGACCAACCAGACTTTCAGATCTGGTTATTTGTTTGGCACATATTAGGTCTTGTTTTTAAAAATGGTATGTTGGCTTATGAAAATGACACTATGGCCTGAATTTTGAGTAGTTTTTGTAATGTTGTATGGCTCACATTACTCCATTTATCCTTATCCACCTAGAGACCAAGGCCTTCCTTATAAAGGCTCTGACAGAACTTATTGGTTTATTGACATAGGTGTGATAAAGGAAAAAAATTTACATGCAGTTAATGATTTACATGACCTTGCTCTCCCTTTGACTTCTTTAACTAATTGTTAGGTCTATAAATAAATGTGAATTTGTAACTAGGCATCATGGCCAGGGAGATGAGAAATATAGTAACCAAAATTTTGAGATTTAGTTTTTCTAATTATAGGCACATTTGGAAATAAACTAATCTACAGGGGAAAGTACAAAAGCAAGTTACAATTGGGAGTTCCCATCGTGGCTCGGCGGAAATGAATCTGACTGGTAACCATGAGGATGCAGGTTTGATCCCTGGCCTCACTCAGTGGGTTAAGGATCAGGCGTTGCCGTGAGCTGTGGTGTAGGTTGCAGGTGTGGCTCAGATCTGGCGTTTTTGTGGCTGTGGTGTAGGCTGGCATATATAGCTCCTATTCGACCCCTAGCCTGGGACCCTCCATATGCCATGGGTGCAGCCCCCCGAAAAAAAAACAAAACACAAAAACAAACAAAAATAAGTTAGATTTGACTACGTTTTAGCACTCGGTTTGTTTTCATCTAGTCTTCTTTTAAAAAAAATTAATTGAATTTTATCAAATGCTTTTTTTTGCAGCTACTGAGATGATCATGTGATTTTTATCTTTCATTTTGTTAATGTGGTATATGTATCTCATTGACTAATTTGCAGATGTTGGACCATCCCAGCATCCATGGAATAAATCCCACTTGAGCATGGTGTATGATCCTTTTAATAGGCTGTTGAATTCACTTTGTTAATATTTTGTTGAGGATTTTTAATGTATTGTCATCAGGGATATTGGCCTGTAATTTTCTTTTCCTGTGGCATCCTGGTCTGGTTTTGGTATCAGGGTAATGCTGGCCTCATCTGATGAGCTTAGAAGTGTTCCCTCCTCTTTGATTTTTTTGGGAGAGTTGAAAAGATTGACATTAACTCGTCTTTAAATGTATGGTGGAATTCACCAGGGAAGGTATATTGTCTTGGACTTTGTTGAAAGGCTTTTGATTATTGATTCAGTCTCCTCGCTAGTAACCAGTCTGCTCAGTTTTTCTGTTTCTTCATAATTCATTCTTGGTAGGTTATATGTTTCTAGAAATTTATCCATTTTCTTGGTAGGTTGTTCAATTTGTTGGCATATAATTGTTCACAGTAGTCTCATGATCCTTTGTATTTCTGTAGAAGCAGTTGTAATTTCTCCTCTCTTATTTCTGATTTTATTTATTTGAGCCCTCTCTTTTTTCTTGGTGAGTCTCCCTAAAGGTTTGTTGATTTTGCTTATCTTTCAAAGAATCAGCTCTTAGTTTCATTGATCTTTTCTATTATCTTTTTAGTCTCAATTTCATTTATTTCTGCTCTGATCTTTGTTATTTCCTTTCTTCTATTAACTTTGGGACCTATTCTTCTTTTTCTGGTTCTGAGGTGCAAAGTATTGTTGTTTATTTGAGATCTTTCTTGTTTCTTGATGTAGGTATTTGTTGCTATGGACTCCCTATACTTATTCTTAAATTCAGTGAATACATGGACATAGAGGCTGTGTGAAAATGTGGGTGTGCCTTATGGTTTGTATGTGGGGTGCCCCGAGAAGAGGGAATTCCCAAGAGATAAGTTGTTGCTTGGCTACCTTGGGGTCATAAGCAACTTCTGCTTATATCTCAGTATTAGCTGGAGAGCCTAACCTTAATTGCTAGCACACACACCCTGACTCCCCCAACGCACTCAGAGGGCTTGTGGCTTGCCCTATGGGAGATCAGCTATTTGTTTGATGTCCTTGATGACAAAGAGACCATAATCTTGCTCTGTGGACTGTTCCTCCCTCCTTTCAAATGTATGATCATATTTTCAAGCAATTGGTTTGGTTTTACATTCAGCCTCAAAACTTGCCCAATTCTCAGTGAAGTTCACTGCCAGCAGCTTGTATGAGGCAGAATGCTGATTTAGTTCATAGGATGCATTGAGCCACATTGCCATGGTAACCAGCAGACAAACCTGAGACAAGCAAGGCTGCAGAGCAACTGTAGCCAACACCAAACAACAAATCAAAGGAAAGTGTCTCAGGAGAGATTTCTAATTATCACACATTTGTCCTTGCAGCCAAACCAGTATAAGGGAAGTGGTACCATCAGCACAGGCATCTTGAGGTCACAAAATCATGGAAACTTTCCTGTGCTCCTGTGGGAATTCTCTAAAGCCTTCTGCTGCCTTAAGGTATATTGAAATAGATTTTTGGACTGACCTTTTCCTTAGAGTTATCACCAAGTCCTTAGTAGTGATAACTGTAATGCTCTGTGGCTTAAGATATTTTACAGGCAGCAAGGCAATTTTAAAAAGTCTCACATCTGCGAGCCTGAGAGCTAATACCATCTGAGATGGTTCTCTGACATCTTGAAAAGATTGCCTCTGTTTCTGTCTTCTTTTTTTTTCCTTTTCTACATCCTCTCTAATATAATCAAACTTATTTCAGTAAGGCTTAATGACAGTGGCGGGCAAACTGATAATATTTCTAAGCAAATACATGTAAATCATGCTATGGTAAGACAGTCAGGGTTCCTAGAGTAACAACTGGTAACATCTGTTTGCTCATGAAAAAAGTGCTTAAGGTTACACAGCTATCACTAAAGATTTATAATTTGCAGGGGAAATGGTTGGAGAGATCCTTTTCCTTCTAAATATGCTGAGATCAAGGCTGTCCAATTCTTGAGACAGGGGAGAGGTGATAAATGAAGACACAGCATCACATGAATACAGTTTGAGTTGCCTTTGTTAAGAGTGCGACTTTAACCTCTTTCTTGCAATTGGTTCAATCTCCAAAGGTATTTGCATTAGTAGCCCTCTTTAACAGCTCTGTTCTGCATTAATTCACATTTCTGACTGGCATATGCTGGAGACTGGCCTGAATCACCTTTGTTTTATTAAAGGTACATTTAAGGTCAACTACTACTAACTGCATTGTTAAATATTGATTTGGCCATTTGAATTAATGTAATTTTCAGTCCTTTCCGTACTTAATGTACACCAGCACCCCTGTGACCCAGTCAGACAGAAGATCAATATTGGGTACTCAGCTCATCCTGAAGCTGGGCTGACTGCTTTCTGTGTTCGCTTGTTTTCTCTTGGAAGCCAAAGTGTTCAGGATAATGGGCCATTTGCGTATCTACCGACAACCTGCAAAACTTCTGAATGCTTTCTTCTCTTGCAAAATGTTTCTGACCTACTGAGTGGCCAGTGTTTTTCAGGCTTCTGAATGATATGTTTCCCTTGTAGAGAAAAAAAAAAAAGGCAGTATTAAGAAAGCAAAAAACCAAACCTGCAAGATTGTAACAGCAAGGTCAGTACTACATGGATTCCTAACATTTTAGAACCCAAAACAAGCCTTAGCATTATTTGAGTCAGCACTCTCACTTTATTGGTGGTGCAATGGTGAATTTACAGGATCAAAACTAGAATCCTGGACTTTCAAATATTCTCCTTCCTTGTACTTATTGACCTCTAGTCCATATCATTTGTCTTTTTGCTCAATGAGGCAAAGGGATTTTACGGTCATACTCATTAAGAAATCATTGAGTCAAGCCAAAAAGAGTTTGGTATTAAAATGAGCTAGTGTATCTTGGCACAGACCAAACAAAGACTATCCTTAAAGAAGTACCACAGTGATATTGTCTCCTTTGGAAATTTTCAGCTTGGCTCTTGAACCACTAGACAGTATTAACTAGCTACACTTATTCTGGTTTAACAGAAGAAAAACATTGATATTGAAATTAAAATCATAGTTGATGTATGTTCTTTTCCTCCCTAGCCTTTATTTAAGTCTAAAGGTTCCAGGAGCTGTATTTGCATATATCATCTATCTATCTATCTATCTATCTATCTACCTACCTACCTACTTTTCTTTGCCTAAGGATGTAGCAAACATTCAAGGAAACAGAGCCAAGAGGTAGAAAGAGAGAAACCAAGCCTTGGTGACATCAAGTGTCTGGATCCAGCCATGCCTGAAGCTAGTCATATCCCTGAAGGTTTAGGTTATATAAATCAATAAATTTGTTTGCTATTGTGGTTGTTGTTTTGAAAACCACAACCAAATGTCTCAACTTCCTGGCAAAAATTTAAACTGAGTTGGGTATTTGAGACATACTTGGGCCTTGATGAGTGCAGTACTAAGCTTCTAAGTCATAAGATATTTTCACAGTAATTTCTTATAGCATTGCTAACTATATTATAAAAGGCCAAGTGATGAGTCTCTAGTAAAAATCTATATCCAAGATCTTTCTGTCTTTCTCTTCATTTTGGATCTAGACAAATACATCTGTATTGTTAGCATTGTAAATTGACATTTCACTTTCAAAGCTCTTACATAATATCACTGCTTTGTAGTGTCTAATAACATCTGGATGACTGTAGGATATCTCTTTCATGTAAAAGCCACGGTTAGCCAAGTTGGCTTTTTGCCCACAATTCCACTTCAGAAAAGGCTGTTCTTTTCCAAAAGTGAAATCGATTCTCCATTAAGAAAGGAAAGCACAGAGATTGAAATTATAGACTTTTAGTGCTGGAAGAGTAACCTCAGAGATGGGTGCAGGCTCTCAATTTACAGGTAACACCGAGACACAGCGGGTTTAGGTGATGAGGCTTCAGCTGTACAGCTCATTTAGCTGGGAAGCTGCCACTGATACCCACTGATCCCTGCATCTCCAACCATCCACTTTTCCCTAGACTTACTAGCCTCCTTTCTCTTAGGCTGCATTCTGGGAGATACTTTCTATTGCAGGACTCTCTGGGGTCAAAAACTTCTCATGTGTAGGTGATTCAGGACAGTGGCACTATTTAAAGACAGCCACAGAAGTAATTTAGTTTATGTCCTCATTCTCTGAGTGCAAAGGTGTGCTAGCTCTCCAGTCTCGGTAGAGATGAGGAATGTAATTAGAAGATAGAAGTTTAAACCATGCAAGAAGAATTAAATTAACTGGGACAAACACAATAAATAGAATCAAATCTTTGGTCTCAGCACCTGGTTACACAATGAAGCCCAGGGATCAATGACAAAGCCCACACAGCTTTTTGGTGATACACTAAAGGTGGCATTGGTAGCAGTTTTGATCGTCCCATTTCTTTGGGTGGTTTTTATTCTCATCACATAGACCTCCTTGCAAACACTCTGCAGTTATGTGCAATTAAAGGAGCTCACTCATTGCATAAAGGAGGTTTGAAATGTAAAATAATATTAGATATCGATGACTTGGGCCTCCTTTTATGTGTTGGCTGTAGTGTATACAGGCCTAAAATCTATAAGCACTAGAAAATCGAAATTAGAGTACGTCCGGATGTGAAGTTCATAAAGCTGAAACGACTTTTTTTCTTAAACAAAGGCAGATGCTTTGTGTAGATGGATATCTCTTTTCTGTGTTTGAGGCATTTACTTTCATTTTTGAAAGCCTTTTAAGTGCTACATGAGGCACCTGGCCCTGGAGTGAAAAGAGATTAAAAACACCTTGGGGAATCTTAATTCCCTCTAAATCACTTTTTCCCCCTTTTTTTTTGAAAAAAATAAAGAGTTGGTCTCGAATGAAAGAAATATGGAACCTTATCTACCTTATGAATAATCTCTCTTTTCTCCTCTCCTACTGCCCCAGAGTTCCAGGGCTTGCTGATAGAGAGGTGGTGATTAAAAATTCTCATTGCGCCCATGTGCCCTCTCCTTTGTCGTTTTGCAGTTGGGTATCAAAGCTGGAGTATCTGCGTTCTTTGAAGACTAAGCAGGTTGGACATGCAATTTAGATGAAAAACAATTACTCTGTGTTAGCTTGCTTTTGGCAAGAGTGTATTAAGCCTCATCTCGTTGATGGGAAACAAAAGCTGTACTTCATCTTCATGAATTTCAAATGAGAGCGAGAGAGAAAAAGAAGGAAACAGTGAGTTTTCTGGCAGGAGCTTTTCTGCATAACCTTTCCCTGACGAGTTGGTTCCTTTTTCGATAGAATACCCTTAGCCTTGGCTTGGATTATAATGTGTTTCGCCCCCGTGCACAGATGGTGCAAAAGATCATGGGGTTCTGCTGGTGGGGAGGTTTTGAAAAACAGGAAGAGGACTAAACAGCTGAAGTACATGCTGTGGCATCTTTTTGAACTTAGGAAAGGAAGAGAATGAATGGACACAGCACATTGATACCTTCTGAGATGTGTTTGCTATGTTTTATGTTAGATTAAAAACCGTTTGCTTAGAGGGCTACGTTGGACTGTCAACTTCTGAGTAATATGCAGCAAATTGCTTGTGATGTCAGAATGAGCTCTTGGGCTTGGCCACTGAAGGAGAGTCTACAGACCTAAGCAGGCTGTTGCTGAAGACCAAGCTGGCTCTTAGGAGGCCCGGGGTTGCTGTCAGTATTACCTAGTTAAAAACCACCAAAGAAACATCAGACGCAGTATTGAAAGGGATTAAAATCACCTAAGCCCAGCATACATCGTATATGCTTAGGAGGCTGCATTCTCTGCTGTCACTCAAAATTTTTAGTCATTTTTGAACAAAGAGCCTAGCATTTTCAGTTTGCCCTGGACCCCACATATTTTACAGCTGGTCCTAAGGAGGAGAGAGACTTTTATCATGGAGGATGGAGGATGGAGGATGGAGGATGGAGGATGGAGGATGGAGGGCTGTTTCTGCGTGGCTGCTGTGGCTCCCAGCTATCTGAATTTTCCAGCCAGGGTACCGGATCCCTAACCCACTGAGCAAGGCCAGAGATCCAACCTGCATCCTCATAGATGCTAATCAGATTCGTTTCCATTGCACTACGACGGGAATTCTTACATGTCACATTCTTCAAAGTCAAAACCTGTACTATATGTGAGGCTCATATTGCCGGAGTGACTTTAAGATGTGGTTTGTTGACTCTTAGTTAACATGTGGAAAAAGCACCATTTTTTTTTCCCTCTGGAGAGCAATAACTGGATATCAGATTAGGCTATGAACAGATTTTTTATATCTGTATGGCATTTATGGTTTACAATTAAATCGAAGTTTTTCCTTATAGCCTATTGTCAAATTCTAGTCCCTAAACTGACGAATGTTGGAGGTTTGGTAAAATTTGACCTCATTTTTCAAATTTAAATCTATCATATAAGTGAAAAAATTGCTAGGGACTTGATGATATTTTTGAAACTTGAGCACTGAAGGAGCTATGTGCTTCCAGGAAAATCATTTCATTGCCTTAATTAAGAGTCAGCTTCCTCAACAGTGAAGTGGAGATAAGAATGTTATCTTGCAGAATATGTCAGTATTAAATGAAACAATTTAAAGCAGTTAGTCCATAATACTTGGAATTTTTAAAACTGTATGCATTTAATTTCTTAGACTAACTGGCTGTATTTCTCTCTTCCTAATCTTCACCCTTTTATGGGACTAAACTCGGCGTTCAAACGAAATTTCCTGAATGCTTTTGGGAAAGAAGAGAAAACAATCAAGAAAGTATGATCTAACTTTACTTAATTATGTACGATGTTTCTTAATAAAATATTTGTAACTTTCCTATGTAATTTATGTTAAGTCCCACCCCAAAGGCTTAGAGTTAGATCTGCGTAGAGCATAGGTCGAAGTTTTTCTCACTGTGAATCTGCATGTTCTATTATCTAGCCTCCCAAATGTCCACATAGTTAGTGTGGGCAAATTATAAGGATATGTTATTATTTTAAAAGGTAATAAGAAAGTGCTCAAACAGATCTAAACCTCATGACACCATAATAATATAAACATGGTTTCTACTTATTGAGCATTTTGTTCATTCCTAAATCATAAGCCTGTCAGTTGTGCTCCATGGCCACGTGTCTCCCTCAAAGGGAGCCCTACACTTCATCGTCAGCGTCACAGCTGTGAAATTGAAACCTCTAGTTTCCATCCTATAACTGAGATCCTCTGAGATTTTGGTGGGGGTTCTGCGCATACAGGGCGTTTGTAAATTCCTTATGCCCTTTTAACGTTTGATAACTTGAACCTCGGAGAAGCAGACTGTAAACATTTCATGTAAACAGAACCCGATTCAAATATCTAGACTTCAGCACAGACGCCATCCTTAGGGAAGCCTTCTTCATTTTGGTTTTCCCAGCCGTTGAAAACATTTCTCCATTCGGTGCTGAGTGATTTCACGAACTGCATCTAGGAGCACAATCCTAAACTTTTTCAAAGTGTGTCATTTCGAAGAGAAGGCAACTTTATATAAATCCTGAAAAAAAAATACTCTCCTGAAAAAAAAATACTCTGAAAGGAACAGGTGGTAGAAGGTAGCTTTGTAATTTGTCCAGGTCTTTTGGATGATGATTTGTCTTAGATATTTATTCCTCTTGGGAATGGACTTGTGGAGTCATGGTGAATTCACCTTAAATTATGTAATTACCAAAATGTTTTTACAAAATATGGATGAGCCCCAGTTGCTCCATAGCCTTACTGACCCTTGCTGTCATCAGTCCTTTTTTTTCTGATACGTTTTCTTAGGAAGATCTTGTGGATGAACCATTAACCATTTGAAATAAAATAACACAGGAAGAAAGCACAATGAAAAAATAATGAAATTGTCAAAATTAGGGGAAAATTTCATAACATCTCAAAGTAACATCCCATAAACCATGTACAAATTTTTTAAAAAAGAGTCAGTAACTCACACTTTGCTGAGAGCAGATATTGAATAAAATGAACATTAATGTTAAACACCTTATATTATTAAAACTTCAAATCATATATTTTATAAACTTACCTTATGAATATGTCTATATACCTTCATCTCTCTAAACATATCTGCTCTCTACGTTTCCTCTCTTCCAAGGCATATGCATTTTTATTTTTAGATTATTTACTCATTTATTTATTTTTTCAGCTTTTTAGGGCCGCACCTGTGGCATATGGAAGTTCCCAGGCTAGGGATCAAATCAGAGCTGCAGGTGCTGGCCTACACCACAGCCACAGCAATGCCAGATCTGAGCTGTGTCTGTGAGCTACACCACAGCTCATGGCAATGCTGGATTTTTAACTCACTGAGTGAGGCCAGGGACGGAACCTGAGTCCATGAGGGGACTAGTTGGGTTTGTTACCACTGAGTCACAAGGGGACCTCCTGAATATGCATTTTTAAGTGAATAAATCATTTAAGTGACCCCAGTGATGGGTATGCTGACCTTATTAATAGAGGGGAACTTTCATCACTTTTTGAAAACATACCACTTCTTTCAGACAGTTCTCTTCTTCCTGGAAATTTCTGGTTCAGCGAAGAGAAAGTAATCCTAAATAAAGGAATTTTTTACTAGAGGAATCATAATTTTAATATGGTGATAGTGGTATGGAAGAATGATTAGGACGGTACCTTTCATACGTCTTTTTTTTTTTTTTTTGTCTTTTTGTCTATATGTAGAGCCGCACCTGCGGCATATGGAGGTTCCCAGGCTAGGGGTCTAACAGGAGCTGTAGCCACCGGCCTTCGCCACAGCCACAGCAACACGGGATCTGAGCCACATCTGCGACCTACACCACAGCTCACGGCAACGCCGGATCCGTAACCCACTGAGCAAGGCCAGGGATGGAACCCGCAACCTCATGGTTCTTAGTCAGATTTGTTAACCACTGAGCCACGAAGGGAACTCCCATACGTCTTTGACGTTACTGGACTTTATTATTACAGCCCGTCTAAAATTCCTGGCAAAAATAATAAAGTCCACATACGTCTTTGACGTTACTGGACTTTATTATTTTTGCCAGGAATTTTAGATGGGCTGTAATATAATTTCACCACACTTTTTGTGGCTTTTACAAGTGAAAATGTAAGCTCTCTTGAGGGATTTGCACTAGGATAGCCACTGTTGATGAACCTTTGGGAAGAACATGATTTAGAAGGAAGAGGTCGGCTTCATAGCCAGAAAGACCTAGATTTGGAGACTGCCACCATTTTTCAGCATCACGTGGCTCTGGGGCAAGTGTTCAGAATTCTTTGCCTTTCGTGTCTTAATCTGAAAAGGTTGTGGTGAAGAATAGAAGCAATACGCAAAGTACTCATCACACTGGATAGGATAACTTAGTAGAAGGTAGCTGACGATGCTAATTATAGACAGGTTTGTGTTGAACCCTCAAGACTCCTGCACACAGTTTGAATGAGGTCGGAGTACCCAGAAGCTTATGAACTGCATTTGACTCCTTTCTACAGAATGGGTTTTGAAAATCTTCAGAAATATGAGCCCATAATTCACAGTGTAAAGTTGTATTCAACAGCAGTCTTTTGACTATTTGGTTTTGCTTATAACAGAAAATAATGGATTTTTCCAGCTTTAGACTGTAGCTTGATGCTAAAATTAGTAGTTATCTTTACCGATCAATGTGGATATCCTTTTTTATTTTTATTTATTTATTTTTAATTTTAATTTTTTTTTCTTGCTTTTTAGGACCGTACTCGCCACATATGGAGGTTCCCAGGCTAGGGGCTGAATTGGAGCTACAGCCGCCGGTCACAGCAATGCCAGATCTGAGCCGTGGCTACGACCTACACCACAGCAGATGGCAACGCCAGATCCTTAACCCAGTGAGCAGGGCCAGGGATAGAACCCGCAACCTCCTGCTAGTTGGATTTGTTTCTGCTGCGCCACAACGGGAACTCATGGATAGCCTTTTTTAAAGGAGACTACTGTCCACTCAATTTCTTATGTTTTATATACATATCTATATCTATATCTATATCTATATCTATATATATATATATAGAGAGAGAGAGAGAGAGAGAGAGAGGGCCATCTTTTTATTGCTTGAAAGTCATGTTTTGTTTAGCTTAAATGATTGAGTAGAACATTTAACACTGCTGTTCTTAAATGCTACGGTTTCTTTTTGGTAGAGAATTCAGAGAGTTTTTTTATATGTAGAAATTAGAATGTAATATGGCATTCCCCCAGCCCTTAAAAGCAGTTCAGAGATCTATTTCTATTTTAGGTAATCCCAAATTTCTATGTAAGAATGAATATAATAGAGATCAGACTTTTCTATGTGCATAATTTTGTCAGCTATACTTAAACAAAATGCCTGAAGTTCTGCAGCTGAACATAATATGACAGTGAATTGGTGATCAAACAGTTGTTGTCACATGAAACAATACCAATAAGTGACATCTGCATTTGCTCAGGACCTCATATGGTTCTGGCATGTACTAGTTTTCTATAAATTTTGAGCATCAAAGAAACTGAAAATACTTTTTATATTGATTTTTCCTGGTTGATTTGTCTAATAAAACTAATGTGCGTTTCTTGAGAGCAAACATCTAAAGGGGCATTGGAAACATGTGGCATTTGTCTAATTTCCAAGAAAATAGGCCAGTACCTCTGAAAAGAAAATTGATTCAGCATATGATATGGAACATATGCTAGGGTAAATCTTGGAGACTGAATTCATCTCGAGCATGAAATGTTAGAACCTCTGAGAGTATTCACTGGAAATCCAGAAACAGTGTCTGGTCCTGACACATTTCCTTTTTCAATAAAAACCAGATCTGGGCTGGTGCTAGGATGAGCCCCGGGGTAGCTGAAATGAAGCTGACATCTGGTGAAATTCCACTATGTATCATACCAGCTAGTGGATAGCTTAAGTACTCCACCCCCAACATTTTGACATGATGCAGTTATTTTGCTTTTGACAGATAGCATTGGTTTGTTTGAAAAGGTTGTTGCTAAAAGTACCATCTTCAGATAAATGTGCTCAGATTTGTATTTTAGATGTATTTCAGAGGTATGCTTTTATAAATAATTTGAAAAATAGCTAGACACTGATTTATGCTTGACAGCTAGTTTTTACTGGTATTCAGAATTTCTGCAAGGATACTTTTTTTTAAGTTAAGAAGTAATTTTTCAGATTAAATTTTTTTTTTTTTTACTGAAGTGGAATTAATTTAAAATGTTGTGTTAGCTTCTGGTGTATGGTAAAGTGATTAGGTACATCTATATATAGATACTTTTATCTCTCTCTCTTTATACACACACACACACACACACACACACACACATTCTTTTTTAGATCCTTTTCCATTATAGATTATTATAAGATATTGAGTATAGTCCCTGTCCTATGCAGTGGGGTCCTTGCTGCCTATCTGTTTTGTAAATTGTAGTATATATATTAATCCCAAACTCCTAATTTATAATTTATCCTTCCCTGCTACCCCTGCTTTCCCGTTTGGTACCCATAAGTTTGTTTTCTATGTCTGTAGGTCTATTTCTATTTTGTGAATAAGTTCATTTGGATCATTTTTTAAGATTCCACACATAAGCCATATCATATGATGTTTGCTTTTTTTTTCTGTCTGACTTACTTCACTTAGTATGAGAATCTCTAGGTCCATCCATGTTGCTCTGCAAGGATTCTTCGACTTGTTCCCTTGAGTCTTCACAGCTCACGGAAACTCCAAATAGCATTAAAGACAAGAGGAAAAAATCTTTAACACAGTATGTTGAAACCTCAATGGATTAAACTGATCCAGATTTTCCAAATTAGTTTCAGTTTGGAAAAAATTTTTGCAATTGTTTGTTTGAACAATTATTGCAATTGTTTCAATGTGTTCAGTGAATAATAAAAGGCTTGCTCAGTGCTTAATTTAGACAGGAAAACGTTCAGGTTGAAGTATTAAATCTGTTGGATAAAGGTGCGTTTGTATGTTTGTTTTTCCTGTTATTTAAGAACATGGATTTTTGGAGTCAAACTGCTTGTCTTCCAAACAGATTTCTGCCGGAGATGTTGTACGGGTTACTAAACTTCTTTTGTAATGATTTCCCTGTATAAATGTGGACACTAATATGAACGTAAGTTAATGGGTTAAACCAATTAATGCATTTTAGGAATTTAGAGGTGTTCCTGTTGTGGCTCAGCAGGTTAAGAACCTGACCAGTGTCCATTGAGTATGTGGGTTCGACCCCTGGCCTCGCTCAGTGGGTCAGGGATCCGGCATTGCCGTGAGCTGTGGTGTAGGTTGCAGATGTGGCTCAGATCTGGTGTTGCTGTGGCTGTGGTGTAGACGGGTAGCTGTAGCTCCGATTCACTCCCTAGCCTTCCCATGTGCCACAAGTGCGGCTCTAAAAAGAAAAGAGAAAAAAGAATTTAGAAATGCTTGACTTATAGGGGATCTGTGATAAATATTATCTTCTATTATATGTGTATGTATATAAGTATAAATATATAGAATGTGTATATGTACATATTTACGTGCATGCATGTATATATGTGTGCATTTGTGACTAAATAATATGTAGCATAAATAGACATTAATAAACCTAAAATACAGTGCTCCTGCTTCTTTCTTAACCCTGTCCCCATCACTGGTTTTATGAAAGTTTCAGTATTACCAAATATGTCTTGAATATCTTATAAAATATCATCAAAGCTATTTAAGGAAATATATAATATAAAGGTATAAATATATAATATAAAGATATATGTAGAGAGCTTTTAAATTGCTGGATCCAGAATCTTCCAGATGTGTTTATATAATAGATGGTGTGGCCATCCCCTTGTCACAATTCATGCAGACATTGGAGTGAACGAGAGACACAGTAAAGGACATCTTTGTTCCATCCCTTTATGGGGAAAGTGTTTTGTTTTTTTTTTTCTTTTTCCTACCTGATAACTTTTGCCTCTTGAATCTTCTTTGGAGGCTTCAATACATGATTGTTTTTCATCATTCCTTCACAGGCCGAGTGGTTTACCACAGTTTCCCTAAGGTTCTTGTTTTTCTGTTTGTCAGGAGTGGTCTTGAGGCACGGTGCCAGGGCCCGATGTGTGACGTGTGCAGAGAAGAGGGGTACGGATGGGACAGTCTGGGGGCCCTTTCCCCGCGAAGATAAAAAATGCCGTGGAGGAGTTCCCTTTGTGGCTTAGTGGTTAACGAATCCGACTAGGAACCATGAGGTTGCGGGTTCGATCCCTGGCCTTGCTCAGTGGGTTAAGGATCCGGCGTTGCCGTGAGCTGTGGTGTAGGTTGCAGA
>PVHT020004020.1:43665772-43700091 GCA_004024745.2 Catagonus wagneri | reverse complement strand
TGAGTGCTCAGCGGGACCCACTCTTTCTGTTTCACATCTTTCGTTTAAAGAAACCCACTTACCTGTTCTTGAATATTCATTGGGGGTGCTGATGTCGTAGTTCCCTCATCCCAAATTTCCACACCACTGTCCCTGCTCCAAGTCGTGCCCCCCACACACCTGGGCCAGAGATTGCGCGTGAAGGACCGGGACAGTCCGCTCCTGCAGGAAGGGCTCGTGTTATCACCCGAGAGCTGAGTCTCAAGGGTCCATTGAATGTTGTGTCCTCATTGGTCAGGTGTGTTATCTTAGATTTAGTCCTGGGCTCTCCACTTACAGCCTCCTGGCTCTTCTGCTTTTCAGAAATGCTGAGCCAGGTACAGCCGGGAGGGGCTGGGAGAGGCCATTACTCAACAGTCCTGGGTCTCTTCTCTCTGTGTCCTTTCCATTGTCACCTCTCTATGACTGCTAATGCCTGTCAGGAGTTTCAGGTAAGTTCTCTTTGACTTACTGCTATTAAATCTCTGATAACTTTGGAATTCCTTATTCTTGGGAGTTCAGCAATGGGAACAAGTGTCAATTTCTCTAATGATGTTTATAAAAGAATAACTTTCTGAACTCCATTTCTGGGAGGTGTAATGCTAGTAAAATAAACTGGAATTCCCGTCATGGCTCAGTGGCAACGAACCTGACTGGTATCCATGAGGACGTGGGTTCGATCCCTGGCCTTGCTCAGTGAGTTAAGGATCTGGCATTGCTGTGAGCTGTGGTGTAGGTCACAGGCATGACTCGGGTCCTGCATTGCTGTGGCTGTGGTGTCTGCTGGCAGCTGTAGCTGCAATTTGACCTCAAGCCTGGGAACTTCCTTATGCAAGGATATAGTCCTAAAAAGACACACACACACACACACACACACACAATATTAAATTACTGTTAATGATAACAGCTGTCATTGTTGAGGGCCTATTTTGTACCAGACACCATTACAAGTGCTTTATGTGTCATGCATCTGTTGAGCTACAAAATAGCACCATAGCCCTGCCAGGCAGTGTTATTACTCCCTCTTTACCACAGACTGGCTGAAGCTCAGATGGGGAAGGTACTTGCTCAATATCATATTCCACTAAAGAGAGAGGTCAGGTCTCCTGGCAGCTAAATCCTCTTTTTTCCCTGTAGAGAAGCTTAGCTGCTAAAATGCCCGGATGTGTTTTGAACCTTTTTTTTTCTGGCCACACCCACGGCACGTGGAAGTTCCCAGGCCAAGATCAAACCTGTGCCACTGCAGTGGCAATGCTGGATCCTTAACCCATTGTGCCACAAGGGAACTCCCCGGGTACATTTTTAAAGTTTGGTATGTTTTGTTTTGGGGAGAAATTGTGTACTGATGGAGGTGCCAACTGAAGCGCCGACACAGTATGAGATAGTGTGGGAGTTTCTACTCATTAGCTGGCTTGGGTCGTTGTGAGTATGCTCTCCTCGGGAAAGGTGTAAGGCGGCTACCAGGCAAGACTGATGGGACTTCTTGCCTTATCCACAGTCGCTCATTAGAGGGCCTGGTTTACTTTTTTTTTTTTTTTTAACTTGTAGTAAATACATATACTTATTTTGTATTTTGACCATTTGTAAGTATACAATTCTATGGTGTTAAATACATTCACAGAGTTGTGTAGTCATCTCATACCTTCAATTTTTTTTTTTTTTATCATCCTCACCAAGAAACTTGTACCCATTAGACAGCAACTCCCCCTTTTCTCTCCTTCTAGGCCCCAATAACTTGTATTTTACTTTCTGACTCTATGAATTTACCTACTCTAGTATCACATATAAGTGGAATCCTACAATATTTGTCTTTCTGTACCTGGCTTATTTCACTAAGTGTAGTATTTTCAAGGTCTGTCCATATTCTAGCACATATCAAAATTCAGCTCCTTTTTATGGCTAAATAATATTCCATTGTATATATATCATATTTTGTTTATCTGTTTCCCTGTTGATGGACCCTGGGTTTCTTTTTGGGAGGAGGTCATTGGTTGATTTCCTCTCCCCCTTATTCAGGGAATCTCATGCCACATGTTTGTTTTGGAGGGTAGAGAGTGGTTCATGATGTCTTAGTGAGTTCAGGCTGCTATAGCAAAATGCCATAGACTGGGTGGCTTATAAACAATAGAAATTTATTTCTTACATCTGGAAACGAGAAGTCTGAGATCAGGGTACCCACACGGTCTGGTTCTGGGGCGGGCCTTCTTCTGGGTTGCAGATAGCCAGCCACTCATCGTATCTTTGTGTGGTGGAGACCATAGTGAGAGGAAACAAGCTCTTTGGGGCCTCTTCTTACAAGGGCATTAATCCTACTCACAACGGCTCCACCTTCCTAACCTAGTTATGTCCCAAAGTCCCAATCCCTAATACCATAACACTGGAGGTTAGGATTTCAACACATGGGTTGGGGAGGGGGAGACACAGTCATTCAGTGCATAACAATGGGATCCTTTAGGATGGAGCATATAAAGATGGAGAGTTTAAAATCAATCTCTACCAAATATTGATTGAGCCCCAGGTAGCTATCTGTTGTTGTATCTGACAGTAGGGGGTGTCTGTGAGCAGGTGATAAGTACACCGTCTGCATTCTGGGGAAATTCACACAGACCCACCTACATGCACACACCTGCACACCTTCCCACCTCCAACACCATCCTCCCTGTATGCACGTACACTCTTCTACCCCCTCCGGTTCCTCCCCAAACCGGTCAGTAACCATAAAAGTATGCGTGCAGATGAGTCATAGAGAAGCTATCAATGGAAAGTATGAGGGGGGCAAGATGTTCTTTAGGTGGTCAGGTGTATCTTGGAGAAGGGATAGAACTTAAACCTGATTTTTGGATGTGATTGGCATAGGTATAAAAGTATTAGGGGAAGGGGGCAAAGAAACTACTTGAGAGAAGTCTTAGAGTCCACAATCAGGACAGTGATGAGTGCGGTGGGATCCCTGGGGGGAGAGTTTGTGTTAGAGAAAAGAAATGAGATAGGACAGGAAGGGAGTAACAGATAGTGGAAAGCTTTTAATTGTAGGCTGAGGAGGTTGAACTTTACCCTGCAAGCTGTGGGTTGTGGGAGTTTTGAAAGAGATCAACGACACAATCAATCTGAACAATCTGCAAGTCAGCAGCTTGCGTTTATTAAGGGAATGCTATGTGCTAGGGGTGGGACTGGATGAGGTACTTGGGATAGAAGGATGAAAATATGACTCAGGGTGGAACCCGGGGAGCTCTAAACTGTGAGAAGTAGGTGGAGAGAAGCTAGAAAAGAAGATAGAAAATAAAGGTTTCAGGAAAGGATGAGTCAGAAGCATGACCTGAAATTGAGCAGGAGAGAGTTTTCAGGAGAATTTAGTTATCAGTGTTAAAAGCTGCAGTAAGATGCCAAAGAGCAAGGATGGGATCTCTGCTACTGGTTTTGACAAGTGGAAGGTTGTAGATGGTTTTGGTGGACAGAGCCTTAGTGGAGCAGGGTTGAGGGAATAGAAGCCAGTATGCAGTGGGTTGCAGAGCAAAAGAGAGTCGAGCACATGAAGATGCTGAATGAAAACCACACTTTCCAAATACATAATGGTGAAGGAAAAGAGGTACGTACAGTGGTAGCTAGAGAGGACAAGATTCTAAAAAGAACATGCTATTATGATTGTTGTTATTATTAGAATGAAGACATGTTTTCTATTAGTGGGAAAGAAGTAGAGGAAAGAGACCGTTTAATTAAACAGCCAGAAGAATAATCAGTGTTTTATAACTGATGGTTTGGGAAGATAGATCTGGCAGTGGAATGCAGACTGGACTGAAGCTTGGAAGTGACCAGAGGTCAGGAGACTGTCTGGGGAGTTGCTGTAGCAGCAGAGAGGATGTCAGGGAACTGTAGCTTGGACATATATGGAATAAAGCGGTAAAAATTGTTATCAGTTGAGGCTTCAGAGAAACAAAGAACAGGATGTAGTACTGGATTAAATACTGGGAAGTAAATAGCATCCAAGTTCTTCCCAAGTTTGTCTTGGGTGATCTGTTACATTTAACCTGCTAGGGCCATTTCTGTTACTTTCCCAAAGCAGTTCAAGATCACTATGCTTATCCAGGGCCTCTGACGATGACCCTGAGGAAACACCAGACTTTCAGTTTTTCTTTGAAGTGTGTCCCTTTTGTATTAGTGTTATAGGTTTCAAGTCCCCTTCAAGGAGATTAAACCCAAAACCTCTGGCCAAGACAAGAATTATTAGACCCTTATCACGTCTCACTGCAATGCTCCCTCACCCACCTTGAGCAACCTGACCTGCTTCTCCCTACTCCCTACTAGGAAAGGCTTGTGGGCTCCTCTCCCTGACTCTATATCACCTGTTCCCCATGCAGGTGAGGCATCCTGCCTGAAACCAATCAGAGGGTCAAAATGTACCCCCATTCAAAGACCAGTAAACACTTAGCCCCGAATACACACAGAGTGGGCCGGGGCTCACTCAGGTCTGCAGCATGGGAATATAAAAACAATCACAGGAGTTCCCATGATGACTCAGTGGTAATGAACCTGATTAGCATCCATGAGGACACAGCTTTGATCCCTGGCCTCACTTAGTGGGTAAGGATCCGGTGTTGCTGTGAGCTGTGGTGTAGGTCATAGATGTGACTCAGATCCTCCATTGCTGTGGCTATGGGGTAGGTCAGGCTGTCCGATTAGACCCCCTAGCCTGGGAACCTCCATATGCTGTGGGTGCGGCCCTAAACAAGCAAAAACAAAACAACACAAACAAAAAGACACTAAACAGTGGTAAAGCGAGAGAGCCTCTCTTTTTTTTACTCACGGGGCAGCCTTAGTATGTGCTTTCTAAAGATGTATTTTTCTCTAATAAATTGGTGACTTGCCTGCCATTTCATTTCCTTGCTATGTTGGGGGGGGTGGGGACTGAGGAAACAATGCAATTCTATCATTCTAGAAAAAAATTCTATCATGAGGATCAGTATTATGCGAACTTCCAAAACTAATTGCTCTGCTTACATCCTCTGTCAACTTTCTTCCCATGAATGTGCGGTTCCTGAAAATAGGCTGAGTCATTAGGAGAAGAAAGAGACACACAGGCCACCTCCACAGGGTGTAAATGACCTGCCGAGATAAGAGCCTTGAACCAATGCACAATGCACCTGTTTGCCATCATCATTTTGTTGTCAAAGCTGCTTTTTTTTTTTGCTTTCTTCCTCTTGCTCCTGCTTCAAACTTATTTTTGGAGCGTTTTAGTGACCTTGAACATAAAATGAAATGGTGATGCCACTTCTCAAGGGAAATGTGTTTAAGATGTGCTGCTTCACGAAAGAGATTCATCAGTCAGACTCCTCCAAGGGCTTAACCTTCATCTGCTTTTCAAAGGGAAAAGCTGCTTCCGTCTACACACACAGATCCTGCCTGTCCTCTTCCGTCACTTTCCTGTACTTGGCAGGTTTTCTGTCTTTGGAGTTTTCGGGGGCGGATGTACCATCCATAACTCAATAACATGGCAACGTTCTCTCTCTTACTCTGTTCATTTTTCTCGCTGTGTTTTCCTGTCACCTCACTAATTTCCGCCATCGTATTGCTGTCAAGAAGAGCAAAAGTGTCGAAGCCGTGTACACAATATGCAGATTCAACTGTTGCTTGTGGGTTTGCTGAATGTTTGGGAAATTAGTTTTTCATAGCAGAACATGAGTATTGAATGTACTTGGATGACCTCAGTAACTTTTTTCTCTCTGAACGATTCTTTCTGTAAGTTGGAGAGGGGGTTTAGGGGGAGAGAATCACACAGCTGTGATTCCTGAGCACAGATCCATGCAAATCTCCCTTCATCGCCCTGTCCCTCCCAGTCCCCGCCACCCATGACTGCTACGGCTGCCATCTTATTTTGTGGATATTTGAAGCTCTTCTTGAATTGTCTTTCAAGCTAGTAGGAAAGGAAATGAAAGAAGACTTTGGCGTGGCTGCATAAGGAAACTGGAAGCTGGTGATGTGAGAGGAGAGGGGAGAAGGAAGCTGAGCACCTGGAGCCCAGGGCTGGGGTAGCAATATGGTACCGAGTGGTCTGAAGCAGAGGCCGCTGTCAGGGGTGGGCTTGGTTGAGTGCCTAGGAACTGAGCCTGGTCTAAGAACTGTTTTCGTTGGCAGTCAGCCTTCACGTGAGCAGGACCTTTGTGGTACTTGCTCTGGGTCCTCTCATTTGCAGCCTGTCTGGAAGTGATTTAGCGAACCTGACATTGGACACCCCATGAAGATGCTTCCCAGTAATGCTCTGAGAACAAGTGTTGGACCCCAAGTGAGCCCTGGATCCCTCGTGCGGTGGTCTAAAGGGGCCCCAGTGCCTATAGGTAGAGGGCTGATTATTTGAATCCCTGTCTTGGGGAAAGGACACATCACTGTTACAGTACACCTAGAAAGTGTGCAGTGTTACTTCTGGACCTATTCTCACAATGCATTTTTTCCTTCTGTTTGGGGTGAATCTTACCCCCCCCGAAAAGTGAGGTATCAGAGTTCCTGATGTGGCTCAGCAGGGTAAGAACCTGACATAGTGTCTGTGAGCGTGCAGATGCTGTCCCTGGCCTCGCTCAGTGGGTTAAGGATCTGCTGTTGCCTCAAGCTGCGGTGTAGCTCACAGATACGGCTCATATCCAGTGTTGCTGTGGCTGTGGCGTAGGCCAGCAACTCTGATTCGACACCTAGACTGGGAACTTCCATGTGCTGTGGGTACAGCCATTAAAAAAAAAAAAAGTTATCTATATTTTCAGGTAGAATTGCTATTTCTTCCTCTCTGTTTCTACTTTTGCTTATTCTTCCCTTATTCCATATTACACACACACACACACACACACGCAGGCATAAACACACACACACACACACACACACACACACACACACACACACTATCCATGATAAATTTTAAACAAAAGAGTGGACCACATTCTTATTTGTTAAAGGAAATAACCCAGTCTGCTAATATATAAACAATTTTTGTTTAGTTGACATACATAAATCTCACTCTTTAAAGGACTTACTTAATTGGATATCTTCTCAATGTGTAAGCAGTCACATGGGCAAAGGTGAGGCACACCAGGTGAGGGCGCCTTATTCTATTTCATAGTTCAGATATGCTAATGTCTACATGTATTAACTTCTGAGGATAATTGATTTCGTGAAATAAATTATTCTTCCATATATTAAGACACATAAGATGCTTCATCTTAAAATTGATGTAAAATTGTTCTGTATTAGTATGTCTAATCTTAGTCTCAAATCTATGAGACTTGAATATTTAAAGAACTATGATAAGAAAATAAAAGCATTGGAGTTCCCATTGTGGCTCAGTGGAAACGAATCCGATTAGGAACCATGAGGTTGAGGGTTCGATCCCTGGCCTCGCTTAGTGGGTTAAGGATCCGACATTGCCGTGAGCTGTGGTGTAGATTGCAGATGCGGCTCAGATCCCGTGTTGCTGTGGCTCTGGCGAAGGCCGGCAGCTACAGCTCCTGTTAGACCCCTAGCCTGGGAACCTCCACATGGCGCAGGTTCTAAAATGACAAAAAGACAAAAAAAATAAAAAAATAAAAGCAGCTTTTATTGAGAGGATGAAATTCAATAATTTGAAAGATTTAAAAGAAGTTTAAAAAAATATGTAGTTTTTCATGTTGACTTTGAGTGAAAGTTGGACTTAACTTTTCTGCTATGATATTTGAGATGGCGACGTTAGAAAAGAATACGTTTTTTTAAACAGAGCTGATTCTTCGGACAATTTCTTTTCCCTTTGAGATTCTAAGAAACATTTCCCAAGCATTAAGCACTAGCTTCTTGGAGCTCTCTTGTGGTACAGCAGGTTAAGGATCTGGAATTGTCACTGCATTGGCTTGGCTGGCTGCTATGATGCGGGTTCATTCCCTGGCCTAGTAACTTCCACATACTGCAGGAGCAGGCCAAAAAAAAAAACAAACAAAAAACCCCCAACAACCCCCCTTCTCCCCGCCGAAGTGCTAGCTTCTTTTAGAATAGATTCTTTTTCCAACAGCAAGCTCCAAAATGATTCAGCAAAAATTATTTTTTCAAGAATGTAATCATAGGTGCATCTCACCATGAGAAAAATTGAGAAAGTGCCCCTACCCAGTTCTCCCTGCCCCTCCTGCTCTCTCTCATATGTATATACATATATACATGTATATCCCAAGAATAACTATGATAAAAATAATATAAACTATCCAAAGAACACAAACTAAAAGTACGTTGGCAAATGTGTTAATTTATTTTACTTTGCCAGCTCGAGGGTAATGGAGCGGCTATGACTGACAGTTATCATGTGATACCGGTAAAATTCATTATCTGTGGGATGTTTCCTGTATTTCAGACAGATTTAACGTGAGCTGATCTGTATAGGCAGGCATGTGGGGAAAATGTAGCAGCAATTTAGAAAGGGAAATGGCCTGGGATGATAGCCCAGCTGGAAGTAAGGATGTGCCTGTGCTGGAGATCAGTGCAGTTAAAAGGATTTAGCAGCCAGATTATCAAGGTAATAGTTGGAGGGTTTCAGCACTGGCCTCCACGTTTCTTCCACTGCAGTGATTGAAATGGAAAGGATGATGTAACAAAGTCCCCTGAATAAAGTGGGTTCATATTTCACAACTGCATAGAAAGGCAATTCAAGGCCAAATGTTTAGGGTAGAAGTGCAATGCGGTATTAACAGGTTTGAGGAGTCAGGGGCTGTGTGTAGAGGGGCAGATAGTCAATTTCAGGTCTGGTAATTCTGGGTTTTTTCCTCTGGGGTGCTGAGGTTTTATTACAAATTTCTAATCAGCTTGAAATCTAGAGTCCTAGAGTATTGAAGGTACTGCATTTACCAGACAATTCTAAAATTATATTCTCAGTCCTACCTATGTTACAAATTATTATTATTATTATTATTTTCAATCTCGAGGTGGGAAGGAATGAAATTTGGGCTTGGAGTCAGACGATGTAATTTCCAGACCTGGATTTGCCACTTCAGACTTTCTGGACTGAGGCCAATCACTGAGCTTCCAGATGCCTTAGTTATTTTGCCTGTAAATGGCGATATTGCCATAGCTCCTACTTTCCCCAGGGAAGGTGGTGAAAATCTAAAGAGATGCTGTACTTGAGACTTTTGTAATAGTAACAATAGTAAACAAAAGAGAGATTTCCCTTCTCCCATTTTTTCCTCCATTATTTTGTTTTTGTCCTTTCGTCTTTGTTTTAATGATTTTGATTATTGATTTTATGATTTGGGTCATATGATTTGATGAAGATGTGTCATTGATCTAAGCCATCTTAATTCCCTTTTTTGGAAGTATACATAATGCATTTTTTTAGGGTTACACATGCAGCATATGGAAATTCCCAGGCTAGGGGTGGAATCGGAGCTGCCTGTGCCACAGCCACAGCAACGCCAGATCAGAGCCACACCTGTGACCTACACCATAGCTCACGGCAGTGCTTGATCCTTAACTCACTGAGCAAAGCTAGGGATTGAACCTGCATCCTCACAGATACTAGTCTGGTTCATTACTGCTGAGCCACCAACGGGAACTCCCAATAATACATTTTTACCCGAGTTACTATTATTATCTGCCTCTGAAGTTTCTACAGTCTGAAATTTTAGCTCTTAGAAATATTTGGAAGAAAATACATTTTTTTATCTTGTGACTTAACAGTGTAAAGTTTGATTTACTTACTAGTAGCTTGGATTTTTGCCCCTAAACTTTAAAAGTACTTAGAGTCTAATTTATGGACCCTATATATGCCATTATGGGGATAAGAAAAAAATGGCATCCCTTGTGGTTTTTATCAGGAATGGGAAACGCATACATTTTGCTAATGCTTCTCTTTCATACTGCTGTGGTGGCTGGAGCACTAAGACTTTGATCTGGAGCATGTTAAGGTAAATGATAATTTCAAAACTCTGGCTGGTACTTTCGCTGGTAAGAATGGAAATCCAGGCTAGATGGCTGAATGGCTTAGAAAAACAGGACAGTGTCTTTTTGAGGTTATGAAGCTCAAGTCCCCCACTACTTTACCCAGCTGAAAGAAGAGGCTTGCTAGAAAAGGGTGAAAGTGCTCTGTCAAATTTCATGCTCTTCTTCGGCAGTAGGTGGTATCCCTGGAACTACATTGGGGGGGGGGTCCCTGGAAAGTGAGAGAAGAGAGATGGAAGAAAGGCCCTCAGTGAAGGTCACGGGGAGGGAGCCAGGCACACAGTATGTGAAAGAGATCTTCTGAGCAAAACAGCCAGGGAGAGACTCCCACGAATGAAGAGAGTCAAATCAACTTTAAGAATGCCAAAAGAATATTTTCTGCCCTGTGGTAATTTCCTCTCTGGTAATCCCAAACCCTTGGCAAGAATGTGCCAAATCCTAGAGCCTTCTGTGAGTGGTGATTTAGGGAGTGAGGAACGGGGTAATTGTTAATTATATCTGGAAGGTACAAGAGCTTCTATGGTTTAGCTTCTATGAGCTTTATTAAAGCATCACAGTGGAATGCGCTGAACTCAAGATGGCACCGGCAGCGACTTTGAGGAGATGCTATGCTCATAAAGGATCTGTGGCAGGAAACTGTGGTTGGAGTTTATGGCAGGAACTTGCAGCAGGAACAATGAAGAAGGAGGAGGGGAAGGTCAAGGGTGGGGTAGGTGGTCAGGTCCCATGACAGATGGCAGTTAATCCTTGTAGGTGGTTAATCTGTGCACACAGTTGTTTTCCGCAGGCCATTCTTTCTTACTGCCCAACTTGAGCATCCACATTCCGGGAGAGGGTGTCCACAGCAGGTCTCCAAGGTGAACAGACACATTTGGGGGCTGGGGGGGGTCTGTCTTCATCCTCCTGGGACCCTATCAATGGCATGCTTAGAAAAAAATGACTAGTGCCACCAAGTCTGTGGCTAAACTCAGATTTCTACTTCCTTACTTTGTTTTAGGAAGTTACTGTATTTGGGCAATAATATAGACTAAATTATTAAAATTACAAAGGAATTATACCATACAGTAGCTATTATGATCATAATTGATATATATTTCAAATGGTAATAAAATTAAGCTGTTAAAAGAATAGAGGTTTTAAGAAGATCGCATGAAATTGACAGGCTTGTGGAACCATGGAGATTTACTCTTGCGTTCACACAAAGTATCCTGTCAGGAATATTAAGTCTTTACCTACTTTCAACTGTTTGATTTAACATTAAGTTATCCAGAGACACAGGAACTTGGAACATGTAATTTCCTTCCAGAGAGAGATGAGATCAGATCTTATGATTGTTGTTGCTTGGAATGTTAATTTCTTGTTCAAATGAATGGACTCTTGTCTTAGCATGGTTAGCATGATAATACTTCCGTCTTTCATCTGTGAATTGTAAAGAAATTGATTCATAAAATGCTCCTCAGAAAATACTGGATTCCCCAGTTTGTATGTTTAACTATTTCAAATGTGACTGTAAGATTTTTTTCCAGTATGACCTTTATTAATCCATACCTGTTTCCTAGTCTTTGATTTTCATCCAGGCCTTTGGTTTTTCTCTTTTGTATTAAATTCATCATTAAAATACGTCTATAATTTTCCATCTCTGATAATGTATAACCTGGCTTGTTATTTTTTTAACCAAAGTAACTTTGTTCTTTTTTTTTTTTTAATCATCAAAACAATATAGGGAGTTCCCGTTGTGGTACAGAGGAAACAAATCTAACTAGTATCCATGAGGATGCAGGTTTGATCTCTGGCCTCACTTAGTGGGTCAAGGGTCTGGTGTTGCCCTGAGCTGTGGTGTAGGTCACAGATGCGGCTCAGATTCTGTGTTGCTGTGGCTCTGGTGTAGGCTGGCAGCAGTAGCTCCAATTTGACCCGTAGCCTGGGAACTTCCATAGGTGTGGCCCTAAAAGCAAAAAACAAAAAACAAAAACAAACAAAAAACCAATATAAATTACTTTACTATAGAAAAGAAAGAATTTTCCCTCATATTTCCATTCCTCAAAAATAAAGACCTCAAAAATAAATGCCTATAAAATATCGTTTCAGATATTTTTAATGTGTAGATGTGAATATAATATATTTTATGCAGAGATGCATTTTAAAAATACATAATCTTACTGTTTAAAAATCTTTTTTTTTCAACAAAGGAATGAAATGAAATCCCCTGTGTTCATAAAACATGCTCCAGAACTTATGTTCTTAACCGTGGTCTCTGGAGTTGGACTGGTTCAAATCTCAGTTCTGTGACCTTGAGAAGTCATTAACCTTACTAAGCTTCAGTTATTTCATCGATAAAATGAATTTAATGTTAACTACTTACTTAAATAAAATAAATACTAAAATAATTAAATAAAATAATACATGTAAAGTATCCAGCACATAGAAGAATTACACACAATTACTATCATAACTTCCCTGGCGTTAAGTGTAACTCTATTTTAAATTTATTTTTTATTTTTATTTTTTTGTCTTTTCAGGGCCACATCTGCGGCGTATGGAGGTTCCCAGACTACGGGTCGAACTGGAGCTGTAGCTGCTGGCCTACACCACAGCTCACAGCGACACTAGATCCAAACCACATGTGTGACCTACACCACAGCTCACGGCAACGCGGAATCTTCAACCCACTGAGCGAGGCAAGGGATTGAACCTGCGTCTCATGGATACTAGTCAAATTCACTTCCGCTGAGCCACAGCGGGAACTCCAAGTATGACTCTATTTTAAACTCAACCTGTAGGCTGAAAAATTGAATGGAAGTTGAGGTAATGGGGACAGGGGAGAGATATATTGTTTTTCTTTCATTACCTTTAGAGACAATTAATGTGTTTGATAATCTGTTATCACAAAAATTGTGAGTAGTTTTCTTGATGCTATTATCCTCAGTGAGCTCGGATCTACTTATCTGCAGGGTTAAGGGTACACTCTCTGAGTGATTGTACCTGAAGGTGAACTGCAGTGTTCATTATTGAGTCAGCCTCTAGCTCTAGCATTTAGGAGACAACTGAACTTCTGTAGTTGGCAGCTGTGGAAATTTAATTTTGATAGAATGGGGCCATTAATGACTAACAAAAGGACTGTATACCTGAGTTCATTTTAGCTGTTAAGCTCCCGTTGGGTTTCTAGAGATGCAAAAATCATGGCAAATTACATCATACCTAATTCAAAGCAATATTTATTGCACATTTGTCATACAATTGATTTTAAATCCCAGGCATTTCTCTCTTTCAGCAAGGAGATGTTTAAGCATGGCAGGTAGCACATTTCTGGAATTTGATAATTTTAGGTAGTAAAGCCAGTCCACTTCTTTGATTATGAAGCCAGAATGACTAAATAGCCCTTTTCAAATAAAGATTATTTTGTCTTTTTTTTTTTTGTCTTTTCTAGGGCCACACTCGTGGCATATGGAAGTTCCCAGGCTAAGGGTCTAATCGGAGCTGTAGCCGCCGGCTTACACCACAGCCACAGCAACGTGGGATCCCAGCCGCGTCTGCAGCCTACAGCACAGCTCACGGCAACGCCGGATCCTTAACCCACTGAGCGAGGCCTCATGGTTCCTAGTCGGATTTGTTAACCACTGAGCCACGATGGGAACTCCAAATAAAGAATATTTTGTGCTAAGACTTGGTTTTCTCTTTAGGCCAACATTTATGATACCTTACAGTGATTTGAAAGTGGAATTTCACAGGAAATTTTATTTTCTATTTTCCTGAGTCTGCTAACTCAGTGTTTTGGTTAAAGATAGGTAACCACTCTTAAATATATAATTTTTGACCATCACTTCTCACTCCCCAACCTTTTTTATTTCTATTTAGTTAATTAATTTATTTTGCGCCACATCTGAGGCATGCAGGATTTCCTGGATCAGGGATTGAACCCACACCATAGCAGCAACCCGAGCTACAGAAAGTGACAACAGTAGATCCTTAATCGGTTGAGCCATCAGGGAATCCCACCCCCACCTTTTTTAAAAGTAAAAGTACTACTAATTTTTTTTAAAAAGTTTTTTTAAAATAGTGAAATTATCCGGAATAGTATAAGGCATAAAGGTTGAAAGAAAAGTATGAACTGGAAGGACAAACCTCAGGAATGACTATTCAAGTTCCTATATCTGGTCAATTGTAGTTATCACCTTGGATCCTGGGGCTGGTCATGCTCAGGTTCATGCATTTTCTAAGGCACCGCATAGCTTCACCTATGAATGTCCTGTAAGTGCAAATAGAGTCATCGACATTTCATATGCACGTTGCAGGGAAAACTTCTTGTTCATCGACATTTCATATGCACGTTGCAGGGAAAACTTCTTGTTCTTTCAGTCCCGTTCAAAATGAAGATGCTGGCTGTAATCAACGTTTATTCGAAATACTTTTCTTACATTTCGTACAAATTAAGAATGAATTCAGGGGGAGAGTTCGGGTGAGTTGGTACCTCTGAAGGGGTGTCATAGACTTGAACTAACCTTTATTTTTAAATTTTTATTTATTTATTTATTTATTTATTTTTACTTTTTAGGGCTGCACCCTCGGCAAATGGAAGTTCTTAGGCAAGGCGTCAAATCAGAGCTACAGTTGCCAGCCTACACCACAGCCACAGCAACGCCAGATCCAAGCCGAGTCTGTGACCTATGCCACCGTTCACGGCAATGCCGGATCCTTAACCCGTTGATAGAGGCCAGGGATTCAAACTGCAATCTTGTGTTTACTAGCTGGATTCGTTTCCCCTGAGCCACTACAGTATTTCCATTTTTCTTTTTTTTTTATTTATTTATTTTTTTGCTGTTGTTGTAATTGAGCAACTTGAGGTGTTGGTTGTTCCTTTCAGGATTTGCCCAGGGCAGAAACTGAGATTTGAAGCTTTGAGGATAGCGTCAGTTGTGAGGGCTGAACACTTGCTATCTCCTCATCTGTGTGGTTTCTCTTTGTTCCTTTGCTCTGCTCATCTTCCTTGTGCAAGCCCCACTTCCCACCCCCATTTACCACTCAAATTAGTGCCCTTTCTACTGTACCCTGTAGCTTCTGTTATGAATTGTGAAGGTCTGGCCTGCATAAGTTTTGAATTGAGATAACATTGTGCGTAAAGTTAATAATTCATTCTATTTTAACATGTTTGTGGACTCCATTGATACTTACAGTGGGTTCATGCCTTGTATGTAAAATGAGAGGCTCAGGTCATGGTTACCTTAAGTGTGTTGAGATGCTCTTTATTTTTTCTCCAACTTTATTGAGAAATAATCTACACCTACAGTTGTCTATGTTTAAAGTGTGCAGTGTGATGATTTTATATACACACGCATTGTGGAATGATTACTAAGGTCAAGAGAGTTAACACATTGAAATATTGTCTTGCAGTAAAAAAATAAAAATGCTTTTTTAAAGAGTAGCTATGTAAGAATCTTTTAAAGCTTGTCAAATTGTTCAAAAGCTTAGCAATTTAATCTTTTATTGTTGTATTATAATTTACTAGTATTGATTTCATATAAAAGAATCTTCTTTTACCACTTTTTATTTTTATGTCCATTGTATCTATAGTCATTATATAATACATAAATGTATAATATTTATACATAAATATATGTTTATATATTATATATGCTGTGTTATAAATATATAAGTACATATTTGGGGGGAATCATGGCATATTACCTCATGTGTTTCTTTATAGCAAATTTTCTGCAGCAAAACAGAAAAATAACCAAAAAAGTAGGATAAGGAACTTGAAAAAATGCCGTGTTACAGATTCTGAATAAGTTGTAGGACCTTAGAATTTGACTTTAAATATATTTTAAAGTCAAATTTAAAGGTAAGCTTTTTTACTTCCGTGTTGTTATGTCTCACCCACATGACAAATTAGCTGTTTAATTTATTGATGTCACTATGTTATTTTATCTATTTCTGCAATGCATTCCAATATGCAATACAATTTTACTTGCTCAGAGAGCATAATTTTCCTGAGACTTGTTCTTGTATATTGCATTAATTTTCATCAAAAACAACACGTGAAAAGTACTGCAGTGTCAGAATATTCATTTTCAGACTTGGCCTTTTATAAGTGCGCTTCACCAAACAAGTTTTCCTGATTTGAGACTCATGTACTTACTGGTAAAAATGGGGCGTATGAGGATCAGTGTATCCAGCACATATGGAGGACAGAAAATCTCAATATGTGCTAACTGTCCTTCCTTCTTTCTTCCTTTCTTTCTTTTTTTTTATTACTCAGTGAATTTTATTGCATTTATAGTTTTACAACGATCACCACAACCAAATTTTATAGCATTTCCATCCCAAACCCTCAGTGCATCCCCCAATCCCCGCAACCTGTTTCATTTGGAAACCATAAGTTTTTCAAAGTCTGTGAGTCAGTATCTGCTCTACAAAGAAGTTCATTGTGTCCTTTTTTGTTAGATTCCACATGTAATGATAGCATTTGATGCTGGTGTCTCACTGTCGGACTGACTTCACTTAGCATGATCACTTCTAGGTCCATCCATGTTGCTGCAAATACAAAGAATGTTATTTCTTTCCTTTTAACGGCTGAGTAATATTCCATTGTGTATATGTACCACATCTTCTTTATCCCCTCCTCTGTCGATGAACATTTAGGTTGTTTCCATGTCTTGGCTATCGTATGCAGTGCTGCACTGAACACTGGAGTATATGTATCTTTTCGAGTCATGGTTTTCTCTGGGTAGATGCGCAGGAGTGGGATCGCTGGATCAAATGGTAATTCTATTTTTAGTTTTCTAAGGAATCTCCATACTGTTCTCCACAGTGGTTGCACCAATTTTCATTCCCACCAACAGTGTAATAGGGTTCCTTTTTCTCCATATCCCCTCCACATTTATTGTTTATGCACTTTTTGATGATGGTCATTCTGGCTGGTGTAAGGAGCACCTCATAGTGGTTTTGATTTGCATTTCTTTAATAATTAGTGATGCTGAACATTTTTTCATGTATTTTTTGGCCATCTGTATGTCTCCTTTGGAAAACTGTCTGTTTAGAGCTATTGTCCATTTTTGGATGGGGTTGTTTGTTTTTTTTGGTATTGAGCTGCAGATGTGTTTATAAATTTTGGAGATTAATCCTTTGTCAGTCGCTTCATTTGCTTAATTAGTTAAGATGAGGTCAAACTGCAGTAGGGTGGACCCTTAATCCACCGTGGCTGATGTCCTTATCAGAAGAGGAAAATGTGAGCACAGGGACACGTAGGAAGACAGAGGCAGAGGTTGGAGTTATTATGCCTGAGGCAACCAGAAGCCGGCTGAGACAAGGATCCTCCCTTTGAGGCTTCAGAGGGAGCCCAGCCCTGCCTACAGCTTAATTTCATACTTCTGGACTCCCAATCTGTGAGAAACATTTTTCTGTTGTTTTCACCCACCTAGTTTGTGGTGCTTTCTCATGCCAGTCCTAGGAAACTCATACAGGTCCATTCCAGTGGACCCAGAAGAGCAAGGCTTATCCTGTCCTTTGTCATCAAGCACTTGGGAAATCTGGGCATGTGGGCTGTGGACATAGCTTGAAATTGATATAAGCCTCACCGACAGTTGTATCAAATACTTTAAAATTTAGGGTCATGAATCTAATGGATGCTATCGATACCTTCCAAAGGAAAGGAAAGGCACTCGCAGACATACAACATTTTTAATTGAATTTTAATGGAATTTACAATCTAGGGGATTTCTGACACAGGGTTAAGAATTCCTGCGCTAGAGTTTCACTCTCAGAGTGCTGCATGTGAAAGCACAGAATAAACATAGCTGAACACAACAGAACGAGTGATTTAGTCAAATTCACATTCCACAAAGTAATAGCTTTTAGAAACTGGTGGATGGAGAGATCACCTTGGGACTTTTATGTCTGAACACAGGAGTTTTGACTGTTACTTCATTTGCATATTGGCTCTTAGCCTTGTGAGAAGTGAGTAGGAACTAATTGTAATTACAGCCAGCATCTATTATGCTGTAGCTACTGTGAGAGGTGCTTTAAGTTCAATTATCTCTAAAATGCGGCCTATGTTGGGGGCTGGGGTAGCAGGAGCCATTGGCTGAGTTCTCACTCTTATTCATAGGACCCCAGATCAGATTTTGGATGTTATTGCCAAATTAGGTTATACTTACGGGCACAGTGACCCACTGAGAGAACTGAAGAATGTACTCATCATGCGATTTTCTTTTTTTTCACATATTTAAAAATATTATAGTTGATTTACAGTTTTGTGCCAACTTCTGCTGTACAGCAAAGTGACCCAATCACAAACACACACACACACACACACACACACACACAGAGAATCCCTTTCTTATATTATCTTCTATCACAGTCTGTCCCAAGAGACTGGATATAGCTCCCTGTGCCGTACAGTAGGATGTCATTGCCCATCTCTTCTGAATGAAAGAGTTTACATCTACTAACACCAAACTCCCAGGCCATCCCATTCTCTCCCCGCTCCCCCTTGGCAACCACAAGTTGATTCTATGTGGCTGTGAGTCTGTTTCTGTTTTGTAGATATGTTCATTTGCCGTCACACAGTTTGAAATATTTGACCCATTAATAGGCCATACCGCCCATAGTACGATTTAAAGAGTTTTTTTTTTAATACATCCTAAAATCTTCATATGGATAGCACAATTATATACACGTATTATGCATGCATGTATATATACAAGTACTTACTTATGACAATGTATACAAATATATATATACACACATATATATCTTTTATCGGTATTAGTCTATCAAAGTATACGTTTTAAAAAATCTCATCTTTTTTGAAATCTCATGTTTGCATTTCTCTCTTTTCTTAGTGTACTTAGAACCTCAGAGGAGTTCGCAGGTATGGCCATAAAAGGAAAAAAAAAAGGAAACTAGCAGTGGTCTGGGCCTTTCTTGACCTTGGAGAGGCTCTCCAAACCGTAGCTCTTCAAGGTGCCTTATCCCACGGACAGAAGAAAGGGAATTTCTCACCAGGTCAGCTCAGCATCTGCTTCAGTGGATCTGGCTGGGACCTGGGCAGACTGATTTTTAGTAGCTTTTTGGTGATTATAATGCACATGGGAGTTGAGGACCCCTGGCCTAAGGAGAAGAAAGAGAGCACTTGAGGGCTGCCTAGGGAAGGGTTTGGAGGTCCCTGTTGTCTAACCTCAGAGTCGTTGCCTCTCAGAGAGGGTGGTACATACATGGGACTGTGGCCTCCCTGTGAAAGTGTCTCATCGGGAGAAGATCAGAGCAGCGACAGTCAATTTGCTTCAACAAGCACCTAAAATACTTGGCTGATTTTGTGAGAAACAGAGCTGGTGATGTTCAGATGACTGACTCTAAAATGGAAAATAGGATCTATTTCCCAATCCTGCCTCTCCTGCCTGAGCAAATTACTACTTGACTTATGCTGTTTTAGCAATAAAAGGGGACTATTTCTTTTTCCTAAGAGAAAAAAAAATGTATACAAATGATCAAAGGAACAGAAGGTACTAGATTAGGCAACACCTGAATTAGCAACAACAATGCCCCTCATTGTAGGGGACTTGACACCATTGAAAAACTGAAATTCTGGGTTCAGGAGAGGCAGGTCATCTCAGCAAGGCAAGTAAGATCAGATGCTGGGCTCCTGGCACTGTCTTTGTTCCAGGCTGGTCACCCTTTAACAGTAACTGTGGAGCTGTGATCGCCTCTTTCTCAAGATCATGCAGGCTCAGGAAAATGCATAGAGTGTGTCTCAGTCTCTAATTTAAATGCAAAAGTATCACAAGAAAGTTGGTCACAAAAACCGCTAATGTTTATTGTCTGACAACTTCAGGTACACAAGTAGCCTAATAATCAGAAATTAAAACTTAAATTTTCTTTCCTTTAAAATAAGGATTTAAAAAAAATTTTGTTTTTGTTTTTAGGAACGTTTTAGGTCCTTTGGTTTCTGTTAGGTGTACTCAAGCTTTTCTACGACTTCACAGAGCAGTCATAACAAAGGGCAAGTTTTGGGGCAAATGTTTACTTGGGAATTAATCTGTTAATACCTTTCTGAAGGTAACACTCTTTGCTTTCTCCTTTCCACCGATTCTTTCATCATGATTTGACTCATTGCACTTTGCTTTCTCACTGAAATGTCTTACGAAAAATTCTGGTGTGCGGGAGTTTTAAAAAAATATTGACATAATGATAGGGATAATTTTCCCTTTGAAATACTTGCATTTCCCTTTGAAATACCTGGGAGGTCTTGTAGTGGTAATTTTCATCTTTTTTTTTCCCATGTATCTATTTCCCTTTCCTCACTTTCTGCATTTATTTAAAGAGTATTGGTCCCGTTCTTTTAAGAGACAACAGTTCACTGTTGAAAGATTATAGAAAATTGATATAAGCTAAAAAGAGGAGGAAAAAATATATAATTTATACCACCTAGTGAGCACTATTACATTTTTCTTGTATTGCTTTATAAAATGTTAATATACATACAGTACAAAATGGATTATATGAAACTCTGGATAATACTAAACTCTTTTACTCCTGCTTTCATACCAATTTTTTATGTTAAGAAATATACTTCTGATAACAGTTTTAATGCTTGAAGCACATATCACTGTATGGATAGGCTGTAACTTAACCTCTTACCTTTGGAGAGTTTATTTCTAGTCTTTATTTTGAACAATGCCAAAACATCCCTAGAGCTAAATTTTGCCATAAGCCAATCTCAGTTTTTAGATCTTTCACAAACTCGATCAGTTTTATAATACTATTCATTTAAAATTTGTTGGTGCTTTCAAGCATTTTGTAAATTTTGAGATCCTGGTTTAGCTTTCCTTGCAAACAGAGCAGAGCAGAAGGCATAACTTCAACTCTACGATCTTGCTCCTGGGTATCATGGACCTGAGTCATAATGCTTTGTGTGTAAAAGGAATTATTTAAACACATGTTCTTTATTGCTTGCACCCACTGGTTCTAACTAATGACCCTCAGTGATTGTGTGGGAGGTTTTAGCATAACTGCCAACACGTTTTTAACCTGTTTGTGCTGCAAGTGGAGGAGGAAAATGAGAGAAAAGGAGGAGCTGGTTAATACTGGGCTCACCTGCTTCAAACTCAAGAAGACTTCGCCCCTCACGGGCAGTTGGCCTCCAGTAACAAGCAAGACTCCCATGATGCTCTGCGAATGTCTGCCTCTCTCGGTTGTGATAAAGAAGCTCCCGCTTAACGGGAGCGTGAGGGCTTTGGCTGATTAATTAGGAAAGATGTTCTTTTCTTTTTTTTTAATTTAATGCACTTGTATTCACTGTATATATCAAACTTTCAGAACTTTAATTCCTCTTAGCCTGTGTCAGGGAGGAAAAACTTCCTTCCACTCTCTTAGGCTCTGTGTCCGAGCCTGAGAATTAAACCAGCAGGAGCCAAACAGGAGAAAAGCATATACGAGCACAAGAGGCCTCATAAGGAGAATGAAGACTTGAAGAAGCAGGTAGGACCAAGAACTTATTATACTGGTTTTTCGAAACCGAGAAATGAAAAATTTGTGGAGAAATGATAAGATAAAGGGATGGGGCAGTAAATTGTGGGATAGTGGCTTGGAAATACATGGGGGAAACCACAGGAAGATAAGGGTTATCTTAGTACGTTTGTTTGGATAGATTCATGTTGGCATTGTCTTTCAGTTTTAGGTTATAAGAATGTTCTTCTCCTCCTCGTACTGGGAGGGAGTCTTTCTCCCCGGAAATTTAATGACACACTTTTTATTTTATTTTATTATTTTATTTTTTTTAGGGCTGTACCCGAGGCATATGGAGGTTCCCAGGCTGGGGGTCGAATCGGAGCTACAGCTGCCGGCCACAGCCATCCACATCAGTTCTGAACTGCATCTCCAACCTATATCACAGCTCATGGCAATGCCAGATCCTTAACCCACTGAGCAAGGCCAGGGATCGAACCCGTGACCTCATGGATACTAGTCGGGTTCATTTCTGCTGCACCACAACGAGAACTCCATTTTTAAATTTTATTTTATTTTTAACATTATTATTTTATAATGACACACTTTCCAATAGAAAGGGAGTGGAGTTCCCTGGTGGTGCATTGGGTTAAGGATCTAGTGTTGTCACTGCAGCAGCTGAGGTTGCTGCTGTGGCGTAGGTCTAGTTCCTGGCTGGGGCCTGTCAACTAAAATAATACACAGCCTGAAAGTTGAGAATTGAAATTTATTTGGGGTGAAATTAAGACTTAAGCCCAGGAGAAAGCATCTCAAGTAGCCCTGAGAAAATGCTCCAAGGTGGGGGTGAGGGAGGGAGAAGCTAGGATATATAGGAGGTTTTGCAACAAAGCGCAGGGAGCAGGAACTAAAGAGGCCTGGGCTCACTGAAATCATTCCTTTGATATGCACATCAGCTATGAGGGCCAGCATCCTGAGTTTTTGAGGCCTGCAGGACTCACTAGCTCTCACCCTTGGAGTTGACTGCATTCACAGATGACCGTGAATACTTGGGTGGTATTCAGACTGGGCTGAAATACCACCCAAGGAGGAAAAGGGGAAAAATTGGGATATGATAAAAGTGAGGCAGAGGTGCATGCAGCGTACACACATTTTACACAAGTTCATTGCTAATCTCCTGAAGGATACTACCAGTCACAAGGAGCAGACATCACCATGAAGGATTTGAGTGTCTTTCTAGATATGAGGCAATGTAAGAACTGAGCCCATAAAATCTCCTAGAAATATCTATCTGAATATCTATCTTTCTTCCACTTTTTCCCCAGAGCACAGAGTGCCTCACTCCTGATACTCACTCTGAGCTCTGCTCAGGGGGTGCTGCGTGTCAGCAGTTGCAATGGCTCACGTTTGACTCCACGTAGAGGCTGATGGCAAGTGCCAGACTTCAGTTCATAGGCCCATGGGCAGGGCCAAATAAAGAAGCAGAAAGGGAGAGTTGGGTGAACCGTTCCAGCATCTGCTGGCCTCGCTCAGTGGTTCGGGGATTTGGCATTGCCGTGAGCTGTGGTGTAGGCTGCAGATGTGGCTCAGATCCCTGTTGCTGTGGTTGTAGTGTAGGCCTGTAGTTGTAGGTCTAATTCGACCCCTAGCCTGGGAACGTCCATATGCCGTGGGTGTGGCCCTAAGAAAACGTGGAAGTGGGCAGCTCATCAACATCCATTGAAGGGAAGTTGAAGGGGCTGAAGCTTGAAGTGGCCACTGAATTTGTTCATTAGAAGGTTGTTGGCAAACCTTGGGAGACTGGTTCCTGTAGGTGTACAAGGAGATTGAAAAGAGTTCAGAAAGAAATTGGTGTAGACAGTAAGATATAGCTCTTCAAAGAAGTTGCTTGATCATGTATGTGTATGTGTTTCAATGAAGTTTTACCGATAAAGGTTAAGAAATAGTGAAGGAAATTGATGAGAGAGCTGGCCTTGGTTTGTTCCTTCAGTTATTTTTTCTCAGCCCACTATCTGCTATGCAGGGCACCTGGCAATGGGAAAAAATAATCAGGAAAACAGACAGAGTCTCTGCCTCATGAAGCCTGGAATTGGGAAGACAGATATTATCAGATGATCCCAGCTATTTATTTATTTTTTATTTTGCTTTTTAGGGCCACACCCGCTGCATATAAAAGTTCCCAGGCTAGGGGTCAAATTGGTGCTACAGCTGGCAGCCTACGCCACAGCCATGGCCACGCTAGATCTGAGCCACGTCTGCAATCTACACCAAAGCTCACAGCAACGCTGGGCCCTTAACCCACTGAGTGAGGCCAGGGATCGAACCCACATCCTCATGGATACTAGTGGGGTTCATGACCCACTGAGCCACAGTGGGACTCCCCAGCTGTTTAAATACAAACTCTGGACTAGTGCTCTGAAGGTGGCTGTGAGAGAGAATGGATCTAGACTGGGTGCTATGCAAAGGCATCAGTGAAGAAATGAGCTGAGAAATGAAAAGAAAATTCATGGCAGCTGCGGAGGGAGGGCTGGAGGGAACAGTGTGAAGAGCCCTGGTGTGTGGGGGGGTTGGCAGGAGGCGGGAGTTGGCAGGAGGTGGGGGGGTTGGCAGGAGGCGGGAGTTGGCAGGAGGTAGGGGCGTGGCTGCCAATGCAGGGCCTATTACAGAAACTGAAAAAAAGTCTAGGGTACGGGGAGGTGTTCCTTTTTTGTGCTCTAGTGTAGACTAAAAAGGCAGATTATGGGTGTGAATGGCAGGAAGCAGTCAGTGCACGCAGAAGGAAATTTGAATATTTCAGAAGTTGTCTTGCTTTATGCTGGGTTAACAATATAAGCCAGTGATTATTAACTCGAAAGGCTGTTTCCTTTCACTGAAGAGTTTGAAGTATATATGTTTCCTGGGGACTATGTTCAGACCTGCAGTTTTCAGGAGGTGTGCCTTGTTTTGAGCAGCCAATGTATTTCTGGAAAATTGTGTCTAATTCACATTTTTGTAAATTGACTAATTTTAAACACAGCAGGGAGTATGCTTTTTAAAGGAAACCTATGGCGCATCCTTTCGTAAAGTACAGAATCTTTTTGGAAAAGAAATGTGTTTTGTAAATCTGTCCTTGGCGAATGGGATGAGGGCGCAACTATGCTGAGAAACACGTATATGTATGTGTACTTAGGATTTGATAATTAGTGAATAAGGTCTTCTGAAAAGTGAGCAGCTTCCCTTCAAATTCTTTAGTCTGTAAATATTTTAGTAGGAAGGACCAACTTCTCTGTCATCGTTCCTATTTTCAGGAACCTCGTTGATGTAAACAAGCTCTGGTTTCATTTTAATTGGGCATCCCAACTTGTTGAGAATTCTGAGGAGGTATTTTCAGAAGAATGGTGCAGGTGTCTGCATTTTTCAGCACACGCACTTTTCTTTCTTCTTGCGTAGCTGCTCAGAAAAAAATGATGTCCTCGTGGAACGGGCCAGCATTAAGCCCGTTGATTACTTATTCTCAGGGAGTTGATATGAGGGTGCTACCACAGTGTTTTTTGTTTTTGTTTTTTTTTTTGTCTTTTTAGGGCTGCATGTGGAGGTTCCCAGGCTAGGGGTCTAACAGGAGCTGTAGCCGCCGGCCGACGCCACAGCCACAGCAGCGCAGGATCCAAGCCGTTTCTGCAGCCTACACCACAGCTCATGGCAATGCCAGATCCTTAACCCACTGAGCGAGGCCAGGGATCGAACCCACAACCCCATGATTCCTAGTCGGATTCATTTCTGCAGCGCCACGACAGGAACTCCACAGTGTGGTTTTGATATTGTGGGACTGTGTGGCTTGGCCTTCCAGGCACACTTAGAGATGTTGCTCTGGAGATTGATTATGCTGTTCTTCTTTTAGTGTTGGCTTCTATCTACTTGATAGGCAGTTTATCTGGAGAAGAGGAACTCTTTCCAACTGCTTATCTTCCTCTGAGAGTCACAGATTTCTAAGAGAGGCCTCAGGTCTACTCTAGGGTTTGGTATAACAGATGTTTACATATGATGGAGAGTAAAACACAAAATATACTTAACCTTTATTCAGCCTACATTATGAATATATTCTACATGCTTTCAGCCCCAGTGAGTTATATTAATAATCTGTGATTGTAAAAATGTCGAGTGTTTTCTGTCTCTTGGAATGATTATTTATCTGCTGAAAGTATAGGGTTTATTTTAACACTCTTGACAAGAAGGAAAAAGGACCTTTTAGTGAAATGTTACTTTTTTAAGCAGTTTTTTGATATCTGTCCAAAAAGTAGCTATTGACATGACACAGGAAAAAATGTCTAAATAGTATATATGATTTGGAT
Organism: Catagonus wagneri; assembly: GCA_004024745.2. Classification (NCBI taxonomy): domain Eukaryota; kingdom Metazoa; phylum Chordata; class Mammalia; order Artiodactyla; family Tayassuidae; genus Catagonus; species Catagonus wagneri. The sequence continues at coordinate 43,674,379 of PVHT020004020.1, read as the reverse complement.
TTGCCCCTCTGCCATTTGATTATACAGAGAACATATAGATGATATTTGCTTTATTTATTGTGGAACTAGTACACTGATTTCACTGCCGATAAGCAGGTTTGCTATTAAAAAGAACAGATAAAGTGCTCTATCCATATATGAAAAGAGAAATACTCCCTTAGTCTCCTCTCCATGTCCATCTTAGAGTACATTCTTCCTGGGAGCAATATAGTAAAATACTAGATTAGAGATTTGGGGACATCTTTTTTTGCTTTTGTCTTTTGGCCACACCCGTGGCTCATGGAAGTTTCTGGGTCAGGGATCAAAACTGCCCCACCGTTGTGGACTGCGCTACAGCTGCAGCAATGCCAGTAGGACCTCATGCTTATCCATTCTAAATGGAATAGTTTGCATCTACTAACCCCACTCTCCCAGTCCATCCCACTCCTCCCCACCTCCCCCTTGGCAACCACAAATCTGTTCGCTACGTCTGTGAGTCTGTTTCAGTTTTGTAGATTGGTTCATTTGTGCCATATTTTAGATTCCACATATAAGTGATATCATATGGTATTTGTCTTTCTATTTCTGACTCACTTCATTTAGTATAAGAATCTCTAGTTGTATCCTTATTGCTACGAATGGCATTATTTCATTCTTTTTTTATGGCTGAGTAGTATTCCTTTCTATGTATGCACTACATCTTAATCCATTTATCTGTCAATGGACATTTAGGTGGTTTCCATGTCTTGGCTATTGTGAATAGTGTTGCAGTGAACATAGAGATGCATGTATCTTTTTGAATTATAGTTTTGTCCAGATATATGCCCAGCAATGGGATTTCTACATCGTATGGTAGTTTAATATTTAGTTTTCTGAGGAACCTCCATACTGCTTTCCATAGTGGTTGTACCAAGTTACATTCCCATCAACAGTGTAGGAGGGTTCCCTTTTTTCCACACTTTCTCCAACATTTGTTATTTGTAGATTTATTAATGATGGCCCTTCTGACCCGGGTGAGGTGGTCCCTCATTGTAGTTTCAATTTGCATTTCTCTAAAAATCAGTGATGTTGAGCATCTTTTCATGTGCCTGATGTTTTTGATTTTAGATCCTCCGGGAAAAGCAGCTGCAACTTCTCCCCTTAGTGGATAATGAGCTAGATATTCCTTTCTTTCTGTAGAGTTTCACTAAGTCAACAAAGCAACAAAAGCCACTGATATTCAAAGCCTGAAGTTATGGAATTGCAAGAGAGAGAAAGGGAGAGGAGGACGGTGTCCCAGAGAGCAGAGGTGGTCACTCCTCATGAAAGCAAAGGGAAAGGGTGGGTGAAAGGCTGTGGGATGTCAAGAAGCAAGAGGAAAGGTAGAGAATGAGGATGGCACAAGAGCAAAGCCTTTGAATGACTTGGAGAGCCTTTGTGTTGGATGGAAAAACCAAGCCCCAGAGGTCTGCCCTGGTTGTAGTAAGAGGGAAAAATCACTGACCAGAGGTAACTATTTCCCCTACTACCCTAGTCATCCTCCAGTGAACTTCGTATGACTTTGGAATATCATTGAATGTCTTTGCTTTAAGAACCATTTAAGCTTTCATCCATTTAAGTCTGGGCCATATTTTCGGTAGGGAACGTTTGGTAAGATTATAACTTAACAGTAGGTCTTTCTCAGCTGGAAGCTCCAATGTGTATTCAAGTTGACTTAAATAAAAAGAGAATTTATTAGTTCATATAATATAAATATTCATTGGCTTTAAGTGTGACTTTAGCAGGACCAGATCTCTCAGTAGGACTCAAATCCTTCCCTCTTTTGGCTCTTCTTCCCAGCAGAAGTTTCCAAGTGAGTCACAACACGGTTTTCTGTGTTGTCTGAATAAGGGCCCCTCAGAGGTCCAAGTTCACATTCACTCTATTTCAAGTCCAGTGAAAAAAATGTACTACTTCTTGATACCATAAAGCAAGTTCTGGAGTTCTGTCTATGGGGGCATGCCTTGTCACTGTGCTTACCTCTAAACAGTCAAGGAGGTTAAGCGATTTGGCTCCTGGATCAGACTTGGTTCAGTGGTAACAAATAGGCTGAGAATGGGGAAGGATGGCTTCTTAAGGGAAGATGAGAATGAGGAGTCGATTCAGAAAAGGAGAAAACATCAGGACCCAATGCACTCCTCTCCAGAGACATGGATGGTTAGCAGCCTCACTCTTAGCATGGACTACTGGAGCAAGACTCTTTTAGCTGCAGAAGAGACAGAACTAGAGAGAAAGCAAAGTCTTGCTCCCCAGTGTCTCTATCCTCACAGCGTTGCTGGGAACAGATTTTATGGGGCGGGGAAGAAGTTGATGACAGCGGATATAGTGATCTTAGTTATTGGTTGAGCAACTATTTTGTGTCAAGTCCTATGTTAGCATTTTATAGTATCTATTTTAATTATTCAAATAACATAATGTTTTAGGGACTGTTATAGATAACAGTTTAGATATAAAAAAATGAAGATAAAAGAAACAAAAATAATCTAGGATTACCACAGCTGGGAAATGGCTTTATTTTTCTAGTGTACAGTGTACACTAAACTGTATTTATTTACTTGCATGCTGTCTGTGTCCATCACTAGAATGTAAGCTCCACGAGGTCAAAGACTTTGTCTATCTTCTTCACCACTGGGTTCCTTGTGCCCAGAACAGTGCCTGGGAAACAGCAGGCGCTTCATCAATACTTCTTAAATATTTGGCAAAATAATGACTTCTGTGGTATCCAAAACCCTCTTAGAAAATAAGTAAAAACCAAATGCGTTACGTATTTTTAGCTTTTATTTCTCTTTTCACCAGTTTCAAAACATTGTTGAGCTTTACCCATTTTCTTTGATACTTACCCTAATTCTGCCCAGTGCCCTGCAGTGCAGGCTCTCTGCTCAAGCCAGACAGACTTGCAAGCTTGTTATCTGACAGGTGCATGTGTGTCTCTGCCTGTCTGTGACTCACCTGGAAACTTCTGCCCACTTCTCTTATCCTCAGTGATCTGACTGTACCCTGATAAAGAAGCACATACTGATAAATCCCTTCATATTGAAATAAGATCTGGTTCTTTTGAAAACATCCTTGAGGCTGTCCAAACTTGGCCATCCTTTGAAACGCTCAAGTAAGTTTTTCTTTTTCTTTTTGTCTTTTTAGGGCTGCACTCGAGGGATATAAAAATTCCCAGGCTAGGGGTTGAATCGGAGCTACAGCTGCTGGCCTGCACCACAGTTCATGGCAATGCCGGATCCTCAACCCACTGAGCAAGGCCAGGTATTGAACCTGCATCCTCATGGGTACTAGTCGATTCATTGCCACTGAGCCATGACCGGTAACAGCTAAACTTTGGAGTATTCTTAACCATTTTTTGTAGAGTTTTGATGAGGCAGATAATTGTGATAAGATATTTAAAGAGCTGAAATGAAGGCAAAGGATTAGGTATTTGTGTGGCTTCAAAGTGCAGAACTAAAACGGGATGGCAACTATTGGGAAGCAAATTTTAGAACAATATCCCAGAATAACTTTCAAATAATTAGAACCCTGTAAATGTAACAGTCTGTGAGTGGAGTGAGTTTCTCATAGCTGGAAGCCTTTGGGCATGTGGCAGAGGACATTCAGTTATCCCATGAAGGACTCAACTAAATGATCACATATTCATAATCTGTAGGTTTACAGTTCCTCCCTGTGACTGGCCGTTCACGGATTGTGGAAACTTTAGGAAGGGCTAAAAGGTGCTATAGGATGCATAAATGTGATATTTAATTTATTTGCTTTAATAGTAAAGTTGAGAAGATACAGTTAAGAATCGTGTACAGGAGTTCTCTTGTGGCGCAGCAGGTTAAGGATCTGGTGTTGTCTTTGCAGTGGGTTGTCGCTGCTGTGGCACGGGTTTGATCCCTGGCCCAGGAACAAAACCCCAAACCAAAATGCAGAAAGAGTGTGTACATCAGAGAGCATATAAAAGCCAGAATGAAAGAGGGAGTTTATGAGGGGATGGGGTAGAGGGAAAGTGGGGAGAGAGAGAGGTGAATACTGTATGTAAGGAACAAAGGAACACTAACTTCAGCTTTCAGCCTTTTGTTCTTTTTCCTAAAGGACTCTTCATATCCACTCTGGTACCATTATCACAGCTTTAGTGGGAAAACTATTTTCCCTAAATATGGGAAGTAGAGCCTGATTTCTAGTTTATTTATTTATTTTTTTTCTTTTGCAATCAGTAGCATCTGGGAGAGTGCCATGATTTGTGACAGGAGCAGTATGGAGCCCACGCCAGCTGTGTAGCCCAGATTCTAGCTTGGGTTGTATCTTGTATTATTGAATGTGTAGCTCCAGAGCTCTTTATAATCATTACCTGATCTTCGCCGCATCCCTGACAGCTAAGTGGTGCCATTACCAATTTGAAGATGAAACAATGGAAGTGATTTAAGACACGAGGAGTAAGTTTCAGGGCTACAAACAGAAGCTTAAATACCTTGGTTGTCAGTTTTATGCTTAAGTTCCATGATGAACACTTTTCAACCAGCGGTTCTTGAACTGGTGTTGGTCCACAGATGTGCTTCCTGCCAGCCTGGGCAGATCTGGCATTGCAGTGGAACCTCTGATATGGACCTGGCAGCTGCAGCACCTCTAAATATCTTTAAAGGTCATGATGGGCTGCCCTGTCATGCTTTGTTCAGATGTCCATTGCTTGTTCAGAATGTTTAGTCCTATGGGTTTTTTGTCTCTGATTCTTTTTCTTTTTTGGTTGTCACCTGGCATATGGAATTCCTGGGCCAGGGATCAGATCCAAGCCACAGTTGCGACCAAAGACACAACTGCGGGCAAGACGAGATCCTTAACCCACTGTACTGGGCTGGGGATTGAACCTGTGTCCCAGCGCTCCCAAGATGCTGCCAATCCTATTGCACCACAGCAGGAACTCCCATCCCTGATTCCTTTCTTTAGAATTCTTCCCTAAGCCTGAGTATGTTTGTATTATTATTATTATTATTATTATTATTATTATTATTATTATTTTGCTTTTTAAGGGCCATACCCATGGCATATGGAAGTTCCCAGGCTAGGGGTGGAATGGGAGATATAGCTGCCAGTTTATGATACAGCCACAGCAATGCGGGATCCAAGCCACATCTGTGACTTATATCACAGCTTATGCCAATGCTGGAGCCCCTACCCAGTGAACGAGGCTGGGGATGGAACCTGCATCCTCATGGATACTAGTTCTATTTGTTTCCACTGAGCCACGACAGGAAGTCCTGTATTTTTTTCCCCGAAGTTCCTTTTTAAGGATTTTCAAGCTATATACGATCCCCACCCTCATTGCACTGTCAGTTTGGGGGCACTGAACCCGAGCTAGTGGTGGGGCAGATGAAAGGAACTGGGTCTGGCATGCAATGTGGCAGCCCAAAGCCTAGGGCGAAGCCGTTCTGTCACCCAACTTTGCCCTCTAGGGGGCAGCGTTGAGTATGTGTACTTATGTCTCTGTGTTTCTGTGTGTGCGTGTGTGTGCACCTGTATATGTGTATATTGTATTACCCTGGCTTTACCTCTCCTTGTACTTCATTGCTTTATTACTTTCAAAGACAGGCTGAACTTTTTTCATTATATCATTCTGCTAGCAACCTTCTGAATAGTAATAAGAGAAAATTATTTTTCCTGGGAAAAATATTGCTGTGCATCCTGACATTTTTGGCAAGTCGTTTTCTACTCATAATGGGAAGTTTTGATAAAGTGAATTATCTTTTGTGCGGAGTTGTTTTCCTTTGTATTTCCCTGTGCCCACCATTCTCTCAGTTTTCTATTAAATGATTATTTTCTCTGTATCACTTTACAAGTTGTAATTGCTTTTGTTATCAGAGAGAGAGAGGTAGATTCATTTTATCCTTTTATCACGTAGCGTCTTGGTGAATGAATTTTAGCACTCCTCATTACCATAGCTTTGTTCTGCTCAGTTTTTAATGATAATTGCCCTTGTCATTTCGTGGAATATAAGCTATAGAAATCTTCTAGTTAAAACAGAGATTAACAAGTCAGAATATATTTTCAAAGTGAATTGATAAAGAAATTTCCTGTTTCTTTTAAAAGCATTAATCACATGACAAGGAGCTGATGAAGCGAAATAAACAAAAGATGGACAAATGGCATTGTCCTTGAAAGTCCAGGAATGAAGCACATGAGCATGTGGTTAACAGAGAGGGAACGCTGTCTTGTTGGGTCTGGTTGTTTGTTCTACGGCCCCCAAATTTATAAGCCTTTCAAACTTTTTTTTTTTTTTGTAATATGTGGTTGCTCGAGATTTCTCTCCTTTAAATGCCAAACCACTCTCTGATTTTTATACTTTTGGCAGAGTGAACACGTATTTGTATGCTTACATTCAGGATTGTTACCCTAAGCCTTAGCAGGGGCTGAATTTATTCAAGCCAAAAGCTGCACACTGCCCTCTTCTGTCAAGTGGGGGTATTGCCTGTCAAACCCATCAAGGTGAAATCTACAAGAGTATTACTTGGTGCACTGTGCAGCGTTTATGTAGCTGTGTGGTGAGTTGCCCTGGAGAGCGAATAAAGAGATCAAGGAGAAGTAGAGCAAGGGTTTTCTTACTCTTGATAATCATAGGGTGAATTTCAAAGAAAACTGTATATTTGGAAGCAGAGTCCTCCTTTATTCAACCCTTTGATTTACATCCTCTGCCTACTTAGGCTTTGTTACTGTTGCCAGATTCTGAACCAGCTGAATTCTAGGACCTTAAAGAAGTAGGGATCCTCAGCCTATGTTCTCTTTGCCGTTTTGACCAAGGTCAGAATAATTTATACCTGCCCAGTTCAACCAAAATTAAGTTGTTGTGTAAAAAAATTATTTCCCTGAAAGCCAAGAGAAAGCATCCTGTCATTTATAAGAGCATATAATTGAGTACATTTGTAATTTTCTCGTCTGTAATTCACTCTGTCTAGATGCAGATGCGATTTGGCAATCTTTTAGCCTGAAGCAGATCTGTGTTTTAACTACCATTTTTCCAAATCCTATCCAGAGTCTCTTGCCAGGACCAGTGGTTGTTTTCTCATAATGGAAAGTGGGGATAAAGTGAATTGTCTTCTGTACATTTGTTTTCCTTTGTAGTTCTCCGTGCCCACCTCTCTCTGTTTTATATTTATTATTTCCTGTGTATTACCTTACAGGTTGCAATTGCTTTGTTCATAATCTCATTCTACTAGAAATTGCTTCTTAGTTTTCTCCCAAGGTGTGGGTAAATAGAGCAGCTACTTCTGGGTCACAGAGACACTTTCATGTTTTTCTCATAAAGATTCTTCTTCTGAACTGCAGTTGGTCCTCCTTACCTGTAAGTAAAGAACTCTTGTGTTCAAAATTGTTATTTATACTGCTCTGAGTCTTAGTGCTCTTATAGTGAATGGCATTCATGCATCTCTAACACATAGCGTGGAGCCTGATTCATATTAGGGTTTCAGCAAATATTTGTTGAATAAATTAATTGACGACATACTTTCTGTTTTCGAGGTCTTTGGAGTCAGATGGAAGAGCTTACAATTGACAGCTGGGGGCGCCTGAAATTCCTGTCCTCACAACTTGACTTTTCCCCTTAAACTTGCTTGCCTCAAGCTTATTCACTAGATGCTTCAGGCTTGTTGAACTTTTTGATGGCGCTCAGCATTTCTAGCTAACGTCTGGAGATGATAGTTCACGGTAGTGAACGTGTGGGGTAAGACAATGCCAGCTTTCCCCATAGCCGGACTGTCATAAATTACTTCCTTGCAATAACCAGAGGCAGACTTACACTCCAGTTTGTGCCTCGTTACATGTTTCTGTTTCTGGTCTGAGGAATCCCTCCAACTCTCTGCTCCTTGACTAAACAAGGTGATTTTGTCCCAAGCCCATGGGTTGGATAACATGTGGCATTTCACTCATCTAGGTCCCATATCCTCTCTACTTTTTAGGTACCTTGGGAAAAGGAGGCCCCAAACCACATTCTTACAGTATGACATCTTCAAAACTACTTTTTCCCCCCTCCCACCAAATAGATATGCTGTCACAGCTAATGTCCGAAATTGGAGTTGAGATGTTCTGATTCCTAAACTAGAGCCATTTCCGTGTTATAATACCTTTGAAGATTTAGTGACTTTTGGAAATATTTGGATGACCTAGTGATATTTACTATGGTACTTAATTTTATTCTAAATCAAATTTCTTTCCTTTGGTGGCCTGAAAACCTTGTAATAATTGTCTCTATAGTAGAAAATTGAGAGATCACTGTAAACCAGCTATAATGGAAAAAAAAATCATAAAAAAAAAGAATTGTCTGTATATATTTTTGCCATGTCATCCTTCACCACTTCTTCCAGACTGCTGCAATCTGGCATTTCTATCTATCACCTTTTCTCAGACTGTAATTGTACTATAAATTACTGAGCCCTGTGGTTTTGCTGAGGGCTGTCTTCCTGTAGTCCTGGGGGCTGATGCTCAGTTTTTCCCCTTCTTTTAGCATCAAAGACATGGCCCTCTCCACATGACAATGGTATATCTTAGGTTATTCCTTTTTTTTTTTTCTTTTTGGCTTTTAATGCTGCACCCTCAGCATATGGAGGTTCCCAGGCTAGGATTCTAATTGGAGCTGCAGCT
>PVHT020004020.1:43655073-43665672 GCA_004024745.2 Catagonus wagneri | reverse complement strand
TTTTTTTTTTGCCTTTTGTCATTTTATGGCCGCACCCGCGGCATGTGGAGGTTCCCAGGCTAGGGGTCTAATCGGAGCTGTAGCCACTGGCCTGCGCCGCAGCCACAGCAACGCAGGATCCGAGCCACGTCTGCAACCTACACCACAGCTCATGGCAACGCCGGATCGTTAACCCACTGAGCAAGGGCAGGGATCGAACCCGCAACCTCATGGTTCCTAGTCGGATTCGTTAACCACTGCGCCACGACGGGAACTCCAGGTAATTCCTTTTTAAAACATTTTGAATTATGAAAAATTTCAAACGTACAGAAGTAGCAAAAATGGTATGACAAATCCCTGTTGATCCATCAGTCAGTTTGGAGACTGGTTAACACTTTGCTATTCTGAATTTATCTGTCTCTCCATACTTTATCGTTTGGGGGATTAAAGCAGACCTTAGACTGCATATTTGAAGTATAAATAATTCAGTAAGTCTCTCCAACACATAAAAACTTAAAAAATAACCCTAATGGCATTAACTCACCTAGGCATTAATTATAATTCCTTTGAATCCTTCGGGAGTCAGTTTGAGTTCAGTTCCCTGGTGTATGCCAGCTATTTTGGAATATGAACCATTTGTCTATTAGAATTTCCTTCATCCTGGATCTGGCTGGTTGAATCCTTGAGTATCTTTGGTATGTCTTCTCATCTCTAAATTTTTGATAAACTAGTAACTAGACCTAGAGCAGCACTGTTCAATAGGAATAGCACAAGCCACATTTGTAAGTTAAAGTGTTTCAGATATTGCTGAATTCCCCTCCATAGGGGTTGTATTTTTTTGCCTCTTTCTCCAGCAATGTATGAGAGTGCTCATTTCCATAGAGTCTCGCAAACAGTTCTCTAAACTGTCGAGCATAATGGTTGTTGTCAGTTTGATTTGTAAGAAGTAGCATCTCAGGGTAGTTTTAACTTACACTTCTCGTATTGAGCTGGGTTAAGCATCTTTTCATTTAAGGCCTATTTCCATTTCCTCTTTTGTTAACTGTCTATTATCTTTTGCCCATTTTCTATTGGATTGTGGATCCTTTTTTTCTCAATCTCTACAAATCCTTATACATTATATACAGTTGTTTTGGGTGACTTGGGGTTTGGCCATGTGGCTGTTTTTAACCAATAAAATGAGGAATGAGTGACAGTTATACCAGATACAAGTCTAGGACTTGATAGGACTTGACTCTTTTCATATGCTTTCTTGTGCCATTGCTGTCACCAAAAGTATCCTGGTGGTCTTGGGAGATGGTTGCTGTTTTCAGATGATTGATTATAAAACGCTTCTTATTTCTGGAGATATTTTGCTTGTTGCCAGGATATGGGACCTCAATAAACAAAAAAGTACCTGGAAGCAATATAATATGGAATTCTGTGGAAATACTGTCATGAAAATCATTTAGGGAGTCTACTAAAAGTATAGATCTTGGACTCGTCCAGAGATTCTGAATCAGAAATTCTGTGATGGGGCCCCGGAATATGTATTTTAAAAGATATGATTAGTGATTCAGATTAGGAAATGTTCTGTTCTCTTTTCTATAATATACTGTGATGAATATATAGGCATATGAAATTTATCATCTTTCTCACTTGTGCATCTCAAACAGTAACTTTTTTTTTTTCTTTTTAGGGTTGCACTTGTGGCATATGGAACTTCTTAGGCTAGGGGTAGAATCAGAGCTGCAGCTGCTGGTCTACACCACAGCCACAGCAATGCCAGATCCAAGCCATGTCTGTGACCTACACCACAGGCAACCCCGGATCCTTAATCCACTGAGCGAGACCAGGGATCGAATCTGCATCCTCATGAATACTCGTCAGGTTTGTTTCTGCTGACTCCAGGACGGAAACTCCTCAAACATAGTAACTTTTAAACCTTCAGTTAATATATTTTAGAAAGCAGGAACATAAAGCTTCATGGAGATTTAAGACGGAGATTTGAAGTGACATTTTATAAGATGACTTGCTTAAAGATGCTGGTTCACCAGTGATCTCAACCATTCTCTCTACAGATTGGGTTCATCTGCTTCCGACTTTTGTCTGTCAAGGAGAAATCTCTTCTTTGACCTCTCATTATGAACTTTTAAGTCACTAAACAAAATCCACATTTTCTGATTAGCCTGCTCACATGGATATGGCTGATCTATGTGCAGGTCAAATAGAGAGCTGACTAGATGATATGACTCCCCAGATGCTTAAGGACCCTTTGTCCTGAACCCTTTTTTTTTTTTTTCAGTCTCGTCTGCTTGGTCATAGGACCCAGATTTCCCACTAGTCCACCGCATTGAAGGTTCCTGATGAAATGTATTTGTTATTTGAGAAGAGATAACACATTCTCCTTCAACGGTCATTTATGCCTTTGGTTGAAATAGTTCCACAGATTTTTAGCCAGTCATCTTATTACGTCTTAGTTAACGGTCAGTTTTGATCGCAAGATAGGGAACAAGAATTAGCAGGAATATGGATAAGTTTATAGGATATGTCTAGCAGTATGTGTGCTTCCAAACAGGGCAAAGGCAGGATTGATGGGAAGGGGTCTGGATGGTCCTTTAGACATACTTATATTTTCTATTTTTTTTTCCTAAGGAAAGAAGCCTGTGTTCATAACGATGGTCTTTCTTGTTCCTCGTGATGAATGCTTATGTTCAGTTAAATAGTGTGTATTCAGTTTCTACATGCTGAAAGTGTGCTAAGGAAAGAGTCTTTATGTGACGATAATTATTTTAATGCTAAAATTGAATAAAGAGACAAGAATTTTGCAGGGAAGCAGGGCTCATTTGCAGGTTGATTAAAAAGTATCTGTGAAGACTGGAGCAGTTTTAACAGAAAAACTTTGTTTATGGATCATATATATATTTTCTGGTTACAACTGGGAATATTTGTAGTTCCCACTGTGGTGCAGCAGGTTAAGGATCTGGCATTGCTGTGGCTGTGGCGTAGGTTCTATGTGTGCCTCAGATTTGATCCCTGGCCCAGGAACTTCCATATGCTGCAAGTGTGGCCGAAAAGGAAAAAAAAAAAAAAAAAAAAGAATAGGGAAATGTCCTTTATCTAAGAAGGATTTGGAGTGGCTGGAAGGAGAATGGATCATTTATAAAGATCTCCTGGGTGAATTTCAAGTATTCTCTTTAGCTGTGCTTGTGTGCCTGCTAGTGTGTACCCAGCTGTGAACTGATTTTTTTCTTTTTAGGGTTGCACCCTAGGCATATAGAAGTTCCTAGGCTAGGGGTCGAATTGGAGCTATAGCTGCTGGCATACGCCACAGCCACAGCAATGTGGAATCCGAACCATATCTGCAACCTGCAGCACAGCTCATGGCAATGCTGGATCCCTAACCCACTGAGTGAGGCCAAGGATCGAACCTGCATCCTCATGTATCCTAGTTGGGTTTGTTAACCGCTGAGCCACCAAGGGAACTCCCCCAGCTGTGAATTTAGTGGGTAGATGCATGAGCTTGTTTTTCTCTATAAAGCTAACAAAACAAAACAAAACAAAACAAAACACCCCTTTCCCCAAACTGTCTTTTATTGTTGGTACAACATTCATTTTTGTTAGAATTAAATTCTTGGTACACATGCCAGGGACTGTTATTGTCAGTCTCCTTCAATCTTAGTATACTGTGATTTGTAAAATAAGTTTTTTTTTTTCCCCCTTTGCACTTGGGCATTGGAACATTGGAATTAAAATCATGTCATATCTGATAAGAACTGCCCAGGTCAATCCTAAGGATTTCTTTGTGTGGTTGGAAGATATCTTTTGTTACTATTCCTTTTCTGGTCCAATGTCAAATGCTTTTCCTTGTCACTTGTGATTTTTCATCCCTTTGGCCATATCATCAATGCTATTGACAGTTTTACTTAAGACTCTTTTTTGCTCACAGTCATCTCAAATATGATTAGGATTTTGCTGTGGAAGCTGATTTGATTTTTGAATCTCGCTTTTTATCTATACTGCCAATTCATTAAAAAAAAAAATCTTAGTAGAGTGTTCAGTTAGGCCCCAGGAGCACCAAGTTGCTTAATAAATATGATTTGATCATGATTAAGGTGACATTTTTTAGCAAGCCATCAGTGTCCTTGCCAAGTGCTAATCTTTATGTTTCTATGTGTCGCTTATTTGACACACTCAACATGCTTTATGAGCCCTCTCCTAAAGCTGGATGTCAGTGTCAAGTGCTGTTCAGAGTTTGTTCCTTGACATTATTTTCAAAATTCAGCAAAAGAATATATAGTTGAAGCCACTGGAGAAATAGGAGATCAAATATATTAGCTATTTAAAGCGGGCCCTTACCAGGGATAGCTGACTTTATTATTATTTTCATTTCATTATGGTCTGTAGGACGGGCAGTAAAGAGGAATAGACTGGGTATGTTTTAGTTTTTATTTGACTAGATCTTATCCAAAGGCATTTGAACATCAGGAATTACACATAGCAGTAATTGATATATTTGATGTTAGAGTATTAGCACAAGTGATTTAAGTTAGGAGAGTGGGCTGTCTTTATAAGATTCGGAAAAGGTCTTAATGTTCAGGAGAGGGCAAACTAAAGCGCGTGAGCCGAATACGTAACTTGTTTGGTACATACCTTTTCATGGAACACAGCCACACTCATTCATTTGTATCTTGTCTGTGGTAGCTTTCATGCTGCAGTGGCAGAGCTGAGTATTACCTGCAAAGCCTAAAATCTTTACTATCTGACCCTTTCCAGAAAAAGTTTGCCAAATCACACTTCGGTTGAATCAAGTGTGGAGGTACAGGCTTGTTGGGGTCTTCGGTTATTTTGATAATTGAATTTGAGAACACTGATAAAAAGATGTTTGCTCTCTGTTCCATGTTGTGCTTCTTTAAATATACAGTTTCTTCTAGAATGAATCTGCTGTCATCCAGTTCTTTGAATCTGTGAAGTAGTAGCCATTACTTGTCTGTGTTGTGTGTCAGCATCTGCAGAGGGACAATCATATACACAAACTGTGTGGCGTATATGTGTGTGTGTGAGAGAGAAAAACACACAATCTTTCTTTGGTTTGATTTCCTGTATGGTTCTTATGCATTACTCTTTTTTACTCTTACACATTTTACTCTTGAGCCTATTTCTTCTTTTCTTTTTCTGTTTCTTGTTGTTTTTTAGGGCTGCACCTGCGGCATATGGAAGTTCCCAGGCTAGGGGCTGACCGGAAGCTGGAGCTTCAGCCTGTGCCATAGCCGTGGCAACATGGAAAACAGCTCACCGATTGAGGCCAGGGATCAAGCCCACGTTCTCACGGATGCTATGTTGGGTTCTTAACTTGCTGAGCCACGCCAGGAACTCCTCTTTTTTGCTTTAATGACCTCGGATGGTGTCTACTTATTTGCTGCTGTGACAGATGAGGATTTGGTTCACTCACCTCCGAAGCACATCTCCTCCTCCTAAACTTGGATGGTTACATTATTACTAGTTTTGCTTTTAGTTCTTTTCATAACTCTAGAAAATATATTAATCATTGTTTTTCTGGTTTCCTGTAATCAGTGTGACTAGATTTTGCTCTAAGATGAAAACATTAATGCCTCTACCCATTCCTCTGCTGCCTCTCTCTGTTTTTCTCTTCCCCCCTTCCTTCAATTTAATTTTCGCCTTCATATTGCCAAGGTTGATAACATTTACATTCTGCTCTGCAGTTACAACCATCCTCTGTGTGCTCTCTGCCTATGTTTGTTGCCTTGGAGGCTAAAAATAATCAATCTTTTATATTACTGTAAGTATGTAATTAGTTTTTACTGCTAAGAGGCGTAGTGTGCTAGGGTTCCTTTTCTTTTCTTCTAGATTCTATTTTGCATGCCCCTAGGCCGCTCATCAGGGTAAAATGGAATCTTTTCTTGTGTCCCTCTGTTTCCTTTTTGCAGGATTTCTATTAATCAGATGCTGGCCAATCTGGGTTGATTTTATATGCCTTTTATCTTTTTGCTCATATTTTCAATTTCTTTGTCCTTTCTGCTCTGTATTCTGAAAGCTGTCTCAACTTTATTTTCTATCCATTTTAGTGCATTTATAATTTTTGGCAATTGGTCCTCCTGCTCTTTTTACATGCTCTTTCTGGAGAATTCCATGAACTTCCTGGTTCAGCCCTCCCTTCTGATCATAGTTTGAGTGATGGCTCCCTCTGCTTTCGTGTATACATAGGACTATCTTATTCCCTACTCTGTCATCCAGAAATCTGCAAAAGTATCTGGTCCATTGATGTCCCATATGTTCTCAGCACTTTTATGAATATACTTCCTTGTGTCTTTTTTTAACTGCCATTTTAATGAGTTTCAAAGGAGAAGAGGCAAAGGCATATGCAGAGTCTACCATCTTGAACTTTATTATTTTAAATTCATATCTTACTGTGATTTTTCTTTTTTTAAGGAAGCCCAGAGTCTTTCACAGTTTATAATAAATAACCAACACATTTATCTGGTATATTTAAATTCAAGTCAACATTTTTCTCAAATATTTGATTATAAGTGAGATTCTTAAAAATGCAAAAATGTACTTTTTAATTTTCACTTTCTATAATTTCTCTTTCTTCAAGTCAGTTTTATTTTATATTTTTCAGACTCAAAGTTTAAAGTTCAGGATCCTACATGACGTGATTTTAAAATGGCTTTTATATTTAAATCTATTTCCCATCATAAATCAAGCACAGACTCCAGATGCATTCAATTATTTATATAGTTTCTTATGAACACAATAGGCTCAAGCTCACTCTTTCTCATTCTTCTTTTCCTCATTGTGGTTTGCTTTTTTAATGAATCTCCCTTCTGGCATGTTTCTGTATTTGCATATAATTTAGTAATTCTGTTTCTCAGAGAATTTTTTTCTTTTGGCCTTTTTAGGGCCTCTTCAGCAGCACACGGAGGTTCCCAGGCTAGGGGTAGAAATCGGAGCTGTAGCTGCTGGCCTACACCACAGCCACATCCAAGCCGTGTCTGCAACCTACACCACAGATCATAACAATGCCGGATCCTTAACCCAGTGAGTGAGGCCAGGGATCAAACCTGCGTCCTCACGGATGCTAGTCAGATTCATTTCTGCTGAGCCACGATGGGAACTCCTAAGCACAAAATTAAATACCTATTTTCCCCCCCACTTCTTTAAGATACTTTGTGTGTAGGTAGAAATTTCCAGCTGTTTTTCCTTATTACACATCTTGGCAAATTCTTTTTATCAGGACTGAATTCTTCCTTCCTTGAATCTCTATGTTGAAGCCACAACCCCCAGAGTGACTGTATTTAGAGATAAGGCCTTGACAGAAGTAATTAAGTTTATATGAGGTCATAAGGCTTGGATCTCTAATCAAACGGGAGTGGTGCCTCTACAAGAAGAGACACCTCGCTACCAGGTGACCGCACCGCAAGGAGGTGAACATTTGTAAGCGAGGAAGTGAGCCTTCACCGGTAACTGAATTGGGTGTCATCTTGACCTTGGACTTCCTAGTCTCCAGAACAGTGAGAAATACATTTTTGTGGTTGAAGCCATCCAGTCTGTGGTATTTTTGTTAGGGCAGCCCCGGCTGACCAATACACATACCTACAGAGGTTTTGAGTTTTTCCCACTCTTCTGTATACCCTTCTCTTGGACACATGCTGACTTAGCTAGTGTATTGTTGGCCGTCTGTATCCGTTAGTTCTGTTCGTGTGGATTTGACCAGTTTGTGTGGATGGAAAACTTCCAGAAAGTTCCAAGAAGCAAAACTTGACTTTGCCACACCCTGGGAACCATTTACATAGCACTGACGCTCCATTAGGTAGTGTAAGTAATCCAGAGATGATTTAAAGTCTGTGGGAGATTGTGTGTAGGTAAATACTATGCCATTTTATGTAAAGGACTTGAGCACCTGTGGGTGTTGGCATTTGTGGTGGGAGCATGAGGTTCTGGAACTGATCTGCAGTGGATCCGGAGAGACAGCTGTAACTGGTTGATTGAATGGACTAAAACGGTTCAGTCAGGGACGTCTCTCTTTTACTCTTATCATACTGCTGTGGAGCAAGCTCTTTTGTTTTACTCTTTCTGGACTCTATCTTGAAAGAGTCTACAGGTTTCTGGTCCTCTTTAGCCACAAAAGTAATCCAATTTTAAAGTCCTTTTAAATGACTAGTTCAATGTCACGTGTCAAATTTTTATCCCATTAAAGACTCTGAATGCTTTTCCCACTCGGGCTGTGGCTACAGAACCCATAAGGGGAAGGGGATTTGGTCGTTCTTTGTGTCCCTTGTTCTCCACTTCTGCCCTATTTGCTCTGCTTCCGACTCCCCCGGGCTGAGAGGATGTAGAGAAACAAGAACATGGGCTGATGTGAGCAGTGCTCCCGATGCCCACAGTTATAACAAGGGTTCAAACGGCGCTCCCCTCCCCCACCCTTTGCTCTCCCGCATATGGGATAATGCTCATTGGGACCCCTCCTCATATGTCCCCAACCTCAACCATGTTGCCACCCATCCTTCTGCTCGCAGTGTTTCCTCTGGTCCGCTTCTTTGGCTGTAGAAACTTCAAATGTCTTTTCACTGAATTTAAGCAGATTCTGTGCTCCCTTCTTGCCATGCGATTATTGCTTCTGTCATTATCTTTTGTCTTAGATGGCCTCCTACCTTTATGCTTCTACAGGTATGAAGCTGCTCCTAGTCTTTGCTTACTGAAATTCTTCCAGTTCTAGGAATTTATGTTAATTTCTCCCAAGAATCTTCTTGCACTCCATTTCAGCAGGGGCACAGGGCTGGCATCTGATAGATTCATCCAGGAGTGACCAGCTAGTGAGAAGCTCCTTTCCTTCCTATAGAGACTCCAGGATCTCTGACTGATTTTCTTGAGAAATTTCCTTGCTTGGAGGCGGAGGAGCATGCTTTGCCACCAACTTCTCTGCTTCTGTAAATCCCCCCCACCTTTTTTTTGTCTTTTGTCTTTTTAGGGCCGCACCCAGGCTAGGGATTGAATCAGAGCTGTAGCTGCCAGCCTGCGCCACAGCCACAGCAACGCCAGATCTGAGCCACATCTGCCACCTACACCACAGCTCACATTAATGCCAGATCCTTAACCCAGTGGGCGAGGCCAGGGATCGAACCTGCAACATCGAGGTTCCTAGTTGGATTCGTTTCCACTGTGCCACAATGGGGACTCCCTGTAAATTCCCTTTAAGTGAGCTCCTAATCTCTAGCCTTTTTTGTGGACTGGAAGTGGGTGGTGGCCACTTTTAATACATCTCACAGTAATACCCTAACATTTCTCCTTAGAGGTATTTCTCATCTGTTGTCCTCAGTTAGATGCTTTAGCTTGAGATGCAATCGCAGGGAAAGTCCCTACATCTTTGTTACAGTGCTTTGGTAATTAGCATTTATTTTCACCAATCCCAGTCCTTCTTTCCCATTGAGATCCAAGTACTGAATTGAAGGGGGAAAAGAGCACTTCCTTTCTATAGAAATTCTAACTCCAAGTGAGTTAATTCATTTGCATGGAGAGAAAATGAACATTTTCCCAGTGTCCTTGGTACTCTCCTCTGAATAAGGCTCTTTTTCTCAAGCAATCTCTTTGTATTTTATTCCCTCCCAGACAGTGGCCATGCTTTACTCACACCCACGTTCCCAGCACACAGCTGAGTATATAAATTACAACCAGAACTCTATAAATATTGACTGAATGATTGACCACGAGCTGACTGATTTATTGCAAAAGGAAGATGGACATGACATGACCATGTTGGAGTTCCCATTGTAGCACAGGGGGTTAAGGATCTGTCATTGCTGCAGCTGTGGCTGAGGTTGCAGATCCAGCTTGGATTCGATCCCTGGCCATGGAACTTATATATGTCACGGGGGTCGCTGAAAAGAAAAAAAATGGGAAATGGCCATGTGAATCTTAATTCCCAATGACCTGAATTGATGAAGTTTTAGAAAAACACAGTTGTATTGAATTAAAGTACTGTGAAGAGGAAGGTTCTCTCTGGTCAGAGGGGAGTTGAAAAGGATGATCCATCACTTCCTACCTCCATTTAGTGTCCTCAAATATTCTAAATTTAGAATAGTTTCAAGGTTACTTGAACAATTATGCTAATCCTGAAAGAAGCAGTTTACAAGGAGTGAGGGTCAGAAAAACATCTTGGCTTACCTACTAAGGTACTTTGCAGAATCACCATCCTATTAAAGGCAGAAATCCATCTGTATTACATGCTTAAAGACTTGAAATCATGTTCTTTGGATGGGAAAACTTTTCCCTTTAAGGGCTATGTGCATTCTGCTGATGCAAAAATGACAAGCTTGGCAGTCTCTTTTGATGAATGTGTAGCAGAATATTATTTTCCGTAGTAACAGATTTTTTTCTAGCACCAGGATGCGCTTGACTTTGCAGTAGGTTCAAGCAGAAGGACGTGTTGACTCTCAGGAAATAAGCTGTTCTCTAAATTCAATGACTTGGACCAGGTACAAACCCAGCAGGGAAAATTGCCTTCTGCATAGGACACTGGTGTATTCGGTGTGCTCCGGCTGAGAAAGACTTGATGTGGAAAAGCCAAATTCGGACAATCTGATGGGAGAAAGGATCAGAGAAAGAACAAGAGGCGGGGGGGGG
>PVHT020004020.1:43636464-43650763 GCA_004024745.2 Catagonus wagneri | reverse complement strand
CCAAGATGGGAGCTCCTGGATAACCCATACTATATTGTAAATAACTTGGAGTCATTTTAATGTGAAACAAACTGTCAGTTGAGCTTTGTTTGGGGAGAGAAGTCATTAAAACTGGATTTCTTAAGGTGATATGACTAAATACCTTCTACTTATGGAAAACGTAGAGTTTCTTGAGAGTCTGAGGATAAAGTTTGTGGCAATCTATACATAGGATCCTTGTTTTAGCTTTGCAAGCCACTTCATCTGGGTGGCTGTGTGTGTATGTATATACCTGTGCACACTATGGTGGGTGGGGAACACCTATGAAGTCCACATTTCCGAATGGTGGTGAATTTAATTTCAAGGTGAATCTTAACAAGAAAGGTAGCTACTTATTGATGAGTGGTTAGTATGAAAGACTTGCTATTTTTAATATCATGTGGAAAGAAAAACATTTTTTTTTTTTTTTTGTCTTTTTGCCTTTATGTAGAGCCGCACCCGCGGCATATGGAGGTTCCCAGGCTAGGGGTCTAACAGGAGCTGTAGCCGCCGGCCTTCGCCACAGCCACAGCAACGCGGGATCCGAGCCGCATCTGCGACCTACACCACAGCTCACGGCAACGCCGGATCCTTAACCCACTGAGCAAGGCCAGGGAGCGAACCCGCAACCTCATGGTTCTTAGTCGGATTCATTAACCACTGAGCCACGAAGGGAACTCCAAGAAAAACATTTTAAAAATGTGAGGTATAGACTAGTTCCAGCACGGAATGCTCAGGTTAGTGAAGCCATTCTAGCGAAAGTAGGTAGTGTGCTAGTGTTAGGTTTCTTGCAGGGTGTGTTGCAGAGAAGCAGATCTCCCAAAGAACCCTGTTGAAACCCCAGCATATTGCAAAGAATTTCAGCACGTAGTGGGATTTCAGAGGGACTGCTTATTTTACAAAAAACTGATGACTCTGATACTGAAGCCAAGATAGCATGGGACAAAAATGTATTCACATGCAGAAGAACGTCAGCAACACTGGGATAATTCAAGAAGAAAAAGATTTCAAAGTGAGCCATAAGAGAGGCTAAACTATAAGGTGTTGCAAAGCATGAGAAAATCAGAGATTGACACTTGAACATGATGCAAAAAAACTTTGCTGTGTATTTTTTTTTTTTTTTTTTTTGGTCTTCTGTCGTTTTAGGTCCACACCCGTGGCATGTGGAGGTTCCCAGGCTAGGGGCCTAATCAGAGCTATAGCTGCCGGCCTACGCCAGAGCCACAGCAATGCCAGATCTGAGCCACTTCTGTGACCTACACCACAGCTCACGGCAACGCCGGATCATTAACCCACTGAGCAAGGTCAGAGATCGAACCCGTAACCTCATGGTTCCTAGTTGGATTCATTAACTGCCGTGCCACGATGGGAACTTTGTGTATTGTTTTTTTTTTTTTTTTTTTGAGTTATGTGTATGGATAACTCTCTTTCTGTACCCGAATTCAGTTCTTTTCAACAAATCCTTTTTTTTTTTTCATGTGGTTCAGGGTTGAAGAAATAACTTATCTATGAAACAGGTTCCATTGAAATTCTGGGGTCCAGAGCAGTAAAACCAGCTAAGCGTCACCTCTCAGAAGGATGTGGTTTCAGTGAAGTGTATTTTCCCTGGGGAGAATTATAGCATAAACTCATTGACCACATTCGCACTCAGAAGGCCTTTGAATGCTTGACTTTTTCCTGAATTTCCCATCATCTGTATATCAATATTAATAAATTATCAGATAGTCAAATACAATCCCAGAATGATCTTTCTTTCTTTCTTTCTTTTTTTATCTTTTTCCCTTTTATCTAGAGCCACACCTGCGGCATATGGAGGTTCACAGGCTAGGGGTCTAACAGGAGCTGTAGCCGCCGGCCTTCGCCACAGCCACAGCAACACGGGATCCAAGCCGCGTCTGCGACCTACACCACAGCTCACGGCAACGCAGGATCCTTAACCCACTTTGCAAAGCCAGGGATCAAACCCGCAACCTCACCGTTCTTATTCGGATTCGTTAAGCACTGAGCCACGAAGGGAACTCCTGATCTTTCTTAAAATAAGACAAAAACAAACAAAAACTCCCAAAAGCAAAAGCAATCTGTGACAAAAATAACCACCCCAAACTGTCAAGGTATGATCAGCATGGTGTGTTGGAAAAGGCATTGAACTGAAAACCACTCTAGTGCTCACGCTGCTTTACTAGGTGGTTGCCCCTCAGTGAGTTTCTTTATCCTTCTGAACATCAGTTTCCTCATGTATAAAGTAACGGAGTTGCATAAGAGTATCGTTCCCTTCTATCTATTTGTGAGACACAGGATATTGACAGAAATCTAGGACACTAGATTAGAGAATTTTATATATTATATATATATATCTAAAGATACGTATATCTTATATACGTATATGTCTTTCATATTTCATATGTATCAGATATATAATTTGGTTTTTCTAAGGTAATGCATTATAAAACTGAGAATGTGATATTTTTAGGTTATTTACAGTTTGGATAAACCCTTCATCAATCTATATATCCATCCATCCATCCATATGAAACTATACACTCCATCAATCTAACGAAGGTAGAAAGGAATTTAATAAAATAATATTGATTAGGCTGTAGAATTAATAGATGGCTTGAAAACCACTTTGGGGCTCTGCAGCCAGAAAGAAGTCCCTGAGATGGTGTCACAGAACAGGCCTGGTGAGGAAAGCTGATGGCGCCACCTCCAAGTTAGACTTGCAGGTTGTGCTGCTGCCAGTGTGGCCTGAGGAGCTGGTCATGTTCCGTCAGCCTCTCCATCCATGGCCGTTCCGCAGGTCCCAGGGCCCTGTGTCTGCACCCTGCCTTCCATGGGGTCCAGGGCATGTGGCCATACCCTAACTACTGGAGAAATCCCAGCAGTGAGTTTCGGGAGTTTTCACCGTCTGTTGGGACATCGATCCTTTATGTGGGAAATCCCCCAAATGTAAACAAGCCTTCTGAAAAATGACCTGTGTCCTCTAGGTCATCTTTATGTAGTTTAGTAGACAAATGTTCTGTTCTGTGATGGAGAATTCCTCTATTGAAGTGCTTACATTCAGACTGTCCAGGTTAAAGCTTTCTCAGGGGTCTGTGTGAATCTTCCTTATTTTTTATTTCTATATTTTTTCATTTTTTAAAGCTGTGCCTGTGGCATATGGAAGTTCCTAAGGCTAGGGGTCGAATCAGAGCTACAGCTGCTGGCCTACGCCAGAGCCACAGCAATGTGGGAGCTGAGATGTATCTGCTACCTATACCAAAGCTCACTGGAATGCTGGATCCCTGACCCACTGAGTGAGACCAGGGAATGAACCTGCATCCTCATGGATACTAGTTGGATTTGCTTCCCCTGAGCCACAACGGGAACTCTGGTCTTCCTTGCTAATATCACCTTCCCTCTTCCATGGGATTAAATCCACTTTGTCTCACCTCCAGTTTCTACTCAATCTCTTTTCTTTTCTTCCTTCCCTCTTTCTTTTGCTCCTTTCCTTATTTCCTCTTCCTCATTGTTCTTTGGAATAAACAAGTCCAGGAAATTATTTATCTTTGGCTAAATATCAGTGTATTCGTAGCATTTAAGCCCAATTCATAAAATCCTCTTTATACATTATTTACATAAAATGTACTCAGTCATCTGCAGTGGTTCAGGAAATTTTTGTTGCTTCCAACCTGGAGACTATTTGGAGGAGAAAATGGATGGTGTAGTCAAGGAATATTTGAAAAAATTGTCCAGAAGTACACTGAGTAGGGTTGGGAATGTGTGGTTGACCCAGGGGTCTAGGAGGTATGTTTGGGTAGCCCCTGAGGGGAAACTCTTTGAAAAAGAGGACCCAGATTCAGTTCTGTTCTACAAGGCTCTGAGAATATTGCTGTATTGTCCAGAAACTGGTTTGGAAGACAGTACTCCAGTGTGATGTTGAGTCTTTTATTTTTTATTTTTTTAGGGACACACCTGTGGTATATGGAAGTTACCAGGCTAGGGGTTGAATTGGAGCTGTACTGCCAGCTTATACCACAACCACAGCAACACCAGATCTGAGCCGCATCTGTGACCTACACCACAACTCTGGCCAGTGCCGGATTCTTAACCCACTGAGCAGGGCCAGGGATTGAACCCACATCCTCAGGGATACTAGTAAGGTTCGCTACTGCTGAGCCATAACAGAACTCATGATGTTGAGTTGAGTCTTTTAATGCATGGAATCCACGAGAAGTTATTGTTATACTTTGTGTTGGAATATTAGAGTGCCTAAACAAATAAACAAATGCAGCTTTCTGGCACAAACTGGAAAATGCTATGAAGAGTCAATAGAACAAAACATAAGCCACCCTACTCTAAGCCTGAAGAGAGTAATAAGTGAAAATGACTGCTAATAGCATATTGTCAGTGATATAATGTTGCTGGCCTTTGGATGTCAGAACTGGACCTTTTCTGAATTTATTACAGTGCTCATAGGGGGAAATGCATGTTCATTACTAGTGCTTAGAGCATCTGGTAAGGTAACCTCTAATTCTGCTTAAATGGAAATCGACAAAGCAGATAACATGCTATCCTGGTTCTTGAGAATGAGTCCCCTGGGATGGCTCTTCTGATTCAGCATTCCTGAATTATGTGCCATCCTCAGAACAAGCCTTGAACATCAAATGACACTCAATGGCTCAATCTGGGTAAATAAATCTAAGCCATATGAATCTGACACAAATTGCTTCATTCAGTGAATTGAGTGATTGCAAGGGACTGTCATGGTGTGAACACTGCTTTTTATATTGACTTCATAGATCTAAGTCCCCTGCCTCTAACACAAGGAGACAAAAGTTAGTAAAAGTTAATGGTGGTCCAGATTACATTTTGCATAGATAATATTATCTGATTAGATTACAAACTTGGAAAGAATATGAAGGCTTCAGTAGGAAAGACTTTCTTTGAATCAATAGCTATCCTATAGGGGTGCAGTCCTGTGTTTTAGCATCTTGAGGAAGAGGGGTTATTTTATAAAAATATTTCCTATGTACAGCAGTTGGACTTTGTTGTGAAAGTTGTTTTTTGTTTCTCTGTCAGTTGAGATATCAGGGGAACTTCATAATAATGAACAAAAATATTTTACTTTGTATCATATTTCCTCTATCTGTAGTAATTTTCGTCTGATACTGAAGAACTAACCTTGAGGTGGACCAGCATTGTTAAAACTTATTCAGATTTCTGATAGCAAGCCAGCTCTGTTCAGGAGCTGAAGTTTAAAATAATTTAGCTGGAGGCGAGTTCCCAGAACAGTTCCACCTTTGTTGAGCCCCAGGTACTTGTGAAGCTCTCAGTTTGTCATTATATAAGCTCTGGAGGAATATCTCAGTTGTTAATGACCAAAGTTATCAGGTTGAATGGGAGGAGATGAAGTGGGAAAAAGGAAGGAATGAAAATTGTTCTGTGCCAATAACGCGATAATGAAGAAAGGGATGAAGGAAGACAAGGCAAGAGGCAGTGGCTAAGTGAAACTATTGAGGTTTCAAATGCAAATCCACATACAATAAGCACAGAGAAATTATGACCTTTAGCATCTGTGTGGAAAAGATGTGGAAGTGTGGTGTGGAGAGGTTGGTCCCTTCTTCCTGGTGGGGGCTTTTAGGACATGAGAGATTCAGATGCTGGCTTGATCTACTGCTTCTGCTGTCATGATTGCCACTATCACCAGCTCTTTTATTTTATTTTATTTTTTGTCTTTTTGCCTTATCTGGGGCTGCACCTGCGGCATATGGAGGTTCCCAGGCTAGGGGTCTAACAGGAGCTGTAGCCGCCGACCTACATCACAGCCACAGCAACGTGGGATCCGAGCCGCGTCTGCAACCTACACCACAGCTCACAGCAATGCCAGATCCTTAATGCACTGAGCAAGGCCAGGGATCGAACCCGCAACCTCATGGTTCCTAGTCGGATTTGCTAACCACTGAGCCACGACGGGAACTCCACCACCTCTTTTATTTATCTATTTATTTGCCCCACTCATGACATACGGAAGTTCCCAGGCCAGGGACCAAACCCGTGCCACAGCTGAAGGTGTATCTTTGCAGTGACCACGGCTACTGCAGTTAGATTTTTAACCCACTGCACCACTGTGGGAACTCCTCACCCTTTCTTATTTATGGAGCATTTAGTCTTGTCAGATATCATGCTAAAGCACCGGAATATCTTGTCTCCTTTCCTAGTTCCAAAGATGTCTTCAAAATAGAGGGGAATGGGCCTGGGGACCAGGAGACCATCCTTTTACTTTAATGCTGTTATCATCCATCAACCAGCGGCAACTCATAGAACTTTCTCTCTATATAATGTAGGTAACAAGATGGTTCATGGATATGCTGTTATGAAAAAATGAAATAACCCCAGTAACAGTGACTAGCCTCGTATCAGTCAGATAGCACAGTAGCATGTCAAGTTTCTTCTTTTCCCTTTCTAGTTAAACTGGTTTCTTTATATCAACGTTAATTAAATTTTTAAAATTTATTTCATCCAGAATATTTAATATAAAGTTTGAATTTGTTTTGAATTATATACCTTTGGAATTCTTCAGCAGAGATTGTGTTTGATTTATTGCTATATTGTTATTATTTAGAGGGTCTCTTGTCCTACCTTGCATAAGGTGAGTACTCAGAATTTTTACCGAATTAATGGTGGGATTTATTTATTGAATTTATATAAAATGTATTTCCTCTTTGGAAGTAAATCTTTTCAGATTGGAGAACTTTCCATGAAACAAAATATTACAGGCAGCAAAAACATTGCAAATGGAATATGTCAAAGCCATACTCTCTCAGGGGAACGAATTGGCCCAGGAAATACATAGCTCAAGGCAGCACTACCAGGCATGTTCTCAAGTCTGATAAAATTTTTCTAGAGCAGAGAGGATCAATTTGGTTTTTGCTCAGAACATTCAAAAGATCTCAGTGAGAGTCATGGACAATATTGACTCTGAAAGGATTCAACTTACCTAACGTTTCCAGAGCAAATATATTCTCAACCTGTGCATCACCTTTCTAAACTGGACTGAAACACACATGGACTTCAACGAACAAGCTCTTTGTGTTCTCCCTAAAGTAATACTTTTCAGACACAATGTTTTCAATAATTCACAGCACAATTTTTCTATTTCACCTTTTATATGTGGGTTCAGTAGTCATGTAAGATTTCCAAAGAACAAGATGTAATCTGGACCAAGACATAAAGGAGACAGATTCTGTATCTTTTTAATATTTTTCATACTGTTGACAAGAGGTCTGAAATTGCTATTCCATTCTAGCAGATACTGCTGGTAATTGAAAGCTAAGCTAGAGGTAGATAATTTAGAATACTACAGACCGCTTCATCAAAATTGTTAGTTTTTATAAAAATTGGCTGCCATCACAAGTTCCAGTTGTACTAGTAGGTGAGAGGGAAGGAAAATTAAAGAAACAACAAAAAACGTCTAGTACTCTGGAGCCAGACCACTTGAGTTTGAATCTGATTTCTGTGTTTATTTACTACATATGGTCTTGTGTGAATTACTTTGCTTCTATTTCTTTGACAGAAACATAAAAAATGATAGTAACTATCTCACTGGATTTTCTGAAGATTAAATGAATTTATATACATAAAGCACCTGGAATAGTGTCAGGACAATAGTTCATCTAATATAGTGGTATTATTCCTGCACGCTAATATTAAGTTTGACTTTTAAATTTCCAGTTCTGTAACTTTCTTCTTCTTCATAGTAATATCAGTCCAAAAATTGGGGAATTGATGAGAGCATGTACATGCAAATGTAATTTTTTTCTTATACGTGAGTAGGTTTTTTTTCCCTAGAAAGTCATTAACTTTGAAATATCCTGCAATAATCTAGCTTTAATAAAATCCTCAATAAAGAACCTTATTCTTGTGGAGTTCCCATTGGGGCTCTGGAAACGAACCTGACTAGTATCCATGAAGATGTGGGTTCAATCCCTGACCCCTCTCAGTGGGTTAAGGATCCGGCATTGATGTGAGCTGTGGTGTAGGTCCAAGATGCGGCTCGGGATCTGACGATGCTATTCCTGTGGTGTAGGCCAGTAGCTGTAGCTCTGATTCGACCCCTAGTCTGGGACCTTCCATATGTCACAGGTATGGCCCTGTGGTCCTACAAAAAAAGGAACCATATTCTTGGGAGTTCTCATATGGCTTGGTAGGTTAAGGATCTGGCAGTGGCTTAATGTTGCTGTGGATTGGGTTCAATCCCTGGCCTGGGAACTTCTGCATGCTGCGGACATAGCCGAAAACAAACAAACAGAAAGAACCATATTCTTCATTGAATGGGAAAAAGTGCAATGGGTGTGTGTAATAAGTGAACATATTATGAAATGAAGATATAAAGTTAAATGTTTATAGGTGGATAAGAAAGTTTAACCTAGAGGATAATAACTTTAGACTTGTATAACTTTATAGAAGGAGTTTTTATGCCATTAAATACAACGTGGTAGCACTTCTTCTGCTGAAGTTTTCTTAGGTCTACCTATACTTCTGTTCAAAATCTGAAAATTCCAAGTGTTATTTTAAGAGCCACAGTAGAACACTGGATAGAATGAAAAATTAAATACAATTCTCCAATTTAATTTCTAGAGACAGAATGGCTCCTCATCAACAATTTGACAATGTAGAAAAAGACAATCCATCCCTAAGTAGGTTGGTAGAATTTAGATGCTTGTTGAGCCATAGAACTGTTCCTCAAAGAGGTATGGTTCTTGAAAGCTGGTCTTACTGAGATAAATCAAGCTTATTTTCTACGTAAAAAAAGATAGTGTTGAATGTGTCAGTTCAATATTCAGTCATTTTTTCCCCTCACTTACAGCCTGTGCTGTTTTTATGAAGACTTGGCTTTGGTTCATGACTCTGTCACTTACTAATAGTAGATCTGTGGCCAAGTAGCTTGACCTTGCTGAACCCCAGTTTTGGTATCTGCTAAATGGTGAGAACAAAAAAGCAAACCGTGTGGAGGAAGGCAGTATTAAAAGGGCTCATTTCCTGGGAAGTAGGAGGAATTCAACAAATGTCAGTCACTGTTATTGTAGGTCTGACTGCCCCTCAACAGACATTCCGTTCTTCTCTCATTTCTACTCCTTTTACATTTCAAGGCCTCCCAAAATAAGTTAAGGTCAACCAAAAAATAGAAAGTTGAGGATATCAGCAAACAATCTTAGTTTCTGATCATCACTATCGCTGTAAGAAACTGTGAGAGTGTGAAAAGAGAAAGAATAGATTTCTTTTTGAGATTTCCATACTCTCATCCCTGTATATATTCTTGAATGTTTTTGACTATGGTGGTCAACTGTAGCAAAGAGGGGTATGCTTTCCTTGGTATTTAGAAGATGGATCGCCCTCAACAGATATTTACTTTATATATATTCATGTAGTCATCAGTTACTTGATAACTCTATGCATTTTTTAAAAAGGAACGTTTTAATTTGCTACAGATGTTTCATGAAAACCATTATTAGAGTAAAGAGAAAATGCATTTGGAAGCAATTGTACAAAGGTTTAATTTTTATTTCTAAGGGAAAATGTGTGCATGCAGTCAAAGTAATAAAGGAAAGCTGAATTTCCCTTGAGGTATCTGAGGCTGAATAAAATCTGCTACATTATCCTTCAATCAGCCACTTAAAAATTTTAATTGTGTAGACTCTTAATCACAAGAAAAGTAACCTTTGCCTGAGCTTTCCTTTTAGAAGGGAGTGGGGGAGGGTTACCATCCTTTTTCAGCTCCTTAGGAAGAATCCTCTCTTATTTCAACTTTTATGTGCAGCTCTGGTGCTCCTCTAGGCTCCAGCATTGACTTTCAGGCTCATTATGCTGTGTAGCTTTGGAAAAAGCACAGTAATGAACAGGCTTTAAGCAAGCAGATACTTGGTTACTGTAAAATGCCTTCAGGGTAACTCCATTCCAAGTCCCAGTGGTGTGTACAGGCAGGGCCCAGAACATTAGCTGTTCAACAGCCCCAGACTCAGCATGCCGAACACTGTGCAAAGCCCTCTCTGTGGCTCGTTCTTCCCACTCTTTCTTTTAAATGTCAGAGTGACACTGCATATGCCAGAAATGCACTACAAATTGGTATGAGATGTTGATCTCTTGATTTTCTTTTTACACATGCAGGGGCAATCAACAGAGCTATATAGTGTGATAGTGTAGAAGATGATGATTTTATGACTCGAATTTTGATGTTCCACATACCTCATGGAGGAACTGCTGCTTAATTGAGATTCACATGGTTTCCTGGGTTTGGGATGAATTAGGAATCAAGAAGATGATAAGAAACAAGACCACACTTCTACCATCCCAAAGAAGCAGGAGATAAAGCAAATTACCCAGAGAGTCTTAACAAAGCATCTCTTGAAACAGTTTCATGGAGCATCAGTACTATTGCTGTATGTCATTAGACCCTTCTTATGGCTCTGTGAGGTGAAGCTTGATACTTAGGTGCCGAGACTTCAGTGTTTCAGCCACTGTCTCTTGGAGAGTCACCAGGCATCAGCCACATTAGAACAGGCATCCTTTGTTTTGTCATATGATCTCCAAAGCCAAAGGGGAAATTGCATAGAATAGGAAACATTTCAAGGCAATTTTTTCTTTTTCTTTTTTTTAAAGTTTTATTGAAGTATAGTTGATTTACAAGGGTGACATAATTTCTACTGTACAACAACAGTTATACATATTGACATATCCATTCTCTTTCAGATTCTTTTCCCATATAGATGCTCATAGAATATTGGTAGAGTTCCCTGTTCTATACAGCAGGTCCCTGTTAGTCAGTCATTCCTTATATCTCAGTGTGAATATGCCAGTCCAAAACCCTCAGCCCACTCCCCATACCCACCTGTCCCTTTGGTAACCATAAGTTTTTCAAAGTCTGTGTCTGTTTCTCTTTAGCAAATAAGTTCGTTTGTATTCTTGTACAGATTCCACATATAAGTGATATCATATGATGTTTGTCTTTCACTGTCTGACCAGCTTTACTTAGTATGATAATTTCTAGGTCCATCCATGTTGCTGCAAATGGCATTATTTCATTCTTTTTTTTATGGCTGAGTAATACTCCATTGTATATATGTACCGCATCATCTTACCCATTCCTCTGTCAGTGGACATTTAGGTTGTTTCCATGTCTTGGCTATTGTAAATAGTGCTGCAGTGAACTTTGAGGTGCATGTATATTTTCCAGTTATGGTTTTCTCCAGTTATATGCCCCGCAGTGGGATTGCTGGATCATATGGTTGTTCTATTTTTAGTTTTTTGAGGACCCGCCACACTGTTTTCCATAGTGATTGTACCAGTTTACATTCCTACCAACAATGTAAGAGGGTCCTCTTTTCTCCAAACCCTCTCCAGCATTTATTGTGTGTAGACTCTTTTTTTTTTCTTTTTTCATTTTAGGGCCACACCCATGGCATACGGAGGTTCCCAGGCTAGGGGTCAAATTGGGGCTTCAGCTGCTGGCCTATGCCATAGCCACAGCAACAGAGGCTCTGAGCTGCATCTGTGACCTACATCACAGCTCATGGCAACACCAGATCCTTAACCCACTGAGCAAAGCCCGGGATCAAACCTGTGTCCTCATGGATGCTAGTCAGTTTCATTAACCACAACGGGAACTTCAGTGTGTAGACTCTTTGATGTTGGCTATGCTAGCTGGTGTAAGGTAGTACCTCTTAGTAGTTTTGATTTGCATTTTTGTAGTAATTAGAGATGTTGAGCATCTTTTCATGTGGTTTTTGGCCATCTGTATGTCTTCTTTGGAGAAATATCTATTTAGAGCTTCTGCCCATTTTTCAATTGGATTGTTTTTTCGATATTGAGCTGCAGGAGGTGTTGTGTATTTTTGAGATTAATCCCTTGTCAGTTGCTTCATTTGCAAACATTTTCTCTCATTCTGTGAGTTGTCTTTTTGTTTATGGATTCCTTTGCTGTGCAAAAACTTTTAAGTTTAATTAGGTCCTGTGTGTTTATTTTTGTTTTTATTATTATAGGAGATGGATCTGAGAAGATATTGCTGTGGTTGATGTCAGAGAGTCTTTGACCTATGTTTTCCTCTAAGAGTTTTATGGTGTCCAGTCTTACATTTAAGTCTTTAATCCATTTTCTGTTTATTTTTTTATATGGTGTTAGAGAGTGTTCCAATTTCATTCATTTTCATGTAGCTGTACAGTTTACCCAGCACCACTTATTGGAGAGACTGTCTTTTCTTTATTGTATATTCTTGCCTCCTCTGTCATAGAATTTTTTCTTACTTTTAAGAAATAGCTTTTTGAGGTAGAGTAGGCATATAATAAACTATTTGTATTATAGCACACATTTTGATGATTTTATATATGAATATACCTGTGAAATCACCACTATAATCAAAGTAATGAACACACTGATCCTTTTCTGTTGTTTTTTAATCTCTGTTTTATGGATTTCCTTTCTGATCTTTATTATTTCCTGTCTTCTGCTGACTTGAGGTTTTGTTTTTGTTTTTTTTTTTCTAATTCTTTTAGGTTGTGTAGGTTAGGTTGTTGTTTTGAGATTTTCCTTGTTTTTTGAGGAAGGCCTGTATTGCCGTGAACATCCCTCTAGGAACTGCGTATATTTTGTATGGTTGAGTTTTCTTTGTCATTTGTCTTAAGGTATTTTTTAATTTCCTTGTTGACTCATTGCTTTTTTTTTAGTAGCATGTTGTTGAGACTCCATGTAGTCAATTTTTTCTCATTTCTTTGCCTGTGGTTGATTTCTAGTTTCATGCCATGGTAGTCAGAGAAGATGCTTGAAATAATTTCTATTCTCTTAAGTTCTGATCCTTTTCAAAAATTTCTTTGTGTTTTTACAGTCCTACTCTCATTCACAGGTATTACCTGATCTGCTTTTTGTCAGCATACATTAGTTAGCATCTCCTAGAATTTTATGTAAATGGAACCACCCACGATGTACTCCTTTTTTTGAATTGATTCTTCTATGCAGCAAATTTATTTTGAGATTGATCCATGTTGTTAGTAGCTTTTTCCTCCTGAGTAGTATTCCATTATATGTAAATACTACAGTATGATGAGTATTCTCCTGTTGCTGGACATTTGAATTGTTTGCAGTTTTTCACAACAGGAAGTAAAGCTGCTATGAATATTTCTGTACACGTATTTATGTGGACATGTTTCATTTCTCTGGGGTAAATACTTAGGAATGGAAGACTGGACCATATGAGTAATTATTTTTTGTTTGGTCTTTTTGTCTTTTTAGGGCCACACCCTTGACATATGGAGGTTCCCAGGCTAGGGGTCCAAACAGAGCTGTAGCCACTGGCCCATACCAGAGCCACAGCAATGTGGGGTTCAAGCCATGTCTGTGACCTACACCACAGCTCACAGCAATGCTGGATCGTTAACCAACTGAGCAAGGCCACGGTTCGAACCTGCATCCTCATGGATGCTAGTTGGGTTTGCTCGCCATTGCGCCAACAGGAACTCCATATGAGTAATTTTTAGTTGAGATTTATTTCATATACCATAAAATTCATCTTTAAAAAGTGTAGAATTCAGTCATTTTTAGCATATTCACAAGCTTGTGCAACTATTGCCACCATCTAATTAAATAACATTTCTATCACTCCCTCTCAAAAAAACCTCTGTACCCACTAACAGTCATTCTCCATTTTCCCCCTCCCTTCAGTCCCTGGAAGGTACTAATCTACTTACTTTCTCTATGTTTTTTTGCCATTCTGTGCAAAAATATATGATATGTGGCTTTCTATGTCTGGCTTCTTTCATTTAGTGTAATTTTTTTAAAGGTTCATCCATGGCGTAGCATGTGTCAGTATCTCATTCCTTCTATGGCTGAATTATATTTCATTGTGAGGGGCACCATGTTTGTTTATCCATTCTTCAGCTGATGGGCCTTAGGGCTATTTCCACTTTTTATTTTTTTTTTATTTTTTTATTTTTTTTATATTAACAATGAATTTTATTTCAGTTATAGGTGTACAAAGATCATAAGTCAATTCGATAGATTTTGTGTCCCAAACCCACAGTGCATCCCCCCCACCCCCCAGATTGTCTTATTTGAAAAACCAAGGTTTTCCAAAATCTGTGAGTCATTGTCTGTTCTTCAAAGAAGTTCATTGTGTCTCTTTAGTTTCCACATGTAAGCGGTAGCATTGGGTGTGGCTGTCTAATTGTCTGACTGGTTCCACTTCGAATGATAATTTCTAGGTTCATCCATGTTGCTATAAATGTTATTCCGTTCCTTTTAATGGCTGAGTAATATT
>PVHT020004020.1:43610295-43635464 GCA_004024745.2 Catagonus wagneri | reverse complement strand
CTGGGACCCAGTGCACGTGAAAGTCTGTGTGTGCCTTTCAAGGATGGGGTCTCTGTTTCCCCCAGTCCTGTGGAGCTCCTGCACACAAGCCCCGCTGGCCTTCAATGCCAGATGCTCCGGGGGCTCTTTCTCCCTGTGCCCGATCCCCAGGCGTGGGGTTTTGACGTGGGGCTCAGAACTCTCAGTCCTGTAGCTAAGTGTCTGTGATGCAGTTACTTTCCAGTCTGTGGGGCTTCCCACCCGGGAGGTATGGGGTTGCTTCTATCGCGTAATCGCCCCTCCTACCTCTTGATGTGGTCTCCTCTTTATCTTCTGGAGCAGAATATCTTTTTTGGGAGTTTACAGTCCAGTTGGTTGAAGGCTGCTTGGCATTTGTTTGTAGTTTTGCTGTTTTTCGGGAGAGAAGTTGAGCTCCAGGCCTTCTATTCCGCCATCTTAATCCAATCTCTATTTCCACTTTTTAAAACTATTATAAATAATACTGCTATGAGCAGTCTTACATGAGTTTTTCTGTGAATGTATATTTTTAATTGTCAGGAGACTATAACTAGGATTAGAATTACTGAGCCGTAGGATAACTATGTTTTACTTTTTGAGGAACTGCCAAACTATTTTCCAGCGTGGCTGTACAATTTTATATACTGATCAGCAACGTATGAGGGGTCTACTTTCACTGTATTCTTACCAAGTCTTGTTATTATCTGTTTCTTTGATTATAGTCATCCTAGTGGGTGTAAAACGGTATCTCATATGGTTCTGATGTATATTTCACTAATAAATAATGATGTTGAGCACATTTTCATGTGCTTATTTGCCTTCTGGTTATCTTATTTGGAGAAACATCCATTTAAATTTACTGCCCATTTAAAAAGTTGTTTCTTTTTCTTTTTAAATTGGAAGAATTCTTCAAAAATTATTCTGGATACTAGACCCTTATCAGATATATGATTTTAAAGCATTTTCTGCCCTAGGTTGTCTTTTTGCTTTCTTGGTAGAGTCTTTTTGAAGCACAGAAGATGGGTCATTTTAATGGAGTCAATTTATCTATTTTTTCCCTCTTATTACTTATGCTTTAGGTGTCAAATATAATATATAACATTTTAAGAAAATTGCCAAACTCTTTTCCAAAGTGGTTCTACTATTTTACATTCCTATCATCATTGTGTGAGGGTTTTGCTTTCTCCATATTCTCCGCAACACTTGGTATGGTTAATCTTTAAATCTTAGCCATTCTAATAGGTGTATTGTGTATCATATTGTACTTCTAACCTGCTTTTCCTAATAATTAATCATGTTGAGCATCTTTGTCGTGTCCTTTTTGCCAACTATTTGTTATCTTTGGTGAAGTATCTGTTGAAATGTTTGCCCATTTTAAAAGTAGGTAATTTCACCCAAACTTATGGGATGCAGTAAAGGGAATTCTTAGAGGAAATTTTAGAGTGATAAACATCTACATTAAGAAGAAAGAAAGATCATAGGTACAATCTCACTTCACATCCCAAGGAACTGGAAAAGTAACAGAATAAGCCTAAAGTTAATAAAAGGAAGGAAATAACAAAAAACAGAGGGGAGAAAAATGAAATAGAGATAAGAAAGTCAATAGAAAAGATCAACAAAACTAAGAGCTGTTTTTTGGAATGCAAACAAAATTGACAAACTTTTAACTAAATAGTGAAAAAAGAAAGAAGACAAATAAATACCATCAGAAATAAAAAGGAGAAGAAGTGAATAAAAATGGTGCTCACCTTCCTGTCATGAACACAGCAAACATACATCTACCTGTGGAATAATTCTCACTTAAAACGGATGAGAAACTAGCAGAAGGAACCTGTACAACCAAGGCTGTAAGAAAGACCCACACATAATCAGGCAGGAAGAGAAGACAAGCAGTTGAGTCAGGACCTGTTTCCCTGGGAGGGGACTAAGAGAAAAAGGGTGATTACCTGGGCAGGGACCTGCCCTGGGAAGTGCGTGGTGAGAGCCACAGATTGGGTGTCTCAGTCTTAGGGTCCCACGATGGGACGCAAGCCCTTTTGGCTGGTTAGAGGACCTCTGGGACTAATAGGAGGGCTGTGGGATGCCTGGACTCTGCTTGTTAGGAGTTTGAACCCACTGGCTTGCCTCTGAGGTGGGGTGGAGGGAGTGGAGAGAGGTTTGGTCTAGCAGCTGCTGGGTTTCCCGTGACTGCTTTGGCCTGCACCCCAGCCTGAACTGAATACTATGGCCCCTCTTACTCTGTGTCACTGTGTGGCACGGGATCTGGGGCAGCCACATCTGGGGAGAAGACTCATCTGAGGGGTGCAGGGGTGGTCCAGTCCTGGGCCAGAGGCTGACGGGGCCAGTGACATCCATTGTTGGACCCTACTGCAACAGTGCATGAGAAGCAGCTCAGAACGCAGCTGGTGGCTGTTCCACCACAGCCCATGCCCTGATATATGCCAAGAGTCCATCTGGGCCCCATTTGCCCTATGCTATGGTTCTAAAGCAGGGCGGGGGTGGTAGAAGCTGTGGGCAGTGATCGGCTGTGAGGGAGAAAGGGGACTTGCACCAAAGGTTGTGTCTGAGCATAGCAAGGGAAAAACTTACGGTGCCCACACAGACAGTGCAGTAGAGACAGTTTGGACCTCAGGTTGAGAGGAACATGAAGTGAGAACCCACACGGTCTCCCCTTGTTTCACACTATCCCTCTCTAGGGCAAGGGTCCTGGCACTGGGAGAGGGGGAAGCACACAGTTAAAGGAAACAGATTCAGCTCATGTCTGCCCCTCAGGGCTTCTGGTCCAGCAACTTGGGATCAGATCTCACTTCCAGAGGGAGGTGATAGTCATTTAATGTAGTGGAAGCCCCGCCTCACACCCACTTCATCTCCAACCCTATTCTCTACCAAGGTGACAGCTGCCAGTATACCCTAAAGAGAGATGTGATTTGCATGCCTACCCAGTCCAGCTCTCACATCAAAGACATTGGACACAGAGTCTTTATTGGGATGCTCCCACATAAGAAGACCCGTTCAAGACAATAAGTAACTATTTCATCTAAATTCATGGAGGCAGAGAAAGTTAAGCAAAATGAGAAGAAGTTGTTCTCAGTTGAAAAAGTGAGAGAAAAGCTTAGAAAAAAAATTGAAACAAATGAATAATTTACCAGATAAAGAAATCAAAACATTGGTAATAAAAATGTTAACTAATAAGGAGAAAGACTAGATGAGCACAGTGAAAATTTTAACAAGGGACTGGAAAATATATAAAACACCTAACAGGAATGAAGAATCCAATACCTGAAATAAAAAACACACTAGAAGGAATAAAAAGTGATACAAAAGGATTCATAAGTGATCTGCAAGATAGAATAATGAGGAGCATCCAATTGGAACAGCAAAAAGAAACACAAATTTAAAAATTAAAATAGGTTAAAAGATTCCTGGGATAACATCAAGCATACCATCATTTGCATCATAAAGGTCTCAGAAAGATGGAGGGAGAGGGGGATGAAAAATGCATTTCAAGAAATCATAGCTGAAAAATCCCCAGCTTTAAGAAGAACACATACTCAGGTATAAGAAGCACAGAGGGTCTGACACAAGATGAACACAGACAGACCCACACCAAGACACATCACAATTAAAAGAGCAAATTTAAGGAGCAAATTCTAAAGGCAGCAAGAGAAAAGCAAGAATCATACAAACAAGTATAATAAAAAAAAATAAAAGGTCATATATAAAGAAATCTCCATAAAGCTATCTATTGGCTGATATGTGTGCAAAATACTTTGCAGGCCAGAAGGGAGTGGTATAATATATTCTGAGTCCTGAATGGGAAAATACTGCAATCTAGGATACTCTACATAGCAAGGTTATTATTTAAAATCAAAGGAGAGATACAGAACTTCTCGGACAAGCAGAAACTAAAAGAGGACATCAGGTTTTGCATAGCAAAGGAAGCCATCATCAAAAGCAAAAAGGTATCTATAGAATGGGAGAAAATATTTAAAAACCACATATATAATAAGGGGTTAATAACCAAAATGTATAAGAAACTCAAATAACTCAGCAAAAACATACAAAAAAAAAAAAACAAAGCAAAAGAAATAACCCAATTAAAAATTGGGAAAAGGATCTGGAAAGATATTTTTCCAAAGAAGACATAAATGACCAACAGGTACACGAAAAGGAGCTCAGCATCATCTATCATCAAGGTAATGTAAGTCCAAACCAGAATGAGGTATCACCTTTCATCTGTCAGGATGACTATTATTTTTTTAAAAAAGATAAATGCTAGGGAGAATGTAGAGAAAAGAGCAGTCTTCTCTACTATTTTGGGGAATGTAACTGGTACAACCACTATGGAAAACAGTGTAGAGATTTCTTAAGAAATTAAAGATGGAAGAACTATGTGATCCAGGAATCCCACTTCAGAGGAAACAAAGCCATTAACTCAAAGAGATACCAGTATTCTTCCCATGTTCACTACAGTACTATTCACAGAAGCCTGGTGTGAATAGTGGAAACAACCTACATATCTCTTGATAGATGGATGGGTAAAGAAAACACAATCATATATATCATATATACATGATGGAATATTATTCAGTCTTTCAAAAGGCTGATATGTGCAGCACATGGATGAACCTGGAGTTCATTATGCTCAGTGAAATAAACTAAACAGAAAGACTAATCTTGCACAGTATCATTTATTTTTGATATCTTAAAAAAGAGTTGAACTCACAGAAACAGAGTAAAAAAAGTGGTTTCCATGGGTAGGTGCTGGTGGCTAGGGAGATAGGAAGAGGTTTGTAAAAGGGTACAAACTTTCAGTTATAAGGTGAATAAAGTCTGAATAACATGGTAATAATAATATGTAATTAACTATAGTTGATGACACTATATTGTTTAACTGAATTTTGTTAAGAGAGTAGAATTTAGATGTTCTCACTGAAAAAAGAAAGATAAATTTGGACTTGTTGGATGTATTAATTAACTTGGTGCAAGAGATCTTTTCACAATGTATACGTATGCTTTACATATCTTACAGTTTTATTATCTATATCTCAATAATGCTGAATAATTAAGGATAATAAAAGGAGTTTCGTGGTGGCTTGGTATTGTCACTGCAGGATCTGGTATTGTCACTGCAGTGGTTCAGGTTGCTGCTTTGGCATGTGTTCCATCCCTGGCCCAGGAACTTCTGCATGCTGTGGGTGTGGCCAAAAAAAAAAAAAAACAGATCTTGGCAAAGGATCTTTACCACACTAAAGCTTATGTAGTCAGAATCCTACTCAACACAGCAGTATAGGCAGCTACTACCTTTCTCTTGGTGGTGGTTTCTGAGATGAAATCTGCCCCGATTGTAGGGTCTTATTAAATGTGCATCTTTTTTTTTTTTAATTCATGGAAGGAAATGGAATTGTGGACTTGTTCTCTCAATAATCATTTAGGGGTTACTTCCTATATGTCAGGCTCGTGTAAACTACTGGGGGTCGAAAAATGGATAGGATAAATCCTCAGCCTCCAAGAGCCCCATAGGTCCTAGGTAGGTACGCACGACTTCAGTGGAGATTGGCTTGTCAATGCATTCAAGATTAGGTTAAGATAAACATTGCAGTGATGAGGAAACATCCCACTCTTGTAAATGTTGATTGACAGGGAGTAACAAGAAGTGTGGTAACTAGGCGCAGCAAACCCCTTTCCACAATTTCCTGAAGAAAGTGACTGCTTTTCTCTTTATGAATAACTTGAACTCTATACTCATAAAGTGCACTGAGTAAAACTAAAGGTGGTCATTCAGTTCACTGCTATCCTGCTACTTTTCCCTTTTTTTTTATTCCTCCAGTTTTGTTTTCTTGCCTCCTTCAGGACAAGAATAGATACATCCTTCTGATGTCTGTCTCCTCCTACCTGTTTCTTGTTTTTGAAAAACAGGGAGAATAGTTGTACCTATTTCACAAGACTGCTGTGAGGACTAAATGGGCTATTGCATAGTAAAGTGCTTAGTAAAGTGCCTGACTTAATAAATGTTAGTTTTAAAAACAGTATTATCATTCTGCTGCTTTTGCTTAGATTTTGCTCCATTTGCATTGGGCTTTTACTCACTTTGCACCAAGAAGAACCTCTCCAAACGTAACACTCTGAGGCTGAAATATGTAACTCACAGGCATTGTTAAAGCTTGTGAACAGACAGGCTGGAATGATGTTATCTTAAATCTGGGCAAGAATTATTGGCAAAATAATCTCTAAAGTCTGAATTCAGCAGATAATTTCATCAGTCATGAGAAATGTTAAAATTATTTGGTCCTTGTATCAATAAAAAATGAAACAATGGCTAATAAATTGAGAGAGAACATCAGCCTCTTTGCCAGGAGATGCCCAGTTGTGTGTTGATAGGAGCCTTGGCAAGGAGTGAGAGGGATGGCATACCATTTCTTGAAACATATCCACAACTGGCAGTCAGTCTGATCATGAGCTTTGCTGACAGGCAGTAATCTAGTCTGGTATTCCATTTATTCTTTTTGTCTCTTCTCAACACTACCACAGCTTCCTTTTGGTTCAGCATTTTGACATTTGTAATCAGTATATCACATTCCATCTTGTTGACCTTTTTGGCCTTGAAATAATTACGATTGCGAATCTTCACAGCAAGTTTGATTGTGGCATATTTGTTTACCTGATCATTATCTTAGTCAACGAGCATGAGCATTTCGCATCCTCCTACTCCCGCCACCCAGTGATCCCTAGAGAATATGAGCCTCTTGTATATATGTCAGCCTAGCTGACACTTTGGTGAGTTTCTGTATTTATAACAGCTTTCACAAGTTCAAAGGGCTTATTGGGAAGGGATGGTATGTGCCAAACTTCCTAGTTTTCTTGGCATCTAGTCTTTAAGTTCTGAGAAAAAGAAAATGTTCTGAACAAACAACTAGAGGATTCTTCTCATTAAAAAAACATTCTCCTTCTGACACACTATTTCTTTAGTCTCTGTTTTCCCCTCCTAGAGGGTAAACTCCATGAAGGCACTGACTTTGGCTCTTTCATTTATTGCTGTAGCCCCAGAGCCTGGAACACTTTCTTCCAAGACCTCAACAAATATTTGTTGAATGAATAAATGAAATCACTCAGTAAATTTTTTGAGCATTGGCTAAGAATTAGCATTGTGCTTGGACCCAGAAATATCAACTAACTCAAAAGACTAGTTTGTTGTCTCGATGGAGCAGGTATACTAGTTAAGGAATGATACACAGTAAAAGAAGAATGCAAACTTGGATCATAGGTTATGATTGCTGTAAAGGTCTATGTGATTAAATAATGAAAGACTGACTCAAGAGAATGGGAGAAGCCAGTCTGAGGAGACCTAAATAACGGGAATAAAGTAGCTGCACGAAAAGCTGGAGGTAGATCCTTCCAGATAATACACAGTTGCTGAAGGGGGAAGGGCTTGGTGTGCCTGAAGAAAAGAAGAGAGGACACTGTGGCTGAAAGTGAGCAAGGAGGGAATGAGACGAAGTTGAAGAGGTAGAGATGAACCAGTTCATGAGACCCTGTCAACATGGTGAGATGAAATATAATGGTAAGCCAAAAGAGGGTTTTGAACATGAGGGTGACATCTGATTTCTGGTTTCAAAAGATCACTCTAAAAGCTACATCCAAACTATTGGAAAGGACTGAGTGGAAGCAGGGGAATGAGTTAGAGTTTTGAGGAGGCTAGTGACTTGACTAAAATGGTGGCATTGGAGATGTGTGTAATAAGTCTCTCTTTCCTAGAATCTTGGTTTAATGGCCTCCATCTACTTTTGGCCCATCCCTGGAAGAGATCTGAAGCAATAGCCATGGGTTGGTGGATATCAATATGTTGCATCCTTTTTCAGGCAGAGGGTACTT
Source organism: Catagonus wagneri (assembly GCA_004024745.2). Taxonomy (NCBI): domain Eukaryota; kingdom Metazoa; phylum Chordata; class Mammalia; order Artiodactyla; family Tayassuidae; genus Catagonus; species Catagonus wagneri. Next base: position 43,627,595 of record PVHT020004020.1, on the reverse strand, counting down.
CATAGGAGTTGACTGAGTCTCATGTTTTTCTTTTACCTTGATCTTATATTCTTCCAAACCACCTACCTTTCAGTCTATACCAGCACTAATATTTTAGGTAGGCAATTCAATTTTTCTAACCTACAAAATTCCATCATTTTGAATTATAGAAAAGGCCATTCTTTTTTTTTTTTTTAGCTGCACCTGCAGCATGTGGAAATTCCTTTTCTAGGGCTTAAACCTGCACCATAGCAGTGACTGGGCTGCTGCAGCACAAACACCAGGTCCTTGAGCCACTATGCCACAAGGGAACTCCAGAAAGGGATCTTTTACAATGGGCCACACTCAGCCTATTTGTCTCTTTCTTATAAGACATCATTGATGGCCTCAAGAAGTGCTAAAAACCCTCTAAACACATTTATTACCAAGTCCCCGGTTGCTATAGCCTTAGTAGGCACACTGACTGAGTTTCAGCATAAAAGAGACCATAGTTGAAATGACAGCTTCAGTAGAGTATAAGATTGCCAGACAAAAATAGTGGAAGAAATAGTAGACTTTTCTCCGTTCTGTATCCTTCACCTTCTATTAAATCAGCGTGTTTTCTGTAGTGCCTCATTTGCTTCTATCAAAATCTGTACTAGTTAAAATGCACTCATTTGAAAATAACAGAAAATTTGCAGTGGGGGTGAAATTCACAATTCAACCAGGGCTGAGTATGAGCCTCAGGCCGCAGTGATTCAGGGTTGTATGTGTCAGCCAAAATAGTCCAGTCGGAGATCATCCTGGGAGCTTAACATCCTGGAGCTGTTAGAGGCTGAAGTGTGAAGCCAGAGAAAGAAGCCAACTGTGGAAGGGAACCGAGTTCTGATGACACCACTGGACCTCTGAATCCAATCATGTGTGGAGGATGGGATTATTTCGGGCTTTCTCAATTAAGTGAATCCATCTATCTCTCTGTCTGTCTGTCTGTCTATCTATCTATCTATATCTATTTTTTTTTTCTTCTTAAACTTGCTTGAACTGGGATTTATCCCATTCAACAGTTTAGGCTTCTGGGTTCATCTTAATAATTGGACTATGAAGTCACTCCAACTCATCTAATTAAGCAACTTTAGAAATGAAAGGAATGTTTAAGATTATTTAATCCAGGGAGTTCCCTTCGTGGCTCAGTGGTTAATGAATCCAACTAGGATCCATGAGGTTGCGGGTTCGATCCCTGGCCTTGCTCAGTGGGTTAAGGATCTGGCATTGCTGTGAGCTGTGGTGTAGATTGCAGACGTGGCTCGGATCCCGCATTGCTGTGGCTGTGGTGAAGGCCGGCAGCTACAGCTCCTATTAGACCCCTAGTCTGGGAACCTCCATGTGCCACGGGTACGGCTCCAGATAAAGGCAAAAAGACAAAAAAAAAAGTATTTAATCCACTTGCTTCATTTTGATGATGTGATCTCACATGTACTGCAAGTGGTGTGCAACACACATTTTAGTCAGGCCATATTTGGGGGATCCCCAGCCTGATGGTTGCCAAGCTGAGTTCTTGGGATCCTAAATGAGACAAACAAGAAGCCAGTGGCTGTTCCTGGGATAGAAAGGGTCAATAACTGTTGGGTCTGGATTTGGAAAAGAAGGAACAGTGTAAAATTTAACCCTTTTCTCTGTCTCTCCCTCTGTCTCTCCCCTGTCTCTCTCTCTGTCCATCTCTCTCTCTATCTCTTAGTGATCTGGAAAGGCTGATTCTGGTAAGAATCCTCACTATTCACTGGCTTCTGCAAGTTTTCACAAGGCCCTATTTGCATGGTCCTGAGTGAGTAGGGTTTAGAGTAGAGATTGTAGGTCAAGTATCTACCAGGATTTGCCTGACTTTTCATTAATTTTTAGTTTCCCCTTGGCTCTCTAAGGAAGAAACTGGTAGCAGTTTACTGGGGAATCCTCCAGAGTCCTGTCATCTCTGGGAGGGGCCCACATGAGGCCACTGACTTTGTAGACTTTGTGGTCTTGTGGTGTCTTCAGTGTGAAAAGGTGATTATTCAGGCAGGTGATTGGTAGATGGTGAGTACTCAGGTAAAAGGGACAAGGGGATAGTAGGAGCCACATTAGTCTTAAAGTCTTTGGTTTTAGGTACCTCTGGTGTCTTGAATTTTTTTTTTTTATTAGCCTCTTGCAGTGAATCTTTCAATGAAGCTACCTGGGGATTTCAAAGTCTTTTGGAGCCTTCTGTACACCAGTTAAAATAGGTGTGCCGTTCTGTTTGTTTGATTTAGGAACCCTTCCTTTCAAGTGAACTTTTTAAATGACTGATCTTGTCTGATTGGGATGTTTCCCATATGGGCCAATGTATTCTGGGTTGTCTTGTATAAGATGTTGCAATTTTTGTAGTTATCTACAGCTTCTAGGATCACAGACGAAGATGTGCTGGTAGGTAGCATGTTCAGTTCTTTGAGGATCTCATTTTTTTAGCTAAGCCTTGGGTATCCTGGAGCCAGAGTAATAACTAAAAGGGAAGTGCTGATGAGTTCAAGATTTTCTGTTGTTTTACAGTGTACCTGTACCTCATCGCACAGAAATTTTATTGAGGTTGGCAAATGATCTAGTGTCAACATAACCTGCTTTGGGAGCAACTTATTCTAAAGGTAGGTGGTGGGTACTCTAATAGCTATTAAGTGCTCAACTTATGCCCATCAATTTTGAAGCTCCAGCTTCTGAGATTTTCATAAGCAATAGATTTGTTATTCCTTTCATGAGAAGAGTTCTTTGTAGTGGATGATGCTCTAATGGTGTCTAATAATTCCACCTGTGCCTACATAGATTTTATGTGCTCTTGGTCAAAAAGTCCAAATTTCTTGTCCTAATTTATTTCCCTAAGTCCCAGTAGTTTGTTCTGTGAACTTACCTCAAGGCTTTGTGAGTCTCCTAAATGGCTACCATCCTGCTTTCCTAAACTGAGGGGGTACCTGTTAATTTTCCCCTTGTTGAAATAGTCATCCCTAATTCAATCAAACTTCTTGCTTCTGGCTGTCAGTGGACAGTTCCTGAGACCTGTCAGGACTTCATGAAGGTGCTTACCTTATAGATGAGGGGCCACAAACCCAAATATTGTGACTCACTAAGTTTCACCCAGAAAAATCTGGCATCTCTCAGACCCCGATTTTCCACCTAGAAGGATTAGGACAGACAAATTTGAAGTGCAGAATGCAAAATAAGTAGCGCTTGTTCCGAGAGAGACTTACTGACGATCTCAGCTGCTGAAGAGGCAGCCAAACAAAAATGCTCTGTGGGCGCCTGCACCCGTGTCTCAGAGCCATCCCAGGAAACTTAGCAACTGTCTTCAGGTCCAGTCTGGCCTGCCAAAACTGTCAAATGACAAAACAGTTTAATAAGGATCTTTAGTCAAGGGAAAACAATCTGTGGGATTGGGGAAGTACAGTGCCTCTCAGACAGCGGTACACTCTTACCAAGGGATTTTTGGACAAGAGCAACTTTTTGTTTTTGTTTTGCTTTTTTTAGGGCTGTGCATGTGGCATATGGAAGTTCCCAGGCTAGGGTTTGGATTGGAGCTGCAGCTGCTGGCCCACACCACAGTCAGAGCAAGGCCAGATCTGAGCTGCCTCTGTGATCTGTGGCAGCACAGGATCCTTTAACCCACTGAGTGAGGCCAGGGATTGAACCCACACCCTCATGGATACCAGCCAAGTTTGTAACTTGCTGAGCCACATGGGAACTCTAAGAGTGAGTTTTATAGAATGTTAGAAGAAGCATCTGGAAGAAGGCATGGCTGGCTAGGGGGTTGGGAATTTCCTGACAGGGTTAGTAGGTTCTATTTTCTAGGGTAAGGAAAGATAGTTAAAGCTGAGTTGGAGGATTATGACTGGTATATGTTAGGTTTCTTTGCCAAATGTTGATAATTGTAGGCTGATTTAGGTTTGATTTATGATGTGAGTTGGTCTGTTGCAGCAGCCTCCATTTTGTGGGTCTGGATAGATGAATTAACTTGGTTACCCCTTTATTTTCCTCTTGGTTCTTTTTGTTTGTTGTTTGGCTGGCTCTCATGAAGAAAGTTTCTTCTTCATATGTGTGGCGTCTGTTTTTCTCCGTGAATTCTTAATCTTGAGAGATTAAAAGTCTCATGGGTGTGGTTGGATGTGCTTCATTGTAGGGTGATGGGATGGACCACTGTTTTTGCTGAGGACACTGAAATGTATTTTTCATTAGTTCCTTCTCCAATAGGATAACTTTTCTCCAGATAAGGATACTTCAGCATCTGATCTTCTCATTAGTCACCTAATTTAAAAAAAAAATGGTCAGGTGTCACACAAATCTCAGGGTCAGAGAGGGCCCAGATGACTGAAGGACTTTATAAAAATTATTTTTTAATGTGAAATTCTTTTGAATATGTCTTAAATTTTTTAAAATTAATAAAGATTCTTAATTAGGGCCTTTAGAGGTTTGAAAAGCCAAATAGCCCTTCAAAAATGATGAAACTGGAGTTCCCGTCATGGCGCAGCGGTTAACAATCCGACTAGGAACCACGAGGTTGCAGGTTCGATCCCTGGCCTTGCTCAGTGTGTTAAGGATCTGGCGTTGCAGTGAGCTGCGTTGTAGGTTGCAGACGCGGCTCAGATCCTGTGTTGCTATGACTCTGGCATAGGCCAGCGGCCACAGCTCCGATTAGACCCCTAGCCTGGGAACCTCCACATGCCGTGGGTGCGGCCCTAAAATGACAAAAGGCAAAAAAAAATGATGATGAAACTCTCACACAATGAATCTACTTGTAAGTTCATCAAATAAGCGATAGTGAATTCAGGAAAATGTTCTCATGTTATATATTAGTAGCAAACTTGAAAGAATCTTAGTATTTTTTTCTGGCTTATATCTGTATATAAGGTAAGAAAAATAGTGTGAAACCAAAAAATAAAGGTAAAAACATTAACTAAACCCTAAAGCGAAGGACATTTATTTGCAGTTGTTTTTGAATGATTCCTATAAGGTAGAAGGTTAATAATCTCCGGTAGGGACTCGTTTCTTTTGCGTTACCCAACATAGCTCTAAATTGATTTTTTGTGTTAGATCAGTTGATTGTTTGTTTGTTTTCTGTATAATTGCCTGGATGTGGTTCAGTACAGCATTCAATAAGACTATAATTTTTACCTCTCTTTTCCTTTTGTTTACTCTGTTATTGGATGGAAAATCAATACACTGGAGCTCTCACTTGCGTTATTCAAGTAAGCTCTCACTTATGTTATTTAAGTAAGGTCCAGAACTGTAAATAGAGAATTATACTTACCGTGTATTTTAACTGTTTTAATGCCAGTTTAGTATAGAACTCAGCTATTACTCTCTTGGTGTGTCACATAAGGTAAGGAGGCAGTAAAGGCTCCATCTGTTTTTTGCTTAGGTTGGCTGTTTGTTTCTTTGTGAACTGCTGTGTTGGACTGGGGAAACTAAGAGCTTGTGCAAGAGATGGTTGCCTTTACTTAGCATACAAATGATTACGGTACTACTTTGGATTAGGTGTGGATTTCTTTGAATTTCAATGGCTTGAAAGAGCTTGGAATTCTAATCTACTACTTACAGATTCAGTGGAACTGTAAATAAACAATTTAGAAATATGTAAAAAATGTTTCCCTAATTAATGCATTTCATGATAGCATATTACCCAGAATTCCAAATTAATTATACATGTTCCAGAAATTAAAGTTTGAGTATTTGGACTGATAGCTTTATGTAAAAGGTGGGGACTGGAATATGTAAGTGAATTAAATCAATTGTTACATGGTAGCAGGTTGGAAAACACTGCAAATTTTTTATAAAGTAGAGCAGAAATCGAGAAAATCCAAATGGCTAATTATTCCAACTACTATAAGCCCATACATAAAGTAACTGCTCAACTTGAAAAGCATTTCTGCTTTTTCAAACTTCTAACCGAAAGTACTTGAGGATCATTAAATGCTTCCGTGGTCTGAAATTGTGTAAAAGTAATATTTAATTAAAAAATTTAAATATTAACTTTAAATTCTGTATTGTGCTTTTAAGTTCAACTCTAGGCATGCAATAGTGCTGTGGAAAGAATGAGTATTATGGATTCAGTAAAACAAGAAGCAGAACTCTTCAGCCCTTGGGGTGAGAAAATGGGGCAGTTGCAATAAGAACCAAGCTATGGTTATTGTTTCTTGTGCATCTCCTGGCTCTGGGCGATGTTAACAAAATGACAGCAGGCGGAGCAGAAGACAGTGGCTCTGCAAACTGGTAAAACTAGTATCTCACACAGGGAGCAATAAATTTTCCTATTCCGTACAAATCACACCACCCAAGGTGAAGAAACTAGGTCTACCTTGCCCCCTATATACTTCAGGCTGCTCTGAAATTAATTTGAATCTGTTTGATAATGTGTCCATAATAAGAGTGGGAATAGAATTTACCATTTGCCCTAGACTGCCTGCATTCCCTATTTCAGTAGTTTTCAGTAAGTTTGTTGTTGGAGTCCTTACATCAAAAGTAGTGGGAGTTTTGGTAAAAAACGCAGATTTTTAAAAATAGCATGTCTCTAAATTCTGGGGGTGGCTTCTAGATATACGCATTTTAAACAAGCTTCCTGGGTGACTGTGATGCACCCTTGAGTTTGATAATCACTGTTCTATGTGTCACACTACTTTCAGATACTAACTTCTGTCATGTATGCAACATAATTTATGACTCTTATCTACAATGCATTTATGATCCAGTGGAGACACACTAATGAATAGGGCAAAAATAGTAACCTGTTCAAATTAGGAGGGGGGGTATAACAGAATGGAGAAGCTGAGCCTTGTGGTCATTCATTCATTCATTCATTCTGCACATTATATCCTAGAAACTTGTGAGTGCTTCATGAATATTTGGTGGCTATTTGGTCCTTCTGCTTCTTCACATATAAACTAACTACTTTCTTTGTGTCTAATATATTTCACAAGGTACTTGCGTTTATACTTAGTTTCATTATTCTTCCTATTTGTCTCATTTTCCATAGCAGAACTGAATATTCCTAACTAATATGGCAATGCGTATAACAATATAGGAGGCGTTCTTAAATAGTGTTAACAGAGAAAAAGATGAGTAATCAATAATCTCATTATGTATGGGGTTAGAATAATACACTAGATGGTCAAATCAGGGTCAAATCAGGGATTCTTAAAGTGGTGTCTGCAGAATCTTAGGAACATAGGGGTCTATGACCTTTGAAACTAAGTACAAAGTTGTTTACATGGATGTCTTTCTGGGGGATCTATAGCTTTTATTAGCATCTCTGGAAAACTATAGAACTAATAGTCTGGATGCCATAAACCTAATACCCACAATAGCCAGACAGGTAAAATAAATGTTTGAAATAGTACTCAGAATAAGAAGCTATAGATGGAAGCTCTGGTGAAAAGAGCACACACATCTTGTCCAAAGGGAATAGCTCCAGGTGCTTCAAGGCTATTATTGCTCTTTAAGAAATCAGGCCTAGACTTACAGACTTTGAAGAGGAATTCATGGTGACCAAAGGGGACAGGTGAGGGGAGGGGTGGACTGGGGATTGGGAATTGGCATATGCACAGTTGGTATTTGGAATGCTTGGTCAACAGGGACCTGCTGTATAGCACAGGAAAGTATATACAATATTCTTTGATGGTTTATATGGAAAAGAATATGAAAAAGAATGGACGTGTGTATGTGTATAACTGAATCATGTTGTATAGCAGAAATTATCACACGTAAATCAACTATACTTCAATAAAACTTTAAAAAATGAATAAAAAGGACACCTGATGCCCTTTTGCTGCGCACTATCGATAACTGTTATTGACATTTATGTTAAACAAAAAAGAAATCAGGCCTAATGGCCAGATATTCTGACTTTTCTTTTTTTTTTGTCTTTTTTTTTGCCTTTATGTAGAGCTGCACCCACGGCATATGGAGGTTCCCAGGCTAGGGGTCTAACAGGAGCTGTAGCCGCCGGCCTTCGCCACAGCCACAGCAATGCGGGATCCAAGCCGCGTCTGCAACCTACACCACAGCTCACGGCAACGCCGGATCCTTAACCCACTGAGCAAGGCCAGGGATTGAACCCGCAACCTCATGGTTCTTAGTCGGATTCGTTAACCACTGAGCCACAAAGGGAACTCCGGTATTCTGATTTTTCACGTGAAGCCAAGTATATGACTTTTATTTTTATTTTGGTAAAACTCTCAGTATATTTTTCATTGGATGTAGAATTCTGAATTAATAGTTCTTTTAATTTTAGCTTGAAAGGTGTTGGTCACTTCTTTCTGGCTTCTATTGTTTCTGATTAGAAATTCTTTAGGATTCAAATTGTTGCTCCCTTATTGTTTCTCTTTGGCTTTTTTCAAATTTTTAAATCTATTTAAAAAATTTTTAGCACTGCGATTATGATATATTGGGGCATGCATTTCTTTGGGTTTATCCTATTAATTGTTGTTCCTCATTTTTTTTTTCCTGTAGATTTGTCCTTTGTCAAATTTGGGAATATTTCAGCCATTATTTCTTCAAATATTGTTTTAGCCCAACCTCTTTCTCAGTGACAAAAATGATACATTTTTTGTTATTGCCTCATGTATTCTTGAGGATCTGTACTTTATATTTTAAATGTTTTCTCTGTTGTTCGCATTAGATAATTTCTATCAATTTATCTTTATGTTTACTGATTCCCCCCCCGCCCCTTATTTCCATTCTGCTACAGAGCCCATCCAGGGAGGTTTTCAGTTTCATTTACTATACTTTTATTTATTGTTTTCTGGAAGTTCCAGAGCTAGGAGTTGAACTGGAGCCACAGATGCCGGCCTACGCCACAGCCACAGAAATACCAGATATGAGCTGCATCCATGAACTATGGGCAACTTGTGGCAATACTGGATCCTTAACCAGCTGAGTGAGGCCAGGGATTGAACCCGCGTCCTCGTGGACACTAGTCAGCTTCTTAATCTGCTGAGCCATAATGGGAACTCAGTATATCTTCCATTATTTTCATTTATATCTTCACTGTATTTTCATTTATTTCAAGTCATTTCTTCTTGGAGCAATCTTACGATAACTGCTTTAAAATTCTAGTCAAGTAATTCTAGCATTTGGATAATCTCATTGTTGGCGTTGTTGATTATCTTTCCTTGTTTGAATTGAGAATCTACTGGTTCTTGGTATGATACATATTTTGGATCGCATTCTGTAGTTTTAAATTATGAGAGTCTCGTCATGAGACTCTGCTTAATAAATCATCACTAGACAATAGGCCCATTGTGTTCAGAAAGCGTGATCTAGTTCACTTGTGCAGACTATGGTTCTAATGTCAGTTTAGTTTTCAAACTTTTTTTGTGTTATTCTGGTCTATTATGTTCATGTGATACTGATACCAGTTTGAAACCTAAGTGGTATTCTGTGCCATAATTCATTTTTCAAAATTTTTGCTATATTGATTCTAGTCAGTTTCGCACATGGGGAGCTTCTTGGGTGTGCTTATGATTTTATGCTCAGATATATATATATATATATATAATCCCCCTTTTCAGCTTCCTATTCTCCTTAATCTAGTCTCCTAATCTCCACAAGTTAGTTGGGAGTGGGTGGAGTGCCTCTTCTTTGCTGATGTTCCCTTAGTCCAGGGCAGGAATTGTAGACAGAGGCCCTTCTATAGTCTTCACAATTTCTAATAGGGAAGAAGGAGAGATGCTGACTGTTTATACTTGTCTAGAGTGAGACTGGCTATTCGATGGGTTAGGGGAGAGGCGTCTGCCTCTTCTTCGGCTATTGCAGAATGGGGCTGGTTGATAAGATTCTACCCCATAGTATCTACAGCACTCAGGGGAGAGGAGGGAGAGAGACCGCAGCCTCTGCTGGGTGGGTGCAGGGTGGGGAGTGTTTGATGGCTCTGTTCCACAGTTGCTGCAGTGCCTGGTGTGAAGGGGAAGAGACCGTTTCTTGTGCCATGTTTGCCTGGAGTAGGAAAGGTGCTGTCTAAGAGTTCTGTCCTGCACGGATGCCTTCTTCCCTGTGCTTTGGCTAGCAAGAACATCTTTTGTTGCTGTTTGCATCTCTTTATCTCTTTGTGTTTCAGGCTTGAAGGCAGCTCTAGTTTATATCAAGGCCAAGATATACAGGAGAAAAAAAACAAACCAAGGAACTCATTACCACATTGTTCTTTGAGTCCATAAGTCCTTAGCCAGTCTGCATTTTTCTCTACCTTTTACAATCTTCTGATAGATAGTTATTCTATTTGTTTTGTTTGGAGTGTTGAGTTGTAATTCCCGAGGTGAGTACTGTGGAATGTGCCTACTCCAACTTTTCTAGAAGTCTTGGTTCCTTTCTGGTGGCAGTATATATCAGACTTTTTAAAAGAGTGGGTAGGACGTGAGGTTCTAATCTAACCATCTTCAGATTTTTGATGAATTTTCCATTAATCACCATAAGTGAAAGTGACCTATAGTCTCACTTAGTAAATTCACTGTAAATATTATATGTTCTCTTAATTTAGGGATTAATTGAAATAATCACGTTCTACTTAGTTTCTCAGATTTTTAACGCAGCATTTTAACACATGGAAAGGAAAAGAAAGTACAACTTCCCCCCCCTTCCCTTCCATTCCCTTCTCTTCTCCTGCCCTCCTCTCCCTTCCCTTCTGAGGAATTACGTCCTTCCCCTCTGAGGGACTATCCAGCATGCCTTATCCTTCATATACAAAGAGTTGCCATGAGACCCAAGCTTGGCCAATTGTGTGCTCTCCCAGGATTCAATTCATAAGGAACAAAAATAACTGAGTAGATGTCAAATTCATTCACTTTGGCCGTCACAGAACCCTGAAGGTAACGTTTTATTTTAGCCTACATTTCCCTAAAGTAGTAGAGCCTGGTGGGCAGGAAATGTGCTTGGGAAGCAGCTCCACGCAACCCTTGTAGAGGATGAGGATGCTACTGTGGGGAAGAAGTGAGAGCCCTACTGCAGCTGCCTTGTTCAAGACAAGCTGATCACTGTTCTAGGGAAGTGAGGTTTAATCATGCTGGGGACTATATGTGGAACCACGTAGAAAGCAGCTCAAATTATCCTGATTGGGGGATGGAAGAGGGTAATGTATTTCTAGCATCTCGTGTCCCATTGGTTGCCACGTGAGCTGCCACCTCCTTCACATCTCTGTATTTTCGTTTATGTGCCAGAATGGCTGAGTGGGCTGTCACAAGCCTCCCAGGTGGCAGAGAAATCCCCGTACAGAAGGGGCTGTCACATTATACCTGTGTGGCTGCTTTCTGTAGCAATGACCGGAATAAAAAGTTGGCTCAAGAGGATATGAGGTGGGGCCAAGTGGTCTCCAATATAGATTTCCATCAGTTCCCCCTTTTGAAAGCTCCACAGATGCCTTGTTGTCCTTCTTCACATTAATCCAGTGAGCAATTCCCAAATCATTTTATAACAAATTCCCCTTTTTTTTTTTTGCATGTGTTAACCAAAATGGATTTCTACAGAGTTCAGTGAAAGAACTCTGACACTTCCATTAATCTGTTTTCTTTCACTGGGAAACAGTTTCATCTGTGGTACAAGCCTATCTCCTTGGTTGAATCTGTGCATGTCTATCAAAATGCTTAAACTGTGCTTCAAGGACCATATGGGTGTTGTTAAAATAGAACCACCTGGCCCCAGATGTTGAAGTGTCCTGGTTAGCTTCTGATCCTCCACAGGCAGGCCTAACTTATTTACATAGTATTTAATGTCATGCGGGGCTTAGGTTTTGAATAGATGTAAAGAGGCAGCAAATTGAAAATGCAAGTTAAAGAGATACAGGTGGATGTTATCACATAAATAGTATTTGGTTTTCTGAAATTACAATTATGACACTCCTGAATGATCTCTGATCCCACAGTATTATAATGTGACAGATGTATATTGCTGTGATTTCTCCAGTGATGCTTGCTGTTGCTTCCTTGTCATCTTTAATAACAAAGCAACTGGACAGATTAAATTGAAGTGGCTTATTCTCTGTGAATGCCATGGTCAAAGCATGCTGTCAGAGTAACAGGTTAAAGCTTTTCCACTAGGAGGTTATTATGTACAATATGGTGTACAGCTGAAAACCTCCTTGTGTTCCACTGTATCAGTGACACAGTATATGCATTTCTAGTTAGGAATTGATGGAGAGGTCTTTTGTGATTACTAGCAAAACAATTTTTAAATGCAAATTAAATGGAAGTACAACATATAAAAAAATGTACATATAATCTGTGTACTTGAAATCTCAGAAAGTAAACATAGCCAGGACCCAGATCAAGACAGAACATTATCAATACTGTAGAAGCTACCCTGTCAAATCACAATTTCATGCCTTTGGGAACCACTATCTTGGCTTTTACTACCACAGATTAATTTTGATTGACATTGATTTGTGTATTCTACCTAAAAATTTCTAATTTCCATTTAAAAATTTATTGGGGTATATGTTTAGTGAAGTAAGTCTTAAGTGGTATAGTTCAGTGAATTTTGAGAAATGCACACAGTTTCATAACTAATAACTATCAAAATAAGGAACATTACCATCATCCCAGATTTCCTTGTGCCCTTCTTCAGCCAACTCTTCTTCTGAAAGTAATCACTTTCCTGAAATCCCTTGCTATGGGTTAGTTTTGCTTGTTCTTGAAATTCACATAAATCAAATTATATAGTACATCCTCTTCTGTCTGCCTTTTCTTTGCTCATCTAAAGTTTTTGAGATTTTAAAAATGTATGTATAGTTCATTTGGTTTTTCTATGAGTGGTATTCCACAATATAAATACACTACAATTTGTTTTTGCAGTCTTTTGTTGTTGATATTGGTCTGGTTTCTAGTTTTGGCCTGTAGTGAATATGCTTCAACTAACACTCTTGGACAAGCCTTTTTGTAGAAGTAGGATTTTATTTCTCTTCGATGGAAGTTATGGATCATAGATAGGGTATGTTTATAAGAAATTTCCAAACCATTTTCCAAAGGGGTGTATAATTTTGTTTTTTCACTAACAATGTGTGAAAGTTTTCATTACTTTAAATTCTTGTCAATACGTGGTAGTGTCAGTCCTTTAAAATTTTGCACTTCCTGTCAGGGTGTTGCGCTATCTCATTGTGGTTTTGATTTGTAATACCCTGATGATTTTACGTTGTTGATAAATTCCAGATTATCAGTTTTTTTGAAGGTTAGTGTTTTCTGTCTTCTGTCTAGGGAATCTTTACCTATCCTCAGCTCATAAAGATATTTTCCTAATGTTTTGTTTTATAAGATTTGGCTTTTATTGTTGGCCTTTAATCCATATTACATTACTTTTTGTGTATGACAGAAGGGGTGGTATGTAAGAATTTCCAGTTATTTCAATACCTTATGTTGAAAAGATTCTTTCTTTTCACCTACGTATTTATTTGTCCATTGTTAAATCAAAATCACTATTTTTTGGTTATTGCAGCTTTAGACTAAATCTTGAAATCAGAAAGAATAAGTTGTCCAAATTTTCCCTTCTTTTATAGCACTATTTTGGCTACTCTAGATCTTTTCCATTTCAATAGATATTTTACAATCAGCAGGTCAAATTTTATAAAAAGTCTGCTGAGACTTTGGTTGAGATTTTATTTGAAAGGATGACAACTTAATAACCTTAACTACTTATATGAACTTGGTACATCTTTAGGTATATGTTTAGGCATTTTTGAGTATCTCTCAATAATATTTTATAGCTCGCATTTGAGAAGTCTTGTACATCTTTTGTTAAATTTACCCCTAAGTAGCTAACATTATTGAGGCTATTGCAAATTATGATAATTTTTAGGATTTTTTTCCGTGGTAGTATATAGATATATGATAAATATAGATTGACCTTGAATTCCATAACCTTGATATATACAATATATGCTTCTACCAGATTTTCATAGTTTCATAGAATTTTCTGCATCTTCAGTTGTGTTGCATGTGATTAAAATACAGTTTTAGTTCTTTTTTAAACTTTTTTTTTTTTGGTCTTTTTAGGACTGCACCCAGCATATAGAAGTTCCCAGACCAGGGATCCAATTGAAGCTGTAGCTACCGGCCTACACCAGAGCCACAGCAACGTGGGATCCAAGCGTGTTTGTGACCTACACCACAACTCACAGCCACACCGGATCCTTAACCCAGTGATCTAGGCCAGGGATGGAACCTGCATCCTCATGGATGCTAGTCGGGTTCGTTAACCCCTGAGCCATGACGGGAACTCCTGGGAACACCCTTTTATAATCTTTATAATTTTCTTTTTTTTTTTTGCCTTACCTAGAGCCACACCCATGGCATATGGAGGTTCCCAGGCTAGGGGTCTAACAGAAGCTGTAGCTGCCGGCCTACACTGCAGCCACAGCAACGCGGGATCCAAGCCGCGTCTGCAACCTACACCACAGCTCACGGCAACGCCGGATCCTTAACCCACTGAGCAAGGCCAGGGATCGAACCCTCAACCTCATGGTTCCTAATCGGATTCGTTAACCACTGAGCCACGACGGGAACTCCTATAATCTTTAAAATTTTCATTTACGTTTCTTTCTTTAGTTGTTGGCTACGACTTCCAAATCTCTTGTTAAAAGTCAACATCAGTGGCCTTACTCATAATATTAAGGGGGAAAGAATATACTATTTCACCATTAAGTATGATGGTAGTTGTAGTTGTCTTTAAGAAATATGCACCCTTATCAGATTATGGCAATTCTCTTCTTTTCCAAAGTCAAAAGACATGAATGGATGCTGGTTTTTGCCAAAAGCTTTCCTACATATATTGAGGTGCTCATGTGCTTTCTTTTTATAGTTAATATGATGAATGACATTGATTTATACAAATGTCAGGGTAATTTTGCATTCCTGGGAAAAATCCCATTTGGTTATGATATTGTCTTTTTTTTTGTATTTCTAGACATGATTTCCTAACATTTTTTAGAATTTTTACATTTATGGGTCTTTACTTATTTTTTGGAGTATCGGGTTTGTTTTTTTTTTTTTTTTTGGCCAGGTTTGGCGTCAGGGTTATGTTAACTTCAGAAAAAAGTTAAGAAATGTTATATCTTCCTATATTTTTAAAGAGTATGCATAAAAATGATTTTTTTCTCAAATATTTGACATTATTCACAAAACCATCTGAATCTGGGAAAATTTTAAGTTAAAACTCACTTTTTAACAGATACATGGCAATTTAAATTTTCTCTTTCTACTTGTGTCAGTTTGGTAATTTGTATATTTTGATGATTTATCTATTTAGTCTTAGTTATCAGTTTTATTGATATAAAGGTACTTTTTAGTATTTGCAGAATATTTTCCTGATATCAAAATTTTTCCCTGATATCAACAATTTTAATTTTTTTTTTGATCAGTCTTGCTAGGTATTTCTTAATTAGATTTTTTTTTTCAAAGAACCAGCATTTGACTTTATTAAGTTTTTCTATATTATCTTTTTTAATTGTTGATTTCCATTTGTTATCTTTGTTATTTACTTTTGTCTACTTATTTAAGTTTATTCTTGTTTTTCTAACAAAATCAAAAGTAGATTTTTAAAAATTATTAATAAAGATTTAAAATCCCTAGCAAGACTAATCAAGGAAAATGACATTTTAAAAGGAGACCATACAAATTAGTAACATCAGGAACCACAAAGGGGACATCAACAGATATGCATACTATAGATATTAAAATGAAAACGATAGCAATTTATGAACAACTATATGCTAATACATTCTGCAGTTTGGATGAATGGGTAAATTCCTTAGAAGACGTATTAACAAAATGAAAATAAAATAAATAGAAAATGTGAATGATGCCATATTTACTGACTAAGCTGATTTCTTGATGACTGATTCCACCCTCTCCCCAACAAACTCTCTTTTTTGTTGTTTTTACCCAAGGAGTCTATCAAATATTTTAAAAAGGTAGAGTTGTAATTCTGTACAAACTCTTTCAGATAATCACAGCAGAGGAAAAGCTTCATAACTCTTTTTATTGTTTTGGTTTTGGGCAACAGTAAAATACATATTTCAAAGATATAGTAAGACCACAAAATTTCAAGCCAATATTCTCTTTCAATATAGACATAATTTTTTTTCAGGAAATATTACCAAATCAAATCTAGTAATATGTAAAAAGGATAATGCAACATGGCCAATGAGTTTATCCCAGTGGTATAAAGTTAATTTGCCATTCAAATATCAATTAATATAATTCATCTAATTAACAGAATAAAATATAAAATCCATATAATCTTCCCATGAGATGTAAAAAAGCATACAATGAAATTGAATAACCTCTCATGACATCACTTATTAAAAAAGAATAGAATGGAACTGGCTTAATCTGATAAAAGGAATCTTTGAGAAATCTATGGCTAATATAATTAACGTTAAAACATTAATATTTCCCCCTTAATTTTAGAGAAAAGCAAAAATATCTACTTTTATAATTTGCTATGTCTATCAATTTTATAGAAGTCCACACCAATTCAATAAGGTACTAAAACTAGGTGAAGGGAATACAGATTAGATAATAAGTAAAAATGTCATTATTTGAGGATAACATCGCTGGTGCTAGAGAAAACTCTGTAGTATTTACAAAAAAATGATTAAAATGAAAAAGTGTATTTGAAAAGATTGAGGGTATAAATTAACACATATGTCAACTATTACTATATACTTTTGAAAACTATTTGAAAATTAGGTTAAAAGTTAAAACCATTTATAATGAAGATCAAATCCCAAGGAGTAGATCTCATGAAAGATGTGTAATATCTCTATGTGGAAAACTACAAAACACCTGAGAGGAGTTACAGAAATCCTAAATAATGTATGATATCATGTTCATGGACTGAAAAAGTCATATTGTTTAGTTTTGCATTGTATCTAAATTTATTTATAGATCTAATTCGTACCAAAATCTTAGGGTATTTGAAGAAATACATAAGGTGATTTCAAAATATGGATGAATGTGCAAACAACATAGGCCAGGCTAAATAATCTTAAAAAAGAGCAAAGTTAAAAGACTTACAGAACTTGGTTTCAAGACTTAGTATAAATCTACTGAAAGTAAGGTAGTGTGTCATTACTGTGTGTGTGTGTGCAGAAAAACAGGTTAATAGAAGAGAATAGAGAGTCCAGAGAAATACACACATATTTATAAATGTGTATATGTAATATATAATCATTCCTATAAATGAGGATAGAATAATAGATCAATGAAATAGAAGAGTAAGAAATTAAACTGTATAAGTGTGTGTATATGTGGTTAAATAGCCATATGGATGTATAACTGTTGTTTACAATTTTTTTTTTTTTTTTTTTTTTTTTT
>PVHT020004020.1:43594845-43609295 GCA_004024745.2 Catagonus wagneri | reverse complement strand
TCTGTTTATCTTCTTTGGAGAAATGTCTATTCAGGTCCATTGCCCATTTTTCAGTGGGGTTGTTGGTTTTTTTGCAGTTGAGCTGTATCAGTTGTTTGTATATTTTAGAGATTAAGCCCTTGTCAGTTGTGTCATTTGAAAAAATTTTCTCCCATTCTGTAAGTTGTCTTTTGGTTTTCTTTTTGGTTTCCTTTGCTGTTGTTGTTTACAATTTTAGTTTATACTAAAATAAGTTAAATTTGAACACTGGAGTCTATTATTAGTATCCCTTCTTGGAAGAAGAGACTGACAGTGAAAAAAAAAATGGGTTTTGTGTTCCAGTGGTTCTCAGTGGGAGTAGAGGGTAAGGGGTGGGGGAAGATGAACTGAGATAGATAGGGGATTGGAAGGTGGTGAGTAGAGAAGATTTTGCTCCCTTTGAGACATTTGACAGTGTCTTGAGACATTTTTGATTGTCACAACTGGGAATGGGGTGCTCCTGGCATTTAGTGGTTATCCCACTCACAGCAAAGAATTACTTGGTCTAAATGTCAGTTGTGCCAAGGTTGAGAACCTCTGCTGTGTTCTTATGGACTTGGGTTAAAATACCAGATGTGCCTCGTTTATACCTATATGCTCTTGACAAAAAATACTAAAATGGGAATTATGTCTACTTTTAGCATTGTTTTGAAGCATAACTATGAGAATAGGAAGTTAGCACAGTATGAGGACATAATAGATCTTTAATAGTTGGTAACTTTTATTATTGCTTTTGTCTTATATTGTATTACATTTTTATTTACATAAGAGATTCGTTAATGTTCAGTTTGAAATTTTCTCACCTTTGAAAAGTGAGAGAAAAATATGTGAAAAAGCATACTAACTTGTGCAAGGGGAATTTTTCAGTGTTTTCCCTTGGGGCATAAGAAAAGACCCAAAGGTCACACTTACAATGTGTAGGGCTATATATTGATAATATTTTGGTTCATATGGACCACCAATCACCAACAACTTTGTGGTACACAGTGTTACCTGAACAGATGCATATTTTGATTCTTTTTACCAGTCCTGTCTCCAAAAGTAAGATTAAACATTTGGACCAATAATTGGAGCCCATTTAACTAGTGAGAAATAGAGCATTTAAAATATTCAATTTATGTAACGTGTTGTATGTATAAGAATATTTAACATGACACAATTTTAATAGTCTGATTGGGGACACAAATGCTACTCTGTACATTGTGCTTGGTCAGGAAAACAGAGATGAAACTCTATCTCTAAAGACTTCCCATGCTTAAAGGATAACTGAAAATCTTGGGGATTATGCTCTCATTGTAATAGACATTCAAGTAAACTTGCTCTTTTATTGCAGGGTTTTCTTGTTGTTTAAAATAGGGCATAGCATCTTAGAGTAGAGCTCTGCTATCTACTAATTAACCAAGGTACCCAAACAAGAGGCTTTCTTCCCTTGACCAGTGTTTTCTGAGTACCTCCTGTGTGCTGGAAGTTGGGAGTATCATTGTAAGCAAAATAGTCTAGTGGGGATTACAATCAAATAATCATATAAACATAAATATTCAGATTTTTAAGGAGTACTATGAAGGAGAGTTAAAGAAGCTCACCATTGAAATATGAAAGCACTGCTCAATAATTTTTTTAGTTATTTCTAAAGATAATTTGTTACTTTTATTTGTTCTTTGTTTCATCCCCCCACCACCTTCCTTTCTCCTTCTCTTTCTCTTTCTCATGGAACCTTTGTTAAATCTCCCAGGTTATAGTCCAGATAGTTTGCTAGGGAAACTATCTGGGGAAACAAATGTAAACAAAATACTTGCAGTGTCTTTGGGGAATTTATGAGTTACCTTTTTAAGTGATAAAAGGTTTTAAAGTAAAGAATGAAATTGAACACTGCCATTTCTCTTGCAAAATCATAAATAAGGGGGGAATAAAAGAAAGCCAGACAAATTACCTGCAGATCAGATTATATAATACAGGTATTATTAGTGACACAAATTACACACTGACCTTTGTGACGACACATGAACACACTTGCTGTTTATTATCAGTGTTTGAGGGAGAAAGGAGAGTCCATTGATACCATTAAATAATGACCTTCATTATTGAAAAAGGAGATGATGCAGAGAAGAACATCAACAGAATCTGATTGCATTACAATTTTCTAGCAGGCAGGAGACTGTCTCTATCGAGACTTATCCTTTTCATCCATTTCTAAAATTAATTCTATTTGTTTAAATATTCACAAAACATATAACTTCTTACTCTGTCTCTAGTAAATAGAAATTATTGATAGATTTTAAAATAAGAGGTCTCAAATTTAATAATATATTTTTATAAGTGATTATTTTAAATTCCATTTATTAAGGCTTAATTGCTCTCCTCTATATAATGAGTCCATTGCATATCTTATAAATGCTTCCAATAATCACATGAAATTTTAATGAATACACAATAATGGTCTTATTAATTTTAAATTAAATGTACTTGTTCACTTTTGAAAATAAATTTAAAGTGCCACTATAAATAACTCAGGAAAGTGAATTCATTTTCACACAAGAGAGTCTATTACTTTGGATATTTATAACTGTAAATACTCTTGTTCTTCTTAAAGAATAAAAATAGCTGATAGAATTTGAGTATTTTCCTGTGTGCCGTGCACATGTAATGGTTATTGGTTGTACTTTACATGGACTATTTAATTTAATTTTTATGCAGTAGTAAGGCAGGCCTATTATTATGTTCAATTTAGAAAAGTGGAAAAAAGATTTACAGAGGTTACATGTCAAGCTCAAAATCATGTCTTCTAAGAGTTGATAACGGGATTTAAATCTGAGCATCTAAAATCCCAGGGACTTGACCTTTGCTTTAGTGGAGTAACATCACTGACTTCATTTCTGATTTCTAATTAGATTACAGTTAATTAAGTGGTTAATCAAAGCTGGCAATTTCTTGGTGAATATATTGTTGAAAAAAACTTTGGCTTTGTCAGTAACAATAGGCGAAACGGTAGCAGTGAAAGCTGAATACTTTCTTCTGGAAAGGAATGAAGTGTGGTGTGCTAGAGTCTCCTGTTGATCAACAGAACCAGTAGTTAAAAACTATCCAGCACATCACTGAGTGTAACTATAAGCTACAGAGTCAAAAATTCAAGATGCGTAGTAAAGAAGTAGGTCCCTGATGTCTTGCTCTCCTTCAAGTAATGTAATAGTTCTTGTTTATTCACATATTAATGGAAATTTAACCCTTGAGAGACATTCAAAAGCATTTTTTCTCTTTTATAGTCAGTGTAATTGTAAACCCTAGGCAAATGCCTTATCAAATAAACCCCTGTATTTCTACAGTTATTTCACATTCATGTATTCATATATTTCCTTTTCATTTATAGTTTATGCCATGTGTCTAGCAGGGTATCATCTAAGAACGTTAATACTGGTACAGGTCAACATATTTCATGTTTTATTCTACCTTCACTTATTCTTTCTGCAGTATTCCTCCTCACTTTATGTTGATTTGAGTTTTTGACCTATATTATTTTCTTTCTCTCTTAAGAACTTTTTTTTGTTTTGTTTTTGTTTTTGCTTTTTAGGGTCACACGTGCGGCATATGGATGTTCCCAGGCTAGGGGTCTAATCAGAGCTACAGCTGCTGGCCAAGCCACAACCACAGCAATGCAGGATCCTTAACCCACTGAGCAAGACCAGGGATTGAACCCTCAACCTCATGGTTACCAGTTGGATTCATTCCTGCTGCACCACGACAGGAACTCCAGAACTTGTTTTAATATTTCTTATGAGACAGGTCTACTGGCAACAAATTCCTTCAATTTTTGTTTGTCTCATAAAGTCTTTATTTCTCCTTCAGTTTTGAAGGATCATTTTGTAGGGTACAGAATTCTAGGTTGGTGGTTTCTTTCAACACTTGTAATGTTTCACTTCATTTTCTTGTTTGCATGGTCTCTGAGGAGAAGTCAGATGTAATTCTTGCATTTATTCCTCTGTATGTAAGGTTTTTTTTCTCCCCTATGACTTCTATCTGCATTTTTTCTTTCTTTTTGATTTTATGTAGCTTTGCAGAAGTCATCTGAGAAGATGTATACCCATATGTGTATGTATATATATGTGTGTGTGTATATAAATAAAACAAATCAATTGTGTGTGTGTGTGTGTGTGTGTACACACACACACACACACACACACACACATATAAATAAAACAAATCAATTCTAAAATTCTTGTCTCCAGTGCTTATCAGCAAGATGGATAACTCCTTTGGGATACTATCAGTATTATTTCTTCTTCTTATCCTTTTTCACTTCTTTAACTTCTACTTTTTCCTCTTCTTCTGTCTCCTTTTCCCCCCATGGAACAATCTAACATAGCTCTTTTTTTCAGTTTCTGATATGCTAAGTTTTTTTGTTTGCCTTTTATTATAGTTGATTTACAGTGTTCTGTCAATTTCTTCTGTACAGCAAAGTGACCCAATTGTGTGTGTGTGTGTGTATATATACTTTTCTCATATTATCTTCTATCATGTTATATCGCAACTGATTGGATAAAGTTCCCTGCACTATACAGCAGGACCACATTGCTTATCCTTTCTAAATGGAATAGATTGAATCTGCTAACCCCAAACTCCCAGTCTACCCCATTCCCTCCCCTTCTCCCTCAGCAACCACAGGTCTGCTCTCCATGTCTGTGAGTCTGTTTCTGTTCTGTAGATAGGTTCATATGTGCCATATTTTAGATTCCTCATAATAAGTGATATCATATGGTATTTGTCTTTCTCTTTCTGACTTATTTCACTTAGTATGAGAGTGTCTAGTTCCATCCATGTTGCTACAAATGGCATTATTTTTGTTCTTTTTTATGGCTGAGTAGTATTCCACTGTATATATGTACCATATTTTCTAATCCATTTTATCTATCATTGGACATCTAGGTTGTTTCCTTATCTTGACTATTGTGAATAGTGCTGCAATTAACATAGAGGTGCATGTATCTTTTTTTTTCATGTATCTTTTTCAATGAAAATTTTGTCCTGATGTATCCCCTGATATTGCCAGATCATGTGATAGTTCTTTACTTAGTTTTCTGAGTTACTTCCATACTGTTTTCCATAGTGGTTTTACCATTTTACATTCCCACCAACAGTGCAGGAGGGTTCCCTCTCCTCCACACCCTCCCCAGCATTTGTTATTTGTAAACTTACTAATGATGGCCATTCTGACTGATGTGAAATGGTACCTCATTGTAGTTTTGATTTGCATTTTTCTAGTAATTAGCATTTTTTCATGTGCCTGTTGGCCATCTGTATGTGTTTGGAGAAATGTCTGTTCAGGTCTTCTGGCCATTTTTCAATTGGGTTGTTTGTCTTTTTGCTGTTGAGTTGTAAGTGTTGTTTTTATATATTGGAGATTAGGCCCCTGTCAGTTGCCTCATTTGTAACTATTGTCCCATTTTATAGTTTTTTTTTGTTTTTGTATTTTTATGATTTCCTTTGCTATGCAAAATTTGTAAGTTTGACTAGGTCCCATTGGTTTATTTTTATTTTTATTGTTACTTTGTTTTTGTTTTTTAGGGCCACACCTCTGTCATATGGAGTTTCTCAGGCTAGGGGTCCAATCAGAGCTACAGCGGCTGGCCTTGCCACAGCCGCAGCAATGCCAGATCTGAGCCACATCTGCGATCTATACCACTGCTCATGGCAACACCAGATCCTTAACCCAATGAGCAAGGCCAGGGATCAAACCCGCAACCTCATGGCTCCTAGTCGGATTCGTTTCCACTGAGCCACAACAGGAACTCCCCTGTTTTTGTTTTTATTACTTGGGAGACCTAAGAAAATATTTGTGTGGTTGATGTCATAAAATGTTTTGTTTATGTTCTGTTCTAGGAGTTTCATGGTGTCTTGTCTTATGTTTAAGTCTTTAAGCCATTTTGAGTTTATTTTTGTGTGTGGTGTGAGTGTATGTTCTGGTTTCATTGATTTATATGCAGTTGTCCAGTTTTCCCAGCATGACTTGCTGAAAAGACTGTCTTTTTCCCATTTTATAATCTTTCCTCCTTTGTCAAAGATTAACTGACCGTAAGGGTCTGGGTTTATTTCTAGGTTCTCTATTCTGTTCCATTGGTCCATATGTCTGTTTTGGTACCAGTACCATGCTGTCTTGATTACTGTAGCTTTGTAATATTGCCTGAAGTCTGGGAGAGGTATGCATCCTGCTTGGTTTTTGTTCCTCAGGATTGCTTTGGCAATTCTGAGTCTTCTGTGGTTCCATATAAATTTTTGGATTATTTGTTCTAGGTCTGTGAAAAATGTTATGGGTAATTTGACAGGGATCATATTAAATCTGTAGATTGCTTTGTGTAGTATGGCTATTATATTAATTCTTCCAATCAAGGAGCATGAAATATTTTTCCATTTCTTCAAATCCTCTTTAATATCTTTGATTAATGTTTTGTAGTTCTC
Source organism: Catagonus wagneri (assembly GCA_004024745.2). Lineage (NCBI taxonomy): Eukaryota > Metazoa > Chordata > Mammalia > Artiodactyla > Tayassuidae > Catagonus > Catagonus wagneri. The sequence continues at coordinate 43,602,830 of PVHT020004020.1, read as the reverse complement.
AGCATATAAGTCTTTCACCTCCTTGGTCAGGTTTATTCCTAGGTATTTAATTTTTGGGGGTGTGATTTTAGAAGGTACTGTATTTTTATATTCTTTTTCTAATATTTCATTGTTAATGTACAGAAATGCAACTGATTTCTGAATGTTAATCTTGAATCCTGCTACTTTGCTGAATTTGTTTATCAGTTTGAGTAGTTTTTGTGTGGAGTCCTTAGGGTTTTCTGTATACAGTATCATGTCATTTACATGACATGACTTTAGACTCTAGTCTAAAGAGTGACAACTTTACTTCTCCCAATTTTGGTACATTTTATTTCTTTTGTGTGTCTGATTTCTGTGGCTAGGACTTCCAATACTATGTTGAGTAAAAGTGGTGAGAATGGGCATCCTTGTTTTGTTTCAAATTTTAGTGGGAAGACTTTCGGCTTTTCTCTCTTGAAATATTAGGCTGGCTGTGGGTTTGTCATAAATGGCTTTTATTATGTTAAAGTGTGTTCTCTCAATACCCACTTTGGTAAGAGTTTTTATCGTGAATGGATGTTGGATTTTGTCAAATGCTTTTTCTGCATCTATTGAGATGATCATGTGGTTTTGGACTTTTGTTTTGTTCATGTGGTGTGTGACATTGATTGATTTGTGTATGTTGAACCAACCTTATCAATTTGGGATGAATCCCACTTGTTCATGATGTATGATCTTTTTTATGTGTTGTTGGATTCAGTTGTCTAAAATTTTGTTGATAATTTTTGCATCTATATTCATCAATGATACTGGCCTATAATTTTCTTTTTTGGTAGTATCTTTGTCTGGTTTTAGTATTAGGGTGATGATGGCTTCATGGAATGTCTTTGGCAGTGTTCCTTGTTCCTCAAACTTTTTTTTTTTTTTTAGAGCTGTTTCCACGGCATAGGTTCCCAGGCTAGGGGTCCAATCGGAGCTGTAGCTGCTGGCCTATGCCAGCCATAGCAATGTGGGATCCAAGATGTGTCTGTAGCCTACACCACAACTCACGGCAATGCTGGATCCTTAACCCACTGAGTGAGGCTAGGGATTGAGCCCGTTTCCTCATGGATGCTAGTCAGATTCAATAGCCATGATGGGAACTCCTTTTGGAGAACTTTAAGAAAGATGAGTATAAGTTCTTCTTTGTATGTTTGATAATATTTGCCTGTGATGCCATCCAGTCCTAGACTTTTGTTTGTAGGTTTTTTTTTTTTAAGTGATGAATTCAATTTCATTTCTAGTGATCAGTCTGTTCAAATGATGATTCAGTTTTGGCAGGCTGTATGTCTTTAGAATATTGTCCATTTCTTCTAGATTGTCAGATTAGTTGGCATGTAGTTGTTCTTAGTATTCTCTTATTTTTTTTAATATATTTCTGCAGTATCTATTGAGATTTTGCCATTTTTCATTTCTTATTATGTTATTTGGGTTCTCTCTCTCTCTTCTTCTTGGTGAGTCTTGTCCAAGGTTTGTTAGCTTTATTTACCCCATTAAAAGAACCAGCTCTTGATTTTATTGATTTTTTTCCCTGAATCTCTACTTTGTTAATTTTCTCTCTGATCTTTATGATTTCCTTTCTTCTGCTGACTTTAGGGTTTGTTTGTTCTTTTCTAATTCTCTTAGGTGGTAGATTAAGTTGTTGATTTGAGATTTTTCTTCTTTTTTGAGGAGGGTCTATATCACTATGAACTTGCCTCTCAGAACTGCTTTTGTGGCTTCCTGTAGATTTTGATGGTTGCATTTTCATTGTCTTTTTTTTTTTTTTCTTTTCTTTTCTTAAGGTTGTACCTGTGGCATTTGGAAGTTCCCAGGCTAGGGGTTGAATCAGAGGTACAGCCTCTGGCCTATGCCACAGTTACACCAATGCTAGATTCAAGCCACATCTGCCACCTACACCACAGCTCATGGGAATGAAAGATCCTTAACCCACTGAGGGAGGCCAGGGATCAAACCTGCATCCTCATGGATCCTAGTCAGGTTCGTTAACCACTGAGCCACGATCGGAATTCCCTTGAGTTATTTTTTAATTTCTCCATTGATGCATGGCTTTTTAGTAGCATATTGTTTAGTCTCCATGTAGTCAGTTTTTTCTCATTTCTTTTCCTGTGGTTGATTTCTAGTTTCATGCCAACGTGGTCAGAGAAGATGCCTGAAATAATTTCTATATTCTTAAATTTGTTGAGGTTAGTTTTGTGCCCCAGTATGTAATCAGTCCTTGAGAATATTCCATGTGAACTTGGAAAGAATATATATTCTGTTTTTTTTTTTTTTGATATAATATCCGGAAAGTATCAATTAAGTCTAATTGTTCTATTGTGTTATTTAGAATCTCTGTTGCCTTATTGATTTTCTGTCTAAAGGATCTATCCATTGTTGTCAGTGGGGTGTTTCCCTATCTGCTTGCTTTAGTCTGATAGTCATATAGGTTCAAACAGTCTAAAAAAAAGTCTAGATTTTATTACTTTCCTTCCCCACATTTTATGATTTTGATGACCTTTTTTGCATCTTCATATTTATGTTTACCGTTCCTTGTGTTTATCTTTGCTTTTACAAATAGGTTTTTTTTTTCTTTTTAGATCTGTATATTGGCTTAAGTGATTCCTTTGTGATTGTGATTTCTACCATTCTATATCTTCTTACTTCTTTCCTATTTAGAGATCTTTCAGTATTTCTTTTAGAATGGATTTAGTATTGCTGTATTATTTTAATTTTTGTTTGTTGGAAAAATCTTTTATTCCACTTATTTTAAATGATGTTCTTGCTGGGTAGAGTATTCTAGGCTGCAAATTTTTCCTTTTTAGAACTTTGAATATATCTTGCCCCTTTCTTCTGGCCTGCAGTGTTTCTGTAGAGAAATCAGCTGATAGCTTTATGGGGGTTTCCTTATAATTCTTTGTTTTTCTCTTGCTGCCTTTAGAATCCTCTCCTTATCTTTAACTTTTGCCATTTTTATTGTAGTATGTTTTTATTGTAATATGTCTGCTTAGGATCAACTTGTTTGGGGCCCTCTCTGCTTCCTATATCTTGATATATGTTTCCTTTAGATTTGGAAAGTTTTCAGCCATAATTTCTCCAAATGTATTTTCAGTGCCTTTTTCTTCTCCTTCTGGAATCCCTAGTATGTGCAGATTGGCCCACTTTATATTATCCCATAGATCTCTTATACTGCTTTCATGTTTTTTCATTTAATGTAGCCAGCTCTTTTAATGAGCAAAACTTCACTGTTCTGTGTGGTAGATTGTCTTAGGTTTTACTGGTTCACTGTGTAAAATAACGAATTTAAATGTATGAATGGCACTATTTGTATAAATTTGTTTAGAAAGAGGGGTAGTTGAGTAGGAAAATTGTATATGAAATTTCTACAGGAAAACAACTTTTTCTCCCAATATGCTCAAGTTGTTTTGATTAAAAAACACAAGTCTGGAGGGCAGGCTTTGTTATATGAAACTGTATCTTCTTGGATGATCTGTTCATTTCTTGATTAAATGAAAAGATTCTTTTCTAAAATTTGCATGGTTAATAAACTCAGAAATATTAGTTATATTAATGATGCTATTAGGTAAAACTTTAGCCAGCCCTGACCATTCAAAACACATTGTTAGGATGAGGACAATTTTATAAACAGACTGCTTTTTATTTAACAAATATAACCCTGAGCCTCTGTTTAGTAAAGTTGAATATCATGATACCTCTCTCTTAAATGAAATGTGAAGTCTTGCGAGCCATAGTGGGGTGGTCAGAATCATAGAGTCTGTGAGTGCTTTGTGCTTAATTCTTAGAGCAAATTGCCTTTTCCTTAGTAAACTCATTTTATCTATACTGAACCTTAATCTTCATTGTTACTCTTCTATGACTTTGGAGGGTGGGGAGTCAAAGAGAATCTCCCAGCATTGACTTCTTTTTTAATAAGGCTTTTACTTAGATAAATTAATGGTCAATGCTACTTAAGATAATTTGCATTAAGGAGGTTTTTCTACCCTCTCGAAAGCCTCCTCCACTGTTTGGAATCATTCTTGCAGTGATACTTCCTGAGTCCACCAAAAACCAAAAATCACTTTTCTTTCCTTAAATAATATCCTGTTATTTCCTATCATATTTTTTTTCTATGAAGATGGCAAACTGTTGGTGACTGACTTACACATCATGGGACTTTCGATTATTACAGTTAGGTTGTATATTAACTTCTGTTTGCTAGACTTATATAAATCTAATTTCATAAGAATAATTGTCCCAGTTGGTTTACAAGTTGGCATGTTTTCCTTCTCAGTGTTGATGATAGTTCACACTGAGACTGAATTTTCAAAATGCTGTGTTGTATTTACTATGTTCCATCTTAGAGAATATTTGAAGTCATTGGAAAAGCTCCTTATAGTTCTTTGTTTTATGTGCATGGAATTGAAGTCCTTGTTTTTTTTTGTTTTTTTTTTTTTTTTTTTTTTTTTTTTGTTTTTTTTTTTTTTTTTTTTTTTTTTTTTTTTTTTTTGCTTTTTAGGGCTGCACCTGTGGCATATGGAACTTCCCAGGCTACTGGTTGAATTGGATCTGCAGCTGCCAGCCACAGCCACAGCCACAGCCACAGCAGTGTAGGATCTGAGCTGTGTCTGTGGCAACCCTGAATCTTAAACCAACTGAGCAAGACCAGGGATTGAACTTGCATCCTTACGGAGACTATGTTGGGTTATTAACCTGCTGAGCCATGAGAGGTATTCCCTAAGTCCTCATCCTTGAAGTGTCATAAGTGGTGAAACACAAACTAGACCAGAAGTCTTTTCTCATCTACCTGAGTATTATTTTCATTAGTCCCTTGGATTTCCTTCTATTGTATATGTTTTGTGAAATAAGGTGTTCTTTTATGTCCAATATGGAGAGTCCAAAAATTCAGGTGATTTCATATAGATTTAAGCACTGAGTAAACAGTAATTATTGAGCAGATTCTGAGTTCCAAAGAGAAGTAAGCCCTTGAGATGCTTCTGAGAGTAAGAGAGTAGACTCACAAGTGCAAAGAATATAAGGCTGACTAATGTGTTCATTGGGAGAGGTATTGATTGTAAGGGTATTTTAGCTTTGACATTGACCACCTTATTGATTAATAAGATTGGTTCAGTTGACCTGGCTAGCTAGCTATATATCCCTTTTTGCCTTTACCTCTCTGCCAGTGTATCTTTAGAAGCTTTATCACAGAGAACAAATTTTTCAGGTGGGAAAAAGCTGTTTATTAGCCAAGATATAATGTCATTATGAACAAACTATTGTGGGGAAAAGCTACAAGGAGGAGGGGTTATTTGAAAAATCCTTGAAGGATGAACACTATTTCAACAGTGAAGGATAAAGGTAGGTGTAAGAAAAATATTCCATGAACAAGGAACAGCATTGGCTTGATGGTAACATACAAAAGGTGTTGGAGCAGGTGAAATTATTAGAGATGACAGGATATAATGACAGAAGTGAGAATTAAAGGGGTGGGAACATCCTTCCCTTAAAAAGTGAACTCAGGGAGTTCCTGCTGCGGTGCAATGGGATTAAGAATCTGACTTCGGTGGTTTGGGTCACTGTGGAGGCATGGATTTGATTCCTGGCTCAGTACAGTGGGTTAAGGATCTGGCGTTGCTGCAGCTATGGCTTATGTTGCAGCTGTGGCTCAGTTTCATTCCCTGGCTTGGGAACTTCCATATGCCATGGGTGTGGCCAACGAAAAAAAGGAAACTCAGAATGTTTCAAATTTGAATGGATTTTGGAAGAATATGTTGCCAAGAATTCAACTGGAGAGATTATCAGTTAGTCACAGAGCTTGTGGGAAGCATGAGGAAGTATGGAGATTTTAAGAAAAAAAGAAAACTTGGAGGAATAAAAGATGAGAATAAGAATGTGCTCAGGGAATTCCCGTCGTGGCGCAGCGGTTAACGAATCCAACTAGGAACCATGAGGTTGTGGGTTCGATCCCTGGCCTTGCTCAGTGGCTTAACAATCCAGCGTTGCCATGAGCTGTGGTGTAGGTTGTGGACAACGCTCGGATCTTGCGTTGCTGTGGCTGTGGCGAAGGCCGGCAGCTGAGGCTCTGATTTGACCCCTAGCCTGGGAACCTTCATGTGCCGCGGGTGTGGCCCTAAAAAAAAAATTGTGCTCAGGAAAATAAGTGAGAAACATTAATTCTCAAACACAACCCGTGTGTCTGCCACTTGAGTAATTGAGTAAACCCATGAAACGGCATTACTTTATTCATTTCTTTAAGAACTGAGACTGCACTACAGTTTTAAGATGTTCCCCTTTGTGTAGTGAATTTTAGGACCCAAACAGCACTTTGATTTATCAGAGTAGAAAACATCAGTTCCACAATAGAATGAGACTGTCCATCCTCTTTTAAACACCTTCAGCTGAGTGTCCCAGAGAAAAACACATTCATCCTGAGAGCAGTGTATCACATTATGGTTGATGTTGTTTAGGGGATGATGGATTAAAATTAATCCAGAAAATGGTCCCTGATTTAGAGTAATACTGTGAAAATGAGTAGGCACTAGGCTTTATTTGGTTCAGAACAGCACATGCTCTTAAAACGGTGTTCTTTAAGGAACTGTTTCAATTAGTAGGGGGAAAAATCTGTTTAAATCTGGATCTACTAATAATCAACTATATTAAAAACACAGCCACACAAGGATTTTATTTCTCTAGGGCTCAGGCTTTCCTTGTGGTTAGTCATGTGCAAAACAGAATGAAAACTTCCACTGTCAATTTATGTTGACTCCCATCTGCTGTGAATGGTAACCCATGATCTCTTTTCCATTGGGTATTTTTGTTGTGCTCTCGTCGCTATTTTACAAAGAATCTGCAATCACTTATTCTGTGCGCCTCCCTCAGTTCTTGAAGAGAGACAACACTTGAAACTATAATGGCCAGATGATCTCAGGATGCAAGAATCCTTCAGATGTTTGCCGAGAACTATTGAAAGATCCTTCAGTTTGACAATAGCAGGAAATGTTAATTTTCAGCTCTTTTATAAATAGAGGGATGATCTGTAAAGGGAAAACTGTTGTCACAGCAAATGTACACTTGAGTGATTCAAACCTAATTAGTGGTTATATGATTCACTTTGAATATATTTACTGTAACAACTGGTAAACTGCTTTTCAAATTCAGCTGTTGAATCTGCTCTTTTTTTTTTAACAAGACAGTTTAGAAAATTTTCCTTTTTTCTTACCAAACTTACACCTTCGTCCTTCATATATGTTCTATGATCAATGATTAACTGCCTCTGTCTTCTTTCTGTTCCCATTCTACCCCTCCCTGCACAATTCCCAAAATATTTACTAGAATAAAATATATTAGCATTATCCACTTGTTTTCAGCGGCATGAGGATGTGAATATTATCTGTTCAAGGTGTATAGAAGTAGAGGGTTATTTAATTATGAAAAATAAAGTCATATTCCTCAAAAGACTCTATGAGCTAGGTGTTCAAGGCAGTGATGTATGTTCCATCTTCTCATTTTGTTAAATAGTTGACTGGGTATAACTGAGAAAAGAGAAATTCAAGCAGAGTGATGATTTAGTGACTCTAACTGAAAGCAATTTACAATATGGTTAATTAAAAGAAATCTTTATATAAAGCAGACATAATTTATATTTTGGATATACCACAAATTTATTTTGGGGGAATCATTCTCAAAACCAAGTACTCTTGAAAGACCCCAGAGGGTGTCTTTCGTCGGAGAGACCCTCCTCCAAGGACCAGTCGAGACCACCAGTGCGGATGCAATCAGCAAGAGGCTTTATTCGAATACACGGGTACCTGGGGCGACAAGTCTTTCGGTGGACTTGCGCGCCCCGGCCTGGGTGAAAAGGGGTTTATATAAGGCAGGGGAGCAGAAGCGAGAGTACAGAAGCGAGATGCATGGTTACAAGGATCTCATTGGCTCATTTAAATGGGGCTGTCGCGATTGGTGGATATCGTCTGGGCTGATTTGTTCAAGGTTGCCTAAGACTCCTCCTG
>PVHT020004020.1:43566139-43593845 GCA_004024745.2 Catagonus wagneri | reverse complement strand
GTTATTTTATCTTAGCCAGATGCTCTGGCTCTGTTTTGACAGAGGCTTAGGTCTTTATCTTATCTTAGCCAGATGCTCTGGCCCGGGGTTATAGTCTGGAATTTAGGGCCCTTTTTCCTGGGAGGTTACTAAAATGGCATTCCTTTTGGCTAAAGCAGCTTAACAGGAAGTGGTTTAGTAAGGACGGGGGTCTTTCACTCTAAAATTCGGGTAATATATGCTTTAAATCAGCAGTAGTAGGAAGAAAATTCTCCCATTCTTCTGCATATGCTTTCAAAAAATCTAATTATAAAAATAGCAAGTTTGTGGCAGATATTTTGGAAAATGTAGAAGCATATAAGGAAAAAGAAAAAACGTAATTCTACTACTTAAAATGTTTAGAAGTATTTTGTTTCCTAAATGTTTTCCAATCATTGCATGTGGAATTAAGAAGAAATAAGGAGTCACATTATCTACCTAATTTTGTAACTTCTTGAGAAAAGGTCTTTTCCAACTGCCTATTTGGATTTCTACATGCCTCACTCGGCTCTTTGAAAACCTGATTCCTCTTTCCAGAGATAGACATAGATCCACAAAGAATGCAGCTGTATCAAGGATATGCCAGCATGCATTTTCCTAGACATGTGAGATGCCTCTTGAAAACAGTTACTGTCAACAATTGATTTATGAAGGTTTAGATATTAAAAATGAACAGTATTAAAATAAACACAGGAGTTCCTGTTATGGCTCAGTGGTAATGAACCCGACTAGTATCCATGAGTATGTGGGTTTCATCCCTGGCCTTGCTCAGTGAGTTAAGGATCCCGTGTTGCCCTGAGTTGCTGTGTAGGTTGCAGACATGGCTCAGATCCTATGTTGCTGTGGCTGTGGCGTAGGCCGGTAGCTATAATTCTGATTCGATCCCTAGCCTGGGAACCTCCATATGCTGCAGATGTGGCCCTAAAAAGAAGAAAAAAAAGAATAAATAAAAATAAACACAACTTTAATGCGTAGTTTAGGAGGGATAGTTGAGGAAGCAAAGTTTCTAGAAGGTCCGTAGGCTAGTGAGGGCGGAGTCCCTGAGAGGTGGCTTAAAGCCTCAGTCATCAAGGTAGTGAGGGAGGACAGAATGAGCTGATTGGAAAGATTTCACCTCTCCTTCTGCGTGAAGAAGAACAGAACTGTTTCTTTTTCCGTTCGTGCTTAGGTACCACTAGGGAACCAACAGGCTCTCTAAGCTGGGTTTAAGTACAGTGTGAATAAGGGTAAGCTCTTGATTTTTGGCATCCATTTGAGCCAGTTAGCTTCATACAGAAAAACAAATGAAACCAAACAACTGCCCCACCCCCCCTGCTTTGGCTGCAAACAATTCTTCCCTGATGAGGTCAGTCACATCACTTCATTTTCTCTTTGAAATGCAACTAAAGAAATGAAAAAAAGGATCACACTGACAGCAAAGAGAAAATTACTTTACATAGCGGGTGGATAATGTACTGTGAGGTCATGTTCTTAAATACCATGGCTGGAATCCTTTTTTCAAAAAAATTTTTATAAGGCTGAATGATTTTATTACCACTAATAACCCTTGCGGCTCTGAAGGCTGAAATAACCTGGGTAATCAAAATTTATGCTTTAAGATGAAAGGTGATTATCTGCAGATGAGAGGAAGGAAACTCCTCTCTCCCCAGCGCTCTCTGCTAGCTCCACTGTGAGAGAATAACTGTGTGGAGCTGTTGGCTAAGGTCCTGTGGTGGAGGTTGGGTCGGCCCTTCTTTCAAAGATCATATTTCAGTGGCTGGAGGCCACGGATGATGAGGCCCGTGAGTGAATAATCTGAAAGTCTTTACTCAGAGAAAAAGGATCACTTGGAGATACTGCAGAGGAGGGGAAGTTTGATAGCAAGAGGTCTGCCCTCCCCTTTGAGGAGTTTCTTCTTCAAACTATTGAGTTTTATTTTGTAATATATTTATTTTAAACTAAAACAGCCCTTTATGATGGCCACTGTATTTGTTCCGCTATAGTGGGTCATAGTGTTTTTGAGAGTTCCTCCTTCCTCATGCTCAAGATGGGGGGCTTGGGGGTGATTTAAATGTGGAGCTGGGAAGAAGAGGATGGAAAATGTGCTGAGTTTAGTTTTGGTCGATGAAAGGTAGGACTTGTTGTTATCAGGCAGATGTGAACGGATTCTATTTGTGAATTTCTCCCAGAGAATTAAAGGAAAATTATTCAAGGCAGAGGTAACTGATTATAAAGTATGTGAAATTTCTCCGTAACTTGTGGTGGAAGAAACACAGGTTACTTTTTTTTTTTCCTAAATCTGATGAAATTGTGTGTAGAGCCCCTACACATGAGAGTGGCAAGAAACTAAACTCATTGGATTACAATAATCCTTCCAAAAGTGGACTTGTCCTGTCTCAGTGGTCTTACACAGTTTAGAAAGGTAATCTCTAAAAATTCTGTGCATATAGTATTCTATCCATATGTTTATTATAAAACATGCAAAAATAGAAATACAATTTAAATAACTTTAAAAGCATTTTAATTTTAACATTAATGTAGTAGACTTTTGTCATTATCATTATTTATAATTTTTGTGTGAACAAAACTTGATTGTGTGCTTTATAATTTTGAAAAATCTTGGTTGTATCATTGATTCAGATGTTGGTCCGGTATATTTTCACACTTGGTTTTATTGAAAACTAAGCTGAAAAGAATACCTAATAAAGAGAAGTAGATTCAGATGGATGAGGTGAAAAATTGACTCCATTGGTGAAATTACAACTTTTTCATTTCCAGTAATAGAAAAGTTTTGTTGAAATTCATCTGGTACATTTCCATTTTCCATGATGTCAGTGAGTTAGCGGTCTTACATATTAACACAAAGGTTATCTTTTTATCTTTTGTTACGTTTTTTTACTAAAGGGTTCTAATCCTGTGAAACTCTTTGTGTAGATGATTTTAAAACAGCCTAGAAAATTAGGTTCCTAAGGTTTTAAAGTGTAAGGCATGGAGATTTTTTTAAAAAATAGATAATATGCTCATTTAATTTCAGCAGCAAAGTCACATGTTTCCATTTACAAACGTCTGTTTTCAAAATGCTCTCTCTATAGCTCAAGATTCTTTCAGAATGTAGTCATTTTTTTTCCCCCACTCACTTTTAAAATGTCACCTTTACCTTGAGGGAGCAAGTAAGTGTTTATTTTTTTGAAAATACCTTCTAGCTTATTTCTGACATTCACTTGTTATCATAGGGAAGGTAAACAAATCTGAAACGTGTTTTTTTTTTTTTGGTGAAAAAAAAAGACTTTAAATTTGACAGTACTTTTAAACACTTTGCCACTAGATAGCATTAAATAAAAGCTGATCATACCCCATCTCATTCAGTGGCACTGCAGGTTTATTAGAAATCATGTAATCCCATAAACTGATGCATGGAAGCTTCAGTACATAGCAATATGTGGAAAGCTGGTAAAAGCCTAAGCAATTATTGTTTCCCCTCTGAGTGCTAGACCCACTGCTTTGGGCTCAGGTTAGCTAATACCCTTCCCCATGTAGGAGAGTCTGATAAATGGACTATGTCTAAGTTCTCTTTTTAAAAAAATAAAATTGTCCCTAAATACGAATTTGACCCTTAGTTGTAACTATAAGTATATTTATATCTTGGAAATGACTAGTGTATACTCCCCTGACCTTGGACCCACACTGACACCAGGGGACAATGTTAAGCCCTTGAGATTTTCCTGCTTCTGTTCCTGTCTAGAACCTGGCAATATTTCATGAAGCCATGGCTTGGCTACCCATTGTCCAGCCTCCATACACACAGATACTCGTGTTTGAGGTCCAGGTCCAGCTACCTTAATGCTGACCTGCAAGGAAATGCAATAACTGTTCTCTAGACCCACTAAACATTCTGCTAGGGAATTTTTTGTTTGCCATCCACCTGAGGTTTTTATGCAATTTCAGGTGATTCACCAAAAGATTCTAGACCCCCCAGCTTCCAACTGATCAGGAATTTTGGATGTTCTGTGTGTGTGTGTGTGTGTGTGTGTGTGTGTGTGTGTGGTGGGGGTGGGGGATGGGTAAGGAGGGGGTAAGCCTGTGTGGTCAATTTGAAAGGTCTGGGGAAGTTTCATCTATCTCCACCAAAAAGCCCACCATTTAAAGTCAGGCAGATTTGCATTTGAATCCTAGGTCCACTGCCTACTTAGATGAGTGACCTCAACTGCTTGAAACTCAGTTTCCTCTTCTGTAAATTAGGCATAAATGTCTTATTTTTCAGAGCTGGTACAAGGATTAAAAATAATGTATGTAAAGTGCTTAGTACGCGACCTACATATTCAATAAAGAGTAGCTTTCAACTCATTTTCTCCTCCTCCTGCTTCTCTCTAATCCCCTTCTGGGTATTTGGAAAGGACAGGAGAATATTATAGACAGCATGTTTGTGTCTCCTTGAAATTCCTTTGGGAGGAGATGAGGGTTAGATTAAGTCATGAGAGTGGGGCCCTCATCATGGATTTAATGCCTTTATAAAAAGAGGAAGAAACAAAATTTCTTTGTCTCTCTCTTCCCCCCTTCTCCTACCATGTGAGGATATAACAAGAAGGTGGCAAGCAGTCTGAAAAACAGGGAGGGGCCTTTTATGTTTGATAAACAGGACATAATTATTTCAGAGGAGTAAGGCTGGGGACTCAGAATGTCTGGATTTGGATCCCAGCTCTGAAACTTGCTGTGTATTATCTTGGAGCAGTCATTTAATCTCTCAGAGGTTTTTTCTTCATCTACAAAGTGGGTTTAATTAGTTTCTTAGAGTTATCATGAAAATTGAATGAACAATTCGCACAAAGTTATTAACAATAATAGTATCAGAGGTTGATGCTATTACTCAAGGGATTTTACATGATGTGGAAAAGACACTGTTTTTCCTCTCAAGGATTTTATGACCAGAAAGAACTACTCTTTTTGCTTAAAGAATCATGCTAAAAGCAGTAAGAGTATCATCCTCGGACTGCATTGTCTGTACTTAATGACAAAATACTCGTGTGTTTTGAAGTTTTTTATCACTGTCTCCTGTGTCAGTGTCTTTTTATACCTTATTTGCATTTGCCTTCAGTGTGCTTTTTTCTCGTATAACATCTTTCTTGTTTGTTGCTTTTTTTTTCATTTGACAACCTTAAGTTTGCTATGGAGCAGCATGTCAAATAATTTGGAAATGGAATTTATTCTTGGGATGATCATATCCTACTTATTTCATTAAATAAAAATGAGAAATTCAAATACCAGGACAAACAATTACTTTAGGGTTTGTATCCATAAAGTTCTTTTCAATCCTTGTTATTTTCAAAGATAACAAATGAGTAGAAAAAGAGAAAAAGGAAAATACATTGAATTTTTTTCTTAAAATTTTAGATCTTGGTTACAAATACATTAGTTATATTACTGATAAGATAATATAATATTTTCAGCTAATGATGTAAAAATAAATCACAGTGCTGAACTTATAATTGCAACGTTTTTATATAGTTCTTTTATGTGAATATTTTCGTAAAGTGAGAACATTTATTCAACTTATTCTATCTGAGGGTATTTAATCTGTTATAAATATATACAGACTCCCTGGGAACAGACTTTGAATCCAGCAGTATCAACTCAAATTTCAGACTCATGAAAAAGTTATGTTAGCAATTGCAACATATATTCCTTGTAGGTTCATAGGCTTCATCACACCAGCACAAAATGCATAATTTGAAAAGATCTCCTTTTTTTGTTTATCTCTTTTTTTTTTGACAAGGGTGGGGAGGAATAAAAAGTCTTGGTTTCTATTGAGAATGACAAAGAGCCTGGATTACTTTCCATAATATTATACCTGTTATTTCTGAATTGGTTATCGTATTTTCTCCTAAAAAATGTATTTGTCTTTTAACTTTAAAGAGAAGAAATGATTATAGTTGGAATGAAAGAAAATCTTTAAGATTCTAAGCAATTCCTAAACTGAAAAAAAAAAACATATCCATTGAGAGGAAGACGTTTTGCTGTTTCCCAAGGGATCTTACATGAATGGAAAAGACATTGTTCCTCATCTCAAGGAATTTATGACCTAAAGGGAAATTAAGAAAATGTGTGACTACCGCTGAAATGCTTAAGCTGCATTTTGCTATAGCATTTCCACCTTGCGCTTTTTTTGTACAGAAGAACACCCAATGTGAGTAGTAATTATTTTTAAAGTTCCTCTTTGAGGGAGAATTAGCATTAAGGAAAATATCAAAATATGACTTTGGAGATGAGCAGAGAAGAACAGGATAAGGAAAGTTTCTGATCATGCCTATTTTTTGGCAATGGGGAAAAAGCTGGTTATTGAAAACATACAGGAGGACAAGTTCACTTTATGAATCACAGAGAACATTTGTTTCAATATCCAGTCCCCACGTCCAGTTTCCTTGAATCAGAAATATTATCCTCACCCCAGAGTTTAGTCTTGATTATCCATTGTCAATATTCTTCCCAATAGAAAAATTTCCTGTGTTTACATGGCTATTATTTAATTGTTCATTAGCTCCTTTCAGAGAAGGCAAACTGTATGTATGTAAGGGCTAATAAGCTTTAAGTGTGTTTATTAATGTTTGTCTAGATATTGCCTGTTTTATAGATAAACTAAAATTGAAAGAAAGAACTTAGGAGTAAGTCAAATCTGTAATATTAATCTTATCTTATTTTGAAATGATCCACGGATTTTTAAAAATCGAATTGGTTTGATGAAAGTGAAAGTTTTGGCAGCATATTTAGAGGTTAACTTTTTGAATGACACTATAGAAAAAAGAGTATAAATTGGAAATAACATTTTCTCTGTTGCATCCACTGTTTTCCAACATTTCACCAAGGAGTATAAAACTCCTTGGGAAATATTTTACAATCTCCCTTTTCCTGTGTAACTATATTTTATTATTAGTATAAATATAAATAACATCCTTTCAATTCTTTCTTCACCAGTGTTTAGAATTTAATATTTTAGTTAAGATCTCTGTAACATTGATATGGAAAGGAATTTCAGTCAACTTGGAATGGTATAAAGAGGCAAAATTTTTTGGAAATCCTAGAATCATTATTTGCTAGGGTTTATTGTTCATTTACCTCCTATTTCACATTGGATTCCAGAAAAAAATGGTACAAGGATGTTCCCTTTTTTCCCTTCTGTCTTTATTGAGATATTACTGACATAACTTTGTGTTAGTTTAAGGTGTACATATATATTACATTATGATTACCACTGTAGCATTAGCTAACACCCCCAACATATTACATATTACCATTTATTTTTTTATAGTGAGAACATTTAATATTTATTCTTTTAGCAGTTTTCAAGTATACAGTAAGTATTGTTAATTATTATCATAGTACTGTGTATTAAACCCCCAGAACTTATTCATCTCCTGACTGAAAATTTGTATACTTGACCAGCATCTACCTAATTGCCCCCCTGCCCCAGCTCCTGGTAATGACCATTCTTCTCTTTATTTCTATGAATTCATCTTTTTTATTATTAAAATTTTTAAAAATTTTGGTCTCACCCATGGCATGCAGAAGTTCCTCGGCCAGATATAGAACCTATATCACAGCAGTGACACAAGCCACTGAAGTGACAACACTGGATCCTTAATCTGCTCCACCATGAGAGAACTCTGAGTTCACTCTTTTTTTTTTTTTCTAATTACATATATAAGTGATATTACACATTCCTTTTCTTTCTCTGACTTACTTCCCATAGCATCATGTCCTCAAGGTCCATCCATGTTGTTCCAATGACAGGATTCCCTTCTTTATCATGGCTAAATAATACTCCACCATGTATGTATATATCTCATGTCTTTAACCATTTATCCATTGATGGACCCTTAGGCTGTTTCTCTGTCTTGGCTACTATTAACACTGCTACAGTGAACATGGGAATACATCTCTTTTTGATTTTATTTCCTTTGGATATATACTCAGAAGTGAGATTTTTGGATCATATGGTAGTTCGGTTTTTAATTTTGTAAGGAAACTCCATACTGTTTTTCATTGTAGCTGTACCACTTTACATTTCCACCAACATGTACAATTCCACAAAAGGATAGTCTTACCAGGTGAATGCTTCTCCAATCTTGAATAAACTGTCTTCCAGGAATGTGTCTCATTTTTTGCCCTTGGAAGAACAGTGGCAATGAAAGTCTTAGGTCCCCTTTGCCTCTAACTTATAGGAATCTCAGAACATCTCCCAAGTAGCCGGTCCTCTCCTTTTCCCTCTATCTCTCCACTGTTAA
This sequence comes from Catagonus wagneri, assembly GCA_004024745.2. Taxonomy (NCBI): domain Eukaryota; kingdom Metazoa; phylum Chordata; class Mammalia; order Artiodactyla; family Tayassuidae; genus Catagonus; species Catagonus wagneri. Next base: position 43,585,572 of record PVHT020004020.1, on the reverse strand, counting down.
ATGTAGCATTCAAGTGTTTGTGTGTTGGTGGAGTAGTGGTATTGGGAAGGGAGTGGATGACATGCCAGTGAGGAGACCATAATAGTGTCTATAAGAGAATATAAAACAAGAAGTAATAGATTTTCAGAGTCCAGAGTCTAACTGCAACTGTGTCTCTAGCTCCATTGTTCTTCATGATATAGCTTTTTTCATGGTCTGAGAAACTGTTCAAGTTTTTAGTGGAATGTCCCAATATAATGTGAATATGAGGCATGGACTAAGTATGTCCTGATTAATTACTGTTACCAGGCTTTTGTAGTTTTGATGTTACAACAGGAAGGATTATCATCATCTGTTTAACCATATTTTTATTTCCATGCTGTTAATGATGCCAGGGCAATAGAAATTAAAGTGAACCTCGCAAAGGATATTCAATAATTAAAGTGAAAACATCCTAAGGAGTAATATAGATACAAAGCAAAATGAGTAAATAAGATGTATTTAATAAATAATTTATTACAGCAGATTCCATTGTCCTTGCAAAACAAAATTAATAGGATGTAATTAACTTCAATCTATTATTTTAAGTGTTTTCTCTTGAAAGTCACCAGAGTATTGTCTTGAGCAAAATATATAAATATTAGGTAGCATTTTCTGTCCCTAGAGTTATGATTTTCCCTTTTGCTTTAGTACTCACAAAATTCTATTTCAGTATAGAATACAAACGGTAGGTTAATTTTTGAAAATAATGTTATTGAATATAGAAGTTGTCATTTTGTGGGCAAAATTTCTTTTCCTGAGACTATTCTCTATTGAAAAAAGGATCCAATTGTGAAGTAGATTTTCTTGTGTGGGTGCATAAACGCACTCATGCACGTATATGCACGCATGTGTGTGTTTGTATATGTAACATAGGTGTGTTTTGTCCACATATTTCCCACACTTCCAGGATTCTGAATCACTTTGTCCATGGAACCAAAATAATTTTGATTCAAATTTTGTCTAAAATGTGGAAGGTCCAGCAGCTGTAGGCATTTGGAGTGAAGAGTCATCTCTAGTTGTGAGTCTTACTTTTACTGATGCAAGAACTGCACTATCTGATTTGTCTCTGTGTATAGGCTGCTGGGCACCTCTTCAATCCTTACCCTCCATAATTTATTACTAACTTAAGCCAATAGTGTAAGCATACTTTATTGAAGATTTTCAAGATATATTTAGTTAGGATATAGGTTTGGATATGTATAAGAGACCTATATTAAGTGTCATAAGTATCATAAAAGTTCATTTCTCTCTTTTTCTTTTTATACTCACATCTGTGGCATATGTGTGTCCCCAGGCTAGGGATCCAACTGGAGCTGCAGCTGTAGACCTACACCACAGCCAAAGCAACAGTGAATCTGAACCACATCTGTGATATACACTATAGCTTCCAGCAATGCTGGATTCTTAACCCACTGAGCGAGGCAAGGGGTCAAACCCGTTTCTTCACTGACACTTTGTTGTGTTCTTAACTTGCTGAGCCATTTTTCTTGTTTTGTAACATTCTGGAGGCTGAAGGCCTAAGCCTGGCATGTTTGTTCCATGTCAAAACGTCATCCAGGGACCCAGTTTCCTTCACTCTTGTGACTCCACCATCTATAATGTGTTAGCCTTATTGTTGTAGTCGAAGATAACCTACTTTTACATCCCCCTCCTGGGCATCAGAATAGAGGGATGAAATACCTTCCTTTCAAGTTATATTTCAAAATTACGTATTTTGTTTCCCCTCAAGCTCTATTGGCTCTAAGCTAGGCCCATGGCTGTACCAAGCTGCAAGTAAAACTGGGAAATATTTCTTCTGGGTGGCCATTTTATCCAGCAGCTGCAGAATACACAGTTATCTCATGCACACACAAAACATTCTTCAGGATAGACTTTAGGTCACAAAACAAGGCTTAACAAATTTAAGGTTGAAATCACATGAATTATATTTTCCAACCACAGTGATATAAATCCAGAGATCAATAACAGGAAAAAAACTGAAATATTCATAAATATGTGGGAATTATACAATAAGTTCCCAAAGAACCAATGGGTCAAAGAAGAAATCTAAAGAGAAATAAAAATACTTTGAAACAAATAAAAATGGAAGCAGAACATACCAGAACTTATGGGCTGCAGCAAAAACTGTTCAAAGAGGGAAGTTTTTAGTGATAAATGCCTATATTAAAAAATAAAAAAGATCTCTGGAGTTCCCATTGTGGCGCAGTGGAAACAAATCCACCTAGGAACCATGAGGTTGTGGGTTCGATCCCTGGCCTCACTCAGTGGGCTAAGGATCTGGCGTTGCCATGAGTTGTGGTGTAGGTCACAGATGTGGCTCGAATGTGGTGTGGCTGTGGCTGTGGCCAGCAGCTACAGCTCCAATTAGACCCTTATCTGGGAACCTCCATATGCCATGGGAGGGACCCTAAAAAAAAAAAAGACAAAATTAAAAAAAAGTGAAACTAAGAAAGATCTCAATACACAACTTAAGTTTACACCTCAAGGAATTAGAGAAATAAAAAATAAATCCCAAAGTTCACAGAAAGAAGATGATAACAAATGAAGTAGAGAACAAAAATAATAGAAAAGAATTCCCTGATAGCCTAGTGTTTATGGATTCATCATTGTCACTGCTGTGGCTTGGGTTTAATCCCTGACCTGGAAACTTCTGCATGCCATGGGTATGGCAAAAAAAAAAAATCAACAAAACTGGGTTGATTTTTAAACATGTAAATAAAACTGGCAAACATTTAGTTAGACTTCTTGAGAAAAAAGGGAAAGGGGACTTGAATAAATAAAATAAAAATCAAGAGGAGGTGCTATAACTGATCCCACAAAAATACAAAGGATTATGAGACTCCTATGAGGAATTATACACAAGCAAATTGGACAGTCTAGAAGAAAATGGATAAATTCCTAGAAACCCACAACTGACCAAAATGGATTCATGAAGAAATGGAAAATCTGAATGGACCAAAAATGAATATTAAATCAATAATCAAAACCCTCCCAAATAAGAAAAGCTCAGGACCAGATGGTAAATTCTATTATGCATTTAAAGAAGAATTAACACAAATCTTTCTCAGACTTTTCTTAAAAAAATTGAAAAGAAAGGAACACTCCCAAATTCATGTAAGAGGCCAGCATTACTCTGATATTAAAGCTAGGTAAAGATACTATAGGCCAGTATCCCTGATAAATATAGGTATAAAAATTCTCAACAAAATACTAGCAAACCAAATTCAACAATATGATAGAAGGATCATATAACACAATAAACTAGGATTTATCACTGGGATGCAACGATTGTCCCAACATGTGCAAATTGATGATACATAACATTAACAAAATGAAGGTTAAAAATCATATGTTCATCTCAACAGACACAGAGCATTTGACATAATTCAACATCCTTTCATTATTAAAAAAAAAAAAAAAAACCTGTCCACACAATGGGCTTAAAAGGAATATACCACAACATAATAAAGACCATATATGACAGACTCACATCTAACATCATACTCAATAGTGAAAGACTGAAAGCTTTTGTCTATGATTAGGAGAAGGACAAGGGTTCTCGCTATCACCATTCTTAATTAGCATACTACTGAAAGTCCTGGCCAGAGCAATTAGGCACAAACACACACACACACACACACACACACACACACACACACAAACACTAAATAAAAGGCATCTGTGGAGTTCCCAACCTGGTTCAGTAGTAATGAACCTGATTAGTATCCATGAGGAGGCAGGTTCGATCTCTGGCCTCGCTCAGTGGGTCAAGGATCAAATGTTGCCATGAGCTGTGGTGTAGGTCACAGATGCATCTCAGATTCTGCATTGCTGTGGCTGTGGCTTATGCTGGCAGCTGCAGCTCTGATTCAACCCCTAGCCTGGGAAATTCCATATGCTTCACCTGTGGCCCTAAAAAGCAAAAAACGAACAGGCATCTATATAGAAAAGGAAGAAGTAACATTGTCTTTATTTTTGGATAACCTAATATTATACATAGAAAAATCTTAAGGAATACCCCACTACTATACACACATACACACAAAATTGATAGAACTAAGAAATGAATTCAGTATAAGGATACAAAATCAATATAAAAATCACATGCATTTCAATGCACTAACATGTATCAGGAAGAGAAATTAATACTATTCACAATAGTATAAAAAAAAACAATAAAACACTTAATAAATTTAAGGAATTGAAGACATTGATGATTTTTCTGACATTGATAAAAGAAATTTTGAAATAATAAATAAATGGAAAGATACCCTGTAGTTAATGGATTGGAAGAGTTACTACTGTTTAAGTGTTCATACTACCCAAAGTCAATGTAATTCCAATAAAAATTCCAGTGCTATTTTTCACAGAAATAGAACAAACAATCTACATTTATAGGAAATCACAAGAGACCTTGAATAGCCAAAGTAATCTTGATGATAAGCAAAGGCATCACACCTCCTGATCTAAAATTATATTACAAAGCTATTGTAATCAAAACAGTATGGTGTTGGCATAAAGACAGACACGTAGATCAATGAAACAGAGTAGAGAGCCCAGAAAGAAACCTTCACATATTTGGTCAACTAATACTTGACAAGAGACTGAGAACCCTACATAGGGAAAGAACAATCAACAAAATAAAAAGGCAGCCTATGGATTGGTAGACAGTATTTGCAAACCATATATCTGATAAGGGGCTAACATCTAAAATATACAAGGAACCCATACTACTTTATAGAAAAATGTGGGCATTTCTGTCATGCTTCAGTGGAAATGAATCTGATTAGCGTCCACGAGGATGCAGGTTCAATCCCTGGCCTGGCTCAGTGGGTTAAGGATCTAGCATTGTTGTGAGCTGTGGTGTAGGCTGCAGACAGAAAACTCTCTCAGTGACTGTTGTCATCCACTTCCCATAGTTACAGTAATGCCCCAATTCTACAGTATACTTGATAGGTTCCTAAGAAATTTTGCATATATGTGCTTATTAACCTTTATAATAACTCCTGATATTTGCCAGAGCTAACATTATATTTACCTTAAAGATGAGGAAACTGAGGTTAGGGATGCTTAAGTCCCGTTTCTAAATATTGTGATAAAAATGAGGTGAAGGTGAATCAAGAATTCTTACTTTCTGATACCTGGCTTAGGGCACTTCATGTTCTCGTATGTCTTTTGAGAACTGTGAATAGTTTAAATAGATAATTTATTGTGAAATCTCAGCACTCAGGTCCTCAAGAAGTATTTGAAAATTGTTAAAAACTCATTTCAGTTTCCTGAGAAGTAAACATTATTGTGCTGTTTTATAAAAAGAAAAAAGATTCAGATTCAATCCATCGTGGTAATGTTGTCAGTTCTAAATTGTGTTTCTTGTCTTTGTTATTTCCCAGTTTGATACTCCATTGACTAGAATTTTATATGTTCATTGTTATTCTCTGCTGTGATTCTAGATGTAGGACCTTCCTTGACATGAGGAATCATTTTAAGCACAGAGTGAGTGCCTCGTGCGTAAGAACAATTGTCAATAAACCAGAGAAGAGAAATTGATTCTTCACATATGATAATTATGAGAGGAATGCCTGATCTATAACAAATAATGTGAATATTCATAAGAATTTAAAAATAAAACTTATGCATGTATATGGCAAAAAATAAAAACTGAGGGATGAAGAAGTGATGTCATGGTCTGCATTTCCCTTGTAAGTTGATTCCTAGATAAAGACCTCTGGGAAAGTAGTGTATTTGTGAGCTGATTGTTCAGAGAAGGAAATGAATGGGAAGAATTAAAAAGGAAAGAAGGAATCCCTTTGTGGCACTGTGGATTAAGGATCTGACATTTTTAATGCAGCAGCTTGGGTTTCTGCTCCATTGTGGGTTTGGTCCCTAGCCCTGGAATGCCTATGTGCTGCAGGCACAAAAAAAGGAAAGAAAAAGTTACTGTTAAAGGGTATTATTTTATTGACTTGGTCCCCACTGTGGGCAAATGCAGCTCCATCACACAGAGATCTTGAGAATGTGTAGAATGCTTATCAGAATGATCTGTCCAAGGATTGCCCCGAGAAGCATTTGGCCACTGAATTCCATACTCTGTAGACCACACATCAGTGTGTGAGAGAGCCTTATGTGGGTCTAGTGTTCTGCAGCAGCATTATAGGTGCTCTGAAGTGTAGAGAGAAAGCCTTGGAGGTGGTGTGCTCTTAAGGAGCTCTCAGTATGAAATGAGTTGAGGCCTATAGAGAATGATCCCCATGGCTTGGCCATAAACAAAGGTAAAACCAAGAATGTATTGCGCTTTGCAGAAGAGGTATTTGATGCAGTAGCTTGAAAATAAGAGCAATATTCCCCATTTGGCTGTTTTGGTCTTTAGTCTTAAGGTAGGTGAAATATCATATAACTCTAAAGAATATAAATATTTCACTCTTTCTTAGTATATCAGCTTTAGGCAAAATTTCCACTCTTGAAGTTGTCATTATTTTCAGTTTTTTATTGGTTATGCTGTAGTTTAAAATAATACACTCAAAAGCATGATTTCTTACTAAGTTTCAACAGTTTATTCTGAATTCTTAGCAAGTTGAGATTTTTTTTCCTGTACTCTTGCCTTCAACTATCTCATTTAATTTGCCTCTAGCAGTTGACAGCTTTTATTTTTTACACTATCAAGGATAATAGCCTTTACATTGTTTTGTGTTCTTAATTAACTTTTCTGTGCTTTCTTTATTGCTTGATTCTACTAGTTGATAATAAATGACATTTAGTTATTTTCCTGTATAAATGTTTTTCTGTGCAAAGCTGAGTGATATGCTAGGATTATATTTTGCTCAATTGATCCAAAATCATGACCCCTCTAGAGTCTGAAAATAATGTTTCTAGCATTACAGTGAAAAGGAATTACCTTTCTAATGCACTGTCAGAATCTGCAAGTCACGACGGTGTACGTCACACCATCTGTGTGTTTGTGCATGCTCACTTGTTTATTTCCCTGGAGTTTCTAATTGCTTTTCATTTCTTCTTGTTGAAAGAAAAATAAAGCCTATTCACCGTATCACTTCCAGGCTCTTAAAATACATTCTATCTGCAGAATGGCCTTTATCTCATGAGTTTTCTTTTGAAGTTTTGTTGGTTTTCTGGATATAATTGTTTAGTACTTTTATTCCATTTTGAAGACTGTGAGATTATAGTCATTGCACTTCTACATAAGTTCTAGCATTTCTTGGATCTCACATCTTCCCTTTTTTGATTTTGACTGTTTGCTTGTTTCCATATGTTTAAGTAACTCAGAAAGTTTTGGCAAGAATACTGCTAAGTCTTTTATACATATGAAAATGCCTCTGCACTCATATTTGACTGATAGCACAGCTCATCTGGAAATCTAGCTTAAAATAATTTCCCTTAGTTCTTTGAAAGTACTCCTCTATTGTCTTCTTGCATAGAGTATTCTAAAAAGTCTAATGCCACCCCAGTTCTTGGTACGTTTGTTTTACTTTGTTTTGTATGTAATCTTCTCCCAAAGTCTACCCTGGAAAATTTAGCATCTTCTATTTCTTTATCATTGAATTTCTGATATTAAAAAAAAATCTTCCAATTCATTGGCTGAGAGCTGCTTTTTATATGATAGGATAATTGTTCATAAAATTATTTTTTGATCTTTGAAAATTTCCTTTTATATGGGCTGGAATCCATCGTGGCCTGGATCCTGTGTGCTCCTAATGTAAATACCATCTTACAAATGGCACAGAACCAAGAGAATTTCTGGGCTTGCCATTGTGAACTCCTTGTAGTCCTTATGTCAGTATATTTGATGCTTATTGTTGGAACGGCTTTGTCATAAAGATTTACGATTTTCAAGGGTTCTGGGACATTTTCTTTCATTTTTCATAAAAATATGATGCAGAGCCAACACCCACACCAGTAGTCTTAGCTTTCTCCAGTTGATTTATTCAATCCGTTTAGAGAAGATTTCTCTGATATATTTGCTTGAACTACAAATTACTGCAATGAAAATGGTGTAGGTTTTTCTTCTTTAAGACTACCTGAATTTTTCTTTTTTCTTTTTCTTTGTGGGGGAGGGAGAAGGCTGTGCCCATGGCATGCAGAAGTTCCCAGGCCAGGGATTGAACCTGCACCATAGCGGTAACCAGAGCCACAGCAGTGACAACACTGCTTAACCCTCTGAGCCATTAGGGAACACCTAGCTTACCTGTTTTAATACCTGCTTCTCACTTCTGCTTCTGAATTTGGGAATTCTAGAGAGAAGCAAGGAAACTAAACCTACTCTTATTGCAGTCTCCACCTAAGCATATTTCTAACTTCCTTTACTTTCTTTTCCACAGTTAACATTCTTTTTCTCAATTTCTATCTTCCAGAAATTTGTTGAATTCTCTAGAATGTTATGGTCTTCCTTCCCAAGTTAATCTCCACTTGCTTGGTATAATTCCCTGTTATATTCCTTGGAGGTTATTTTTATGGCCTCTCCTGAAGAAGCATATGTCCATTTTTAGTTTTGTTTACATTTCTTAATACAAACCTAATCCCTTTCTTCCCTCTACTTAATTTTATAATGGACAACACTGATTTCATGTGCATTTTCACCATATTCTTGATAATAGAGATATTGGTATTCACTCTCGAGAGAGAAATAGTTGTGAGGCTTATGAAAATAACCAATACCTAATTGTTTCTTTTTTTCATGCAAATTGTAGCGAAATACTTTTCACACCTCCTTCAGAAGATTTGATATCCTTTTAGAGTGTCTGGGAAAATTTTTGATTTATGAGCTCAGCGTAAAAGGAGAGAAAAATTTAAAATTAAATGGAAATGTTTTACCAAAGTTATTGTTATGTGCTAAGCCAGTTTTTCTGTCAGCTGGAAGTCTTGTGTAGATAATAAATCCCCATCCGTGATTTAGCATGTATAAAACACATCAATCCTTTTTATTATATTTTTTCAGCCTTGACATTTATGATAATTTCCCCATACCACTTAAAACTCTTTCTTTTATGATTGCATTATTAAAGTGGATTTTTTTTTTTTGCCCTTGTTGGCTTATCTCATTAGCATGTGTTTATCATATATTTTCAGGGTAATCACCCTTTTGGAATATGCATGCAACATTAAATGGATTCCCTAGTTTTAAAAGGTGTGAAGATAAAGCAGCGGCTTCCACCCCTCCCATCTCTAATCCCTTTCCCCTTGAAAGACTACAGAAGACATTTTGCTTTCTTGCCACTTGGGTCAACTGGATAATGGCAAGGATAATATGCCTCCGTACTGTGTGTCCACAGTTGGTCCTAGAAGGAAGAAGGAATGATGAGAACACATTTTCACAGGATTCTCATTTTCAGTGCCTCTGTTTATTGTCCATCAATCTGTCTCCTCGTTTCTGACTTAAAAAAGCACAGTATCCTAAGTGATGTTTGTATGTTAGGACAATCTCATGTCTTACCACCCTCTCCTAGAATGACAGTTTGATGTGAAAAAATTGTTTAGGAAGGGATTATTTTCGAGTTTCGAATATTAAGTAGAATGAAAGGTAAACTGCTATTTTGTTTGTGTCCAAATAATTAAAATGACCTTCTCCATTCATAAACTAATATATATGAAGCAGGGACTAATGCTTTTGCTGTCCTTAAAGATGGACATGAATCACTGGAAGATGTGGACCTGCCTTCTGAATTGTCAAAAGATGGCAAATGAACACCAATGTGATTTAACCACTGTATCTGTGTTGTACAGTACTACATTATTTACTGTCCATTGTCAATTTTCAGTATGTTTGGCATTTATCAGTTTCCCAGAATGTAAGGAATCAAAACTAAATTTTAATGCATTTTCTTTGTTTTTTCTTTTTAGTGTTTTTGTTGTTACTTTTTGTCGTTGCTGTTCTGTTAGAAATCTTGGATTATTATAGAGAATAATTTTGGCATGTAACATAGATTTTAACCATAATCCTGTTACAGTATTTGAAGAGTAGAATTTAAAAATAATGATCTAAGAGTTCTTACTGTGGTGAGGCAGGTAAAGGATCTGGCATCATCTCTGAGGCCCAGTGCAGTAGGCTAAGGATTTGGCAATGCCACAGCTGTGGTGTAGGTCACAGCTGCAGCTCGGATTATATCCCTGGCCAGAGAACTTCCATATGTCATGAGTGCAGCCAAAAAAGAAAAAAAAAAAAAGAGCTATACATTACGTAAGGATGAGGTAAGGATGAGAATAACTCCAATTTAAAATACTAGCCCGGGAGTTGCCATTACGGCTCAGCACAAACAAATCCTAATAGCATCCATGAGGGTATGGGTTCCATTCCTGGCCTCATTCAGTGGGTCAGGGATCGAGCACTGCTGTGAGCTGTGGCTCAGATCTTGTGTTGCTGTGGCTGTGGCATAGGCCAGCAGCTGTAGCTCAGATTCGACCCCTAGCCTGGGAACTTCCATATGCTGTGGGTGTGGCCCTACAAAGCAAATAAATAAATAAACAAATAAAAAACATTAGCCTTATTGGTTAGACAATATTTAATAATTAAATTCATTATAGTATTTCTAATTCTTGCAAAACTCCACTAATTTACTGGTCTTAAAAGGAAGATAAGAAGAGCGAGAGTGGCCTATTAAGTGTTCATTGAACAAATTTCTATTGAAGCCCTTCTCTGTTCTAGGCACTCTATTAGGTACTAGAAATATTATGGCAAAACCTGTATCTTACTGCAAAAACTTACACAGTGGAGCAGACAGATGAAATAAAAGTAGAGAGATAAATAAGAATAATCCCAAAATTGTAAATGAAACAAAGAGAAAAGCAATGGTTAATAATGACTACAGTGGTGATGGTGTAAACTGTTTTTCAGTAGAGTGATCTGGGAAAGGCTGTCTGAAAAAATTAGATTTAAGCTGAGATTTAACTGAGAAAAGAGTTGGCTTGCCAGAGGCATATGCAAAGGCTGGGAGGTAGGGCTGGATTTGAAATTTTGGATTTATCAGAAGCTGTTTGGGCCAGTATCCATGAGCAGAAGGGGAGGGGAGGAATTCCTGAAGCAGTTGGATATACAATGGCCAGATCATATACAAAAATAAAACTTTGACCCCATAACCTGCAGCAATCTGCCCAGGAAACCAATCCCTTATCTATAATAAACAACCCAAGAAGTCAGCCTGCTATAAATCAGACTTGCAGGAAGCCTGATTGCTATCTCTAGTGACAATCCAGGAAGCCAAATGATAACTTCTGTAACAATCGGCCCCAAATGGCCAGGACTTGATTAATTACTGACAGCTTAAAAAAAAAAAAAATCCCCCCTTCTGGAGTTCCCTATGTGGCTTAACAGTTTATGAACCCAACTAGTATCCATGAGGACGCAGGTTCAATCCCTGGCCTTGCTCAGTGGGTCAGGGATCCCGGATTGCCATGAGCTGTAGTGTAGGTTGCAGACAGAGCTCCAATTCCGTGTTGCTGTGGTTGTGGGTGCAGGCCAGCAGCTGCAGCTCCGATTATACCCCTAACCTGGAAACTTCCATATGCCGTGGGTGTGGTCCTAAAAAAAAAAAAGGACACACACACACAAAATCCCCCCTACCAATTAAGCACCAACCAGAAAAAGCCAGATATGCACCCTTAACCAATTTTGTGGGATGCTTCTTTTTGGTGAGATGGCCTATAGCTTTCCCATGCTCACAGCTTTCATCAAGACATTGAAGCCTTGCCTTTTCCACTGTAAAATTTCCCACTCCTCTCCCTGTCTGAGTCTCTGCCCAAAGGCGCGTTATGGTGGCTGACTCCCTTGCTATGGCTAGATGAGACTAAATAGCCTTATTTTTCTCATTTGGTTGGTCTTTGTTTATTTGGAGGTGAGAGTAAGGAACTGGAAGTTTGTTCTAAGTGCAGTGGGAAACCCTAGAAGGATTTTAAGCAGGAGAGTGACAGGGTATGAATGACATAATGAGAGACAATCTTATACAGGTATGTTCAGAACAGATTGTATCAGGCGGTAGAAGGAAAGGGGAGACGTGCTGGGAGGTGGCTGTAGGTGTTTGGGTAAGAGGGGATGTGGTTAAACACTGATGGCGGCAGTAGGAATGGAGAAAGCTGGATGGACATGAGATAGGGATGGATGCATATGTGAGGGAAAATCATCTGTTTATAGGAACTGAAAGTAAACCTTCTCTGGAGGTTTGTGGTCAGGAATATTTACTGAATCAGAAAGTACAGAGGAGTTGGCATTCCTGAGTCAGGTGGCCTCTGAAATAATTGTATGTCAGCGTGGAATGTTAGGAAGCTAGATTTCCAGATTTCCGTTCCTGTGCCTTGTTGTGGTTGCATGCTTGACTCCATCTCTATTTCTGACCATTTCCCTAGTCCTACTGTGCCCCTGCACCCCAGATAGTCCATGTAATCTAGAGCTCCCTATGGAAGGAGGCTCTAGAGCACAAAAACATGTCCACTAGCCCCTCTCCTATGGAACCAGTAAGAAGTCATTGTTTGAAAGTGGCCTTGATAAGTACCAATAAGAAAGCACTAATGAAGAGGCAAACTCTCAAACTGATTTTCTCTGCAGAGAGTTAAAAAAAAATCTGCCTTGAAAATCTGAAAGCCAGAAGGACTCCATTTGTATTTCTGTTGTACCTTTCTATTTTGAGGAACTAAGTGTAAAAATTTATTAGCCCAAACTGATGTGAGAAGGAAGTTTCAGAATGGGAATAAGTGTATAAAGAGGTAACAGGAAATGACCAGGGAAATTCCAGACAATATTGGTTGGAGAATTCATTCAACAAATACTGTGTTAGGAGCACGCATTGTGGCTCAGTGAGTTAAGAACCCAACGTCGTTTCTGTGAGGATGCAGGTTTGATCCCTGGCCTTGCTCAGTGGGTTAAGGATCCGGCATTGTGGGTGTGGCGTAAACTGCAGCTGCAGCTCTAATTTGACCCCTGACCTGAGGAACTTTCATATGCTGGAATTATGGCCGTTAAAAGAAAAAAACAACAAAACCCCCTCAAATATCATGTTAATCCTATGTGTTAAGCATTGATCTTGACATCAGGGATATAGTGGTAAATAAGATAAGTTAAATTCCTGTTCTTATGGTCTCTCTATACTAATAAATATGTAAACAACATGAAAACACATTTGTGATAATTTAAGATAGCACAGAATAATTGTCCTGGACCAAGATACTGGGGAGAAATTAAGTGGATGGAGTGAGCAGGAAAGATCTAGCTAGGAAGGACCTAGCTGAGAAGATGAATACAGTATATTTATAACAGAATAAATGCAGCAACTGAAAAGATGTTTACAGAACGTTAAAAGAGCTTTAACATCATTACTGTTCAGTGAAATGCAAATCAAAATGATAACGAGATACCATTTCACCTCCAAAAGAATGGATAAAACAAAAAAATGCTGAAAATACCTGGTGTAATGAGGCTGTGAAAATAACTGAAACTCTCACACTCTATTGGTGGGCATGTAAAAGGATATAATCACTTTGAAAAACTGGCGGATTTCTATAAAGGTAAATATTTTTCTGCTCAGTGACCCAGAAATGAAAATGTATGTCCACAGTATGCCTTGTACAAGCACGTTCATATAGCATCCTTAAAAACTGGAAACAACCTGATGAACTCAACAGGAGAGAGTACACGTTAACTGTACTACATTCATACAAGAGGATGCTACTCATTAATGAAAAGGAACAAACTTTGACATCCAACACCATGGATGAATCTTAAAAACATTAGGTTGAACTATGTTCAACTATGCTGTTAAGATTCCATTAATATGAAATCCAAGTCCAGGCAAAAGTGTTCTATGGTAGTAAAAATCAGAAAGTTGATACCTCCGAGAAGGTGGTTGTGATTGACTAGAAAGAGGGTTGAGGGAAATTTCAAGGGGTGGCGATGGTTGTGTTTTATATTTCGATTTAAGCTTTTGGTGTATGGGTGTATAAAATGGCAAAGTCATTGAGCTGTGAATTTTTATTGTATATAAAATAGACTCATTAATAGGACACTATAAACTAAAAGTATATTTGGAAAAGAGAAGATTTTTATAGGGGAAAATGCTTGTTATATACTGTTAATAAATAAGAGTGCTACAAATTTGGATATGCAGTATGACCTGATCTTAATCTATATAAAATCGATGGAAAGAAGAGGACTAGAGGAAATATGTTGCAATTTTTATAGTGATTAAAATTTTTGCTATTTATGGATGATTTTTATTTAACACGATTATGTTAGATAGTTGATCAGTTAATTTATTTCCTGAATTTTTCTTGAAAGATACAGGTTTTTTTTTTTTAAGTATAGTTCTGCTAATTGGAGTTCCTTTTTTTTTTCCTTATACAACTGTTTTGCTTTGGTTTCTTTATTAAGGATTTAAAGGGTTTGAAAACAATCTGAGTGCAGATTATTATGATTAAAAAAGTTATTATACCCACACTTAATTCCACAGAAAATTTTAATTACTTATCTTTATCAAGTGTTTCCAAAGAATTCAAATTATTTTTGTAGGCTCAATAGCTCTCCTTTCATGCTCATATTTTCTTGGTTTATGTGACATTTAATTATACTCCATAAACATATTAATAGGTACAACTAGCATAAACGAGTTTGTGAATAAATAATCTTATTCTGGTCAGCATACAAATCAACCAGTGAGAGGAGGCATTGCAAATATGTCAGAGAAAGACTTACCAGCCACAAGCAAACTGAATATCCCCTGGGCTTCAGTATGCTTTACAGAGAAAATGGGGAGTGTTGATTAATCTAGCAAATCTGTTAAGTGGATATCAGTTAAGACAGGTTCTTTTCCAATTTCCCACAATGATCATATAATTTTCTAAGCAGAAAAAGCCAGCATGTACATTATTTAAAGCTAATATTATTAGAGATGAAGTAATACTAATAAAAACGATTTGAAAATGATTATTTGAGTGAACTCTGTCTGTTTTGAAACTTTGTGAGATTACTGCATGTTCTGAGGATTCATTTGACCTATTTTTGCCTCTGAATTTTGGGAAAGGGAGATACATAAAGAAGACTATTGGCAAAATCTTTAGAATCGAGCTGAGATTCTTTAAGGAGGGTGTGCTGTCTGCGTTAAAGATAGCTGTGAGATGATGGTCTTTAGGAAACATGAAAACATAGCCTTAACTCAGGGATGATGTGTGAACTTGCACCTGGCTTGGACAATAGCTGGACATGCTAGGAGGCAAGGAATAATCCACAATAGAAAAGGAACGGGCTTTGGGGCTTGGCCTCCCAGCTCTTCTAGTTTTCTTCATTTTCATCGTGGACTTTGGGAACTTCACATTTATAAGCCAGAATCCTGACCTGTAAATTTCAAGTATAACTATCCCATTTAGAGACGCTGTTGTAATGCTACAATGAGATAATTAAGTTTAGAAAAGTGTTCAGTGCACTGGAAATGTTTTTAAAAAATAATCTCATCCCCAAATCCTACTCCATCCTAAATATCATTTAAAAGTGTTGTTTGAGGCAAATGGGTGGCCTTAGGTGTTTTATTTGCACCCCTTATATGAGGCTATCCTCCATCTGTCCCTATGAAACACAGGCAAATTTTCTCTTTGCTTGACTTTGAGAAACAGGAATTTTTGAGGGCATGAGAGAGACCAGATACCGTGTACATCTGTTTCCTTTCTCTCCTCCTGTTTACTGATCAATTCAGTGTGCTACTGAGGTTTCTGCCTCCCTCTTTCCTAAAATTCTGCCTTGTCTGCATAGCATTTAACGGGTTTCTATTTCTAACTCTCAAGGACATGTCTTGTCCTTTCCTCTAAGGACAGTTGAAACTTCTGATTACTCTTATCTTCTTGACACATTCTGTTCTTTGGCTTCCATAAAACTCTTACGTCTGCTTTACTTCCTGCCCTCCCATGGTTAAATTTTTTTATTGACAATGCTTTCCTGGCCCATTTCTTCAATACTGTTAACTTGCCAAGCTTCTTTTCTAACTCTGACATGCTCTTTTGCTGAATGATCTTCCTGTCCTCATAGCTTCAGCACCCAAAGCTTGGGGTGAACTAGGAATTAACTCAAGAATTTAAGATCCTTATATCCCCCTGTCTACTGAGATTCACAACATACATGTCCCATTGGTTCTCATTTCTCAGCTCCATGTCCATCCACCCACTTTAAGAAAATAGTACTTCTTCCTGTATTCCCTGTTTTGTTGAATAACAAATCAACATATGACTATTCAAGACAGAAATCAGACTTTTTAACACATGATCAAAAAATGAAATTGACTTGCTTCTTTTATATCTGTCTTCACTATTTCATGTGTACATTTTACCTCAGTGTAACTCAGGATTATATTATTACATAATATATTAATACATATTATAATATATATTATGTTCTGATTAGCATAAACCAATCACTTCCTCATCCCAAGTGCTACACCGCTTCATTCTAATTTCTCGTTTGAGTAAGAGCATTCAAGGACTCCAAGCCTTCCTAGTAAACACACTGGCATTTTTTTTTTCTGCAATAGAATTAACAGCATTCATTTTCTTTAGCTTCTTAGTATTGCTATTTGTGCTACTTATATGATGATTTTTTTCTGTGAGAGCTTACTGGAATTTAGAATGCTATAGCTCCTCTTAGAACTTTATAAAGTCTACATTTCAGACTGTATAGAAAAATCTTAACATTGTATAGCTAAACCCAGCAATGTTTTTTATAGATCTTCTGTTGATAAAAAGCATTTCTAGTTATGAGTGTTTGTGATTTCTGACAGCTAAGGTATGATGAGTTTGCTGAATACAAATTCATTTACCCGAGTTCTTATACATGTTACTTTGGTAGTTTAGAGCCTGCTTGGTCCAAATCATACTTTATTTGATTAAAATAAAAACCAGTTTGGCCTTGGAAGTTCTGCATGCTGCTGGCATGGCCAATAAACAAACAAACAAACAAACAAATAAATAAAAAACTAGTTAGCAAAACAAACACAGCTATATAAAAGCCAATGAATGTATGTGAGGGTTTCTGTTTAGAATAGTGAGCTTGGCAACTAACTCTGTGATATCCATATGATTCAAGCTAACTAAAATTCTAAGGCCTTGAGTGATGTGACCAAAGGCTAAATCAGAGATGGGAAAGCATCTGAAGTTCTGAAATGAAGGCTCACATTACAGACAAAAATAAAAAGAATGTTTGTCTTTTTGACTTGGGAAGCCAATTTTATCTGCATCTCAGATTGTTAACCATTGAGGATTTAATGAGAGCCTTAGAAACATAAAGAAATCAAACTCTTCTTTTCTTGAAAAACCAAAATATAACTTTCTTCTCAAGTTACTTGCTTTTCAAATAAAAAAACGATATTGTTTGACGATTAGGTTTAACCTTATTAAAAATAGCCCACCAAAGGATACCACCTGTAGTTTTTTTCAATTTTAAAGAGGATGTCAAGCTTAGTTGTTTGAAAAAAAAAGTGTAATTATTTTCAAGTGTCAGGATGTCACTTTGGTGGTGATGTTTTGTTCATCATGCAGGTAACCTGTCCTGAGTCCACACATATTAGTACATTAATTATGTGACACATATCACTCAGGTTACACGCTCAGTTATTTAAAAGGGGTTGGTAGTCATCATTGCTATGCATTTTTCTATTGAATCTTTCTTGTTGAAACTAGGCTTGGGCCAGTTCAGGTAAAGTCTTGAGATCACCAAAGGAATTAGTAATGGTTGACTTACCCGTGCTAAATATTTAACTATGGAATAACAAAGATAATACAAATTGAAATAATACAGCTTTCCTCCTATCAAATTATTAAGATGAAAAATATAGGAGTTCCTGTTGTGGCTCAGTGGAAGCAAATCTGACTAATATCCATGAGGACAATCCCTGACCTTGCTCAGTGAGTTAAGGATCCAGTGTTGCCATGAGCTGTGGTGTTGGTCTCAGACACTGTTCTGATCTGGCGTTGCCGTGGCTACAGCTCCAATTGGACCCCTAGCCTGGGAACATCCATATGCCACGGGTGCAGCCCTAAAAAGACAAAAAAAAAAAAAAAAGATGAAAAATATACAACCGAGTCTTGTAGAGTTCAAATAAATGGACATATTCTCCGCTCCAGGTGGAAGCACACATTAGTACAATATTTTTGAATGAAGAAAGATCATAAATACCAAAAGCCTTGAGAATATTCAAATCTTTTAACTCAGAAACCCCACTTCTAGAATTTAGCCTAAGGAAATAACCATAAATATGACAAAACAATCATGCATTAAAACGCAAGGTGATAATATTTATAATTTAAAAATTTGGAAATGATCTAAAGTTTGAATAATAGAGAGCTGATCAAATCAGTTATGAGACATCCATAAAAGCAAATAATGTTCTATATGGTATAATAGGGTATAGTAAATGAAACTATGAATGTTTTTGATTACTTTCTAATTTTTTCTAGTGCTCTGATTGTTTTTCAAGATTGGGTAAATGTGAAACTGCACAATTCAGATTGGGACTTGAACCCATGGGCTGGGACTCAAACCCAGCCAAAACCTAAACTGGGTCTTAAACCCACTCTCTTTTAATTAAAGTCACATACTTGGTCTTAGGGCTTACTGAAGTTCAGGTTCTTTATGTCTCAGCATAGAAAGAATTCCATCGAGAGGCAAAGTAATAGGTAAGGAGTAGATTTATTGAGAGAAATGGACAAGTGTGGGCCATCTCAAAAGGCAAGAAAGTGGCCCTGGGAGAAACACATTCCACAGACAGAGTGGGAGCCTTCTCAGAAGGCAAGAGGCCCCAAAATATGGGGTGGTTAGTTTTTATGGGCTGGGTAATTTCATAAAAATGAGTGAGAGGATTATTCCAATTATTTTCGGGAAGGAGTGGGGATTTCCAGAAAGTGGACCATAGCCCACTTTTTGGCCTTTGAACTGTCGTGGCACATGTGGGCATGTCATTTAGCTAGTGAATTACAATGAGTGTATAATGAAGCTCAAGGTCTACTGGAAGTGGGATATTCTACTATCTTGGACCTAGTTGGTTCTAACCACTTTTTATTGTATCCTCAATGGCTGTTTCATTCTTTGAAAGGTTATGCCCTGCCCCCTTCCCTCCTGTTTCCAATGGTGAGTGGACATATAACGCACTATTGTATTTGATCCTTGATTGTTTTGGGTTAAAAATATATTTTTGTTGAGGTTCCTCTACTTGCCCTGTGAACAGTGGTCTCTCAGTCAAATAGAAGTCAGCATCTCCTATGAATACTGTTGGGGAAGAAAAGGTTTTCTCTACCCTTCTAGTTTCTTTTGGCTGGCCTAAGAATTAAACTGACATGAGACAGAGTAATCAGAGAAAATCAAGCCAAAGTTTAAAAACATGTTCATGGGAGAGGCCTGGAAACACTGAGTAACTCTTCAAAATGGCTGAAGCCCTCACTTTATT
>PVHT020004020.1:43549995-43565139 GCA_004024745.2 Catagonus wagneri | reverse complement strand
TTTTTTTTTTTTTTGCCTTTTGTCATTTTATGGCCGCGGGTTTATGGCCGCACCCGCGGCATGTGGAGGTTCCCAGGCTAGGGTCTAATCGGAGCTGTGGCCACTGGCCTGCACCGCAGCCACAGCAACGCAGGATCCGAGCCGCGTCTGCAACCTACACCACAGCTCACGGCAACGCCGGATCGTTAACCCACTGAGCAAGGGCAGGGATCGAACCCGCAACCTCATGGTTCCTAGTCGGATTCGTCAACCACTGCGCCACGACGGGAACTCCTGAAGCCCTCACTTTAAATACCATCTTCAGGGAGTTCCCGTTGTGGTTCAGTGGTTAACGACTCTGACTAGGAACCATGAAGTTGCAGGTTCGATCCCTGGCCTCACTCAGTGGGTTAAGGATCTGGCGTTGCCGTGAGCTGTGGTGTAGGTTGCAGATGCGGCTTCCTGCATTGCTGTGGCTGTGGCAAAGGCTGGCAGCTACAGCTCCTGTTAGACCCCTAACCTGGGAACCTCCATATGCCATGGGAGCAGCTCTAGATAAAGGCAAAAAGACAAAAATAAATAAATAAATACATACATACATACATACATACATACTATCTTCAGCTAAAGATAAAAGAGGGTCTTGGTGGGAGTGGCTTGGGACTGCAAAGGGGAGGAAGGCAACTGACATAGAGATAGAAAAGCAAATGTTTGGTAAGCAAGCGTTCAGTGGGCCATGCGGAGACCATGGGTCAGAATGGACGGTGATCTTCCCCCCCTCCCCGCATACTTGCCCATGTTCTTTGCAGATATCTCTGGAGGTAGCACTATTCTGGGAACAGGCCCTGTATTTTAATTCTTTTAGGCAGTTAGGAGGAAGGATTTTCCTGAGTCTTTCGGGTTTTGATTATTTTCAGCCCGAAATAATCCACATGCCAAAGAGACACACATCAGGGTGACAAGTTTTGCTCTCCTCCATAATACTATTGTAATAAGGGTTGCCAAATGTGATTCAGACAAGTTACATATGCAGACATAATATACATTTCTATTTTATGTATTGGTTGTCAGTCTTCTCCATCAGCCTCCTCTTGCTGATGAGCAGGAAACTAAATGTAAAAATGTTGTCTCTGTTATGAACCTAAAATCTAATAATTTGACTACTCTTTTTGGTCATTTTAGTCTCTTTAAAAAATGATCATTATCTCAGATTTCCCTGTCTTTTGTTCTCCCCCAAATCATTTGACAGATATTCTCATGGGGGATAGAGAATTTATGCCGTGTTATGCAAGGATAAGAGTCTCAAATTGCTAAACTTCTGATTCCTCAGCACCCTTTTGGTACTAAGACTTATAAACCAATGTTGGGTAGGAAAATATTTTTCTTTTTCCCTTCTGAGTTCTTTGGCTGGTCTAAAAGTTAAGTTGATAAAAGGCAGATTAATAGGAGACAAACAAAAGCTTAATAATGTATATCTTTTGTATACATGGGAGATACACAGGAAAATTGAATGACTCTGAAATGGCAGAAGGCCTCCCTTTAAATATTATCTTTAGCTAAAGACAAATGAAGATGTCAGAGGTAGGGAGTCATTAAGGGGAAGTTACAATAAAGCACAATAAATAAAGGTAAGGCTGCTTTGCATGTTTAAGTCCATACCTTTTCCACTGACAACAATTTCTCAAGATTTAGATACCCTCCTCTTTCTGTTCCTGGGAGGGAGACACCCTCACAAATGGAGATTTCCCTTATACATGTAAACGTCTCTTATAAAAGAGTGTTTTCTACCCATTTTTCAGAGCATCTCCTGTATCTGCAGTTTCTTAAACCTACTTAGCCTAAAATAATCTTAGGCCAAAAAAACATCCTACAGTGGCAATCTGGACTCCCCTACCCCAACAAAGCCAAGAGACATGGAGACAGAAAGTAAAGTTCTCTGAGTCATCAAATGCAGTAGAGAGATATGACTTGTAACATCTACTGCAGCAGAGTACCACAGACTGGGTGACTTAAACAACAGAAATTTATTTTCTCACATTTGGAGATGCTAGAGCTCCAGTACAAGGTGTCAGCAGGGTTGGTTTCTTCTGAGGTCTCTCACCGTGGCTTGTGGGTGTCTGTCTTCTTTCAGTGTCTTCTTATGGTCTTCCCTCTGTGTGTATCTGTGTTCTATTCTCCTCCTCTTATAAGAACACCAGTCACTTGGTTAGGGCCATCCATATGGCCTTATTTTGCATTAATTCTTTAAAGGCTCTATATCCCCAAACAGCCATATTCTGAAGTACTGTGCATTAGAACATCAAAGTATGAATTTAGGAGAGATAAAATTCAGCCCTTGCAGTCATGGTTTTGTGTATTCTGGAAGTGGGATGCAGAACATCTATTTGTCAGTGGTTCAGAGTGTATTTAGCACCATGTAAGAGTGCGATTTAGAAGATACTGTCTTCTAGTATCTAAGTCATGTTGCACACCGAAGGATCAATGAATTTCATGAGTATCCACTGAGTACCATATTTTTTTCCAGTGTAAATGGCTTAAGTGGTTTCTTTTTTAAATGAAAGTGGTTTTTGAAATACTGTTTGGTAAGTTCATGAATGCTATTATTATTGCTAATACAGATCGAGAAGAATTTCCAATAGGGAAAATTGCCACCAGTCCATAATGGAAATGGTCCGTGTAGTCAGTTGACTATCTGGGTTGCCTGACAACCTCCTGTGGCTCAGGGTTGTTCTCTATTACTGGCATATAAGACATACTTTAGCCAGGTCAAGGTTTGTGAGTGAAAGTCCAAGTACTAAACCTGTGCATGATCTCTGACTTGCCAATGTGGCTACTTTGTTTTGAACATGTTTAGCGAATACTGGTATAGCTGTATAGAGGCCAGCTTATACCTGCCTGTGTATTGGGAACAT
This sequence comes from Catagonus wagneri, assembly GCA_004024745.2. NCBI lineage: Eukaryota > Metazoa > Chordata > Mammalia > Artiodactyla > Tayassuidae > Catagonus > Catagonus wagneri. The sequence continues at coordinate 43,562,248 of PVHT020004020.1, read as the reverse complement.
CTTTAGTGAGGGCCTTGTGGTCAATCATCAGCACATGTCAATCAATATTCTTACACTCTAGATCCTTTCATATTCTTTGCCAAATATCCTTGAATCCATTTTCTATCTCATTTTTTAATGTCTCTGGCTATTTATATGCAAGCTATTAGCCACTACATATGAGCCAATATATAGCCATGCTTTCCTATAGATCTCTGCCTCAGACTACATCTCCTTTCAAGCTAAGTGGACCAAAAACTCAAGGATCAGTCCACTTGTTTCTCATGATGTTAAACATATAATTACAGTTAGACCCAATAATTCCACTTCTAAGTGTTTGCCCAAGACATATGGAAGCACTTGCCATTAAAATGATTTGTACATGAGCGTTCTGAGTAATTTTTTTTTTTTTTTGTCTTTTTAGGGCTGCACCAATGGCATATGGAGTTTCCCAGGCTAGGGGTTGAATCGGAGCTATAGCCGCTGGCCTACACCACAGCCACAGCAACGCCAGTTCTGAACAGTGTCTGAAACCCACATCACAGCTCATGGCAACGCCAGATCCTTAACCCACTGAGCGAGGCCAGGGATCGAACCTGTGTCCTCATGGATGTTAGTCAGATTTGTTTCCGCTGAGCCACGATGGGAACTCTGTGTTCTGAGTAATTTTAGTCATGATAGCTCCAACCTGGAAACAACCCAATGTCCATTAATAGTTGACTAGATAAAGTGTGATATACATATGCTAGGAAATACTGCTGTATAACACAATTGAAGTGCTGATTCATGCAACAACTTGGATGATCCACATGGACGTTATGCTGAGCAAAATAAACTGGAGAGAAAAGAGTATGTATTGATGACTTCATTTATATGAATTACCTAAACAGGTGAAACCAATCAAAACTAATAGAAGTTATGGGCGTTCTCTGTTTTGGAGAGTGGGTTTGAAGAGGTGGACTACATAGAAGTACAAAGAATATTTTGGGAGGATAGATGTGTTATATATCTTGACTGGGATGTTGGCTATATGGATATATACATTGGTCAAAACTCATCAATCGGTACACTTAAAATCTGTGGAATTTATTCTATGTGAGTTATACTTTAATAAAGTTGATTAAAAATAAATTCTTCCACTGGGTTTTCTCCCTTTTTGATTATCATTCAAGGCCAACCGTGGGTGGGATATACGTTCAGCTGATGCTAACATTTAATAAAGCACCATCTGCAAATAAGCCTTGAATGATTTTCTTCCCAGTCCTAGAGAGTTTCCCCTAGGGCCTTTGAGTGGATTTAGGGAGAGATAGCTGTGTGGAAGCACAATGGGGAACGGGTCCATCTGCTCATCTAAAATATTTGTGCCTTCATGACCTTCTCAAGCCCTGTCTTGCATGTAATACTTTTACTTGGTAATAAGAAGGTATAGGGCATTTAAAGTTTTGTGGGTTGATGCATCAGATAATATCAAGTTTATGAAGAATAGAGCAGATCATAAGCTTCTACTTCTTCATGTGCTGTGGGCATGTGTTCAGTTTCTAATAGGATTATTAACTGCTAGACACTTTTTAAAAAAGTTTGCTGAAAAGAGCATAGCTGTTTCAGAACCCAGGTGTCGAGCTCTGATTCCTCTATCCTGTTTTGCAATAGGCTCCAGAGAGTATTCCATTTGCCTCAGAGACTTTCAGCACAACTGGAGCTTCATCCTCATAACGAGCGACTAGTAAATCTATTTGCACTAGAAAACTTTCTCGTGCTCTAGGATATTCTCGATGTTGACAGCCCTTTAGGTTACTCAGAAAATAGTCTCGAAGAGCGTAGTTGTTCCTAAAACCCAAAGAAGCCCTTGCATTTCTATGCCACTTAGAAGTAGACAGTAAAATGTGTCACTTCTGGATACGGAGGAACTTCAAAATGATGGTAGGTCTTGAATTTTCTTTACAGTCTACTGCATTTAGACTATAATTGTCAGTCCAAGATATCTGGAGTACTTGCCTCCCCTTTCTCTCCAAATCCTAGCAATGCGATACCATTAATATAGTGAAGTAGTATAAAGCCTATGAGAAATGAGATGATTGGTTTTTACAAACTGAATTATGACACAGAGCCAGAGAGTTGATCAGTCTTGACACAAGATCATGATCAGGTAGCACCGTCTCTCTCTATATCTTTTCTTCTGAATCAGTTGCAGTCTACCATGTTCCAGTGCATGTTCTCATTTGTTTCAGGAAAGAGGCGTCATCTTGATTTGTAGCAGATAAAGTTTACATGATAAGCCACTGCAATTTTCCAAGCCTGTTTCCCAGTGGCCATGCCCGGGTTTAACACTTGGGCTTTCTTGCATATATGTCCCTCTGCCAGCAGGAAAGGCTAACCTTGAGACTCAGGAGGCTGGCAGGTGACTAGAGGGGCCGTTCAACAACGTTGTACCAATCACCAATGTCAGTTCTGCATCTCCATATTGAGGACACATAGGAACATGAGCCTAGTGGTGTAAGTATCAGCAGTACATCTCACTTCTATGTTTCATGACTCATGAACCTTTTGCTTCTGTCCCTGTAACTCTTGGCTTTGCTGGTTTAGAAGTCCTAGTACACACTAGTGTGAAGGAACCCAGAGTTCGGCGATCTCAAGGTCCCCAATTTTGCAGTTTGCAGATTCTCTCTACGAAAAGACTGGCTTAATATTTCCTACCTCAGAGTCACAGAGGAAGTAATGGATTCATATCTGAAACTTGGTCTTTTTGTTTATTTCACAACGTTTTAGTTGTCTCACAGATCTAATTGCTTTCACATCTTTCCATAATTCTAGGAAGCTTGAAATATCTGATGTTCTAGTTCATAGAAGAATATTAGAAGCAGCAACTCAGAAGAAGGGAAGGGCCGCTGGAAGTAGAACACTAATGGCGTGAAGAAAATGATTGATACTGTAGCATTGGACAAGAAAAATACTGCTAGTACAATATAAGAATTCAGAGTATTTTCCGTAGACAGTATGTTTTAAATACTCTGCAATGAAAAAAGATCCTTAAAAAAGGTCTTATAAAGGCCTTTCCCCCAAAGGCTTCCCAAGTACTTCATATTTAGGAACATATTTTTGAGTTATTGTTGAGATATATAGAAAATAATATTGATAATTATGATCTTGAGGCATGAAGCCTAAATTGATTACATTTATTACATTCTGTGTAATAGGTCAGCAAAGAGTGAAATATGTTTTCAGCTATTTTGCTCAAGTTAAGCTCTTTTAAAGTATTTTTGAGATTTAAGGTATATTTTAATTTTTTTTCTGTGAACATGCTTATGTGAAGCATTTCATTCCCCAATGAAAATGGATAGAATGCATTTGTATTTATTAAATTCTTAATGAGTTTTATTAGACTTGGGTATATAGGGGAGGGGCTGCTCTGAAGGTAGCTGTGTACAAAAAAGTCATGGTCCCTCTTCACATTGGGTAAAGATGTTGATAAGTGAGAAGAAACTAAGAATTCTAGGATGTCTATAGGAATAGACAGTTGAGTAATACAGTTAGTAAATGAGGTACGATTAATTAGAATATAGACCGGGCTGCTGTGATGCAAGTCTAAAACAACAGTGGCTTAGCGAGACAGAACATATTTCACTTATGTAAGTTCTATGGCAACTCCACTCTGAAGTCATCCAGTGTCTGGACAGCTCTTTTTGTGCTCTGCCATTCCGTTGGTTTCTCTCATCCGTGTATATGGTCCAAAATGATAGGCTCCTTCTCTAAAATGTGTGATGCAGAAGTTAAACTCGTAATTTCCACTCATATTCCACTGGTCACAACTTAAACACACATCCTGCTTACCTGCAAGGGATGTTGGGAAAATGTCATCTTTCCTCTGGGTGTCCATGTGCCCAACTAAAAACCATGTTGTGGGAGGGAAAGGGAGAATGGAAATTAGAGGATGACACTAGTAGTCTGTTCTGCAGTTATTATGGTCCTAGATGACTAAAGCCTTCATGAGCAAGTGAAGCTTGAACTTTGATGAGTGAATGGAGCCAGGCTTGAATCAGGTGAACAGCATGAAAACGAGCAAGGGGTGGGGGAGATGCTGATGAGTTTATACGATGTCCTGGGACCAATGTATCGGTAGAAATGATCGAGCAGAGGACTGAAAAGTAAAAAGGGAAAAGCAAATTGTGTTTGTAGTACAGAGGGTGCTGAAAGCAGATTAAAGAGGGTATCCATGTATTTTTAAAATTTTGGCAACATTATAATGTTCTAAACAGAGTATGGGTAAAGTGGAAAAGTACTTCAGTGAGATTAATTGACTCTGGAGTGTTGTTTGGCATGGGGAACGTAGGGTGGGGTGTTCTCTCTTATAAGCGTGCCCCAGTGGATCAAGTACAGATGGAGAAATATATGCTTCAGAAGTAGGCTGAAAAAGAAGAGAGATGTTTTCCACATAAATAACCAGCAGGCTTTACTCCCCCTCCCCCCCCCCAACTTGGGGGGCAAAGTAGGTACTGGAGTCATTGATGCATCTAGGATTTTGCGTTTCCTTGACTGTGGAAAAGAAGATGGGAGGGAAGCCAGTTTTAAGGAGAATATTAAGAGCTCAGCTTCAGTTTGAAGTGGGCAATACATTATTCTAGAAAAAACATCAGAAGGAAATTAAGGATGTAGGGCTGGAGATATGTAGGATGTGTGAAAACAATAACTCCGTCATTAGTCAGATGAAATGGGAATAGTTATATGAACAAAAGGCTGGACTAGAAGGGGTGTGGGCAACTCTCTACCTCCCTTCAGAAGCTCCTGCACCTGGGAACAGGAACTTAAAAGACGATGATGTCTGTGCACAGCAGGGAAGAAGAAAATTACATCTAGACGTAAAAGAGGCAGGATGCTGAAGGCAATTAGTGTGGAGAAAGAAGGTGGCAAGCCCATGCAGTATGTCACTGCTTTTCAAGCTTCCCCACTCGACCACACTTGAGTGATGATGGCATCTTCACTTAGGAGCCGTGCTGTTCTCTCTGAGATACTGATCAGAGAAGAGCAGTAGAGAAAAGCGGTTTTCCCAGCTTCATTCACTCTGGCTTTGGCGAGCGCCTGGCTAAGAGACTTGGAATGACGCATGCAGTCGTTACCTGAGCATCATCCGCTCACAGCACCTCCTCCCTGGTTGGGTGCTTTTGACACATACATCATAAACTAGAGTCTGCTTGTGCTAGAGAAAAATGCTGTAGAAGCAATTCTTGATCATCCCCGTTCAAAATTGATGGAAGAAACCTTTATGGTAAAATTTCCAATCACTTAGCCTTGATTCTTAACCAAGAGGAGCCTGAAAGCCAAATTTCATGGTAGAAATTATAGCATTTGATAATGACTAGCTGCCATCATCCCCACTGATGGTGTTACATGTGTCTGGTACCTGTGCCCTATTTTGTTCTGAAAGTCTCCCAACAAGGGAAGGGAACACTGAACCACTTCCATCTGGGAGAATTTTAGAGGAGGAATTGTGGATTTATAATTTGTACTTTTCACCTGCATCCTCACGGTTCTTTACTGTTACAAGGTAGAAATAGACATATAAACGGTCGTTTTCGAAAGGCCAGTTAAGATTATCTATCTATATCTATAATTATTTCTTTTCATTCGTCCTGTTGAGCTCTAGCCCTGGTTTGGCCTCCCTGAGAGAAGGGAATTTGACAAACCCATTCCGGAGGTCCTTTCTTAGGCCTTCTTGTGAAGCCTGCTGAAATCTTCAGAGGTGCCCATAGTGCACTGCATTCAACCACAGAACAAATTATTGTGTCTGTGAAGGGAATTTGAGATAGATGCACATTCTTCTACCTTTATTTCCTCTTCCTTTATAAGTACTGTCTACTTAGGTGTTTCCTCTCTTCCCAAATCTAGTGTCTTCCACGTGGTGCATTATATATAGTCCTTCTGTGCCCTCCTTTTCATCTGCTCTCAAGGACAGAATTTTATCAACCTGTTTCTATGGTTGACAATGGCTGATAAAGGATTGATATTTATTTTGAAATTTACATAACATCAGGAAATAAACACTAGGGAGTTCCCATTGTGTCTCAGTGAGTTACAAACCTGACTCGCTTCTATGAGGATGTGAGTTCCATCCCTGGCCTCACTCAGTGGGTTAAGGATCTGGTGTTACTGTGGGCTGTGTTCTAGGTCGCAGATGTGGCTCAGATCTGTCATTGCTGTGGCTGTGGTGTAGGCTGGCAGCTACAGGTCTGATTTGACCCTAGACTGGGAAATTCCATATGTTGCAAGGAAAAAAAAAAAAGGAAATAAACACCATACAAAGCAATTTATTACTAATTGTGGTATTTCAGCCATCAGTCAGCTGACTGGAAGAGTTTTGAAAGGGGTGAGGTGAGCAGTTGTCCTATGTTCATGAAACCACATTATTAGGAGCCTTCTGCTCATAAGGTCAGATCAGAGGAAAATGAGTACTGCTGTGAATACAAAAAAAAAAAAATGGATGGAAGCTTAGTGAGTCAAGAACTAAGATTATAAAACAATAGTGAGAGTAATTTTAATGTTTCTCTCTCTTCATATATATATTTAGTCTTTTTTTGGTTTATTTTCTCTAAAAAGCATCTCTAAAGAGCATGGGTGATGTCTGGGTACTTGTAATACCACAAGCAGCAAGGGAGTATAAAGAACTTCTCTTCTGAGGTTGCATTTTCCATGACTTTCTATGGGAATGAAACAGCACTCACTGGCCTGTGAGATGTGAGAAATCCACACCTCTGTCCTTCTGGCAGCACGGCAAGACAAATCCTTCTGTCACATTGGAATAACCAAAATGTGGCCACCCCCTGCATTTTGCAGCTGGGGCAGTTTGGAGTAAGGAGTTGTAATACCTGAGAAAAATAAGCCCAGAATTGGACAAAGGTTTGAGCTTCACATGAGAACAAGCAAACCTTCACCCTAGATCACTAACAGTTGAGCACACCTGTGAGCAGAACAACGCCTGGCTTCCTGGACCACTCCCAGCAGGAGGCTACAGACCATACCCTACAAAATGAATTTAGAGGATGTGTTAGGGGCATGCTGTCCTCCAGGGCTGTGGTGAGGAGTGTGGCTGCCAGGTGTTCTGTGGCTGCCATCAGGCACTGTGCATCGCATCATCTATCACTATGCTGCTGGGTATCACTGCACATTTCATAAGCACCAAGTACACTTATGTTCCAGACCTGCATGGTGACTTTTTATTGTCTCAATTACCTGAAGTCTAAATTTACGCCTTTGCAGCTTTCTGAAATACATTGTTTGCTTCATCTCAGGCATGTGCCTCCCCCAACATTCAAGGCGATAAATGATCACCAATCACCGCGAGTCATAAGTTATCTGACATCTTGATAGGAAAGGCTTTTTTATCTACTTGTTTTCTTGAACCAGCAGAATCTGTAGAAAGGTTTGGGTGGGGGAGAAGGCTTCTGCCAAGGATTTGATTAAACAGTGCCTTAGGATAATGGTTTTTGTTGGTCAAAAATGTCTTCTTTTTTATTCTCTAGTTTCATAATTAGTTTCATTGTGCCCTGATGAGTAAGTGAACTTCTTATTGTTATTTGATTTGACGATGAAATGAAAGAATGCAAAAAAAAATTGTCAGGCTTAAAAAGATGTTATGAAAAAAATGATGTTATGATTTAAATATCAATTTAAGAAACTTGTTCAAAGAAACTTCGTATTATTTCCTACCTTCTCTTTTTTTTGTGTGCAAACGGACTATTTATTTGAAATAGAAGCACATTTTTTATTTTTATTTTAAAAAATTTAGTTTATTGGGATATAGTTGATTTCTAATGTGTTAATTTCTTCTATACAGCAAAGTGATTCAGTTTTATATATATACACACATATATATACTTTTCATACTCTTTTCTATTATGATTTATTATAGGATATTGAATATAGTTCCCTGTGTTATATAGAAGGAACTTCTTGTTTAACCATGCTGTATATAATGGTTTACATCTATTAATCCCAAACTCCCAGTCCATCCCTCCTGCATCTCTCCTCCCCCTAGGCAACCACAGACATAACTATTCTCTATGTCTGTGAGTCTGAGAAACATATTTTAAATAAAAGAAAATCATAATGTTTAACTTAGTGTCAGGTACACAACTAACTTATAAGTTTTTGGGAGCCGTATCATTAAAATCTCATACAAAGAGAATTCTCAAGTATTTTCTCTAATAAACATTAGGGTCTTCTAGGTCTGAGAACTACTGCTTCTATAAATCCTTAAAAATGTTGATAGGGCATTCCCTTCATGGCTCGGTGGTTAATGAACTCCACTAGGATCCATGAGGATTCAGGTTCGTTCCCTGGCCTTGCTCAGTGGGCTAAGGAACTGGCGTTACCATGAGCTGTGGTAGGTCTCAGATGTGACTCAGATTGAGTAGCTGTTGCTATGGTGTAGGCCAGCGGCTGCACCTCCAATTCAACCTCTAGTCTGGGAACTTCCAGATGCCACACATGTGGCCCTAAAAAGCAAGAAAAAAATAAATGTTGGTGAATGAGTATGGCTTTGTGACTGATAAGTTTCTTAGTTCACTTTACAGGCAGTTCAACTATTTGGTATTTCATGTGGAAAATGTATAAAAGGGACCATGCCACCGTGACTTAATAGTTTCTTGAGGAACTGCTGTTTCTATTTTTTATAATTTCTGTTATAGGTACTTCATATAATCCAAATATTTAGGGTAATGCCAAGCACCAGAAATTGAGGAATAAGCATCAAGAACCTATGAATTGGTCCTTATTCATAGCATCTTAGTGTTTTCTGAGAGGGTACATTCTAATAATTGATTTCTGCCGCCACTTCTTACTTATGGGCATAAGACTTTAGATTTATTTTGTTCTGTGTTGGTCATACATGATAGCAAACAATTTAATTAATTTCGGGAAACTGACAGATTGATCTAATTTAATTGGCCTACAAATTAACGGATTTAATTGGCAAACTTGGGATATTTTAGGAGTGAAGGGTAACTGGACAGCACAGCAAGGGGTGGGCACTTTTCCAGGACTGAAGAAATCATGAACTTTTATAAGGTATTCAAAAAAAGATATGCATCAAAACATGTAAGGACACAATGGAGACTTTTTATTTGGCAAGCAATGTGGCTGAGTTGAATTTGGGCCAACTAACTGTCCCTTAAAGATTCCTGAGAGAAACAGACGTACTCGTAAATCAAAGTGAGGAAGGTGGGGCTTAGTAAAGGATGAAGGCTGGATTGGATGGAATTTGTGATGAAATTTATTGTTTCTTAAGTTTATATTGGTCCTTGTTTGAATGAAAAGGAAGATACGGTTTCCTCTCCTGTTTTTAAAAGTTTGTATGGTTCTGATTTGGATTTTGAACACATTTAATGTTTTACCCAGAAAAAATAGAGTATAGAATCAGATCTTTGGAGAAAGCACTGAGTTTCCAGTCCACTAGAATGACTATGATGTAAGAGACACTCTTTTCCCTCTGACAGAATTACGACTCGTAATTACAGTGATAAGAACAAAGATGGACCATTGAGTCTTAAGACTTCTATCACAAGTCCTATAGCTTCTACAACTAGAGTAGACCTTCTTTGCCTCTTCTCCTCTTAACCATTGTCTTCTGTTGCGTTCTACTAGGTTATTTATTTCGAGTAATTTTAGTTTTTCTTTTACACCATTAAGTCTGAATTCTCTCTTTACTCTCGCTTAGAATCAACATTTCCCCTAATTTATCATTTTTCTCTGTTAAATCATCCTAGATGGTCATTGCCACTAGCATATTTAGTTGCACACTTCTCCTCAGCATACGGTCTTGCTTTGATATTGAAGACAGCTCCAGAGAACTGGGGTTCTAGAGCTGCCTCTGCAACTTACTGACCGTGTAACTTCCAGCACGTGCTCTAGCATTTACAGAGGTTGTTCCACTGTCAGAAAAATGGATATGAAAACTCAATTTTCCATTATTTAGAGCAGCTGTGAGACGGAAAATGAACATAGGCATGTACAAATGACTTACAAGTTGGTTGTTTTCATTCTCTTAGAATTGAGGAATTCTGGGCTCAGATAATTTAAAGGTTGTGTGCAAAGTCTCAGCATAGTCAGTAAATGAGATACTGACTATGCTGAGTAAATGAGTCTCAGCATAGTCAGTAAATGAGATAACCCCATATCTTCTTTTTTAATTTCCAATCCAGTATCTTTACTTAATTTAAAAAATTAATTAATTCATGTCTTTTAGTTATCATTTTTAGGTGAGCATTTTATCCAAGTATAATATATCTTTAAAGTATTTATACTTTAATATATTTGTGCATTATATCTTTTTACATGTATTTATTTTTACCTCCAAAATATAACATACATATAGAAAAATGCACAAATTATAATTGTACAGCTTGGTGAAATTTCACGGTGAAATGGATCTCAGAAACAGAATGTCACCAGCACCACAGAAGCCCCCCTGCCTGCTGCCTCCAGGCTTAGTGCCCTCCGCCCCCAACCCAAGGATAACCACTGTCCTGACTTTTACTACCATCTCAATATCATATGCTGCAGAGGGAGAGGTGAATGCCATCTTCAATGTCATGTACTGCAGAGGGAGAGGTGGAGCTGTGATGTAGACTTGCCAGCCTCGGCTTACTCCTCCATGACCTCTAAAACCAGCATGGATGGTCCACGTTCCCCCACACTGGACCCAAATTGCCAGGCCTTTATATCCGTACCTCTGTTAATTATTGGATGTAGGTGAGGCAGTTCTCTGCAGCTGAGGTACTTCCTGAAGTGTTTCACGGCAGAAGGATGCCTTTTCACTACATTCCTGACAATTAGTACAGCATGCCCTCCATGAGGGGTATCTGGATGGTGCACCTCTGTGTCTACCTGATTTTTACAAAAGACACTGTAGTGAATTCCCTCTTGGTGCAGCGGGTTAAGGATCTGGTGTTGTAACTGCAGCAGCTTGGGTAACACATTTGATCCCTGGCCCTGGAGTTTTCACATGCGGAAAAAAGGAACTATGCAGTATTTACTCTTTGTTGTATGATCTCTCTTGCTCAACATTGTTTGTGAGATTTATCCATGTCTTTGTGTGTAACTGTATTTTATCCATTCTTATTGCTATATAGTATTTCATTATGTGAATATACAACCAATTATGTATCTATTATATTGCTGATGACTATAAGGAATTTTCCCAGTTTGTGCTATTAAAACTACTTTGAGGTACTATCTTACGTCAACCAGAATGGCCATTATCAAAAAGACTACAGACAATAAATGATGGAGAGGGTGAAGAGAAAAGGGAATTCTTTTGCACTGTTGATGGAAATGTGCATTGGTACAACCACTATGGAAAACAGGATGAAGGGTCCTCAAAAAACTAAAAATAGAACAGCTACATGACCCAGCCATCTCACTCCTGGGAATCTGGAGAAAGCCATAATTTGAAAAGATACATACACTCCAATGTTCATTGCAGCACTGTTTACAATGCCAAGATATGGAAGCACCCTAAATGTCCATTGACAGAAGAATGGTTAAGATGTGGTACCTATATACAGTGGACTATTACTCAGCCACAAAAAAGAATGAAATAATGCCATTTGCAGCAACATAGATGGACTTAGACATCATCATAATAAGCAAGGAAAGATAGTAAAAAGATAAACATAGTGATATCTCTTATATATGGAGTCTAAAATGAGGATACAAATGAACATATTTGCAGAATAGAAACAGACTTACAGACCTTGAAAGCAAACTTATGGTTTGCGGAGGTCCAGCCCCAGCAGGGAAGTGGGTGCCCCTAAGGATGAACGGCGTCGGCGAATAAGGACAGGAGTCAAGTGTACAGCAGGCGAGGAGCTTCTATCTCTCTCGATTTATTTTTGCATTTTTCTTATATAGGATTAGTAGGTTCCTGGTGGTCTGATCACGCCACCAGGATATTTTTTCCATAGTTCCACAAAATCAACAAGTTACAAATCAGCAGGTTACAGATCAATAGTCATCTCTATAGTTACCAGGTTACAGATCAATAGTCATCTCTATAGTTACAAAACTATAGTTACAAAACATAAACTATAGTTACAAAACATTTCCTTAGTTACACAAGGAGTACAGCAAAACATTTCCTTATTTTTTACTTCTTGTCTTAGTACGGTTATTTGATTTAATACAATAGTTTTCTTAAAATCAAGTAACAACTATCAGCAGGCATCTATGCATAGTCACGTCAATCACATACACAATTGAGGTAAGGTTTTAACAAATGATTAAC
>PVHT020004020.1:43490119-43548995 GCA_004024745.2 Catagonus wagneri | reverse complement strand
ATCTACCTTAACCTTAATATACTAAACTATTTCTACGCAACCTATGCTATTTCTAGTGCACTCCCGGGTACACCATGGGCAGGGTATGTGGGACAATATAGCTTCGGCAGCAAATAAACTGACCTTCAGCTCACAGCAATCCGTGCATTGTTTGTGCAGTGTGACGTATAAGCAACTATTTTAGCATTAGCATTATTAATAGTTTCTAAACCTACAAGCAAGCATTGTTCTGGCATTCTCAATAGGCCCTTAGGTAATTTTGTTTTGTGATGATTATAATTAGTACATTTATGTGCATTCTTAACTGATTTCAGATTAATATTAAAGCTATATTTGTATTTTCCCTTCATGCCAGGCTAATATTATCTTATCCTAAATAAGCTCTAATAAAATCACAAGTAGGATATGGGGGTAATATTAGGATATTAACTTTACAAATTTCTCCCGTTCAATACCTTGCTTCTATAAACACTAACAAGCATACAGAAAGCAGAAGTACAGAAAGCTTCATTTTGCTATTTTTATTTGGAGAGGTCAGGAGTCCATCTGCCGTGCAGATGAAATCAGGTTTGAAGGAGCTCGTGTCTCTTCATGTCCCTGCCGGAGCTCGTGTCTCGGCGGGGCTCATCCTGCATGGCTCCCGACAATGGTTACCTAAGGGGACAGGTGCAGGAGGGGGATGGACTGGGGCTTTGGGACTGATAGATGCACACTGAGGTGTAGGGAATGACTGGCCAATGGGGACGTGCTCTATAGCTCAGGGAACTCTACCCAATATTCTGTGATAATCTATATGGGAGAAGAATCTGAAAGAGAATGGGTATGTGTATAGGCATAATTGAATCAATTTGTTATACAGCAGAAATTATCACAATATTGTAAATCAACTGTACTTCAATAAAACTTAAAAAAATGAAAAAGTGCTCTTATGAAAGTTACACGTCTTTGGTGGTAAGTATTTGCATGCATTTATTTTGGTAATTGAATGTTGTGGTTTAGGATGAGGCATATATACCCATGGTGAAAAATTGATGGGTAATACTGAATTCATATGTTCTACTTTAGTGGATACTGCCAAACAATTATCCAAATTGTGTGAGAGTTCCAGTTGTTCCATGGTCTTCCTTACCAACACTTGACACTGGTATCTTTTCCATTTTAGTCATTTTGATATGTAATTAGAGTTATTGCACTGAAGTTTTAATTTGCATTTCCTAAATGACTAATGTGCTGAACATTTTTTTCTTGTATTTATCAGCCAGTGGAATATCGTCTGTTATATAGTGTCTTTTCAAGTAACTTAAACACTGAAGGGAAAATTTATATGAAAGTAATTCTGAAGTTAAGGTAAATTTTGTGCTTGTTAGGTACTGTTCAACATGTATATTGAACTGGTCAATTTTCTTAATTGTGGTTAATGTTAATTCACATATCCTTATGAATTGCTTTTTTGTTTGTTTGTTTGCCTGTCTATCAGCTGTTACAAGAAGTGTTTTAACATCTTCAAGTGTGAATGTATCTATTTCTTCTCACAGGGTTCTGTCAGTTTTTTCTTTATATATTTTGAAGATATTTTATCGTGAGCATACAGATATAGAATTGTTTTATCTTATGTTGAGCTTGCCACTTTATCATGATGAAATATTTCTGTTTCTCTAGTTATTTTTCTTGCTGAAATCTACTGTTATTAGTATGGTTAACCCAGATTTCTTTTGGTTAGTATATACATGGTATATTTTTCCATTTTAGGTTTATCGTTTTGTTGTTCTCATGTTTAAGGCCTATTTCTTATAAGCAGCATAGAGTTTAATTTTTCCCCGCTCTGATTAACATAGCCTTTACTTGGTATGTATAGAGTTCAGTTTTCCCCCTTAGCTCTGTTGAGATACCAACATTTCTCTGGTTTCTGTTTTTGATTCTCAGAATCCTATGCTCACAACTGGTAAAAACGTCCGAGGAAAACACAGCTACAGTTTGTTAATCATTTCCCCTAGGGCTTTCAGTCGGTGTGTACATAAAAATTATAGCCTTGGTGATCTTTGCCTTCTGTACACCAGGAGACTACATAAAATTTTTTTCCATTTTTCAGAAATTTTCAGTATTACTTTAAAGCACAGAACTTTACTTGAACATTTGGCAAATGGCTTCAGGGGTCAACTGTCTATGTGTTGAGGTTTTTCGAAGTCTCCATTTTTATCACTCCATTTCCATTGTACCACTAAAACACCTCTGGTTTCACTGTCCCCAAGCAGTGACCCTCTAGCTGGGCCAAGCCTTGATTCTTTGTAGCACAAGCTGAATGTCAACAGTTTCCTCAGGGGCCAGACATTTGCTGACCATTAGCTCAACATGCAGTTTTCCTTCTGTACAGGATTTTAGCCCTCTAATTCTCATTGTTTCCACAGCTATCTGAGAGGTCATTTAACAGATTGTAGACATATTCAGCTTTACTAGTTGTTCTTGCAGAATGCTTTTCTACTGGAAACTACTTCATCTTCTCTCAGCCTTTTCACTTACACCAAAATTCTCCAGATTTACATTTGTATACCAAATAATTGCGTTATCACTGTAGAAACATTAGAAAATGCAAAAGAAGAAAAGTAAAGACCCTTTACCTACACTGTTTTAGTTATGTCTAGCTGTTTAACAAACTACTTCAAACCTCAAAGGTTTAAAAATCATCCTATTTTTATCAACAATTTTGTGGGTCTGATAATGTTTGGTTGGCTAGTTTGTCTCCGATTTATCAGGTATCATGTCCAGAGATCCATTTTCAAGATGACATCCTCACTTACATACCTGGTGCTTTGGTGAAGCCAGGAGATTTGTGTAATGCAA
The DNA here is from genome assembly GCA_004024745.2 of Catagonus wagneri. Classification (NCBI taxonomy): domain Eukaryota; kingdom Metazoa; phylum Chordata; class Mammalia; order Artiodactyla; family Tayassuidae; genus Catagonus; species Catagonus wagneri. The sequence goes on along the minus strand of PVHT020004020.1, from coordinate 43,546,157 downwards.
TTAATTAGACTTCCATTCTTACTGGAGTTTCACCATTTTTCACATGGATTTTTTTTCACGTCTTTGTGTATAATTCTATGATATTTTATCACGTATGAATTCATTTAACTACCATGAGAATCAAGCTACAGAACTATTCCTTCATCCCAAAGGAACTTCCTTGTGCTGCCTCTTTATAGTCATACACCCCATAGTGTATGGGGTGTTTTCTCACCCCATAGTATCTCATCCTCCAGGAGCTCTTTAGGTAGCCTGGAATTCTCACAGTTCAGCAGCTTAAAGGTACTTCTTACCTAGTGACTTAGGGCTCCATAAGACTGTAAAAGAGTCTTTTAGTCCTCCTAAAAGCTGGCCTCAGAACCTGTATGGTATCACCTTCATCATATTTCATTGGTCAGAGTAGCTATGGGCTACCCCAGATCCAACGAGAGGGACAGTATACTCTACCTCTCAATGGAAAGAGTGTCAATATGCAACTATTACTCTTTATCTGCCATGTGCCTTCAGAGATTCCCAGTATCTTGACAAAATAGTATAACAGCTAACTTGCACTGGGCATTTCCTATATCATGTATTATTTTATTTCTTCATTATTGTGGTGTTGAGACAAGACCTATGTATATATTACATATTTTCTTTAAAATTTCATGCATCTATTAATTATAGAAGTAAATGTAAACACAGACTTTCTAGAAAATGATACAGAAATATATGGAGTAAAAATGAAATTTCTTCCAAGACCCTTCCTTCATTTTCTCTCTTTTCTGAGATAACTATGGTTAGCAGTATAGTGTGTATCCTCCTAGAACTTTGATCTGAATTTTCATGCCTGTATGTGTGCTACTACATCATACCTGACTCTGATAATATTTTGTGCTACGTTTGATGCACTCATGCAGAAAATATGGTTCAAAGCCATAGTCCAAACAAATGAAAATAAGAAAATGTTATCTCCCCTAATTATTCAAGTTTCTTTTCTTCCCTCTTGTCAGAAAAATATTATCTATTTTTCAGTACTTTGATGACTTTGAAATGTTTCAAGTGAAGGCTTCTGTTCTCTGGAGGCTACGTTGTTTCATCACCAGTCTTTGGTCTATAATACATATCACAAATGTAGGTGACCAATATATTTCAAACAAGGCTAATGTCAACAAGCCCAGCTTCACACGTAGGTGCAATTTATCATACCTTAATTATTGAACAAGTCTTGAAGTTAAATAGACTGAATTTTAGCTTTAAAATACTTTATTGCATAACCTATTTATTTTTAATGTGGCTTACATGTAAAATAAATTTTACTTTAAAATTCTTATGTATTAAATAATTTCAGACTAATAGAGCATATAGAGGAAAGCAAAATTATTCATAGCACTTGATTTTAGGGTTATAAGTCAGTGTGTGTTCACTCAGCCTGCGTCATTATGGATTATGGAATTACCTGCACTAGACTCCTAAATAAGAATTACATGTCGTCAGATGAAGCCATTATAATGGTCAGTGTCAGTTATGATTCATTAAATCTAGGCTTGTGTTATTTTATAAAATATGATGTAAATTGTAAAGCCCCATAGCAACTATTCATATTACGAAGCTTTTCAAATTTAAATTATTTGTCTCTCTGACTTGGTCACATTTAGTCATGTTCATATGTTCAAAGTCTAAAAATAGATTGGGTTTCTAGGAGACTGAAGTTTCTGTCTGAGCAGTTGATCTCACCTTCTTTGCCCTTTATTTGGTATCTCCTCTGTCACTTGCTTTCTCCTTTTCTTGAATACACAGACTCTTCCTCCTCCCTGCAGTTCTCATTTTTAAGTATTCAGTATTTCTCCGTTATAAAAGTTGAATCTCTTCCCTTTATCTCCACTTAGTGTGCTGTCTGGCTTTTTCTTTCTCCTGTCTCCTAAATTTCTGGGAAGAGTCCTCTTGCTGCTTTTATTTCCTTTTGTCCCTCTACTTTTAATTGTGTTCATTTCTAGCACCTGGCTACCCGTACCGCCCCTGTCAGTGGCTGATGCTGTTGATCACCAATTTTTTCTCTGTGTGTATGTGTGTGTGTGTGTGTGTGAAAAATCTGTTTCCTTTGGCATTCAAACTCACACTATCCTCTGTGACATTTTTGCTGGCCATGTATATTGGCTTCTTAGAAGATTATTCTCAGAACTCTTATTATCTATATTACTCTCCTGGGCTAAACTAATCTACTCTTAGTGTTCCCACTTTTATCTAACACATTAAAATTTTTTTTTTTAGAAATAAGTATAGACTCACAGAAAGTTGGAAAAATAGAGTCTCCATGTACCCATCACCCAGCTTTCCTGAGATGTCGCATTACATGCAATTAGGGGAGCGTGTCTCAGTCTTGCCACTACTGACATTTTGGGATGAAAAGTTCTTTATTGAGGAGGCTTTCCTGGGATTGTAGGATGTTCAACAAAATTCCTAGATACTACAGACTAGATGCTAGTAGAAACCCACTACACCCAGTTGTGACAGCCAATAGAATGCCTTTCCTCAAGTTGTGACAACCAGTTTCACCAGATGTTGACAAATATTCCTGGGTGTGTGTGTGCGCAAAATTTCTGTCCTGCACCTCTCCTTTCTGCATTTGAGAACTACTGCATTAAAGAGTCAGTAAGCATTTATCAAGTTCCTGAATATGTGAGGTTCTAAGCTAGTACGTGTGAAGTCTTGCTTTTTCTCTTTAACTGCACCTAGTACTTTTTCACTGCCTAAAGAAACAAGGTAAAGTGGCTTTTCTCTGAGAGTTTTTTTTCTTTATGAAATAAAAAAGGAATTTTATCCTTTGATACAAATGACCACTCTCCTAGTTATTTGATCCTCAACTGAATAGCTATTTGATCTTTTAACTGCAAAACAACAAAATTTTCTAAGGTAAAATTCACCACCATATTGAAAACAGTTATGTTACTGACAGTATATATCAAATTTGTGTGCTGTCTTTGAGAAGAATAAATCCAATTGTCATCTCTTTGACGATTCGAGAGTACGGTTCTTATAATGTGAGGCTTAAAGCATTTCTCTAAACATTATGAAAATAATATATTTTCCCATCTTCATGCAAGTATAGTACATACATTTTTGTTTGGCTTTGGAAAGACGTACCTTCCAAGTTCTGATAGGGTTGTTCCTTTGATTCTAAATTAAGTCTTAGAATGTGTATGTTTCACATCCCCAAGTTATTAACTTGGAAGGGTACATTCCTTTGTTAAATTTAAAGAAATATAATTGTTCCTTCTTTGTTTATAGTTTATTGCTATACATAGTGTCTTATATTTCTAAAGCAATGTGATTTGCTAAAAATTATTTCATATATATCTTTGGAGATTGTTTTAGGAAGTATATGGCACATACGAGTTGCTTAGTGTTAATTGCCCAGGTAACCTTATTTAAATCATCAAGAAAAGCAACCTAATGGAAATAAACTTTCAGTTACCATATTATTTATCTTTATATATCTGTCACTAGTTGTTATTTTCAATTCATTACCTGGTCATCACAAATTTTAGCACACATTTTGCCAATTCTCTTTTAATTTCATTGAAACCACTGACTGTCAACTGACAACTCCTCTCCCCACCAAAGAAATCTGGAGAAGGTATTATCCTACATACTGAGTTTAACTTGACTAATCATAAGTTAATCAGAGAAAACAGGAAAACATTCAGTCATCTGCACCATAGGATTTGTATCCTTCAAGATAAATTAATTCTGATTTCATTTGATTTGATATAGGTCCAAGAATACAGGATCATACCATCTGCCTTAGTTTTGATAGTCTTTGTTGTGTTTGCCTTTTAGCCTTTTAAAAAAAATACAACTGAAATGTTAGTTTATAAACAATAAGAGATAGATCCAACCCTGATTTTTCAGGAAGGCATGTTGTCTGTCACCAATTGTTAGGAGCCAAATGAAATGAGAGTGTCTTATTTCCCTTTGGTTCAGACAGCGTAGAATTTGGGTAGTATGAGTTCTGTGCTTTACCTGCACTGCCATAATTCCAGGCAACCAAACGAAGACACTCAAATGTATAAAAGTGCAATAACAACACAAAACAGCAGTGAACAGAGAGAGTTCTAGGTGGTTCTTGAATTTAGGATAAATGGGTGTACTAGGGACATTATTTTCTATGAACTATGTTTATTTTTATTAGAAGACTTTTTGGAAGATGCTTTTTTGTTGTACATGAGGAATGAATTAAAAAATAATTTTACATAGATTGGAATGATTCATCTGAGTAATTAGTAAAAATAAGGTATTAGTTCAAATTCAGACTTCATAATCTTTTTTTCCTATTTAATAAACAAACGACAAAATCCAACTTGTATATATAAGCCATTCGTTATGACATCTTAGAGGTTTCTAAAGCTTGAATTTGAGTTGATAGTAATCTAGAGGAAATATTTTATCTCCAGATGAAACTTGCCCCCCTAAAGCTATACTATACATGCTTTTCAAAATAAACGCCAGCCAGTTCCTGTCTTGAAAGATATATTTCATGAGGAAATTGGTGTTTGAAATAGAACACTGGTTTTACATTTCAGATTAAAAATATGATGCACCACCAAAAGTGCTGATTTGTTTCATCTATTGCAAACTAGAAGTCTTATTAATAAAGAAGACTTCTTTGATAACATGCTCCATTAAACTGCATTTTCAGATGTGTGGTTAATTCTTATGATTGTTAGATAAATGGTCTCTCTCTTTTTTTTTTTTTTAATATTCGAGCCATCCTGAAATGCCTTCTGAAGTAATTGGCATTGCAGCATCTATGAAAGCAGATAGACCTGCCTGTATGTTCTTAGCAATACCCAGAGGCAGCCTCATCCGTTAGAGTTAGTTTTATTGAAGGGAGATGTATTGGCTAAGACATCAGCCTGTTTCTAACTCTTTTGAAAAGACATTACGGAATCTTTATCATCCACCTTGACCATCTCTAGAGAGCAGACCCTTGGTTTTCCCAGTACCATCTGCAAAAACTGGACTTGTTACATTTCCATGAGATTAGATGTCCTTTTTCATCAGAGTTACCAGCCATTTTTCAGCTTTGTTAATGAAGGAAGGTCTCCTTGCTTTGAATACGCTCATTACATACAAATTAGAGTTAAAACAGTGGCTTCCCAACCCCAGGAATGTAAGTGCTAATGAACAGAGAAAGGGTCGCCAATGAAAAATAGCTCCAGCAAGCTACATCTCTGCCCTACTGTTTGCAGCAGTTGGGGAAAAGGTTCTAATATTAATGCTTCTTGTCAGAAACCCCTTACAACCTCTATTAAATCATCTTCTCTATCGAAGGTGCTGTAGTTATAAATAGGCTCACAACGAATTCTGAATTCTCTACATGTAAATCATGCCACATACCATTATCTGATATCCTTGAATTAGGTATGCGTGGCCTTGGGGGCAGTAAAGGATAGGTCGATGCAGCCAGCTGTCTCTTTTCCTAATAACGGCTGCACGTTAAAGACTAACAGCCAGACAATAAATAACATTTTAAAATCTGCATCTAGACTTTGAGTGGGAGAGAAATGAATAATGATTTCCCTGTGTTAGATTGGACTTAAGCAAAAGGTCAAACCTTTCAGCAAAAAAGAACAACAGCCGTACAATCCAGTTAATCATGGACAAGCGTGTGTGTGTGTAAACCTGTAGGCAGGATAATTAACGGGTCTGCTTGCTTCTAGTGTACACCATCGTGCCGTTTTATTCTTGCAAACCCCATTTTCTTTCATGCCTATTGCTCATTCTGACTCTCTTTACAGGAAGGTGGGAGGTTAACAGATTAAATCCAATTTTAGAATGAGAAGCTGTGAGTAATTGATATTATATTTGAGCATTGTATTTAAATAAGTCAGGTGTATCTTTTCAATGCCGATAAGGTCTTCGTGTATGGATTTCACTGAGTTAGAATTATGTATTTTATAAGTACAGTCAAGTATCAGAATTTATTTGCATATCTTCTATGAGAACATAAATAGTTCTGATATTGACTGAGTTTAGTAGATAAGCAATATGCAAGAAGAAGCAATGATCTTAAATTTAAACAAACAAAAAACGAAGGATAAATTAGTTCTTTGAAAAACCTGCTGTGAGATTTTAATTTTCTTCCTCCGTATAATTCCAGAAAGATCACCTACATCAAAAGATTGAAGTCATATTAATGTTTCTTTTATGAGAGGAAAGACCTGGTGGATCGGTTTATTTGGAAATAATTTTTATTTCATTATTTTGTTTGCGTGTGTATAAATCATGCTTTAAATAGCTATGGTACAGAATCTTAGCTACAAAAATATATTCTGTTTAACTGAAAATAATAAACTTCTGACACTTAACTGTTTACTTCCTTAATCTCCTCAGTCTCTATGTTTCTGAAAGAACAGTGCAGAAAAACTACTGCCTGCAGCCCCCTTTTAGGAGGCAGGTTTTCAGCAGTGATACAAATATTGTTGTTTTTGTTGGCAAGTAATTCACCAGTGGCTCATTTCCATCAGCTTTTATTTCGCAGCAATTGTAAAATAAACCACTCGTAGCACATGCTGTTAATATCTGGTCCCTGGGGTGGAACTGATGTTCGTGGTATGGGTCATGTGCTAGCTAAAGTGTGCATTAAAGAGGGAGAAATTAATAGTACTACTACTGATTCAAGCTAAATGGTCTTCAGTGGGCGATGTCATCCCTTTAAGAGTATCATGGCATATCATTTTGTTGGTATCTTTTAGAGTTTGACTTAAATGCAAAAATAAGCAAAAAAAAAAAAAACACAACATAACAATGTAATGAATTCTTCAGGGGCACAGCTAATCATATGTTGAAGTTTCATTTAGACATTATATTCTTTTCATTTCATTTTTGACGAGACAGTAAATCTAGCGATGCAATCATTAGATTCTGTTGTTTCTACAGAACTTGATATAAATAATACCGCTCTTGTGTGCTTGCTTATTTGTGTATTCCATTTACTATAAAAGTATTCTAAAAGTATTTTTGAAAGTAAAAAAGAGAACCTTTTTTTTGTTTAATTATATTTCTCTCTTAGGGATATAAGTCCCATAATTGACTTCAAAGATGGAATTTATGTTACATGTTACATAGTGATTTTAATTGAATGTTATTTTATTGTATTCTATTTGGTAATAATTAACAAGTCCATCATAACACAATCCTTCTAAAAACATCTTTAACACTTTCTAGATATTGTCACTGTCGTGCTGACAACATTCCCACCAGTTTGATAGATGGCATGCTGTTCATTTTCCAGATAAAGATGTTGTCATACTAAAGAGGTTATTTGAGTGCACAAAAGTGTGTCAGAACTGCTCATCACTATCCAGCTCTGGCCTAGCTATGCCTCTGTTCATACAGAAATGATACTATTCAAGCATTACACCATCACAAGGAAACAGTCCCTGGCAACCCAGCATAATTTCAAACTGCAACCCTCTCTCTTTTCTGAATTATACCCCTGCTGCTATTCAAAGATGTATCAAGTTCCTCTCAAAAGACCCTTGTATGCAGCACACTTTATTAAATGCAGTCTATTCTCGTTATATGCGGTAGTTATGTTCTTGACAGTGACTGTGAACATTGAATTAGCAAATACTGAATTAGCAGATATAGAATTATTGCAGCTAGTGGAAATACAGGGTTAGGTTCCTGCAAATCTTTAGTCACATTTTTAACCAACTAATTGACGCATAATTTTACAGATGTTTCTGTTTAAGGGCATATTACTTAATATATGGTTTTGATTCACTAACAATGAACTCATGGCCAACAGCCATGCCTAAAGAAAGATTATCTACCATACATATTTTTCTTTGAAAGACACATCACAGCCTTTGCGTGTTTAGGAACACTAGACAGCACTGCAGACTATGCTTGGGGGTCATTGTAAACAGTGGACTCGTCACCAAAAAGCACAAAAATGAGAAAACAGGGCACTAAATAGATGATGAAAGGGACACTTGATTACAACATGAGAGACAAAACAAGAAGGTTTTGTCTTATTCAACCTCAGCTGGGAGTGCACACTCTGACTCGAATTTCTTATTGCTCTACGCATGTCTGCAAATGACTGAAAATGAATCTGACTGATTTTGAGGTTACAAATGTATTTTGTCAGGTGATTGTCAAATACGGGATCTGCAGAGAACAAAAATCAACTATATTCAGTAATAGGGAAAATAGCATAATCAAAGCAATGAAAGCCACCCCAAATTAGATTTATCCGTTCCTATTTTTTACATATAACACTGTTTTAGTTTTAGGTGAACATCATGGTGATTTGATATATGTACATATTGTGAAATGATCACCACAATAAGTTTAGTTAGTATCTATCACCACATAGACTTCTAGAAATTTTCTTCTTGTGCTGAGGACTTTCAGATTCCACTCTCTTAGTAACATTCAAATATATCATCAAGTGTTGTTAGCTATAGTCCCCATGCAGTACCTTACAACCCTAGGACTTATTTGTCTTATAACTGGAAGTCTGTGTCTTTGACTCCTTTCACCTATATCTATTCCTTTTTTTTTTTTTTAAATGTATTAACTATTTCATCACTGGCTAAATTGCTCTTTCCCTTTCCCAATTTCCTGCTCCAACTTTCCTTCCTAGACTTTGCCGTACATCAGTTCCATATTTTCTTTTTCTACCTCTTATTGGGAAAATTGAAATTCTTCATCAATTCTTTCTGGGTCCTTCTGGCTATAACCTCTCCTGGATTCCTGGCCTCTAGTTAGTATCCTGATATGTAGAGTGATAGTTACCGTTGCCCTTCTTCACCATGAAAGCATAGTTGTAGAATGCTGGGGAAGTCTGTACCAACATCTTCCAGTGCCTTTTAATTGTCTCCACTTGAACTTCCTTGAAACAGGAGGCTCAAGCTCTCAGTCCAGACAGTTAGAACATTCCACCCACGCTGTCTTTGGAATTGCACAAATGCCGAAAAAAAATCTATCAAACTTCAACTTCGAATTTCAAAACAGGCTTTTGGTGCCACTGGTAGAAATAAGAGCTTTAGGACAGAAGGTAATTCATTGATTTTCTGATAAATAGGAGACTAATTTGGAGGCAGCTTCCACATTTGAGGTCCACAGTAGGATTTTAACTGTCAGTTCCCAAACTGAACACAACTCCAGTTGTGTTATATTGGTTTATTAGACTCTAATCCCGTGTGGAACATGAGCAAATTTTATGTAAAAATGTGGATGAAACCATAATCATACTATAAAATTGAAGAAACCTGGCACAGTAGTATACATACTGATGGTTTCCTTTATACAAATTTTTTTAAAGGCAAAACCATGATGTTAGAAGTCAGGATAGAAACACTGGGCAGATGAGGTTAGTGACTGTGAGAGGGCAAGGAGCTTCTAGGGTGCTACTTGAATTGTTTTTTGTCTGATGGAGTTTAAATAGATGTGTTCACTCTGAGAAAGTACATAAAGCTACATACATTTATAGTGGGACTTCTTTTCTGAATATAGAGTTAATGAAATAGTTCTAAATTCACCATGAGTAGTGTGAGCCTATTTATATAAAATGTACTGTATGGTGCATGACTAGATTAAAAAGTGGATTTAGATCCATATCTGCTGACCTGTAAGGATATCCAAATTATGTTCTTAAGGACGGAAGTTGCAAGATATGTGTATATACTTATTCTTCTATTCTGGTAAAACAAACAAATGAAAAAATTACCTACATATGTGTATATGTTTATATGTGTATGAGTCAGGGGAAAGGGTGAATAATATATCCCAGATGTTAATTTTGGTGACTCCAGCTGGAGTGGGATTAGAGGTTTGAAGCTTGTGCAGGGGGTGATGATTAACATTGCCTTTTTACCTCTTTTGTTACATTACTTGACTTATTACAGTAAGTATGTATTAATCTTATAATTTCAAAAACCATTAAGAAATGGAACTATTTTATAGAGAAACGAGTTGAGCTCTGAGCTAAACAAGATGGACATATGAATGTGTTGATCCACCAGAGGGAAATATTCCCACCTGACAAAAATAAATGAAAATCTCAAGAGCTGTGAAAGAGAAATAAAGGCCAGAGATGAAGCAATAAAGTAGAACTTAAGGGAATGAAGATGTAGACAGTTGGATCCTAGTTCAATATCTTTGGTCATATCACAGTGTACCCCAGTGTCATCTGTTCTTACCAGCCTTGTGCATAAAACCAAAGCTACACTGACATAAATAACTCTTGTTCTTATCACTTATCATTAGCCCAATTTTTATGTCCTTCGCAAATACCCTCAACTATTTTTTGGAGTCCACTCTTGGGTTATAGAAATTCCCAAACCCACTGGCAACCCCCAGTTCCCACAAAACACTTGTATGGAAAGACCCTCCCTCAGCCCTGCTCTTGCCTTCTCTCTCCATGAACTGCAACATAGGCAAAGGCCCAGAAGCCCTTTTTCTCTGTGTGTCTGGTCCATGGTGCTCATGTCTGGCCTCAGGCCTCAGGAAGCCCACATATGAGCCAAGCTCTGCCCGCAGGCCTGGGCTCAAGCAGAATGCAGGTCTGTAGAGATGTGAACAGATGCTGCTTGTGGGAATCCCAAAGCCACTGGAGGAAGTCGCTTGCTCCTCATCCTTACAATTTAGACTAATTAGAGCTATTTGTAGATTTTTTTTGACCTTTGTATTTTTCTGTTAGTTCTGCTTACAGGCCACAGTGGCAGGCTCTTTTAGAGTTTCCCTACCTGTAACTCTGCTGTGTCACTATATCCTGAAGTCTGTGCATCTTCCTGGCCTTCTTTCATAGGTCCTTTAGAAACTGCATCACTCTCGGCATTGTTACTTCTTAATTTTTCTTGCTCCCAGGCTCTCATGTGTGTTTTATTTGTTGATTAATTTGTTTGTTTCTGAGGTAGAGCTGTTTACATGTTCCATTCGTTCTTATCTTTCTGCTTTTCCCTGTTGAGCTAGCTAGCATCGTCAAAACACAGAGTCAAATGAAAGGTTCTTTTTTGACCCACCTCAATCATTGCATCCACTTACAATTTAGCCCAAGAGAGTTAAGGAATGGAAGACAGAAGTTCCCGTCATGGATCAGCAGTAACAAACCCCACTAGGATCCGTGAGGACGCGAGTTCGATCCCGGGCCTCACTCACTGGGTTAAGGATCCAGCATTGCCATGAGCTGCGGTGTAGGTTGCAGATGCAGCTTGGATTCTGCATTGCTGTGGTGTAGGCCAGTGGCTACTGCTCTAATTTGACCCCTAGCCTGGGCCCTAAAACAAAACAAAACAAAACAAAACAACAAAAACGGAATGGAAGAACTTCTGAATGTCCCCTGTGGCCTGTGCAAGACTTACGCTGTGTTAGGACATGAGACATAAACATAGCGCACTGTTCTCGCAATTAACCATTATCTCAGATTTGGCCCCTCTGGATAGTGAGCTCTCTGAAGAAGGCACGATTTTGTTGGGTCCCGGCAATTCTGAACTTCTAGTACCCAGAACAATGTGTGAAACTGTGGCCACAGTAGATAAAGAATTAACTCATTAAGTACTGCCATGTCTTAAACATTGTGCTGCATTTTAAGGACCTAAAGATGAATAAAACGGAGTAATCTCAAGATACTCAGAGTTTAGAAAGGAAAAGAAACAAGTAAACAGGTATAACTGAAAGGGGAAAGTGCTGTAACATACGTATAGAATGGCTAAGCAGCAAATGTGAGAGAATGCTTAGCCCAAGATACTTTCAAGTGTTTATAATCCCATTACCCAGTATTTGACACTGAATCTTGGCTTCTTATCGATAGGCTAAACCCTCGTGCAGAACTCTCAGCCCCTCTTTGAAAGAGCATTGTATTTTGTGGAAATGACTGGCACAAACCTTACCGTTCCACAAATCAGTGTGTGTCTTCGCCTCTGTTCAGTCTCTAGTTTGGCATATAGGCCTTGAATTATTCACTTGGTTCATGCTGCAGCTTGATTCATTTCATTCTGCATATGCTTCCCAAAGGAAGACGGATGACATGGAGGTCAGTGTGCACTTAAGAAGTCCTGCTCCCGCATCTGATCTCGTTCAAGCTCATTCTTTCTGCCCCGTGTTTCCACTAAAATTATCTTTAAAAACATCTCTTGAAAAATCTTGCAGTCCACACTCTTTAGGTAAAAACCAAGGGCAGAAAACAGAGCTTGAGCTTCACAGAATGTTCTATTAATGGATTACAATGCTTTGTTTCCTCTTAGGAGAATTTATCCCACAACACATGAAATGAGTAACCACGAAGCACACATATATATGAAAGTGATATCATTTGAAGGGATGATAAATGTTCATAATCCTTTTATTCTCTAATATAGTGCCTTTTCCATTCCTGACTTTGTTAGGTCCTAAAACGTAAGAGGAAAAAAAAAAAACCCTACAATAAATTGTGAACTTAATCAATTATTAAGGGAGATTAACGCTGCATCCCACAATGTTGTCAAAAACCCCAGATGTGTCATATTTGAGTTGCATTTTCATTATATGCACATACTTGGCTCTGAGCAGAATTATATGAGTTGGATTAATTTTTTACATGGCCCTCTAGCAGTTGTGTGCAGAACCATATGGGAGATGTTTAGTTCTCATCAGCTCCCTTTTTACCCTTCCTCCCACTCCACGGCTTTAAATAGAACTTTCATTCTCTTTAACTATATGCAGGTTTTATTCTGTTCAGAGAGAAGAGCTGCAAAATATTATGACCTCTAAGTGATGGACCGTGAGACAGGGTCTCTCTCCAAAGCCAGCCCACAGCTGTGCACTGATTGCACGTGTCTCTGGCCCGGTGCAGGCTGTGTGCAGGGCTGGCTTCGGTCTGTTCTCTTTCATCTCACTGGGAGGAAACTTACAGTGTGGTTTGCTTTTCTCTTGTGGTCTATGAGGAAGTGGAAGGATTCAGTTTCCAGCCCTGTTATTAAGGTGATTTTTGCTAAGCTTGAAATTCACTTTTCAAAGACGGTGGATGTTTTATACTGGCTATGGTTATTAGGAGATTTTCTGAGATTTAACTTCAACGATAGCCCTGTAGAGTAATATCAAGGTTTTCCTGTAAGGATTTCAGACACATTGGTGTGATTATTTGCTGACCACTCTGCAGGGGAGGGAAGTGGCAGATATCAGTGACTCTCTTAATTGAAGGTACGCAAGGTGGTAGGAAAACATTTGAACTTATGTTTTCTTCCTTCATTGTCTGACCCATCTGGTTTCCTTCATTTCTCTGAGAAGAGAAAACACTGTGAGGAATATTACAAACATTATCCCTCTCTGTGCATGGTCAATATGTGGATTGTGATGGAAACCCGCATCCAGACCATTACCGAGGTCAATTATCAGTTAACACAAGACTTTGTGATAACCTGGCATTTTATGCTAGATAGAAGCAGAGTCCGTGTCAAGTGAATGGAATTTTAATTCCAATCAACATTCAGTTGTTTGAAAAATGGCATTATGAGTAAATGCATACTTAAAAGATAGCTGCCACTTAAAATGCCTTATGGAACGTGGGTAAATTCCATCAAAAGATAGCTTCCCTCATAATGAAGTAAAAGTACTATATGAGATTACCTGTCACTTAGATTTTTTTTTCCCCCCACATTCCTGCTCAGCATATTAAGTGGCAGATACTTTCATACAATCCATTTAATCCCTTGATAGAATATGAGGACAGGCTAGAACTATCTTTTCAGGTTTTTTTTTTTTTGATAAGTCCATATCTTGCTCAGTTTTAACGTTTATTCATGATGGCACCTCATCCCTTGCCTTCCTATTTAAATGCCAGAGGTTAACATTTCTTATGGAAATTCTACTTAACAGAAAGCTTTATTTTGCATAATTACAATCTGGCTCAACCTCAATTCATTCAGCATTTATTATAACATTTAAAGTTCTCAGAAATACCTCTGAGATTTTTTCCCTCTTTTTTTAACAAATGAAACAATTTTCATAAGTGGTATGCCCAAATTCATTTTCTCTTTTTCTTTCTCTCTGTCTCTATCTCTGTTCATAATGCTACTGGGCAGTTCTTCTCTGATTAGCTAGATTCTCAGTCATCACCTCCCTTCAGCTGTGACCTAAAACCTCTTTCAAACTTACTGCCATCGGTCCAGCACTTTACTCAGAACCCTTGAGCTGAAACCTGCATCTGTTTCATCATCTAAAAGGCAGTAATTTATTGTCAGTGATTCTGCTTCTTGTCCCTATCCATTAAAAAGCATGATGTCTAGTCACACAATTCAGTAAAATGAAAATTCGAATGTTTATATAGTTACAATTTCTAACAAAGATAATGTATCCGACCTGTTTTAAATTATAGTTCTGGATGATTATGTGTTTTTTGTAATGGAGTTCCTTACTGACCAGGGTAATCTTAGAAACTAGAAATATGAGAAGGTCAACTAAAATGGAAAATAATAAGGAGCCAGGCAATGCTTTTTCCTCTTTTGCATATCTAGGTGTTCGAGATAATTTGATTAAATATAAATACTGTTAGGTTGCCTGAACTTAAGAATATTCTTGAAAGTTACCACGTCACTAAGATATGTCTGACACAAGTAATTAAGTGTTGTTAGGGATTGTGACTTTTTTTTATTAAAACATTTTATTTCTTTCCCAACTTCTCTAAGGAAAAAGAAACTGCTCTCAGGAATGAAAAAAAAAAAAAAAATCATTGCTATCCCATCAGTGACACAAGAACATCAAATGGTAAATGGTAAATCCTAAGAACATCAAATGGTAAATCCAGGCATATTAATTACATCATTAAAGTAGCATTTGGTGTACTGCTGAGATACATTACAATAACAATAGCCTTTCTGTTAATAGGATTCACTACCAGCGTGTAATGCAGAAGTTGAATACAATGAAGATATCCCATTCCACCACCTCATGGCATAAATCAATATAGTCAGAGCAACAAAGAGTGAATATTTCCATAAAAATGACATTAAACTATTTGTATGTGTATGTGTGTGTGTGTGCACGCATGTGATTGTGCCTGTGTGTCTATGTGGAATGCCGCAATTTGAAAGCCAGATAAACTACTGGAGAGAATGCAGAGTTGCTTGGTTACATCTGCTGAAAACAATCTGTGCTTGTGTGAGAGCTCATGTCAGCCCTGTAATTACCACAACTGAGATAAAGCCTAGGCTAAATGTCACCTGCCGCTGACATGCACAGGAAGCCAAGCACCACTAAATGAGTCAGTTACTCTGAGAGTGCTTCGTTTTGCTTGCGGGCTGAATGCATTTGTCGTGCATGAAAAAGGAAATATATATGGATTTACACGTATATGTATAAATACACGTATATGTTCAAGGGCAAAAAAATCAGAGACACACATAATGAAAACCTTACACCAGATCCTCACTGCTCACTCAGAAGTACATTAGGTAAGAAGGTTAACAGATGCAATCAGGGTGAAGGGGAAAGATTAAAGCATTAACGAGCGTTTCTGTGAGACGAGCAGAGGCTTCCACCTTCTACCACAAATTGGTCATTAGTCAGTGCAGTGCAATTTCCCACAGTCTGCAATGAGCCCCCAAAGGCAGCTGAGGTTCATATTGACAACAACCAGCCAATAACACACTGGAACAATTTGCCTGTGTCTGCATATAAATCCCAAGGACACAATTTGTGTTTTTAACAGCCCTAAGAAGCAGGGGGTTTACTAGTGTTTTTATAAATATTTCTGACAAAAGCAGAATTGATCATGTTGGTATGAAGAAAATACCCTCTGTCTCCTCTGTTTCTTTTATTTATTCCCCCCCCCCTTTTTTTCTTTTTGGCTGCCCCACTGCATATGGAGTTTCTGGGCCAGGGATCAGATCCCAGCCTCGACTGCGACCTGTGCTTCAGCTATGGCAAAATTGGATCCTTCAACTCACTATGCCGGGCTAGGGATTGAACCCATGTCCTGGGGTTACTGAGACATGGATCCCATTGTGCCACAGCGGGAATGCCCCCTTTATTTTTTTTTTGATCACTTCTTTAAAATATTCTCTCAAATTATAGTATTAACTGCTTTGTAATATGATCTGATTATGCCTTCTTCACACTTAAATGGAAACTTCTAGTCCCCAGGGGAGGAACAGAAGTGTGGTAAACCCTGAGACCTGGAGGGAATAGTGTATGTTGAGCTGCTTATTCAGCACCCACATGAACTTGACCCCATCAGGATGATGATATGGGCCTTGGGGCAGCGGAAGGGTTCACGACCGTCTCTCATTACCCTGGGGAATTTACCAAGTTTCAGGGTCTGACCCGTGGCCTGCAGCCTCAAAAATCTTATTTTTAGAATATAAGTGGATTCAGCATTTGAGATACACTCTCACGAACTAAGCTCACAACAAGCTGCAAAAAATGAGTATTCACAATGCTGTACTAGCACTGTAGAGCCTGACACCATCTGTGACTAGACTAGAAGAGCAGCTGAATTGTTGGAGGGTGTTTCCTGATGAGTATAGAACCAGAATCAGGGGAGTTTGATGAATCATATGTTTATGTGTATCCTCTCCATTGGCGTGGTCTTGCCAACTGGGATGGAAATATTGGAAATCTGCTTACTGTGGCTACCAGTGTCCATTTTTACACGAAGGATGTGCTTGCCGGTGGGACCAGAGACTTAGAGCCAATTATTAATCTATCATTTATCAAACTTATTATATACCAGGCACTTGTCTTAAATAACTTTTTAAATATGTATTTATTTTTATTAAAGTATAGTTGATTTACAATGTTTCTTCAATTTCTGTTGTACAGCAAAGTGACCCATTCACACACAGTTCCCTGTGTTGTAGAGTAGGACCCCATTGCCCATCCATTCCAAATGTTACAGTTTGCATCGAGCAGCCCCAAACTCCCCTTCCATCCCACTTCCTCCCCCCTCCTCGCTGGCAGCCATAAGTCTGATGCTCTGTCTTATTTACTCATCAAAAAGTTCTATGGGGGGGAAATAGTGCAGTTATCCTAATTTTACACAGAAACCTACCCAAGGTCACGCAATTCAAGCAGCACTTGTTTTCCTTTATTTTCTTTGATCACTTCTTTAAAATATTCTCTCCAGTTATAGTATTAACTGTACTATAACTCTTCTATTATGTTAACATAACACAATTCAAGCGGCATTTGTTTTCCTCTTTCACTCCCACTTGTTAATTGGCCCACATGGGAACCAGTAATTTTAGGCAAATTGAAAAATTATTGTCGTAATGTAATATCTGGAATTAAATCATAGTTTAAACATTAGTAATAATTTTCTATAATTTAGAACAGGGGCAAGCAAACTATAGCCCAAGGCCAAATACAAGGTCCACTTTCAGGACCTGTGAAAGAAGAAAGTCTTTCACATTTTTAAATAGTTGCAAACAAATAAACAAAAAGAATACTGTTTTATGATACATGAAAATTATTAGAAATAATAATTTTGGTGTCTATGTAAACTTTTATTGAAGCATGGCCGCACACATTTATTTAGTTATTGTATATCCTGGTTTTGTGTTATGTTGGCAGAACTGAATCCGATCCATAGACAGAAACCATCTGATCCATAAAACCTCAGTGTGTTCTTGCCCTTTACAGAAAATACTTCCCAACCTATGATTTAGAGGGACGATATACTCTAAACCATCAGTTTGTTTACTGGGCTTGATGATAGTTCAAACTCTATGTCACCTACCACATTTAGGGTAATTTGCTTGTTTTTTATTTCTATTAAACCAAGAAAACCTAATGTGGAGGAGGCTGTCGAGATGGTAGCAAGCATTTCAAAGTTAGAGTAGATGGTTATGGATATTTGAATCACATATGGACTCAGGGATACTAGATTGAGCTCTTTCTCAAAATTACCTCTCAGTTTTTCCTGGTGCTCCCAGAGGAATGTAGGTAAGATTTGGAAGATTGCTTATTTCTTTGTGGAGATCTGGCTAGTGGACACCTGCTCTCAGCTTTGGTTGCATTCAATTCTGCAATGATTCCATTACATTCTGTGTTATTATCTGGCCCCAAATTAATCATAAATTTGTTTCTCAAATGAATGGAAAAAATATTCAAACAAGAAAAGTCAGGTTCTTGAGGATGAAGCCATTTTGGTCTTGACGAAAAAAAAATTCTGACATTTTATCATGAATATTCAAAATTATATATATTTTTAGTCCTGAAATGTAGGTTTAGACCCTACAAGATACTTAACTGATTGCTGAGATCTGCTTCTTGAGTAAGCTGCTTAAGATAATAGAAATGGTCTTTATTGACATTATTAACTGCATGAAGAGATGTTATCATATCCTTATGTCAAAAATTCATGTGAGAATCTTTCCCTCATCTGTCAGGGAAAGTTCACTCAATTTTATTGAGATAAACAGTCTTGTATACATGACATTTATTTACACGTCTAAAAGTGTAGATATTTGGTTAATGTAGTGTCATGGTATTAATTTTGCTATTTCCTTTAGCAATTAAATCCTTAGGCAAGTTGTCTCAAAATTTGATAAAATTTTAATTGTGTAGGTAATAGATAAATATATTATCATTTGAAAGTATCAAAACACTAGAAATAAAGTTAAAGTACCCCTTAACTACCATATACCATTCCACTCTCCTCTCCAGAAAATGTCATCAGCTCAATGTATGGCTTTTTCAACTTCTTACATGAATCAACATATAGAAATTTTTGGTGTATTATATGTGATCTTTAGCACAACGTGTTGTAATATCATATGTATTCTTGTGTAGCTTGCCTTTTTTACCCAACAGCATGTCTCCTACTGTTTAATGCTACTAAACATGTCTTGTAATTTAGTACTTTGAAATTTTCCTATTGAAAAAGCATTGAGATTGCTTTCAGTTTCTTGCTCTTACAAACTTTGCTGTGATAAATATCTTTGTTTATATCCCTTGGATATATGAAGCAGAAGTTCACTGAAGCTTATACCAAAAAGTAGATTCTCTAGAGGTTTGCACATTTTAAATTTTAATAAATATTATCAAATTGGCCTTCAAAATGTTGTACATATTTACATTATTGTGATAATAATGTGAGGGTCCCCTGTCCTCATATTCTTGAGAACATTTTAATTTTTGCAAAGTATTAGGTAAAAGATGGTATCCTCTTGGTGTCCCGTTTTGTTTTTAAGATAAGCATCTTTTATATGCTTTATTAATATTTGAATATTTTATTTCCTCTGAATTGCCTGCTCTTTTATTTTCCCCACTTGTCTGTTGGGCTCATTGTTCTTTACTTAAGCACATTATATATTTTCAGTATTTTAAATAGAAAATATTGGCACTTCCCTTAACATGAATGGTATGTCTCGTGTCAAGCAGAACTTTTAATTTTATCAGATGTATCAGTCTTTTCACATTTGTTTCTTTTATAATTCCTGTTTAAGAAGAACTTTCTAAGAAACATAAAAATATGTTATTTTCCTATGAGATTTTTAAATGGTAATCTAACTAGAATTAATTTTTGTAAATGGTATGAGACAGGACTCTATAACAATTTTTCTCCAAATTGTTAGTAGGTGCTTTAATAAAATTTAGTCTAGTATTTATTCTTTCCCATTGACTTGAATCAAAACTCTTATTAGACTTTAAATTTCCATATGTACATAAGAATTTCAAGACCTGTATTCTGTTTCTATTCATTTTCTTGCTATTAATTTGATATTTTTGGTCAATATGATTGATTCCATTTTTATTCCTATACCTTTATAATTACATTTAGCATTTGGTAGTGTGAGTCCCTTGCTGGTATTTTATTTTTCAAAATTGGACAGCTATTTTTGCGTACTTCCTTGATTTAATTATAGAACCACTTTACAGAGGAGTTCCCATGTAGCTCAGTGGAAAAAACCTGACTGTTATCCATGAGGATGCAGGTTCAATCCCTGGCCTCACTCAGTGGGTTAAGGATTCAGTGTTGTCATGAGCTGTGGTGTAGGTCGCTGAGGCAGATTGGGTCTCGCATTGCTGTGGCTGTGGTGTAGGCTGACTTGGATTCAGCCCTTAGCCTGGTAACTTCCATATGCTGCACCTGCAGCCCTCAAAACGAAACAAAAAAAACCCAAAAGAATTAGTTTACGAAAGTCAATGGAAAGAACTGCAAATATTTTTGTGATTATTTAAATTTAATGATAAAATTTAATAAGAGTTTAAGTATCTTTATACCAGTGATTTTCCCTTCTAAGATCATGGTATATCTTGTCCTTTGTTCAGACCTTATTTTGTATCATTCAGTAAAATTTTATGGTTTTCTTCATAGGAAAATTTGTCATTTTATGTCTACTCAAATATATTTTAGTTTTTAATTGTAGGATATTTTCTACTATGTTTTATTTCTACCCATTGCCAGTGTAAGAATAAATTTGGCTTTTCATGGTAAAACAGTGTCCATATATCTTTGTATTTAAAGAATCAGTTTCAGCCTTAGTAGGAGACAGGGGCATAGGCTTGTCTGATTGAATGTTCTTACCCAGGACTTTGATTCTTAAGGGGATGATTCAAATACTTAAGGAGAGTCCAGGAGTTTGTAAAGGAGGCACCAAGTTCAAGCGGCTGTGGTGCTGTGTCTCCTGGGGTGGCTCTGCCAGAGGTATGGCTATGATTATTCTGTGTGTTATCTTGGCTCTGTGCCCCCATCTGGTCTTCCTCAGGCAGTATACTGCCTGCCAATTAAGCCATGTTTTTCAGGCATCTCACTCATCCTGTGATCTACTAGTTATCCTTAAGACAAATTCATTTTCTATTTAAATTTACTGGAGTTTTTCCTCTTTCTTGTAATCAGGAACACTGGATGGATACGTTTTGGCAAAAAGGAATGGGTTGTAGGTGAAATTCCCTCAGGAAAATGAGGTTGTAGAGGATCTGGGATTGGCCTTCTGTTCTGGGTTGGGTCAGGGCTGTGAAAACCCCATTCACATCCTGCAGTGATGTTGCGGAAGCTCTTCTTAGTAGCGGCCAAGAGAATTAAATTATTATCAGCAGTGATTTTGAGTGAAGCGTTTATTGAGATTAAGATTTGGAGGGACCGTGTTGCTGTTGCTATATAACACTCTAAAAGATAATAGCTAGTTCTAATAATGCTGTCCAGCTTACAGAAGAATAACCATCTCACACCCATAAATTCTTATCACAGGGATACACTGGAAACAGATTTTTCTGTGACTCTGTCAACAGGAGCTTCATGTGTTTTCGTTTCGTTTCATGTGACTAAACTAAATCAAACCAAAAATTTAATGCAGCATATTGCTGTAATACATTGTTATTTGAATTAAAGCCTTGTCAGGCCATTTCTACAAATATTAGGGTATTGATTAGGTAAGAATAGTCTTCTGTAATTTAGATGGGGATCAATTAGAGTGACTGAAGGACTCTTATCCCCCGCTGAGCCTTTATTGATCACTTCTGCACATCTCCCCTTATTTGATGAGGGATATCCTCCTTGGCTTGAAGATATTTTATCTCCTCATCTATGGGAGTTACCATGCAAAATGAGTACAATTCCCTAGATGCCTATTTCCCTCCAAATAATGGATCATACAGATGGAGTCAGATCCTAACAGGACCCCGGGGGACCACTGTAAAATCAGATCTGGGGAGAAAAGAGAAAATGCCAAAAGAATCGCACTACTTTGGTAATTTATAAAAACAAAAATCTAAGGTATGTACATGGGAGTGAATTTTAAAGTTTCCTATTGCAGAGGAGAGAAACATTTTAGATCAGCCCATTACCAGAGCACTGATTCAAGAGAAGCCCTGTGCTCTGCTGGATTCAGTGGTGCCCCACCCTAAAGGAAATTATCAGAAATTATTTTTTTTATAATGATTTTTATTTTTTCCATTATAGTTGGTTTACAGTGTTCTGTCCAGTTTCATTGTACAGCAAAGTGACCCAGTCATACATATATATATACACATTCTTTTTCTCACATTATCCTCTGTCATGCTCCATCACAAGTGGCTAGATGTAGTTCCTAGTTCTATACGGCAGGATCTCATTGCTTATCCACTCCAAAGGCAATAGTTTGCATCTATTATCTCTAAATTCCCAGTCCATCCTGCTCCCTCTCCCTTCCCTGTGGCAACTACAAGTCTATTCTCCAAGTCCATGATTTTCTTTTCTGTGGAAAGATTGATTTGTGCCATATATTAGATTCTGATATAAGTGATATCATATGGTATTTGTCTTTCTCTTTCTGACATACTTCACTCAGTATGAGGGTCTCTAGTTCCATTCATGTTGCTGCAAATGGCAATATTTTGTTTTTTTTTTTTTTATGGCTAAGTAGTAGTCAATTGTGTATATATACCACATCTTCTTAATCCATTCATTTCTCAGTGGACATTTAAGTTGTTTCCATGTCGAGGCTATTGTGAACAGTGATGCAACTGGCAAGGGCTTAATCTCTAAAATATACAAAGAACTTATATAACTCAGCAGCAAAAAACCCAACAACCTAATTGAAAAATGGGCAAAAGACCTGGGTAGACATTTCTCCAAAGAAGATATACAGATGACCAACAAGCACATGAAAAAAATGCTCAGCATCACTGATTATTAGAGAAATGCAAATCAAAACTGCTATGAGATACTACCTCACACCAGTCAGAATGGCCATTATTAATAAGTCCACAAATAACAAATGCTGGAGAGGGTGTGGAGAAAAGGGAACTTTCCTGCACTGTTGGTGGGAATGTAAATTGGTACAACCACTATGGAAAACAGTATGGATGCACCTTATAAAACTAAATGACACACCAATCCCACTCTCGGGCATATGTCCAGAAATTAATTTTTGTAAAACAAAATATTAAAAATCACAGATCATTTTATTTGGCCATGGAAAATTCTAATTGAAACTTTGACCACACATTTCAAGAATATTGGATGAAAAACATTTAGTGAAGGTACTAACATGAGTGCTTTGAGAAAAGAAAATACATTATTTTTGGAGAAATTTATAGATTATTTATAAATTCATTGTAAAGTTTAAGTTAAATCTACACTTTCTATTTTATTAGTCCTCATGAAGTTGAATTTCTATGCTTGTTTATTGAAAGGAGCAAAATGATGTTTCTTTAATATTTGGAAGCTGGTTTAATGGTTACTTTCCAAGGACTGATAGCTTATTAATTTATAAATAACTTTAAAACTACATATTTTAAATTTTGTGTTATGAAGAATTATTTATTTTTCTCTCTTCCAACAGAATAAATGTGCTCATTATCTTTACAAAAATTAAATTACTAAATATGACCTTCCTGAGTTGTGATACTTGAACTAGTATATTCTAATAATACATTCTTTATTTTTGAAAATAAAATTGATATCTAATAGTCTATAATATCACATAAAATTTAATTTGACATATTTTGATATATTTTGGAAGAGAGAATTACTGGTGTGGTTTTATCATGTACCACCTGCTAACCATTGAGTAAATCTTGCAACATTTTTTCCACCCATCTTGATAAATACAGAGCTGATGACAACAGAGAGCTGTATTGACTCTTCACCCTCCTATGGGAATGCTGATGGGAACAGTGCAATTTAAATGAGCTCCATGGTTTTCATGAAAAGGGAATACCCAGGGGATGGTGAAGACTGAGGAGCAATGTAGTTAATAACTAAGTTAATTAAAAGCAGAGAGGACCAGTTACCATAATAGAGAGCAAGACCAGTCTGGTAAACTAAATAAGCTAAACCACATGAATCTTTAGCAGTACTTAATTGTTCATGGGAAACCTAGATGAAAATAAGCAAGCAATAAAATAGCCACTACGGTCTACAAATCAGACTTTCAGATTATACGAGGCAGATATTTTTGGCCTGAGTCTATCTTCAGTAGATCCATTTGGACCTCAAACCACCTTATGGCTCTTTCTCTAGTTTCTGAATGTAGAGTTGGAATCATTTCTGATGCTTTTGATGCCTTATGTTACTTTATCTTGGTCCATTGCCTATTTTTTAAATGTTATTTTTTTTTATATTTATGTCTTTTCTATTTTTAGGAGAACAAGTGAGATCTACCAAGACTGGTCAGTGGATAAGATATAGTGGTAATGGAAGGAGCTGGCCTTTTCTGGGGCCTGTACAGTTAAAAAGAGAGATGGTGTTTGGACACAAATGCATGGGGCACATAGATGTGATGGAGGAGGGATCCTATGGAAACTCACTGTTTTTTTTTTTTTTTTTTGCTTTTTAGGAATGTACTCTCAGCATATGGAAGTTCCCAGTCTAGGGTTCAAATTGTAGCTACAGCTGCTGGCCTACACCACAGCCATAGAAACGCATGATCTGAGCTGCATCTGTGATCTACACCACAGCTCACAGCAATGCTGCACCCTTAACCCACTGAGTGAAGCCAGGGATCGAACCCGCATCCTCATGGATACTAGTCAGTTTCATTAACCTCTGAGCCCTGAAGGGAACTCCAGAAATTCACTTCTGATTGCTTTTCTTTTTTCATTGAAATAGGAAGCAAGTTGATGAGCTAAGAGAGAGAATGAGGGAGGAGAATTTTAATATCTGATTGTAAGGGAGACTACATGGAATCATCTAAGTGAGTGAATGGGCTTGGGAAATAGAGTAAAACTGCTAGACAGCATTATGGGCCCATTTAAAGTGATCACAGGAGTTCCCTTCATGGCTCAGTGGTTAATGAACCTGACTAGTATCCATGAGGATGCGGGTTCGATCCCTGGCCTCACTCAGTGGGTTAAAGATCAAGCATTGCCATGAGCTGTGGTGTAGGTCGAAGATGTAGCTCAGATCCTGCATTGCTGTGGCTGTGGTGTAAGCCAGCAGCTGTAGCTCCGATTCGACCCCTAGCCTGGGGTCTTCTGTATGCCATGGTGTGGCTCTAAAAAGCAAAAAATAAAATAATAAATGAAATGATTACAAATGAAAGTAAGTCAAGTCAGCATGGTTACCACTGTCCTGTGGAAGTGCATGTGTGCCTCTGTGTGATGTATGTATATCTCTTTGTTTTCAGTCTCATTCAACAACTTGGGTATAAGCAACAAGTTGGCAGAAAATTAAAGTTTCTTAAGGTTTCAGTTTAGCCAAGGGACTAAGATGAGAGAAACGAGAGAAGTGAGGGTATATGCAATGGAAGGATTTTAAAGACTGATTAGTGTAAACTTGCAAGTGTTGAGAACTGAGGGCATGAAAGAGTGAGGGAAGAGGAAAAGGTCACAGAAGCAGTGAATAGTAAGTAATAATGAGGAGAAAGGATTGATGGAGTTGAGCTAATAGTACCTGTGATATGAAAAGACAGTAAATGTCAGAGTGTGGTAAGACAGAAATTAAGATTTGGGAAGAGGAGTTTAGTGTTTGATTTACGGTAAAGTTGTGGGAATGAATAGTCAAGGTAGGTTGTAGGGCATTCTCAGTGGATAGAAGAAATAAGGGATTAGGAGGAGGTCAGAGAGTGAAAGGACTGTTTGGATTCTTTGATGCAGCATCAGTAATTATGACCAAGGTGACCATACAATTTATTGACCAAATGGGAATACTTTTGAGAATAATTCATGGATCTGTTCAAAATTACCCAGGACAACAAGCAACACAGGAACCATAGTTACACTCCCTGTGAGCAGCAGATAAAAATCTTGAGGTAATAACCAGAACGATTTTGGGATTATCAGAAGAATGCAAGTCAGTGGATAGTCTGGATTTTAAACTGGGTGGGGGGTTGTTACTGACATGAACAGTGATAAAGTGTTTGATGACTGTTACTGTGGAAAGGATTTGGTATGGAGGTGTGGAAGGAGTTTGGCAGGAATCTGGTGAATTCTGAGGCTCCTATGCAACTTGATCATGAAAGTGTGTAATCTAAGAAGATGTGGTGCACCATTTCTACCCTCTTTCCTGTTGAGGGTAGCCTCTGCCCATGAACTGTTATGATCTTTTCCTAGACTAGATGCTTCAAAGACTTACAGGAAATATACAGGAAGAGGAATTAGCTATGAAAGGACCTCATAGAAAGGAAATGAGAGTAATCTTTTTTGGGTCAAGGACCTGCCCTGAGTTTCTAATCTGCTGTGGTTTAAGAGTTTTCAAAAATTTCTGCATGGTTCAGATGTATTTCCAAAAAGATTGAGAGATACTCATTTGATAGGGTTGCAGTGATCACTGTACAACTATAAATGTAAGAAAATTCATTGCGTAAAAAAAAAAAGAGAGAGACTTATTTAATTGCCTGAGTGGATGTTCAGCAGGAATTAGAGAAAATATTGGAAAATTCAATGAAAATGTGTTTTGTTAATAGTTCATTTTGAAGAGTCAAATGAAGACATGAAAAGAAAATGAAAACGTGTAAAACTAATAGGCAAAAGACATAGCTCACCAAGTTGGTTTTATGTAACTTGTTATGATAATCAGCTTTTAGGAACAGAAGATAGCACATAACAGGTTTCCTTTGTTCCATCATGAGCCCTGCAGAAGTACTGGGGCAGGTAAAATTTCCACTTGTGCTGTGGGAAGTGCCTTTCTGTCTAGAACACCAGCTTGGCTGATGTTATTATTCAACTCTGAAGGAGGCCTCTTTCTTCTGAGAAAAGAAAAAGAACTTAGTTCTGATAATGTACCAGGAATTCTGAAGACAAACTCTTTTCATTATGTAAATAAGTGAAAATCATTTGCTCTTTGTCACTCGGTTTCTCTCCGTCTTTCATGTCACCCCATGAGGTTCCATACATACATTTAGGTACTGAAATAACTTGAGCTACAAATAAGTGGACTTGAAAAAAACCTCTACATCTGTGAAAAGAAGTTCCAAATAGAATATTAATACATTTATTTAAATTTAAAATCCATTTCAGGTTTTGAAAAGCCTCAAGTTTAGTTATTTCTTTGCTCTTTGACAGTGTCTTCATGTTCCGTCAAATGAAGGAATTGTTCTCTTTAGTCTCTTTGTTTTGAAGAGTAAAGCAGGGAAAGAAATGAGGTTTGAGAAATGATATGGAAGACATTTTTTTTGGAGCACATTTAACTACTTAGTAAGCGGTGTGATAAATACACATCAAAGGTCATTTTTGAAATACAACTACCCCCTCTCCCCCTTTGCCTAGATAACTCCTTATTATTCTTCAAATCTCAGGTAGTTGTCTTTTTTCTCAGGACTCCTCTGGAAGTCCCAGTAATAGATATTTTTCCTGTCACAGCCCTTCATCCTTTCCTCTCTCACCACACTCTAATTTGTATATTTTCAGTGCAATCGACTATATGTGGCTGACAAGGAATGCTTGATAAATGTTGGTTTAATTAAAATGTAGAGAAAGGTCCTTTCATTATTTCTTCAGTGGCCTGCACATAAACTCTCTTTGTCTTATATAAACAGGTATATAGTGCAATGGCATTTTTGTGTTCGAAAATCCCAAGGAATTGGGAGTTCCTGTTGTGGCACAGCAGAAACAAATCCGACTGGTATCCATGAAGATGCAGGTTCGATCGGTGGCCTCTCTCAGTGGGGTTGGGGATCTGGCATTGCCATGAGTTATGGTGTAGGTTGCAGACGCAGCTCGGAGCTGCATCTGTGACTGTGGTGTAGGCCCACAGCTGAAGATTCGATTCCACTGCCAGCCTGGGAACTTCCATATGCTGTGGGTGTGGCCCTAAAAAGCAAAAAAAAAAAAAAAAAGCATCTTCCAGAAGTGTTCTGCTTACAATTAGAAGGTAGTTGGGAAAAAAAAAGTGCTAACATCGAAAGACATAGAGTTTTAACAACCTTTTCTTTCAGCATCAGAATTCTCTTCAACAGTGCTTCCTTCTCTATCCATGCTGCTCCCTAGTTTCTTAGGAAGGTCATCCTTCTAGAATGTGTTTCCCTTGCTCCTCCATCAAACCTCGTTTTTACTGTCAGAATGCTTGGAAAAAGCGTAATAAAAAATTCAGTCTAAAATGTCACTCACCAATAATAGGTGTGAGATGCGGCTCGTTTGTCTTTTCGTGAAGGCCTTGGACAGAACTCCAGCCCTAGGTGAAGTAAGCCATCATCTTTGCCTGTGTTTATATTTGAACCAGAAGGTGTAATCACTTAGGAATCACCAAATTAAAGCAGGTAACTTCTCTTCTATATTCATCACCCATTTTGTATCCATCTTCCTTCTCTCCTTCCCCCCCTCAAGTTTCAACATCAGACAAAGAGACACCAGGTGTACTGAGACTGTTGTACCGGTGTCCACAACTGCACAGGGTCAAATACTAACTAGAAGTTACTTCGTTATGAAACCCTGACTGATGCAGAGGGAGCAAGGTTTTTGTGCACTACGGTCTGCCTCTTGTACCTCCATGTGCCTCTTATCTCCTCCATTACATCCAAGTCCCTTGTATATTTTGTGTGTGACATTGGAGATGCCCTGCCCCTCCCCTGAAGACTCCAGTCAGCCACAGAGACCCTTTCAAGGCAGTGTTTAGTCTTTACTTCAAGGAGGACTAAGCAAAGAGAGTTAGTGAAACAAAGCTGTAGTCCTCACGACTGACATGAAGGAATGGTAGGCCCATGCTTTGAAAGAACGTGCATCATCAGGCAAGGCACTTGCTTCAGGTTAGTTTGTTATTTAGTCTCCAGAGAAGGAGTTGCTTTCTTTAGCAGAGATGGTTCAGTATTATTTGGACTTTCAAGACTGTTGAGTTCACCCACCAAAATAGCCTCATCTGAGGTCTCAGTGTCCCACTCTTTCCTTCTCACTGCTTTAAATATAACATAGGATGTCTGAAAGCTGCACAGTTAGTCTCCATTGCCGTTTTATCATTCAAGTAACCAGATCCTTGGCTTGATTTTTAGCATACTCTGCTGCAGATATAGAAAATAAGGGTTACCTTTAAACCTGTCTTAGATAATTTGGCTTTTAAAATATGCTCTTTTTTTGCGGATGGGAAAGGACGTGATTGCATTGCACCTGCCATTTTCTTCTTGAATGATCTCTTAGAGTTGTCTTAAGAAGTCAGCTTAATGCACTTTTTTTTAATTTTTTTTTTTTTTTTGCTTTTTAGGGCTTCTTGTGGCATATGGAAATTCCCAGGCTAGGGGTTGAATCAGAGCTGCATCTGCTGGCCTATGCCACAGCCACAGCAGCACCAGATCTGAGCTGCATCTGTGACCTATAACACAGCTCAAAACAATGCTAGATCCTTAACCTACTAAGCGAAAGCAGGGATTGAACCTGCATCCTCATGTATCCCACTTGGGCTCATTGCTGCTGAGCCATGATGGTAACTCCCCTAATTCACATTTTAATATTAACATATTTTTTGTAATACGTGCCACAGTCACTGATTTTCCAATGCCTTGCTCTCTACGTACGCTTCATTCCTGTTAATCACAGGTAGAAGCTTAAGTAGCATCCTAATTGCTACCAATATGGTCTCTGTTGGTTTTACACAAATGAGCAATTTAACACCAAGTTCTCAACTTGAGCATCTATGTCTTGGACCATTTCCTGTACCAGTTGTTGTAAGCCAGGTCTTATGAAAGGCCGAGCCTAAGTAAAGGTAAAGGTACTGGTGTGTGTGTGTGTGTGTGTGTGTGTGTGTGTGTGTGTGTGTGTGTGTGTGCGTGCGCGCGCTATTCAAGTCAAGATGGGCAGCATAAATAAAAAGAAAAGCCAGCAAAGGAAATACATGCAGAGGAATAAAATGTGATATATCGCCGCACTGGCTACTGCTTCATGATAAGTTTTTGAAGGGGTACATTAGGCCACTCGACAGGTATGTTTACCTGACTTGCACTACAAATAAGAACTACACTTGGAGTAGTAGATGAAAGGGAAAGAAGGGGGATTCATCTGTCTTGTCCCATCCCATCTCCTTTCCCAGTAGTCTAGTTTCATTCCACAGGAGATAATTATCATGAACTTTTTGGCTTATCCACCTGGATCCTTGGTGGGTGCTCTGGAAACCAGATCCTACCCCTGCAATATATTATTTTACCCAAATCCAGAACAGGAAGGGCAGCAGTATGGATGATAATGTATGAGGTATTTCAGCTATGGAGTTGACTCTGGGTTTCAATGCAGAGTACAGCTGACTTGGAGATCTCAGAAATGGTGACAGTGCCCATGGTGCATGAGTCTTAGAGGCAGGTGGTAAGTTCTGAAAGAAGAAAGCAGTTGATAAAACCTGAAGAGGTACCTTTGTGTCTAATATACTGGTTACATGAATATGCTTCTCTGGACAACTCCATTTTCCAACCTCTACAACCATTATTTCAAACTTTATCAAGTCAACCTGATAGCCATTTTATTCTCTTCTGCCCAAGAGAAAATGTCTGACTCCTTTTTTCATAGAGAATATAGGA
This sequence comes from Catagonus wagneri, assembly GCA_004024745.2. Taxonomy (NCBI): domain Eukaryota; kingdom Metazoa; phylum Chordata; class Mammalia; order Artiodactyla; family Tayassuidae; genus Catagonus; species Catagonus wagneri. Next base: position 43,515,828 of record PVHT020004020.1, on the reverse strand, counting down.
ATAATGAGAAAGACACTTTCACATGTTGTAGACATCAAAGATGCAAGCTCTCTTACATCTATTTCCTTTCTGTATTTGTTTTATCTTGTTTACAGTAGAAGAGCCATCTTTTCTTTTTAAAAAACTTTTAAAAATTTTGGGCTATGCCCATGGCATGTGGAAGTTCCTGGGCCTGGGGTTGAAACTGCACCACAGCAGTGACAATGCCAGATCCTTAACACACTTTGCCACCAGTGAACTCCCTATCTTTTCTTTTATTAAGATCAGTTCTTTGCTTTGTATATTTTGTCCCATTCCCTCTTCCAGGCTTAGGACTATGAAAACAGTGGGTGACTTTTCCTTTTCTTTCTCTTACATTCAAACTTTCCCTATTAGCTTATCATGTAGGAACCTTTATTTGTAGACTTATCTCTGTGTTGTGTAAATGTGGGTGTGTATACTCATATCTCTGACTTTAATAAAATTTTGTTTATTAATAAAGAGGTACGTGCTCCTTGTTACAGGATAAATAGTATATATGGAAATATTCATAATTATCTTCCTATTTCTTTACCACCTCTGCTCAAGAGCAGCTATACTAATAATTTGATATGTTCATACTAAGCTATAAATATTATGGAAGAGACCATTAGTGCCTACTGAATGTCCCTTGCATTTGCCAGCCCTGCTCCCTTGCTTTCTGTGTTCACTCAGTAGTATTACCAGGACTTGCCCATCCTTTCTGAAAGCTGAATTGTATTCTATAGTATGACTATACTATAACCTATTTCACTGTTTTCCTGTTGTTGAATTTTCGGATTGCTTTCAATTTTGCCTTTGGAACAGTTTGCCTATATAAGCCACATTGCCATGAGTACCTTTAAAATACAGACAGCTTTATATTACATACTAACACTTTTATTTTGTACTGCAGGTTCCCCAAAGTAAAATGCTTGGGTCAAAGGAGTTATGTGTGTTTATTTAAGTAGAAATTTCCAGACCACTTTACAAAAATGTTTTAAAGCTTTCATACAAACATTGGAAATATACCAGTGCCTGTGTTTCTTTAATCTTAACAACACTGGATATTACTTTTAACAGCTTTTGTTAACATAATATATGATATAATATAGTATAGCAATATATAATAAAACCTGTTATACCTTTGCTTAACTGTTATAAATTTGATATGTTTATTAGTGATTTAAACTTCAACTTCTGTACTGTTTTCTATCAGATTTTTTTACTATTTTTGCTTCTGCTTTCTGTGTCTTTTTTACTGATACATGGAAGCTCTGTATATTGTGTACAGATATTCTGTCACATACATTGGTAATATTTTCTCTTAGCTTATCTTTTGACAATTTAAGTTTTAAATTCAGATTTTTAAAGAACAAAATAATGCCATTTGCAGCAACTTGGATGGAACTAGAGACTCTCATACTAAGTGAAATAAGTCAGAAAGGGAAAGACAAATACCATATGATATCACTTATATCGGGAATCTAATATACAGCACAAATGAACCTTTCCACAGAAAAGAAAATTATGTGCACTTGGAGAACAGACTTGTGGTTGCCAAGGGAGAGGGGGAGGGAGTGGGATGGACTGGGAATTTGGGGTTAATAGATGCAAACTATTGCCTTTGGAATGGATAAGCAATGAGATCCTGCTGTATAGCACTGGAAACTGTATCTAGTCACTTATGATGGAGCGTGATGGAGGATAATGTGAGAAAAAGAATGCATATATGTATGTGTGACTGGGTCACTTTGCTGTGCAGTAGAAAATTGACAACACTGTGATACAATGGAAAAAATAAAAATCATTTAAAATTTAAAAAAATTTATTTTTAAAGAGAAATTTTTATTAACTAATTTTATTACATTTATAGGTGTACAAAAATCATTACAACCAAAAAAATAAGTTTAGATTTTTAAAAATTGCTTATGTATTCAGTGATTCAAAATCAAGAAGTACAAACTATGTTCAGTGAACACTCTCATTCCTGTCACTGGGATCTGAGTCTCTTACCAAAGGTAGCTCATGTTATTAAGTTCTTCTGTATATATAAGATTTTGTATAATCATACAAATACATCGTGTGTACTTCATGCGTATACAGAAAATATATACATAAATACATATAGATGTATGTAAGTCTATATATATAGTCTTTACTCGCACACTATTTTACATAGTCTTGTGATTTTTTCCTTATTAGAGTTTCCTGGAGATTACTCTATACCTGAAGATAAAATACCTTCTAATCCTTTCTAATGGGTAAATAGTGTTCTGCTCTATGGCTGTACTATAATTTGCCATATTTAATTGGTATTCCAGTTGGAATGCTATTGGACATTTAGTTTCTAATCTTTTGCTTAATCAATTAAGCAACTGCAATTAATAATCTTATTTATGTCGTTTCACATATGTATAAGAGCATCTGTAGAATAAAATTCCTAGGAGATGGGCTTCTGGCTTAAAGTGTCTGTGCATTTGTAATTTGAAAGATATTGGTAGATTGTCTTCCACAGAAGTTATTCCAAATCCCACCATCCAAGTATGAAAGCACCTGCTTCCTCAGACCCTCTCTACAAAGTTTGTCGTCAAACTCATTTGATCTTTTCAGAGTTTATTATTCAAACTGGACTAATGAAAATGGTAATATAGATCTTTTATTTAGATGAGATTGTTAATTTTGAAGTCATTTACATTTCCTTTTCTTTTGACCGTTTTCATCTTTTTTGCCTTTCTAAATTGGATTGTCGGTCTTTTTCTCAGGGTTATTAAGAGACTGTTATACAAATAGATAATGACCAGACTATATATAAATAGTATGACTCTCATTAATAACCTATAGCAACTAGCCCAGAAAGCCAAATAATCCGGGCCCCAGATGGCTTAATAGCTGACAGCTTCCCTAATTTTTGCCCCTGCTTCTAATATAGGACCAAATGGAGAAGGTCAAAAATGTACGCTAACTGATCACACAGTATACCACACACCTAATTAGCCTACTTACACCTTCCCCTTCCAATAACATTCACTCAGAGTATACCAGAAGCCTTCCTTTTTTTCCCACTATAATAAATCTTTCCCACTCTTCTGTGGGCCTTGATTATCTGCCCAGAAACAAATGATGGTGCCTGACTCCCTTCCTGAAGCCGGGTCTCAATAAACCTTTACTTTTTTTCATTTGGATGGTCTTTGTTCATATAATATTTTGCAGTTCTTCTATATTAGCGACATAAGCCTTTATTATTTGATGTGCAAGATACTAGAGCATTTTAAAATATAAATATATGTATTTATATTGAAATATAGGTGATTTACAATGTTATATTAGTTTCAAGTGTACAACAAAGTGACTGTATGTATTCTTACCCCAATTTTTTTCCCTTTATAGGTTATTATAAAATATTAAGTATAGGTCCCTGTATTGTGTCATAGGTCCTTGTTGGTTATCCATTTTATATATAGAAGTATGTATATGTTAATCCCAAACTTCTAATTTACCCCTCCCCCTCCCTTTACCCTTTGGTAACCATAAGTTTATATTCTATGTCTGCGGTTCTGTCTTGTATATAAGTTCATTTGTATCATTTTAAAAAGGGATTCCACATATAAGTGGTTCTCTATCTTACTTCACTTAATAAGATAATATGTAGGTTCATCTACGTTGCTACAAATGGCAATTTCATCCTTTTTTTATGGCTGAGTAATATTGCATTGTATGTACTCAGCACATCATCTTTATCCATTCATCTTCTGTTTGACATTTAGGTTGCTTCCATGTCTTGGCTATTGTCAATAATGCTGCTATAGAAGTACATTATCTTTTTTTTTTCTTTTTAGGGCTATACCTGTGGCATACGGAGTTCCCAGACTAGGGGTTGATCAAGTCAGAGCTGCAGCTGAGGCCTACACTGGATCCTTAACCCACTGAGCAAAACTAGGGATCAAACCTGCATCTTCAGGGAGGCTACATCAGGTTCTTAACCTGCTGAGCCACAGTGGGAACTCTGCATGTATTGTCTGAATTATGGTTTTCTCTGGAGATATGCCCAGGAGTGGGATTGCAGGATCACCCAGTAGTTCTATTTTTATCTTTTTAAGGAATCTCCATACTGTTCTTCATAGTGGCTGTACCAATTTACATTCCTCTCAACAGTATAGGAGGGTTCCTTTTTCTCTATACACTCTCTAGCATTTGTTGTTTGCAGATCTTTTGATGATGGCCATTCTGACTGGTGTGAAATAATACCTCATTGTAGTTTTGATTTGCATTTCTCTAACAATAAGCAATGTTGGACATCTTTTCATGTGTTTTTTACCATCTATATGTCTTCTTTGGAGAAATGTCTGTTTAGATCTTCTGCCCATTTTTTTGATTGATTTTTTTTATGATTGAGCTGTATGAGCTGTTTGTATATTTTGGAGATTAATCCCTTGTCAGTCACATCACACAAATATTTTCTCCCATTCTATAGCTTATCTTTTTATTTTGTTTATAGTTTCCTTTGCTGTTAAAAGTTTTAAGTTTAATTAGGTCCCATTTGTTTTTGTTTTTATTATCATAACTTAGGAGGTGGATCTAAAAAGATACTTCTGCTAATTATGTCATAGAGTTTTCTATGTTTTTCTCTAGGAGTTTTATAGTTTCTGGTCTTACATTTAGGTATTTAATCCATTTTTTAGTTTATTTTTGTGTGTGATATTAGAGGATGTACTAATTTCATGCTTTTACTTGTAGCTGTCCAGTTTCCCTGGCATCTCTTATTGAAGGGATTGTCTTTTCTCCATGGTATATTCCTGACTCCTTTGTCATAGAGTAATTGTCCACAGGTGCACAGGTTTATTTCTGAGCCTTGTATCCTGTTCCACTGGTTTATATGCTTGTTTTTGTGCCAGTAACTTACTGTTTTGATGATTGTAGCTTTGTACTATTGTCTGAAGTCAGGATGCCTGATTTCTCTAGCTCCACTTTTCTTTCTCGGAATTGCTTTGATTATTTGGGGTCTTTTGTGCTTTCGTAGAAATTAAAAAAAAATTTTTCTGGTTCTGTGAAAAGTGCCGTTTGTAATTTGATAGGGACTGCATTCAATCTATAGATTGCCTTGAGTAATATAGTCATTTTGACAGTGTTGATGCTTCTAATCCAAGAGTATGGTATATTTTTCATCTATTTGTTTCATCTTCTATTTCTTTCATTAGCATCTTATATTTTTCAGAGTATAGGTCTTTTGCTTCTTTAGGTAGGTTTATTTCTAGGTATTTTATTCTGTACGAAGAGATGGTAAATGAGATTGTTTCCTTAGCTTCTCTTTCTGATATTTCATTTTTAGTGTATGGAAATCCAACAGATTTCTATGTATTAATTTTGTATTCTATGACTTCACTGAATTCATTGATGAGTTGTAGTAGTTTTCTGGCAGCATCTTTAGTATTTTCTCCCCCCTTTAGGGGTGGTGTGGCTGGCACCTGCAACAGCAGCAGATTTGACATGGTCCAGGTGTTTGGAGGTGGCACCAACAGCCTCTTCCAGAGAAGATGCCGTTTGTGGAAGGCCTCACCTACAATCTGAACACTATGCAGTATCCCAGCCAGCCACTCTATCCCATCATGCTGGCCAACCGACCACCCACCTGCCCTTGGTTCCAGGAACACACAAGAGCACAGAAAAAAGAAAGAAAAAGAAAAAAAAAGAAAAGAAAAGAAAAAGAAGAAAAGAAATATATACAAGAAGATTTCTAATCTTCTCATTCTAACTTCTAGAAACAAGATCCTGCCCAAGCAGAGTGGGAGGAGGCTTTCCAAGTACTAAATCATGTTTAACTCAACCTCCCTTCTGTTTTCCTGCCTGCTTCTGATTTATTGGGTTGATTTTCGGTTGTTTTCGTTTACTCTGTTTTTGATTTTTACGTGTAGTTTTTGTTTTTTTTTTTATGGAATATCTTTAATTAGTGGCTTCCTGTGCTAAGAATGGTCCAGATGTGAATTGTTGCCCCGCTCCCTCCCCCCTCCATCTTATCCTCTCTCCCTCCCACCTTTACACTGCCTGGTTTTGGGTTGATGTGTCCAAGTTCATAGGGAAAGAAGTACTGCATCTGGGGCCTGACCATCCTCAGAGTAGGGAGAGGCTGCCCCCATCAGCTGCCTCCATCAGCCAGCTGTCCTGTCACTCAAAGCCATCCAACCTCAGCAGATCTTCTCAGACCCTGCTATGCACATAGGTCTGACTCCAGCCCCCCTTACCTCTCAGGCCTTGGTCCTGCAGAGCTGCCAGCTGTCCACCTGATATCCTCCCCCTTAAGCTGATGTCTGTGACTCCGGGGAGATTAGTGTTCTGGCTGGTGGAATACCTTTCTCTGTCTTGTGGCCCCATGCTACCATCCCCACCTGGCCCAGACTGTCCCTGAGGCCCTGAAGTCCCAGAATTTGGCATGTGTGGCCTGTCTCATGCAGTCCCTTCTTTCCTGGGTCTAAGTCAGGTGGTAGAGTAAGTGCAGGTGTGTGTGTATGTGTGCATGGTTTGCTGCCCTGTTTTAAAAGATTCCAAGTCATATGAAACTTCTCCTCTGGATGCAGTTCCCGGTTGCTTCAAGTACTTGTTTATGTATGAGGTCAGGGGATGGGTTGTCAGTCCTTTTGCAGGGTGGTTTGTTTGGTGGGGTGAGACTGTGCCTGAGCCTTGGGCACTCCCAAGGGAAAGCACTGCAGAATGAACTGGTTTCTAAACTGCTACGGGATCTGCCTTTTTGTTTTTGACCTCCCCTTTGCCCCCAAAAAGGGGGGGGGGGGTGTTGGTTAGCTGTGAGGAGTTGAGGGAATTCCTGGCCTCTAATACCTAAGAGAAGTCTTTGGACTAGGACCCTCGTATTGTGTGATCTTAGCCAGCTTGGGGGAATGGGAGTTTTTGGTCATTGCCTGCAGTGGGCAGTCCTAAGCCTTGAACAAAGACTTTAGTCTTTCAGTTGTAGATGTTCTTTTAGTACATTTCTTTCCCTGCCTGCTGGGGAACTGCTTGGTACCTCTTGCCACACCTCACATCCTGACTCCACCCCACTGGGTCCTGGTGCTGTGAGGAGTGGTCTCCTGAGCAGGCTGGGCTGGGGAGATGCTTAACCATCACGGGTGGTGCGTTTGGATTGTTGAAGAGCCTCACTCCCCACCTCTGCTGGGGAGAAGATGTTTCTTTGACCCAACCCTAGTGGGCAAGCTCCCATGCCATGGCACTTTGGCAAAGGGTCACAAGGCCTCAGGGCCCCCCTACTCAGAAAGTACCAAAGCCCTTGGCCTGCCACCTTCTCCCTCCGGGTGAACCCCAAGTGGGCACCTGCTGTGGCAGTGGGTCTGGCCCAGACAGACACTATCAGCCTCCTCTCCCTGCAGTGGGCATCAGCTCTGCCTCCCCATGTGGGAGAATGGCCCGGCCCAGCACCGTCTGTCCCCCTAGGTGTCTCAGGGGCCAGCCCAGTCTGCGACACCCTCTTCCTAGGCCTCAGCTCCCACACAGGTGACAGACCCAGGCTGCTCTCTGGGAAAGGTTGGATGTTGCCTTATGTCCCCCTCCAGCCCCTCCTCCCACACTCACATACAGAGGCACCTGCCACACCCTGGTTGACTTGTTTCTCACCACATAATAGGGAGGGGAGACCAACCCCTTAGTGTCTTTTGAAAGACAAAGAAAGACGTGTTCAGGGGTGTGACTCCCGTTCTAGGCTCTTGGGCCCACTGTCTGTCTCAATTCTGGGTATTTTTCCTTCAATTTAATTTTTTTAAGCAAACAAAATCAGTACTAATTTACCTAGTTTCATGGGAGAACTTTTTTTTTTTTTTGTCTTTTTGCCTTTTATGTAGAGCCGCACCCGCGGCATATGGAGGTTTCCAGGCTAGGGGTCTAACAGGAGCTGTAGCTGCCGGCCTTCGCCACAGCCACAGCAACGCGGGATGCGAGCCGCGTCTGCAACCTACACCACAGCTCACGGCAACGCCGGATCCTTAACCCACTGAGCAAGGCCAGGGATCGAACCTACAACCTCATGGTTCTTCGTCGGATTCATTAACCACTGAGCCACGAAGGGAACTCCCATGGGAGAACTTTTATAAAAGATTTTTGTTTGTTTGTTTGTTTACAAAAGAAAAAATCATATGTGTTCCCATTGTGGCTCAGCAGGTTACAAACCCAACTAGTTTCCATGAAGATGGCCTCACTCAATGGATTAAGGATCCATTGTTACCATGAGCTGTGGTGTAGGTCGCAGATGCAGCTCGGATCCTATATTGCTGTGGCTGTGGCATAGTCCAGCAGCTGCAGCTCTGATTCAACCCCATTCTTTTTATTTATTTTTCTTCTCTAACTTCTGTGGCCAGAACTTCTAGAACTATGTTGCATAAAAGTGGCGAGAGTGGACATCCTTGTTCTGTTCCTGATCTTAAAGGAAATACTTTTCGGTTTTTCACTGTTGAGGGAGACGTTAGTTGTGGTTTGTCATATAAAGCCTTTACCATGTTGAGGTGTGTTTATTAGCTTAGTTTTAAAAATATGTTTTCAAATGACATATAAATTGCCTGCAGAGAAGTGCATGAATCATGACCGTCTCTCAGTGACTTTTCGCAAACTAAGCAGTCACATGTTAAGAGGTTTCAGGAATAGAGTTATCACCAAAACCCTACAAGGACTTTTGTGCTCCCCTGGCAATTACTACCCATTCCCTCAGCTTTTATCTCTCTCCTTTCAAGTGTAACTATGCTCCTAAACTCTAAAACTATAGCCTAGTTTGCTGCTCTTGTGCTTTATATAAACTGAATCACATAGTATGTACTCTTATGTCTCTGGCTTCTTGTATTCAACTTTGTGTGGATGAGATTTATTCACGTTATTATATGTATTGAAGTTAATTTATTCCCATTGCCTTAATATTCCATGTGATTATACTGCTGTGTGTTTATCAAGTTTACTCCAAAATTAGAACTTAAGATACCAGAGGACAGTGTCTGTTTCATGATGACATTTCCCTCTCTCTTCTCTTCTTCACTTCCACAAAATATTTAGCACATGTTGAAGCAAAGTACCTGTTTAGTAAATGCTGAAGGAATTATCTGTATTAGCAGTGTTGAGTGGTCACACGAATGAGTAAATAATTACTCATTGACTAGTTTTCTCGCACTTGGAGACATCCAAAAATATCAGAACAGATCCTCTGATTATTCATCGTGGTTCTCACTCATTTCAAAAGCTATTGAGTAGTAGAGCTGAAAGTGGAAGGAAACGAAGAGGGGGTTGATATTGGTGTTTTGGATTTCTATAGTGAGAGGTTGCTAGAGAGAATGTTTTCGCAAAGACCAGTTGAGAATCAGCATGTAGCTATAAACTGACCATGGGTGCACTGGTTTATGCCTGTTATATTTTATCAACAATGCACATTAGAGATTGTCAGACTTTGGGGGGATCTTTCAGCATTGTGCTACAGGAGACCATGTATGGGATGAGTTCTTACCATATAGACAAACTAGGATGCAGTATTTTGCTTCTCTTGTTCAACATTTCAAAATGGTATGATTTAATATGTCGCTGCCTACGTCAGTGGTTTCAAACTAGCACGTATTCAGATCACTTGGAAGGCTTGTTAAAACACCGATTACTGGGCCCACAAGAATCTGCATTTCTCACAACTTTCAAATTAATGTTGATAACTGTTCCCAGAGCTTACTTGGAGAACTGGCCTGGGCAATAACAAGAATAATATGAGGAGTTCCCTTCGTGGCTCAGTGGTTAACGAATCCGACTAAGAACCATGAGGTTGCGGGTTTGATCCCTGGCCTTGCTCAGTGGGTTAAGGATCTGGCGTTGCCGTGAGCTGTGGTGTAGGTTGTAGACACAGCTCAGATCCTGTGTTGCTGTGGCTGTGGCGGAGGCCGGCGGCTACAGCTCCTGTTAGACCCCTAGCCTGGGAACCTCCATATGCCATGGGTGCGGCTCTAGATAAGGCAAAAAGACCAAAAAAAAAAAAAAGAAGACTAATATGAGATTAGGAAGCTTATCTCTGAGTTTATCACTCTGTGGGGGGGGGGTCTTCATGAGGTCTTTTTTTTTTTTCCTTAGGAGCCATTTTCTGGTTCGTAATAATTTTACTTATTCTTTAAGGAAACATAGGAAACTTCAGTAAACTATTCTCAGGAAAAATCTAAAGGGAATAGAGCTAGAGTCCTTTTTTTTTTAAAGAAACCATGGTTTTTAAGGAAATATTATAATACATAAAGTTGATAAAGTATAGAATGGAATCTTTTATTGGACATGGAATGCAGAGACAGTGGGGGAATTTAGAATGTGCTTCTGTTTTATCTCTGTGGGTCCACTTTAGCACACAAGCATTTCCAATTAACTTTCAATTGCATCGTGTGAACTGTATCAATATTTTAGTAAATCTACTCCGTGATTCTTTTGCCCCTTAAAATAATGAAAATAATATCATAGGTTTCCTCTTGGGACTTAGTTCTTACCTGTTTCCTTGCCACAGTACATTTAATGCATATGTTAATGTAAGTGAAGTATTCATGGTTTTCCCAGGGTTCTCATGAGAAATATTTGGGGGATACGAATTTGATAAAGTGACAGTATTTAGTTTATTATTAAATTAAGTGACTGTATTATAGAAATAACTTTGATTATATTCTAATATATAAGGAAGACAGTTTCAAGTTATAAATCTATAGTAAATAATTATTATTAAACTAATTTATAATACCATTATATAACAATATAGTTATATTATTATATATAATACACTTATTAACAATTAACCATAATTATTACTTTGCCAAAAAAACTGTGCCAAAAAACTCATTATATCCCTTGTATCTTTATAATACAGCAATTTTAATACCCCAGAGTGAGAATTATTACTTTGGGAGATATTTTCTGTTTGAACAGTGAGCGCAGTATCTAGGTATTCCTGCGTCTGTTATTGGTAATAATTCCATATGTATCCCCCATAAGACACATCGACAGAATTTCAAATGTAAGGTAGGTTGTTGGCATTCTTTTTCTTGTATTGCTCCCTCTCTTTCCTTCATATTAGATTCAAGTTTATTTTTTAGCTTATTAATTCATGTGAAATTTAATGTGTGTTTTCAATGGAAAAGAAATCAATAGCTTTCCTACTAGGCCTTTATACGGTGATCAGATTGTACTTTATGCACTGTACATTTCACCTTTCCTCATCGTTTTTACAGGCAGGTTATTTTTATGGCCTAATGGTTCTTTAATAGGCCATAAACACCTTATACATTTTCAAGTTCCCTAATAACAAAGCAAAAGGAGCATGCCAGTTCTAAAAGTCTCAAAACCAGGCCTTTCATTAAAGTTTTCAATAAAACAAATAGGTAAATCATTAAAAAAAAGAAGCGTTAAATTTTATTACTGTCATAATGAAATGTTATTTTTGGCTGATGTTAAATGCAAATACAAGGGTTTCTTTGGTAATCACTGCGTGAAAACAAGACACTGGAAAATTTTCCTTAATGGACCAGTGGAACTTTGCACACATTTTTAGGACAAAATCTTACATGGAGCTCCCTTTTCCTTCCTCTGGTCAACTACTGACTTTGTCTTAAGAAAGATAATCCTTATGGGACATTTTATCACACGACTGATTTTACCTATAGTTATAATGTCACCTTTTATACTCGCAAGGGACCTTTGATCCCATTTCTGTATTTTAAGTAGAAAAATACGAACCAGATGCAAAGAATGCTGAGGCAGAATTTCTCTTGCTCCATTTAGAACCTCTGTTAATTCCCTGTGTGTGTGGAAGTATTAACAGTAGGTGCTTTAGAAATAGAATAAACAATGAGAGAAACTTTATAGTATCTTATTATTTGCTAGTGACTGAAACTTTATAGTATCTTATTATTTGCTAGTGACTTTTGGCATCATCCTATTAGGAATTTGTTGGTTTACAGTGTGTGTGTGTGTGTGTGTGTGTGTGTGTGTGTGTGTGTGTATGTGTGGTGCTGCATACCCACATGTGTGTATGTATGCACTTTAAAAAAAGTCTATAAACTTCTTGGAAGATGGGGGTAGATGAGAGGCTGATGATTTAAATGCCTCTGTGAAGTAAATGCCATGTTTTTCTTTCTCTCAAGGTGGAAAGTATAGGAATGTGTTGTGTTGAACTGTGGCAGAATCTTTGGAAGAACTGGTTCCACGTTAATTTTATTTTACTAGAATATGTAAAACATTTGTTGAGCACCAGTAGAAGCTACACCTGTTCTGAAGTCCCCCGAACCTAAATTTCTCTTGGAAAAAATAGGGCACGGTCTTAGCCTGCAAGCAGATTCCCTGTTATGGTGAGTGCCCCTTTCCTGGGCAGCCGGCAGCCTGTTTCATGGTTGTCTGTTGGGGCTTCTGCCAACTTGAACATGGAAACGTGGATCAGCTTTCTCTTCCGGGCAGTACACACAAAGTAGCCCCCGCATCCCTTTTTAAAACATCATTGTATAAAGCAAAATAATACTTGGCCACTGCTCGCTCTTTCTTTACTCTGCCTCTTTCTGTACATGGTAAGAATGTTCCAAAACAATGTTGCTTCATTGAATGCCCTGGAAACATACTTTCACGGATGAGAACTAATTTGACATTTTAATTTCGTCCCTTTCTGTTGTTTAGAATTCAGTCAGCTGCAGGGACCTTGCCGAACGCGCATATGGAACATTCATATGTGCTGCTTGATTTTGTATGCCACCCTCATATTTTGAGATTTGTCCATAAAGTCAGCTTGAATTTGATAATATCCTGTCAATTAAACTAAACCTTGTTTTCAAAGCCAAATAGCACAAGTGCCCCGGGCACCTGCAAAAAACCCAGGCACACGGGCTCAAGTGGATAGTTAGGTGTGCAATTACTTGATTTATACACATGTGTGTTTCTGAAATTACAGCTGCAGGGTTTTGTGGTCTCTGTGGGGGTGTGAACAGTTTTGCTGGCAAGCCCAGTATGCCTCACTTTGGAAATTTGGCTCCCAACATGAATTCCCTTCCCATCGCCGATGGAGAACAAAGTCTATTTGTCACTTTTCCATTTGCCTTCCACAATGATTCAGAAAGAAAACAGTCTTATTTTGCTGCTTTAATTGGGAATTGCTGATTCATCTCACAAGTGCAATCATCTTTGCTATTCATTATAAAAACACGAGCTAATGGTACTGTGGATGTGGTAGAAGTTGGTATGGGGAGGTTGGCTTTCCATCTCCATTTCTGACCCAAATACTTGTAAATTTGCTTGAGGAAACACAGTTTTTCCACAGAGCTCTCCTACTTCAACTTAAGGTTTGGAAATTAAGGCGTTCATTCAAAAGGAGTTTCTGTTTTTCTTTTGGTTTTGCAGCTCTTTAAGAACAATGCTTACCTTGAAGTTCTTTGTATACTTTTAACCTTTTACCTTAGCTGTGGCAAAGCTTATTACTGCCAGCGGACTCAGTCACTCATGATAGTACAACACTCTGGAGACCTCATCCTTGCACCGTCTTGTTGAGTAACTAAATGCAGGGTAGATTTACAGTTCAGTGGACTCACTCATGGATGGGGTGGCAGCTATACCCTCTCTCCCTTTTGAATCTTTCCGCTTCACACTGCAGCTTTGTATCAGGATGACTGGAATCAAATGCAAAATCAAATATTAAAGAACAAATATAGACTACGAAAAGGGTGGCATGTTGGGAAAAGAGGGACAAGGACATCGAAGGATTTTGACTTGTAAGCAAAGGAAAATTTTTCTAACTTGTGCAGTTTTGCAGCTTTGTTAATATTAGAAGATGTAACTATTATTAGATTGCCTGTTTTATAAGGAGATTGAACAAGGTCACTTCAGTAACAGAGAACTCACACTTTTTTGCAAAACCCTTGTTTTCCTCAAGGAGCTTATAGGAACCCAACATGGATAGAAAAACCACACCTTTCATCTCTTCTCAGAATAGTCACCTAGAATTGTAATGGCTGGAGATCGAAAGGGCCTATTCAGCTCTGGGCTGCAGCCTCCAGGGATGAGGGCGGCATTTTCCCTCACACTGTAGTACATTTTCCAGTGTTTTGTGAGGTTTTATTTTAATCTCCTCAAAGCCTTCTTCACTTCTATGGAAAATTTGTTCCAGACTCTAGCCAATATTATCATGAAAAGTTACTTTCTTAATAGAAGTTAAATGATATTTCTATTTGAGAAGTAAAAAACATATAGTAGGCGAATAAATATAGGTAAAGATATTTAACATCCTAACTAGTTTAAACATTTTAGAATTGGGGGAAACTTCTGTTTTTATGCCAAAGTGATAATAGTAAAGATTTTAAAATGACTTTTCTTATAATGTATTTGGTGTATGTGGATTTGTCTTTTGAGGTAGTAAAACTGGAAACAAGCAGAAGTTTATCAAAGAAGAGAGTAGAGGCTTGTTTGATGTCTTTATTCTTCAAAATAAAAAAATCCTCTCAATTTCCATTAAGTCAAATTTTCTCCAGCTCTAGCACTGCCCGCTTGTATGTTTTTTAAATACATAAAAAATTAAACAAATTACTGGTCAGTTATCAAATTACTGGCCTTATTTATCTGTTCCTTCTCCTCCTTTTTCTAAGTTTTACTCATATATATGTATATATATATACATATATATATGTATATATATATATATATATATATATTTTTTTTTTTTTTTTCTTTTTACAGCCACTGCTGTGGTATATGAAAGTTCCTGGGCTAGGTGTTGAATCAGAGCTGCATCTAGAGTCTATGCCACAGCCACAGCAGTGCCGGATCTGTGACCTACGCTGCAAGGCTGGATTCTTAACGCATTGTGTGAGGCCAGGGATTGAACCCACATTCTCACAGACACTATGTTGGGTTCTTTATCCACTGAGCCACAACAGGAAGTCCAGTTTACTTATATTTTAATGAAAGCAATTGGACAGCATTTTTTTTCCCTCTTAAGAGATGGAATACTCACTCTGCAGTCAGTGTATAAATGGCAGTACTATACACAAATCAGGTACCTCAAATCACTTTTTGAAAACAGGCAAGGTGTAAATACTACAAATGTACAAATATGTGTGCAGACTATTTGTCGTAGCTTGTTAATATGTTTGTTTTGTCACTGCTATTTAAACAACTGTTTTTATCTTCTGAAAAATTTCCTAAATTTAAATATTGATTTCATGCATTAAGTGTCAGCATTGTTTGTAGGCACCGGGGATTTAATGATGAATAAAAGAAAGTCCTGTCCTTGTGGAACTTAAATTCTTATGTTGGGAGATGAAGTATAAAGTAACAAGTAAATATATAGTGTGTCAAATGGTGACATATGCTACGGAAAAAAATCAAGTAGGATAAAGAAGATAGGATTTCCCTTCTGAGTCTGTGTATGCATAGTCTCATATGTGTGTATGAGTGTGTGTGTGTGTGTGTGTGTGTGTGTGTGTGTGTGTGTGTGTTTATGTGGGAGGGAAGTCGTTGTTGCATGCAGGTGGTCAATATGACAAGGTGACTGTAAGAGAAAAGGACCCAAACAAAGACTGGGTCCAAACTTTCCAAGTTGGAGAGATTGCCAAATAGGAAAGTGTAAAATGCTGCTATGGTTGAGTAATATGATGATAGCCTGTTGGACCGAGCAAAATGTAGATCGTTGGGGAACTGGATAAAAAACATTTTAGTTGAAGTGGTGGGTGCAGAAGTCTACAGAGTGTAAGGAAAATAAGGAAGAGAGAAATTGGATGTATTATATCAAATTCTAGTCCTGAGAATTTGCTCCCAGGGGAAAGAATGAAATAGAACATTAGCTGGAAGAATTGTGGGGCTATAGAACTTTCCTGTTTTCTTTTAGCAGTGGAATAAATAATAGGGTGTCTGATGGGGAAAACTGATGTATATCAATGTGTTTGTGTATCTGTGTGTGAGAGAGAGGGACAGAATGAGAGATGGAGAGAGGGAGGGAGAATGGGAGGGAGATGGAAAAAGAGAGAGAGGAAAATTCCCAGAACAATGTCCTAACGTAGAGGAGAAGAGAGAGGGAGTGGAATCTGGAAGATAATGTGTGGTTGAGAGATTTTAGAATGAATAGTTTGTATGCTGACAGTAATGATGTTGCAGAGTGAGGAAGAGAGAGCACAATGGAGAGCAATGTGCAGTGACTTGGAGTAGCCAGCGGGCTTGGGATTCACTGCATGAATGGAGAGACTGGCTTTAATTTTACAGAGTATCTGTCTGTAGTGACAGGAGGGAAGGGCGAAGGTATGGGTACCGTGTGTGTTAACAGGAGGTGGGGTTGCAGTGTCTGTGAAAGTTATCTTCTGAGCATAAGGATGAAGGAGGAAGAGCTGGAGTCTGGAGGATAGAGACTGAACCAGGAGACAGTCGTCTGGAAGAATGGGATGGGGAACTAGGTCAGGGAAGTGGAATAGCACTGTGGTGAGTAGTCATGATTATAAATGAGTCCAGTCACTGTGGTTTTCCTGTGCTTTATATATGCAGCTCACGGGGGCAAGAGCAGCTTATGTGGATGGTTGAATTGAACTAGGTTTGGGATTTTTCCAGGGCCATATGCTGAGATAGGGTCCAGGTGGTACACAGGAACGATGATATTGATTGAACCTGGAATTCGAGCTGGGTTAAAGAGGGATGTGAGGACATGAGTGAGGGTTGTGAGCAAAAGCTAAAACAGTCTTTGGATTCATGTCTCACTGGGGTAAAAAAAAAAATGTAAGAATCGGTCATGAGGAAGTGAGCTGGATACATCAGAACACTTGGTCAGAGATGAGAAACCTTGAAACATCATTGTAGATGAAGGACATTCTTAGAAGCCAGACTTAATTTGTAAGCTCAGATATTAATCACACAACTTTTTTTCGCCTCATGATATGACATTTCCATTTTTATGGCCTCTCCTTTGGTAAAATAAACATCCTAGGATCCTTGAGATTTTCCTTCTCCTTTCACGTCCCCCACATATTTATGACAGCAAAAACATTTTATGTTGGGCTTTAAGGTTAACAAGTTTCTTAATACAATTTTTTATTTAATTCTCATAAAAATGCTGTGTGTCTACATTTTACACACAAAAAAAGGAAATTAAGTCTTAGAGAAGTTTGGAAACTTTGCAAAGCTCGGAGGGTAACTTATTCCAGCTCCAGATGCAAAGTTGATCCCACAAATGATTTAGTCATAAATATGCACACACATACACAGCACAAACTCATCTCCCCCAAGAAATGCATGCACATGCCCACGCACAATCACAGACACACACACACACACACACACACCATGTTTTCAGAAAGGAAAATTAAAAAGTTTCAGCCTTCCTTTGCAAGTGATTTTGGCATCTAATAACATTTCATAGGTATCTCTGTGTCCATTCCTCCTCTTCTCTGATCAATCCATTCTCCTTACTGCAGTCAGAATAATCCTTAAAGCAAGTATTTAGCTTGACTATTCCAAATCTTTTTAGGTGACCATTTATTTAGCTTGACTATTCCAAATCTTTCAACAGTTCCCCAGTATTTTTAGGATTAAGTAAAATTCTGTAATTTGTCCTATTATCCTACGTATGGTTTGATCTCATACTGCCCTTCATTTACCCAGTACTCTATCCCTAGCAGCTAGCCCAGTACCTGGAAGCTTCTAGAAACAGCTTACCTTTAGATAACACAAGGGCCAATCTTTGTTCTAGGCACCGTGTATCCGTGAGTGCCTTGTAATCTATTCTTGTTCTCTCGCTCTTGTCCTGTCATCATTTAATCCTCACATCACCCCAGGAAGTAGGTACCGTTATCATCCTTTACAAGCTAAGGAACTGAGGTACAGGACTGTGTCAGAGATGGGACTTGGACCCACACAGGAAGCTGCAGCCTTTGACCTTCAGAGTTCCACATAGTGCCATTCACGTGGTACATGGATAAATGAGTTAACACATGAAAGAAAATACCGTTTTCCATGTCCATCCTACAGACTGTGCTACAACTTATCTTTTTCTTTCAGCGAAGAAAACTCACATTATTTAAAATGTTTTATTGAAAGACATCTCACCTTGTATTTGCAAATTGGAAATCTCCTCACCTGAGCATATTTTTAACAAGCAGTCAATGCTGATAAGAAAAATAAGAATTCACAGTCTCTCACTGTTGTGAAAGAAAAACACACAAGTTCTTGGCACTCTGTAGTAGAGAGGGGTTAATCAGGTTTAATAAATAAACGAAGTGATGGATAAAATGACTTTATGTCATTAAGGTTGTCCATGGAAAGAAAACTGGTAAGAACATGAAAGTGTTAAATTCATTAGAAATCACCACTTTCCTACATACATATTTACGAACTATTTTTTTTTTATGGCCGAATACGTGGCATATGAAAGTTGCTAGTTTAATGGTCGAATTGGAGCTGCAGTTGCCAGCCTACACCATACTCATAGCAACACCAGATCAGAGCCACATCTGCGACCTACACTTTGGCTTCTGGCACCAAGGGATCCTTAACCCACTGAGCGAGGTCAGAGATTGAACCCGTGTCCTCACGGATCCTAGTTGGGTTGATTACCACTGAGCCTTGATGAGAGCTCCCATGAACAAAGTGTTACAAGAGTTTATTCTTTTTCCAGGAGCCCATGTTTTTATTGTGAAAGCAGAGAAATGGAGACATGTTGAGCCCTTAGGGGTCTTAGTGTTCTGTTCTAAGGTAACTCATTCTTTGTAGGAGTTCCTTCTTTTTTTTTTTTTTTTGTCTTTTCCAGGGCCACACCCACGGCATATGGAGGTTCCCAGGCTAGGGGTCTAATGGGAGTTGTAGCTGCCGGCCTACACCACAGCCACAGCAACGCGGGATCTGAGCCATGTCTGCAACTTACACTACAGCTCACAGCAAGGCCAGATCCTTAACCCACTGAATGAGGCTAGGGATCGAACCTGCAACCTCATGGTTCCTAGTCAGATTCGTTAACCACTGAGCCATGATGGGAACTCCTGTAGGATTTCCTTCTGCTGCATCAGTGGGTCACCTCTGCTCGAACATCCTTGGTCATAAGTTGCTAACTCTTTTGAGCAATTGCTTTTAATCAACTCTTATGTTAGGAATATCTTTGTTATCATCTTGCTATTTCTGCCTACTGGAATTCTCCAACATTGGTATCATTTTGCCCCCCCCTTTTTCCTATTTCAATTAAATTTTTAAACAACAAAATATTGTTCAACATACCACTTGCTCTTTTTTAAATGTCTATAGAATCTCTAATAACGTAGGGTCTAGTGATGTTCCCAGCTGCATTCCTAATATTGATATATTGATAATTTGTCTCCTTCTTTTCATTTTTAAAAGTTATATTGAAGTATAGTGGATTCACAGTATCGTGTTAATTTCTGCTATACCATAAAGTGATTCAGCTATACACATACACATGTCCATTCTTTTTCATATTCATTTCCCATATAAGTAATCACAGAATATTGAGTAAGGTTCCCTGTGTGGTGCAGTAGGTCCCCACTGACCACCCATTCCATATACCATAGTGCACACATTTTCTTTAGAATAACATAGACCACTTGTCCTCCTGCTCCACCACCGTGCAGATGGCAACTCCTGATATATTTGAAGATCTCTGTGCTTCATTGTCGTAAACTCCCAACCAGCTGAATAAAAGGTTGAGCTCGGGTATGTTTCCATCCTGCCCCCCTTCTCCTATTTTCTCTTCATAATTCTTCTTATATTATAGCATCTGGTACAGAATAAAATCAGAAAGATGTCTGAACATTTTTTGGGTACTGTGCTTGCCCTTAGAAAGCTGTAAAATCTAATTTGCTATTTGTTTGATTTTTTTTTCAGCTGTCAGTTCATATTTAGTTTATGGTCAACTAAAACCTCAACATAGCTTTAAATATGTTTCATAAGGATGGTCTACCTTTGAAATATAGTGCTGTTACTATCTTTCTGCTCTAAGACTTTCGTAGTTTTCCTTGCTGAATCAAGGGGTTATTGAGAAGTATTTTCTTTTAGACATTAACATTTTTACTCTCTAATGTTGGCTTATAATTTTATTGTTTTATAGATAAAGACTGTACAATATTGACTCTTAGGAGTTTATTGAGTCTTTGTGGCCCTTTACAAGGTTAATTTTTCTAAATTTTCAAATTTTGCTTGAAGCACATTCATAGTCTCTGTGGATGTAAAGTTTATTACTTGGAACTTATTATTTTTTTAATATATAAGAAATACATTTTCTTCTTAAGGGGTCTATTTGATTTATTGGTAGTTATTAGTTAATAATCTCCAATTACAATCATTGACTTATCCATTTTCACTTGTAGTTCTGTGAGTAGTTATAGTATTTTCAGCAGTACTTTTATCTGGAGATAGATTCATGATAATTATACATAACCAATATTTATAATATCTCTATTTTTTCCTCACAATAATTTTTATTTTAAATGATTTTGTTTGATCCTGGCTTTCTTTTTGTCTGCATATGTGTTCAGTCATTTTTTTCTGCCTGTCAACTATCAGACTTCGTGTGTTTTCCTGTTTAATATTTCTGAATCTTAAAAAAAAAATCCATCAGATGGAGTTTCCTTCGAGACTCAGCGGTTAAGAAACCTGACTAGATCCATGAGGATGCTGGCCTTGCTTAGTGTGTTAAGGATCTGGCATTGCCGTGAACTATACTGCAGGTTGCAAACGCGGTTCAGACCCAGCATTGCTGTGGCTGTGGTGTAGGCCAGCGGCTGTAGCTCCATTTCTACCCCTAACCCTAAAAAGCACACACACACACACACACACTCACACACACAAGGCCATCAGAGGGTCTTCTGATTAGTGATAGCAGCCATTTACATTTCTTTTAATTACCTTTTTTTTTTCTTTTTAGGGCTTCACCCACAGCATATGGAGGCTCCCAGGCTAGAGGTCGGATCGGAGCTGTAGCCGCTCAGCCTGCGCCACAGCCACAGCCATGCCAGATCTGAGCAGGTTCTGCAACCTACACCACAGCTCACGGCAACATGGATCGTTAACCCACTGAGCAAGGCCAGGGATCGAACCTGCAACCTCATGGTTCCTAGTCAGATTCGCTAACTGCTGTGCCAAGACAGGAACTCCTTAATTACTATTATACTGGGATTTACTTCTGACAATGCATTCTGTTTTCTTCAATTTGTTCAAAGTGTTCTTTTTCCTATTAATGTAGTGAATTTTCTTCTGCTGGTTTGAAAAATAGTTACCCTTTGTTGAAACTTGTGCTCAAGTCTCTTTTGTGAATCAATTTATTCATAAATTTGACTTCAGTAAGTTAAACAGTAGCAAGCCCTCCGTGTACACATCATCAAGAATTTTAACTCTTTTTTTTTTTTTTTTTTTTGTCTTTTTGCCTTTATGTAGAGGCGCAACCGCAGCATGTGGAGGTTCCCAGGCTAGGGGTCTAACAGGAGCTGTAGCCGCCGGCCTTCGCCACAGCCACAGCAACGCGGGATCCGAGCCGCGTCTGCAACCTTCACCACAGCTCACGGCAACGCTGGATCCTTAACCCGCTGAGCAAGGCCAGGGATCGAACCCGCAACCTCATGGATCCTAGTTGGATTCATTAACCACTGAGCCACGGAGGGAACTCCAAGAATTTTAACTCTTGATTATTAGGAATTTTTTTTTCCTTTTTTTACCCTCATAGTCATTATTTTTTTAGATAATACAATATTTCCCTAAGTTATTTACTCACCCTTAGTTCCCATGAATTTGCAGCATACTCCTGGGGGTAGTTCTTTAGTCACTGGAGAACATGTCGGGGTTTTTGTGTGATCAATTTTTGAAGCTTTTTGTGCCTGATAATATTTTTATTTTACACATTTAGAGAAAATTTTAACTGCATATAGAATTCTAGCATAAATTACTTTCTTTCAATGCTTTGGATTTGTAACTCCATTGTTTTCTTGACTACAGTGCTGTCCTTGAGAATTTCAATGTCAGTCTGACTCCAACTTCTTTATAAGTGATTGGATTTTCCTCTCTGGAACCTAAGGAACTTTTTATTTTTACTTGATGTTCTTAATTTTCACTATAATATGTCTCTGTGTGGGTTTCTCCTAATTTGTTCAGTTTGTCATTATGCATTCCTTGAGGTCTTATGTTTTTCTTTAACTCTGAGTATTGAGTCTTTGTTTTATTTTTTCTAAAGTGTCTTTCCCCATATTTATTTATTTTTCATTTATTGTCCTTGTAAAATTCATATATATTAACTTATGTTGACATTTCTATCACCATTCTCAATATTTTTATAACTTTCATTCTTCCTGTTTCTGTCTCTTGTTGATGTTTTGGGGGATCTCTTTTTAACCAGGTAGTTGTAGATACTGCACACATGGCATATGGAGGTTCCCAGGCTAGGGGTCGAATCAGAGCTATAGCTGCCAGCCTATGCCACATCCATCGCAGTGTGGGATCTGAGCCATGTCTGCAACCTGCACCACAGCTCACGGCAATGCCGGATCCTTAACCCATTGAGCAAGGCCCGGGATCGAACCACATTCTCATGAATACTAGTCGGTTCGTTAACCACTGAGCCACGACAGGAACTCCCCATTTCTACTTCTTTATTGTTGACTTTTTGGTTATGACAGTGTGCTCAGACCCAGGGGTTGTATTATGACTGATTGAGGGCAATCATAAAGTCCAGCTGACAATGCATATCTAGGAGGGATCAGATGACTCTAGGAATGAGCACCATGCTTCAGGCTTAGGGTGCCCTGGCATTTTCCTGGGACCAAAGAAAGCAAGGGAGAAGGCGCCATCATGACTGGTAGTGACCTTTTGCCAACACTTGGCAAATGGAGTCTTGGACTTCAGATTTGATTTTTTTAGAAAAATTAAGGCATATAGTATGTTTCTACTATGTCATTGAGCACTTCGTTTTCACTATTCACATATTTGAGTGCATTAATGTGTTTGCCTAATTCTGGCTAATAGGATATGAGGAAATGTACCGAATACTTTGGGAAATATTTTTCTTTACTACTGATGATAATATTAACAGTTGCTAGTACTGTTACTACTATTGCTGATGATTAGTGTTTTAAAGAAATGCAAAGGAAAAACTCTTGGCCCTAGGGCCCAGATCTTTCCTTGTCTCCTCTCCCACTCTGGTCCCTTGTTTACCTCACTGGCACACTCTCTTCACAATTTGTTAGCCCCTGTCACCAGGTGATGTCTAGATCTAAATACTGCCATTAGCTTGATGTAAGTTTCACCATCGGGCAGTGATTCCTATTGAGAAAACCCAGCTTAGTGCATTGGATTACCTGAAAGATTAGTCAATATTTTGGGGATATTGACTCAGCTACTATCTTGATGTGGGTAATTTTTTGTGTTAAATCCCCATTTTTCATCTCGTTATTGTCATCCTAAGTATTCCAAAGTTGAGACTGTGTACTACTGGGAATAGAATTACAAACTAGAAATAGTGCATGTCTTCCAAGAGATAATAGGCTGGGGTAGAGATAGACAGGTAAACAGACAATCACAAAACAATCTCCATTATATAGTGATATTAAAATACTATAGAAGTAAGGATATTAAGAGATTTCTTTGCCTAGAGAAGTTAGGAATTAATTAATAGAAATATTGACCTATGATCTGAGCCTTGAAAATTTGCTTTCATTCCAGGAGAAAAAAACACGATGTACAAATATGGAAATGGGATCATGAAAGAGCATGGTGTAAATGAAGAACTTGGATAGCACTTCAACTGCATGCTTTTTGAACACTTATGTTATGGGTATAACAGAGATACTGAGAATGTGAAAGTTTAGGTGCACCAAATCAAATTTTCTGCTGCCTATAAAAGAATGGGCTTCATCCTTGGGGTAAGTAGAGATAGGTAGACTGGTACTGTGTTCTTTGAACTGACTTTTTTTTTTTTTTTTTTTGCCTTAGAATAAGTAAATCGATATTTTATAGTTTGAGTGTCTGGAACCTGATTCCACAAGTCATTCAGTGCTGCTTGATACCATTACACTCAACTGGTAAGGATGCAACCAAGAAAGAAATATTACATCTTCTACACAGTGGGAAGAGAGAATAGCTAAAACGGATGATACAGTAATTCTTGGTAGAGAGGAAAGGAGAGGAACAAACAAATATTGTTGCAGGTTTTTGGGGGGAGATATGGAATGGGACCTCATTTGGATGTAATACCTTAAAGTAAGACATGTTTGAGTGGTAGAAACTAGCCATTAAGTTGGTCTTTCCCAACTTTATGAAGTCTCAACAAAGATCAGATGAAGGGGGAAAAAGTGGGGACCCAACTGTGAGGGGAAATGCTTTACTGGCATAGTGCAACAGAACAACAATGACATCAAGGGTGCCCACTGTGCTCTAAGACTAAGATCTGCCATTTTCCGGGACCAAATCAAGCAAGGAAGAGAGGAGCCTATCAGGCTGCTCATGCCCTTCTTGCCAATGGTGGCAAATAAAATCTTGGAGCCCAGGTTAGATTTGATTTCAGAAAATGAAGAAATATCTTTTTTTCTTTCTGTGTCTTTTGCCTCACTGAGCACTTTGTCCCTATTATCAACATATCTGAATGCATTATTTAATTTTAATTGATTTATTCTTCTTTACAAAGTTGTGGGCACCTTGATGATAGGCTTTGAATCTTAGTTGCATTTCTAACTTCAGGAGCTTCCATCATGCTGCACATGAGACAGGTTACTGATAGCTGTATGCTCATTGAACTAATGCAATAAGTTTTAGGAATTCAGAGAGGTTGATATCAGTGTTTGCTGTAGATCTTACCAGAGTAAATATATAACTTTCAGACACGTTTTCACAGGACTAAAGATCTTTGGGCTTTGTATTCACTGTGATTTAATCCCTCCTAAGATGCAATAATGCACACTTCATTGTAATGACAATTTTCTTTAGTTTCTCTGACACCAAGGTTACTGTTAACATAGAGAATGAAAGAAATGGCATGACCCTATTAAGAGCGTTAATGTCATAAACAATACACAGGGGAGGGTTGCATTCTGTTACTGAAGCACCATCTTTATCATCTTTATATATATACTTGTTAAGTACTCACATTTGTCTCTGTAAGTTTAAAGCCTATGATCCCTTGCCCATTAAAAAAGGTGTTTTTCTCCTTTGATTTAATATTGCATTTCC
This sequence comes from Catagonus wagneri, assembly GCA_004024745.2. NCBI lineage: Eukaryota > Metazoa > Chordata > Mammalia > Artiodactyla > Tayassuidae > Catagonus > Catagonus wagneri. The sequence goes on along the minus strand of PVHT020004020.1, from coordinate 43,490,670 downwards.
TAATATTTATATCTAAATATGGCAGGGGGGTTGGGTTCACATTTTTCATGTGGGTACGCCGTCAACATTTTATTATGGAATGTCACATGAAAGGTGCCCAACATCCATTAATCATGTAACCTCAAATTATCATCCCTGGGTAGCAATTATATTTTAGTTTACTGAATGCCTTTTAAGAATTGAGGCGATGTCTTTGGCAAGATGAAATTGTTAGGGAGAAAACAAAACAGCGAATGGGCTGCTTTTAGAGGTATGGAATTCAAAGTCAATTGAGTAAGATTTAAGAAGTCTTGGTACTTTTTGCTAGCTGGTTGACTGTGGACACATTATTTGTTTCTTCTTTTGTGACATCGACATGATAACTGTGCTTATCTTGGAGATTGGATTAAGATGGCGGAATAGAAGGACTGGAGCTAAACTTCTCTCCCGAAAAACAGCAAAACTACAAACAAATGCCGAGCAGCCTTCAACCAACTGGACTGTAAACTCCCAAAAAAGATATTCTACTCCAGAAGATAAAGAGGAGACCACATCAAGAGGTAGGAGGGGCG
>PVHT020004020.1:43434382-43489119 GCA_004024745.2 Catagonus wagneri | reverse complement strand
TGGTCCATTCTAAAATGTGTCTTTCTTATGGTTTTCAGAGATTAGTTAGATATAGTATAAATAGGAACATAACAGCAATATACCAGTTTTTAAGGTATACAGCAAAAATATTGCATTTATGTTTCCATATTGCCTGAAGGACCTCATACCAGGGCCAAACAAGTAAGTTGCTTTCAATTAAGTGTATCAGCTCAGTGCTCCATGTTTATACAAGAGTATTTATATATGAGTTGGGGATTCATACTTTCAAAATGGGTATTAGAAACAAGCAACTTGATTTTACATCAGATTTAGCCCTCTAAACTTCACGCTTAATAAAAATACTGTGCCTATTATAAGACAGCCTTGTAGATGATTTTTTTAGTTAATTTTCTGTTACTCATAATGTACGGATACTCCTAATGATTCCATTAGAGTTTAAATAACAGAATTCAGCACAAATGTATTTTTACTGAGCAGAAGAAGCATAATTTCTCTGGAACTGCAGCTGCTGTAGCTGAAGATGAGGCTCTTACTATCCCTTGGGGAGATTACTGTCTCTGCCAGCTGACTTAGTTTTTATACAACCAGCGATTTATTAGATTGCTTTGCTCTTAAGTGTGATAATAGGCCTTATGCTTAGCAAGGTTTAGAGACTTCCAATGCATTAATATTTTATGGCAATGACAGGCAAGACACATTTTGTTTACCTAACAAGACAAGCCAAGTCAGAGCTGATGTGGATTGGAGATTAGCACTTTCAACTCAGAGGAATCCTGCCAATTATATATTTAGGGCTTTGCAATGACTCTTATAATTGTAATCCAATCAGTTCTTTATTTGGTACATTGCTATTATGTGTAAAGAAATCATCATGGCTTTACCGTCTGGCCTTAATTGGAAGTGACCTCACTGTTAACTGACTAATGTTAACTACGTAATGGGGCAGTGAATTTTCTAGTGACTTTTATTCCAGTAGCAGATTTTATTTCTTTTGGAAATCACTCAACCGTGAGCCAAACCATAGGGAGATTATGCACGTATATCCGATTTTATTCAGAAGGTCCAGTCGATGATTTGAATCATCTACTATGGAAAAGTATGTGGTGGTACTCTTGATTTCTGAAATTTTATTGTATTGTTGCCTTCATATTTCACAAGCTATTTAAAAGAATATAATTCTTGGGCCTCCTGCAGAATTGAAGTGCCATTAAACCATCCCAAGATGAAATGGATGGAGCAAGTTCCTACACTACCATTTTAATTTTTGTTTTCCTTATAAAGCAAAGTTAACAGTTGCATCTTTTTCCTTACTGGAGAAAAAAATCCTAAGTCTCAGTGAACAGGAAGTGTTGGAATATGGATTCTCTCTCATTGCAGATTCTCTTAGTTTACCTAGCTCATAAACATAAAATTTAGGCATAAAATTATACGTGCAACATTTCTTCAGTATTCACTTTTTTTTTTTTTTTTTTTTTTTTTTTTTTTTTTTTTTTGCCTTTTGTCTCTTTAGGGCCACACTCGCAGCATGTGGAGGTTCCCAGGCTAGGGGTCCAATCAGAGCTACAGCTGCTCGTCTTCGCCACAGCCACAGCAACATGGGATCCAAGCCGCGTCTGCAGCCTACATCACAGCTCATGGCAACACTGGATTCTTAGCCTACTGAGTGAGGCCAGGGATTGAACCCGCAACCTCATTGTTCCTAGTAGGATTCATTTCCGCTGAGCCATGACGGGAGCTCCTTCTTCAGTACTCTTAAGGATTGTGACTGTACCAATCAAGTTATTAGGTACTCATTATTTGTAATATTAAACTGCATTTTATGTATTAATAAATCTTTAGGTCTAAGATATTATAACTAGAATTTAAATACACAGTGGAATTGGAAATTTCTCAGCACCTCAGTGTGTAACCCTGCTCTGAGAAGATGGGAATGCGTAGAAAGGGACTGGAAATCGTCCATCAAATGGACTTAGAGTATCCTTTGTGGGAGAGAGAGAAGGGAAAGGACAGAAACAGGGTTGGAGTGTGGGCCTGGGGCGCATGAAAGGCAAAGAAGCCCAGCTGCACAGAAGAATGAATCAGTATGTGCTCAAAACCAGAGAATACTGAGTACATGGAGATTTAGAAGAAATGCTAGTACCCGCAGTGTTCCAGTGAGTCGTAAATGCAAACCACATCATGCCCTGCAGGGTCCCTCAGTGTGTTCATTACTCTTAGTGCCATTCTGTGCAAGCCCCAGAGGAACGCAGCCAACTCCCACATCTTGGGGTTAGTGTATTCTTGCTGTGGCTGGCACTTTGCCTGCGCTTGACTAAGTCTGCTGAGAGAGGGGGAAAAGTGGAAAACATTTGGTTTGCGTTGACAGATTGCTTTCTTTTTGAAGCAGGGGGTGGAGTGGTTGAGGTGGGTAGGAATGGATGTTGTCACCTGGGCTAAAGCCTTGAAAATTACAAATACACAATCAAATGAAATTGATACTTTGTGCACATCATCAGGTTCTTGCTGTTGTTTTTTTTTGGGGGGGGGAGGGGGAAGAACTTCACGTGAAACCACCACGGACAATTCCAAAGAGTGTTTGGCTGGCTACTAGGATGTTGCAATTGTGACTCTACTTTCAGAGCTTTTCTTCTTTCCCTGCAGTTGCCTAGAGAGTGTTTATTTAAATGCTAGTTAATTAAATTTTAGTAAGGACCAGTGCAATCAGATTTATCTCCCGGTCTCTTCATCTTCTGCTCCTAATTTAGCTTTTAAAGAGCACTTTCTGATTGCAGACCCCACAGAAGAAAAATCAGAGGGCTATGAGAGGAAGGCATAGAGATCATGTTAAGATTCATCAACTGGGAAATATGGTAAAAGTAAATTTTCAAAGTGCTGCACAGGAGTAAAGACACACAGGCATGCACTCTGTATTTGAGCATGATCGTTTAACTCTGCTCTCTACTTTATTGATATGTTTAAGTCATATTTTTTTCCTCTGCCTCACTCCTCTTCCCCGAGCAGTAAATACTGTTCTCAAACTTGAGAGAAGCTCAAAATACAACACTGTTGGGAAAGTGCTGATTCTGGCTTTCTTCAGGGAATTTAGAGGCCCAGTGACTTGGAGCAAATCACATGGCTGGTGATTGGCTTTGTCTCTGTTTTTATAAGTGATTAAAAAGAAAACCACTTCAGTAATCCTCAGACCTCTGCCCTCTGCTGGGATCTTTTCCAACCAGGCCTGCTCAGCAGAACCCCTAGGGGGTGGAAAGCACACAAGCTCTGGGCCAAAAAATTAGAAAAAGCAACAAAGACAGTGGAACCAAAATGTTCAATGTGGGCCAGAATTCAAGGACATATTAACTCCCCCCCTCCACCCCCGGTTTGAACCTCTCTTCCATTAATTTTTCAGATTGCCCTCTCTTAGCTTTCAGGGACTTAACTAAACCTTAGATGATGATTTTATATGTTTTGCTTTGAACATGTAGACAGTTTGGCCTACGTTGCCACTAGATGACAGTGAGATGATTTAAGTTGCATAAGATTTTCAAGAGCCATATGTTGAGTTCTTAGGGAAGTGGACCCTGCTTTATCCTGCGTAAGCACTCTGAAATAAAGGAATTACAGAATAGATTTCCCAGACGGATGAGTTTCTGTTTCTTCCTTCTTTCTTTCTTTTTCTTTCTTGCTTGCTTGCTTGCTTTTTAGGGCCGCATCCTTGGCATATGGAGGTTCCCATCTAGGGGTCGAATTGGAGCTATAGCTGCTGGCCTACGCCACAGCCACAGCAAACCAGATCCAAGCTGTGTCTGTGGCCCACAGCACATCTCACGCAACGCTGGATCCTTAACCCACTGAGCGAGGCCAGGGATTGAACTCACAACCTCATGGTTACTAGTTGGATTCATTCCCGCCGCGCCTCAACGGGGACATCCCAAATGGATGAGTTTCTTAGTCCTCAAACAAACGGTAAACAAAACCTGCGTTCATTTAGTGTTCTGTATGTTGCTTTTTTTCTATTATATTTTTTAATTAAAATACCCACATATGCTTTAAAAAAAAATCAGTATCAATTTCCTGGCCAGTGGAAAAGGTAGGAAGTTCCACGTTCTGAAGTCTCAATGCCAAGGCTGGAATCCTAAATCCAACACCTATTTGATCTAAGAGCTTAGGTGAACCACCGACCTTTCTGGCCCCTCTTTCCTTATTTATAAAATGTAGGTAAGAACAAGGAACATATCCTCTGGGGTTGCTTGGAGCAGTAAGGAAATAATATATGTCAGATATTTTACGTAGTACTTAATAAAAATGAGTATGTTTCGGGCAGGAAATTTGCCATATGCTTTTCTGTATTCCCATATTATTGAGCTTTTTGAAAAGATTGAATAAAGGATTATAGTTGTGGAATATAGTGATTTGTAGTCATTTTCTCGAACTCTTTCTTCACCTTACAGGTGGATGAGAAAATTACTGTCTCTTTTTTTATAAAGTGGTGTTGTGAAAACTTCTTTTAAATGATTGTAGTGTGTTTTCCTTTCTGTAAATCCCTAAAGTACCAGGCAATTGTCTATCCTGGAAACACAGTGTGTTTAATGTGCTTGAGAACTTGAATATTTTCTAGCATTTTTAGTCATATAAATGCAAAGAAAGATGGACTAAGGCTGTATAAAAAATATGTACTAGAATTGCATTCATTTAATAATAATGCATTATTTCACTTTAAAAATAAATTAAATTTCCATTTTTGTTTCATCCATAAATATCTCAATGAAAAGAAAATCCAGGAATAATTATAGGAATTCTACATATAAGACTTGCTATTTTGTTTTATGCTGTTAGCCATTTAATACTACAAGTATTTGTACAATGGTCAAAACATTAGAAATAATTATCCTAAATGTGTTTAAACCTCAGAAGAAAACACTTGTGTTCTAAAAGATCTAAATATTTAATGAGATTTTTAAAAACCACAATTAAAGCCTTTTATAGAAAAGGAACTTTACCTCTGAGACCTGAAAAAGACTGTTTATTATATAAAGAAAGAGACTTTTATATTTTTAATGTATAATTTAATAGGAATTGTACCATTCCAATCTTAAAATCTACAGCTTGAGAAGAAAAACAGAAAAGTCATGTCGGAAAAATATTTTAGAAGGGTAGCACCTATGTATTTTTTAGGAAAATGTCCAAAGTATACAGAAAGCAGAAATCTTACTCAGACTGTTTTAGTTTATTGAATTTTCTGTGCCTCGAAAATCATAGCACAATTCTCTGGAGACACTTATAAGGATGTATTACATCATAAAGTACACCAAGGATAGTAACCCATGTTATTAAACTGTCAACATACATTATACTACAATTTGTCCTCAATCCAATGCAACTAAAAAGCCACATTGTTGGCAGGAAGTTTAAAACATAAGACTATTCTCTAATCATCTAAAGCCTAAGGTACTTTGGGGGAAAAATGCTGCAATAATCGCTCCACTACTCCATAGCATCATGTGTGAATTTCCTTGGTTTTATGCAGCAAATGTTCCGCTGTTACAAGAAGGGATTCATAAGGGTTACCGCTTAAAGGTTTTGACTAGTGATGCTAGAGATGTCTCATTTCACAGCATATTAATAGTGGTTTTGTATAATCAGAGTAGAGAGAAATAAATCTGAGACACTAGAATTTAAATCATGTTTGATTTTCACACAAATGTTTAACATAAGATCTGACAATGTAATGTTGACAATACCAATAAACTTCATAATTAAAGAGAGTTGGAGTATCCTTTTAAATGATGAAATGTAGGTAATCCACAGAAATGGGGACAAAATGCTGGTCAGTATTTTCTATAAGACTTTATTTGTGAAAAAGGCAAGCTGTTCACCTAAGGGGGAATTTGTCAATGAAGGTTAAATTTCCTATTAAGAGATGGTTGGGGGTCACCTTCAGGCGACATCCTTTGTTATGGCATGACATTTTCTGGATGCTTACTTGCTAGGAGGACTTCAAAGTTAAGAGGGCAAAAGACATAAAGTAATGTTTATTAAGACATCTTGGGAATAAGCAGAAAGGACAGAGAAGCAGTGGAAGGGGGGCTTATTTTCTTTAACCTAAAGCTTACCTACCCCAGAGATTGTAGGTATACTACTGTGTACGTATAGTATACAATATATATGGAAATATCAACTTTTTTTTTCCAGTAGAAGCTGTGTCTGTAATGTCATGCTGCCTAGTAACATCAGGAAAGTTCGTAGCATGTGAAATTCAGTTACTTCCTTTTTTAAAAAAATATAAGTAAGTTCTTTGTTTTCCAGGGCATAATGAAATTGAGTTGGCCTGAAAGCTAGAGAAACCTGTTAGGGTGAAGGCGATAACTTCAGATGTGTTTTCCCCACATCCATTTGAGTCTGCCTCCTCCAACCTGAGTGATCTTGATCTTGAGTGATCTTAGTAAAATACGAACCCAGAGAAGTCAATTTCCCTCCATTGCTTTTGGTGTAAAAATGGAAATACCTAAAGGGCTTCTAAGGCTTCATGTGATCAGCCTTCTGTCAGATACTATAATTTCATTTGATTTAACATCTTTTACCTCTTGTTTGTTATGCTCCAGTCATAGCTTTCTGCTTCCACATCCCACTGCATAAGTCACTTCCATTTTCACATTGAAACCCACATTGAAACCCAAGAAGTTCTTCCCTGATCCTCAGAGTACTGTGTTCTCATAGTTCTGTGTATTTTTTTGCCTGTGATTTCAGTTGGTTTGCTTTCTACGCTTATAGGAATACTTGTTCATCTTTCTCCTTACTTCAAATATCAGTTCTATGAAGGAAGAATTACTATTTTGGAACTTTTGTTTGTTTTTTAAATATCTTCTCTCAAGGACCAAGCACTGTCTGGCTGAGAGTTGACACTGGATAAATAGGTTTTAAATAAATGAAATGGTGGACAGTTGCAGTGAGTTTAACTAAATAAGAGTGCATTTTTTCCAGCAGTGGCTGGAGAGGAATTTTCAGCTCTAACATGTGCTAGTATTTCTTTTGTAAAATTTGTGATAACTTGGGGTTTTGGAAAGGCGTAATAAAGCAGAGGTTGATATCGTGGTGGAATATGAAGATTTTTGATATTTGCATCTTCATAGCAGTTCTGTTATAGACGCATGCTCCCTTTCTCAGAGGAGTACATTTTGATTGCTATTTCACCATTATTTCCCAACTTTAGGATCTATCTATCATCATGACAGTGCTGGGGAAAGAGTTGGCCTACCGCTGTGATTTAAAAAAATTTTTTTGTATTAAAGTACAGTTTATTAAAGTACAAATTTCTGCTGTACAGCAAAGTGACCCAGTCATACATATAAATATATGTATATAAACACATATATATATAATGTGTATATGTGTATATGTACAATGTCTACGTGTGTGTGTGTATATATATATATATATTAATATATATACACACATTCCCTTTCTTATATTATCTTCCATCATGGTCTACCCCAGAGACTAGATACAGTTCACTGTGGTATACAGTAGGACCTCATTGCTTATCCATTCTAAATATAATAGTTTGCAGCTACTAACCCCAGACTCTCAGTCCATCCCACAAAAATATGGACTACTTCATGAATTCACACAGGTGTCATGATCATCTTCTCTGTATCGTTCCAGTTTTAATATGTTCACTGCTGAAGTGAGCACCCTCTGTGATCTTTATTCCTGATTTAGAGGTGTTTATATTTAGAGATCTCTAATCGCTCGTGAAAAAAAAAAAAATCTCCTGCCTGGTCGCTATTAAAGTCTTATGGTTTAACTCTACGTCTATGTCAGTGACAGTAAAAACTGGATCTCATACAGGTGCAGTCATTTACCTGAATTACTCATATTCTATAAAACAGTTAAGGTCATGGTGAAGTGTTTTATGTCAATAAGGATAGGTAATGACCCGTAGCCCGGTATATTGCTAAGGAGTGTTGGCTGACAACTACAGACTAGGCAGTGCACTGTCTAATCCTTGAGAACAAGTAAGGAGAAAAAGTGATGACAGCATCTTCATATTCAGACATTTGCTCCCACTTTAGCAGAAAATTCAGAAAAACTTCCATGTTTCTGTTAAAGCCAGCCTCTACTCTAGACAGCTGAGCTTTTAATACTTATGGGTTCAAAAGCAAACATCAGCAAAGTAAATGTAGGTCATTCCACAGGCATGTTGTAGAATAACTTTCAGGTATATTGACGTATTTATAGCGTAATTTATCTAACATCTATTATTAAATCTATCAAAAAATCCTTTTGATCTATTCCATTTATCTAACATTTGTCTTTTTGTGTTGCTAGATGTAACTTTACCTTTTTTTTTCTGGAATGTTCCATTAACTACAGCGCTGTGATCTTTCCAAACCTTTCTATAATTTATTGTGCATAGAGGTTCCCACACTATTATTCTATAGCAATTCCATTTAAGACTTTCTTAGGATCTAGGAGAAAAAGTCTCCTGAAGTCAGGTATTTAAGTACTCATGACTCTGAGTTTTCCTGATAACAGACAACTAATCTGTCTGCGAGAAATTCATGCAGTTCCTCCATGGTATAGACTTGCTGAGTCCCTGAATTACCTCTGTCAGAGACACCCTTGAACAAGACAAGTGTTTGGAAATTAATGGAGCAAAAAATAAATCTGTGTTAAGCCATTGAGATTTGAGTTAAGCTCCTGAGATTCTAGGGTTTATCTGCTATAGTAGCTATTCTAACTTAACTAACTCATTAAAATAAAAGTAATTGAGCTCAGTTGGGATATATAGATTTATAAAACCAGAATGACTTCCTTAGGTGAAAGGTTGTAGCCAGACTGTCCCTGACCCCTCCTAGCTAATGATCCCTTCACACAGAAAAAGGCTTACCTATTCTTATTTTCCTTTTAAATCTATTTCCAACATCCTAAAATATGTTTTTAGGTCAAAAATTCTTTTAATTGAACATCCAGTTTTCATTCCTTTTTTCCAATGAGAAATTTTACTGGAAAGTAGGAAACGTCTATTTTCTTATCTGTCCAGTATTTTGAACCATCGCATAATCTCTCTGTGATTCTGTAACTAAAGATAAAAGATGGAGGAATAAAAAAGGTGAATTCATCAGACAGTCACATCCTTAAATACTCAAAATGGATTACACGGCATGATCCACAAACAGCCTGAGTTTGTAGCTCTTTGCACTATGTATTCTCTTGTTCCTGTTGTTCCATCTGGTGGCTGTGAATTGTCACACAATCAAATTAACATAGGACTGTGGACTCTTGGTCTATAAGAAATTAGGTTACTTCCTAAATTTTAGCTGCTGCCACAGTGTGTCAGTTCAAATGAATATATGCCTCTGCGTGTGTGTGTGTGTGTGTGTGTGTGTGTGTGTGTGTGTGTGTATTAAAAGTCCTGTTTCCTTCAGACATCTTTTCAGTGTATGTTAGAGAAAAATATTTATAGACTAACGTTTTAAAACCTGTATTAGCAACTCTTACATGTTTTATTATTAACCCTATATTAGAGGCTTTATCTTCATTTCTACATATACAGCCATTCAACATACTAATAAAACTTAAAAACTACTTGGTTTCTCAGAACTTTTTAATATGCTTGCCTTTCTTTGCAGTAAGCATCCTCTCTTGTTCTTATACAGGCACATATATTTGTTTACCTTTTCATATCTATATGCAAATTGGAGGATATTCAGATTTCATGCTTTGTGGCCTGGCAATAAGATCTAGGACCAGATTTATACATTTTTTACCAGGATCATGTCTGAAGTAACATCTCCAGATGTGAACTTGAAAAGCAGAAAAATGAGCTGCTGTTTAGGTGGTGTGAGTTCCCCTTACTGTAGGGTGGGGATGATTTGATTAAGTAAGTCATAGCAGTCACTAGTAGGTTAGATTTCATTTTTTTTCTCTGTTTCAAATAAAAGGGTTATACTGGGTGTATATACAGCTTGGTAATTGTGGTAACTGGTATTAATCATTAAAATTTTTTTACTGAGTATGGTTTATTTACAATATTGTGTTAATTTTTGCTATACATAGCAAAGTGATTCAGTTTATATATATATATATATATATATAGAGAGAGAGAGAGAGAGAGAGAGAGAGAGAGCGAGCGCCATAGAGATGTAAAGAGATGTAAAGCACAGTGATATACATACTTTTTCATATTCTTTTCCATTATGGTTTATCATAGAATGTTGAACAGAGTTGCCTGTGCTATGCAGTAGAACCTTGTTTATCCATTCTCTATATTATAGTTTGCATCAGATAATGCCAAACACCCAATCATTCCCTCCCCTAACCCTCTTCCCACTTGGTAACCACAAGTTCTCTATGTCTATGTCTGTGAGTCTGTTTATGTTTTGTAGATAAGTTCATTTGTATCATCTTTTAGATTCCACATGTAAGTGATAGTATATGGCATTGTTTTTCTCTTTTTTCACTTAGTATGATAGTTTCTAGGTTCATCCATGTTACTGCAAATGGCATTTTTTTCATTCTTTTTTTATGGTGGAGTTGTATTCCATTGTACATATGTACACATCTTCTTTATCCATTCCTGTTGATGGACATTTAGCTTTTTTCCATGTCTTGGCTATTGTGACTACACAGTAATTTATTTTTAATTATACTGTCTTTGTGAAGGCTTGCCTTTTTTTAGGAAATAGATACATTTCAGCATGGGTTCATTTTCATACTTGCTTCTAGGCCACTTATTAAGAATAAGTGAAACAGACCAATTTGTTATTTTGTCTGTGTGATTATTTTATCTACATGATGCCAAGACACTTTCTTGACAAATGCTTCCAGCAGCTTGACTGACTGGCTGAAGAGTATTTTGGGGTAGTGCAGACATAGCCACAGAGTAACTCCAACTGGGGTTTTGTTTACTTTGCTTGTAACATTTTAAAATAATCTTTTAAAGTTATTAAATACAACCCAGTTGTATAAAAGTTTATAAAATACAAATACATGGCACAGTGAATAATTATAAAATATAAATACTTCTAACGACTACCCAATCCAAGAAACGGAATATTGCTTATGGCCTTTATATTGCAGTACATTTATGTATTTTTTCATAGCTTCCTATTTTTAGCTATCTGGTATTATGGTCTATCATTGATGTGTGCCTATTTGAAAATAAATTATGAAGGTTTTACTAATTAGAGAGCAGTATTAAGTCTTTCTCAAGTAAAACAGAAAATTTTTCATTCCACTTCTGTCTTCAAAGATACAAGTCAATGATAAGTCTGTTGATTTTCCTACCCTTTTTGATTTCCGGTGTAAGTATCTAAGTATACCTAAAGTTAGAGAATATAGGTCAGAAAAATAACATGAAATTCTTCTCTCCTATAGTTCAGGGCTTGGATTGCTGTACGAGATTGATGCTGTCTGCTATCTGTTTTCTCTGTCTTAAGAGTTTACACAGCTGGATTAGAAAATTATTGCTAATCTCATGGTTTTTGTCATTTATTGTGAACATATTGCTTCTTTTCTCAAGGAACTATACTTGTTACCTGTTAATGTGAGGATTTGATTTAAGCTATTCATTTTTTTTACACAAAATGAACTAATCAGTCATGTCATTATATACTGCTAAATTAATCTCTTGCTGCCCTTAGAAGGGGATAAAAATGTTTTCATATATTAATTATTCATACCACAACTACAGCATTTCCTAACCATTGCCTCTTTGTGGTGCTGTTTGGACTCAGTAAAGGTGCTGCACAACTGTTTTTCTGGGGGTATCTCAGCAAGGAGGGTGGAGTTTATTTGATTTGAGTTAATCATGTCACATCAGTCATTAGAAAGTAGATTTAATTTTCTCTGTTTCAAGTACAAGGGTTATTCCTCGCACAGTTTGTGATAAGCTGGTTTTACATTCATCTGTGGCTATATTTTTCTTGTCAAGTCTTGATTTTTAGGAGGTAGGTAAAGGTTTAGATGAATTTATATTCATACTTGCCTCTAGGCCTATCACAAAGAATTAGTGAAATATATGAATTCATTATTTTATTTCACCTTCACCATTTATGTATACTTTTATAGAAAACATGCACAAAATATTTAAGAATTATACAGATGAAGTAAGCCAAAGCTCTAATATGTAGAAGTGCAAAGTGAATGTATTTGATTTTGGATATACAATTGAAACTTATAGCACAAGGGAAAAATACTCGTTTGGAGCTCTGGATCAGACTTGGGACTATAAACCCATTTGGGATTTGCTTATAGAACATGAAAAAATGCTGAACATTGCTTATCATTAGAGAAAGGCAAATAAAAACTACAATGAGGTATCACCTCACACTAGTTGGACTGGCCATCATCAAGAGGTCTACAAATAATAAGCACTGGAGAGGGTGCGCTTAAAAGAGAAAAGTGAACCCTCCTACACTGTTGATGGGAATATAAATCAGTGCAGCCACTATGGACAATGTATGGAGGTTCCTTAAAAAACTAGAAATAGAGTTATCATAATATCCTGTACTCCCACTCCTGGGAAAATATCTGAAGGAACCTCTAGTTTGTTCATAGCAGCACTATTTACAGTAGGCAAAACATGGAAGCAACCTAAGTGTCCATCAACAGATGAACTGATAAAGAGGTAGTGTGCATATATATATATACACACACACTATATATATATATACACTATATATAATGAAATAATGCCATTTGCCACAACTTGGATGGACTTAGAGATTATCATACCAAGTGAAATAAGTCTGACAGAAAATGAAAAATATTGTTTCATATCACTTACATGTATAATCTAAAAAATGACACAGGTGAACTTGCTTACAAAACAGAAATAGACTTACAGGCGTAGACAGTAAACTTACAGTTACCAAAGGGGGAAGTGGGGTGGAGGGGAAATAAATTAGGAGTTTGTTATTTACAGATGCAAAACCACTGTATATAGAATGTATAAACAACAAGGTCCTACTTTATAGCACAGGAAACTGTATTCAATATCCTGTAATAAACCATAATGGGAAGGAATATGAAAAAGAAGGTATATGTGTATATATAACTGAATCACTTTTCTGTACAGCAGAAATTAACACAACATTGTAAACACATGATACTTCTGTTTAAAAAAATACTGTGACTTTGACTAATATTTGTATCACGTTCATAGGTACAGTGCTTACCTTAGCCTCCAATGCCCTCACAATTATTCTAGACCATAAAAATAAGAAATGCGTTTCTAACAGTATGATAGATTTAATGTGCCTATTCCTATTGTTATAGGTCCATGGCTGAATGAAATTTAATTATTTGGGACTTGCTAGAGTCAGGTGGTACATGCACTTTATTCTTGTTTCAGATTATGTTAGTCATGTAGATGTGACTTTGCTTAGTGTACAGTGTTCCCTTCAGGTTCATACTCTGTTGGTTATTTAAAAATACATCTACTGGATTCATAAGTCCAGAGAGCAGAAAGCATATTGTGATCTTTGAAATATATTTTTCCTTCTATTCATCATCTTATTATTGTGATTTGAAAATAATCTGAATTTTCTTATTTTATATTCAGAAATGCCCAAGTGAAGTAGAATATATATGATTAATCACTTTTGATGTATGCAGAAAGAGACACTCAGAAACGTAAAATGACATGGCCAGGATGACCCAGTTTATAAGTGCGGAGTCAGAACCTGAACTCAAGGATTCAATGCTCAGGATTTAAATTTGTGCCAACAAGAGTTTACTTTTCATATCATCTTGAGCGATGTACTTGGTTACATTAGTTGACGATAGAAGGTTTTCATTAATAATATGTAACTTTAAACACATATTTCAAGATGTAAGTTTTATAGATGAGGAAGTTATGCCAGAAAAAATGTCTGACCAGCTCAAGGTCAGCATAATCAGAGGGAGTAGTTGTTGGCACAGTAAAACTGTGACTTTTAGACCACAGAGAATGATGGAGATAATGTTTTTAAGTCTATGCCATGTATTGTAGTTCTTTATAAAATGATGCTAGTACAAGTTGAAAGGAAAAGTTATGTGTGGAAGCATTCTTTTTATTTTTAGAAATGCTTATTAATCTTTTACTAAAGCATAATAACTAAAATTATAATAGTGTAATTAGTGCTGTTTTTATATTTTAAATGTTGTGAAAAGAAAAGCATCAAGTGTGTTAAGTTATCAAACATAACCTTTTAAATAGATGTAATTCAGAGTCCCAAAGGGACTTTAAATTGAGGTTCATTGTAAAGTGTGCCATTTGGTTATAGAGAAATTAAACAAAGAAATCAATTGTCATTATTAGTGCAGGACTTACTTTAAATTAATGGTATATGCTGTTAATGAACCATTGCTGCAAAACTAATAGAGCCAGAGAAGTTAATGCTGTTCCTAGCACTGTACATATTCCCCTAACACAATCAAGTAGTCTAGTACTCAACCATGAAAGTTGTATTGACTTGGGCAATTTTTAAAACAGTAAGTAAAAAAGACAGTGTCTTCCAGAGGGGAAAAATGATGTGATTAAGAGCAGTCGTTTTATTTTCAATTTTCAGACCATGGAGAGCATAAAAAATACATCTTATCATAATTATATGGCATAGGAAAGCATCCGAGACAAAACTTAATGTGCAGGTAGCAAAATAAACATCATAATTATTTGTTGTGTAGGATACATGCTTCAGACTTCATTGGCATTTTAAAAGTTTCAATTACCTGTATCTAATTTTGCTAAACAGCACACATTTGTCCCTGAAATCATTTTCAGTATTTAATTTAAATGAAGACCATTCATTTTTGAAAAGAATGGCATATATTGTTTTGAACCAATGGCATAACATTGCAAGGAATAATATTCAGGAGAATGCTACAGTATAACTAGAAGCCTTGGCTGCCCTCATGCAGTCAATGATGTTTTGATTCACCTCTTTTCTCTAAATCTTAGTGGCTAAAGTAGAGAGAACTTGGTCTTTACTCAAGTATGTTTGTACTTGATTATATTGTTGGTAGTGCTGGTGGAGATGGTTGTGGGTTTTGATTGTAGTGAAGGCTGCCTAAAGTAGGTAACCAAGTATAGCTTTTGTGGCTTCTTTTGAAGGCTATCCAAGATAGCATTCTCTTTGTTCCCCCTCAATTCCCAATGTATCAAATCCTCAGGTCAGATACACTACAAGCTGTATTCACACTGTTTTGTTAACACAGCAGGAGCAATCATAAATAATTTCCAGAAAGGATTGAATTTTGAGAAATATCTATCAATACTGACTCTAAAACTAAATTTTCCAAAAGAGAAAATGAAATTTCTTTTCTTTTCTTTTTTTTGTCTTTTTAGGGCTGCACCCATGGCATATGGAGGTTCCCAGGCTAGGGGTCTAATCGGAGCTACAGCTGCCGGCCTACTCCAGAGCCACAGCAATGCGGGATCCGAGCCGCGTCTGCGACCTCCACCACAGCTCACGGCAAGGCCGGATTGTTAACCCACTGAGCAAGGCCAGGGATGGAACCTGCGTCCTCATGGATACTAGTCAGATTCATTTCCACTGAGCCGTGACCAGAACTCCAAAATTGGAATTTCTGATGGAAATTAACCCAGTGATTCTTGATGTTATCAGACACAACATCTCCATTCAAAAAAAAAAAAAAAAATTTGAGGACTGCCTTTTTACTATCCTGCAAGGAAAAAGCACACCTAATATAACATACCCAGACAAGCAGTTGAAATATTAAGTATCTTAATTGTGATAGAAAGAAATTTTGGCAAGAGGGTTGTAACCAAATATTTTACTCTAAATGTTTATACAGCTTTATACCATAAGCTCAGTTGAAGTATTCAGATACTCACACCAACATGTAGAATCACTACATCCGTGACACCTGTGCACGTGGACAGCTATGATGACACCAGTATCACAATAGGTTTCTGAGTTGGTGGGCCATTCTCGGTAGACTTGCGGACAAAATAAAGCACAATCATCTGTTACTCATGGGCACTATATTTTTGGAAAAAACAAGGCATATTAAAAATTCGCATAAACACTTTGCCTTTATATGTAAAACCCAGATGATGTCCAGGTTCAGAAAATTATAAACAATTTTCTGTCCAGCGTTATAAACATTTATAAACAATTGACTGTCCAGCAGTACATTTCAAACTTGTGTTGGGGACACAGGACAAGACTTGATCGTGTAGTACTCTCTGTAATCTTGCCAGATGTCAAGTCTCTCCAGCCTCTGACTTCCCCAAAATTCTGGTACCATCCACCATTATGGAGCAAACCAAAAGTGCCCTTACGTGTTTGCCCAACCTGAGAGAGCTGTTTTTTTAAAAAATTGTAGATTCTGATATGCTTCATATTATTAGTTATTAAGACATTGTTGTTGCTGGAGCATTCATAGTATTTTGATCCAACTTTACATGTAAGAAAAATTAAAGCCAGAGGGAGTAACTATGCATTTTCAAAATATTAAAACAGAACATTTAGTGAAATGATATCAAAGCACCAACCACATATCTACCAAAACAACTATTTAGCAGAGTAAGTGAAGAATTATAAAGAAACAGATCAGGCAACAAACACCCCAGCAATAATTTTCACTTTTCAGCCATGTGTTTTGGCATCACGCATCGGGCTAGCAATAAGCCCAAGGCAGCACTGGGCTGGATACTGTCCCAGCTCTGTCACAGATTGGTTATGGTACTTAAATAAGTCACTTACCCCCTGTTTGTGTACTTTTCTCATCTACAGAATAAAATAATGCTCACTCCATCTACCTAACTATTAGGACACTGTAGTACCACATGTGAAAATATAAT
Organism: Catagonus wagneri; assembly: GCA_004024745.2. Classification (NCBI taxonomy): domain Eukaryota; kingdom Metazoa; phylum Chordata; class Mammalia; order Artiodactyla; family Tayassuidae; genus Catagonus; species Catagonus wagneri. Next base: position 43,472,345 of record PVHT020004020.1, on the reverse strand, counting down.
AGTTACTACTGACAGTCCAGAATGCATCTTGTTAGGTCTTCATTTAGTATGTGATGTCTTTATTGTCATTCTGGTTTGCAGTGTGTATTGCAGGCTTTATGGAGTCAAAAGAAATGAAACAGTTGAGGATGTTTGAACTCGTGCTATGAAATGATCTTAGAGTTTAGTAAGTAGCTAACCTGGGAAGTCTGTATCGATATACTATATTGATATATGTAAATATCTGTGAGTACATTGAACACATAATGCTTTTTATTAGCACCTTGGTTGGTTCTCAAGGTATAGTCTGGGCACTACTCTGGGTCCTTGTCATTCAGGATAGATGTCTACAAGATCAAACGTTTCTCATCGTGCACTAACACCCGGTTTGCCTTTTCACTCCTTCTCTAGGAGTACACAGTAGCATTTTCCAGAGGCCCCCATGACACTGCAAGGTTTGGATGTCAAAGCAGGTGGGAGAATCTCCTTGTCTTTCATTCAGCATCATGAGCCACCAAATGTAAAATAATGTCACTCTTCTCACTAAATTTATACCTACATCTGAAAAATACCTTACTTTTAATTTTTTAATGCAATAAACCTCCGTGAATACAACCGCCATAACCAAAAGTCTTTTGGGGTCCTTCATCCTCTTAATTTTTAAGAGGTGAATTGTTCCTGAGACTAAAAATTTTGAGAACCATTATTTAGGTTATACTCACTTTCTAGCCTCATGAGAGAACTGTCAAAATTGTTGTTTCTGTAGGGAGCATCTATTTCCTGGTCCTGTTAGGAGCTTCATCATCATAGGCCTCATTCTGCAATCTCTTAAATTCTATGTGAATCATTTCAATTTGTGCGGGAACAGTTGCTTCTTCATAGCAGAACTGTGATAGCAAATGCAAAAATATTTCAGCCCCTCTATCTGTAAATGCTGTCTTCTCAGGTGGCAAACTGCATTCCTCTGGCCTAGAGAATCTGCAAAATGCCCCAACCTGCCTTCTCTCCATCTGCACTCATGTAACACAGCTCATCCTGCCAACTTAAGAGTTGCTATGAAGCAGTGGATTGATTTTATACTCTTTGACTTTTTGGCAGAAAGGAAATCACTTCCAGGGATGTATGAACTGCAGTAATAACACGACTCTGCAGGAATAATTCAATTTATAGTCTTCTTATATGTAGGTCCTTACAACATTCTTGGCTGCTGCAAACTAGCGAATTGGCATTTCATTCTCTGACTGTGTTGCATGGTCTATAAAGTATAGCATGAAATCTGTAAAGCACCTGATGAATATAAAGATGATAAATCAGGTTTCTTTTCTTTTTTTTCCTTTTTTTTTTGGTCTTTTTTAGGGCCATACCTGTGGCATATGGAAGTTCCCAGGCTAGGCTGAATCGGAGCTGCAGCTGCTGCAGCCTACACCATAGCCACAGCACCATGGGATCTGAGCTGCATCTGTGACCTACACAACAGCTCATGGCAACACTGAATCCTTGACCCATGAGCGAGGCCAGAGATCAAACCTGCATCCTCATGGATACTAGTAGGGTTTGTTACCACTGAGCCATGACGGAAACTCCTCATTTTTTTTTAAATCAGGTTTCTTTTATTTTCCCTTTTTATTCAATTATCTTTATTTTCTTTAAACAAGGTTAATCTTGAAAGATAGATTGCTTTGGTCAGTTTTAGTCAAGTCCCTAGGTAGTCGCTATGTATTTGGAATAATATTAATATCTACCTACTGCACAGCTGAGAGTATTCTCTTCAATGGATCAAATCCTACTTTTAAGCAATTAGAACTGTACTAGCCAGATTGTGTAATAGTTATTTCCCTCATAATTTTTTTTGGCACCCCCTCATATTAGAAAGTGCTGACATATATTTATAAATTGTCTTGCCTAATAAAGGAGTATCTTGTCAGTCTCCAACTTACAAATGATTAATGTATAACAAGAGATAGTGGAGACTCTAAGTAGGAAGCACTATCCCAGGTCTCTGTGGGGGAGGGAGCTCCTTGTGCGCCCAGCCCCCGTCCCCCACCACCCAGTTGAGGATGCTAAAACCAGAAATAACCAGCACATTTCCTACATGCTATTTCGGAGAGATCTAGGACCCTGTAGAACCTTGATCAGAGGTTCTGAAATTTCGTAACTCAGGGGAACACCACACACTATGGTCCCCACTTAGAGATTCACAGTGGATATCCCACATTAAAAATCCTAAAATCCCAGAGGACAGAACTCTGCTTAACTATGTTTAGTCCAACACTTCTTCAACTTCATTAGCCACAGAAGCCTTTTTATGAAAAAACATATTTAGGAGTTCCCGTCGTGGCTCAGCAGAAACGAATCTGACTAGTATCCATGAGGACGCTGGTTCGATCCCTGGCCTTGCTGAGTGGGTTGGGGACCGGTGTTGCCATGAGCTGTGGTGTAGGTTGCAGACGCAGCTCAGATCCCGTGGTGCTGTGGCTGTGGTCTAGGCAAGCAGCTGTAGCTCTGATTTGACCCCTAGTCTGGGGACTTCCATATGCCATGGGTATGGCCCTAAAAAAGAAAAAAAAAAGATATTTGAACAAATCCTAGGTTACTTCTCTTATGGCAGGGCATCACGTGGGAAATATGGACTAAGAGGAAATCCAGGTTGTAAATAGTTGTGGAGGATTAGCATATTTCTTATGCCCGCAGGTGTCCACCTTGCCTTCTTTCTGTACCACTTGTTTCAGATGCCATCAATCTTATGTCCTTAGCCAGAGGACAGAGTGGATTTTCTGAAAGGAGCTATGTTATGTGCATGCGTATGTCTGGCTGAACTAGTTGGTGCTGTACTGCAAATGTGTGATGCTTTTTGTGGACTGCTACAGAAGAGTTGTTTTGAATTGTAAGTATCTACTTAGTAAATGCTTACATGATCACTAGCAAGTTGGGAACTGGTGGTACTAAACTTTTACCTTAAGGTTTGGAGAGTCAGTATAAGTTGAACAGGTATTTTAAGAGCACAGGAAATATTTCAGCAGAAGGAACAATTTAGGGTGACAAGAAAAGTGAACCTTTTTTGTCCAATGCACTACTGAATTTGGATCACAAATGGTAAGCTTCCTTACTATATGTCCTGCAGAGGGGCCAATCAGCAGCAAATACTTCTTGAAAAGTATCTGGCTGTATAATACGAAATTTGTTTTTCAGAGGTGAAACTCTATGTTGGAACATATCCACATGAACATACAGAGCTTGGAGGACCCAGGAAATTATAAATTCATCCACCGTTAGTTTTCTCTTTCAAATCTCCCACTCCCCAAACTGGAGCTTTAGAGCAATTAAATGCCAAGAGTATAGATACTTGAAAAAGCTGATTGAATATAGAACTGATGTTATATCCTAAATGTATCTGAGCTGCCAAGTATCCTCTGGAATGTAGCTAGCCAAACATGTTAAAAGAAAGAAAGGGTACTCCAAAATTAATTTCCAAAGGTGAACTCTAAAAAAAGATATCTTTTGGGGGCTTGTCTATCTAAGTGGCTTGAAGGAACTAACTTATACTCAGTAATTCAGCTATCTTAGCAATGACTCTTCTTGAGCTGTTTCGTCAGTTTTGTAAAACTAGGAGAGCATACTTTTTATTTTAAATTTATTTTAAATTTTAAATTATTTTATAATTTTTTTGCACAAAAGCAACTACAGAATTTTTCCAAAGGTTGTTATCATTGGGCAGAAGTTCTGAGTTTCTAAGGACCCTGGGGAAAAACCACCACCACCTCGTATAGTGAATTGAAAGTATGAACCAACTAATCCTCATATTGGGGCAAGGATGCAGCAGTTTGGGGTAGTTGAGCTTGATTACTTCTCTTCCTGGATGGGCTTTGTGCTTTCTCTCTGTGTGTTCAACTTTAAAAGGGACATCCGAATTTTATTGTAACCAATTGGAAAAATTTAAAAAAAAATTACTTAGCGGGGAACCTAAAAGGTAGTATTTTATACTGTTTAACCTTCTTTTTTTCCCTCTGTTTCTTTTTGCTTTTCCTTTTTTTCCCTTGGTGGTAGGTTTCAGGATATTTACTGTAGGAATTCCAAGAACATTAATTTTCAGTACCATATAACCAACTGGTTTACAATATATATATTTTAAATATAAAATTTTAAAGTACTTTCTTAAACCATATCCAGTCTCTTGGGATAGACCATGATGGAAGATAATATAAGAAAGAGAATGTATATGTATAAATATATATATCTGAGTCACTTTGCTGTACAGCAGAAATTGGCATTGTAAATCAGCTATACTTTAAAAATAAATAAAGTACTTTGTCTAGTGAGAAAATTAGTACTGCCAGCAGTAGGGAACTACTTTCTGCATGCATTTACAGAGTTTTTCATTTGCTTTAATTTCTTTGACAAGTTGTAGTTCCCTGTTAACTGGATACAAGCTCTTAATGGACATAACCAAATTACCTGAATGAAATTCTTCTAGTCTGATACTATCCACGGAGATTCATAGAAATGCTCTTCTTGGCTCTGCAGTCTTAGCACGTCAGAAATTCCAAAAATAAATGGTCTCCTACTCCAACTCTTGATATCAGGTATGTTTGCAGTGAGCATGTCTTAATGCTTATTTCACTTATAGTTACCTTTTCAGAGGCACTCCAAGGCTTACATTCATTTGTAACAGCTTAATTGACTTCTTTGGCAGGGAAAAATCCCATTTAGGTATACTCGATGGAGTACCTGTGCAAATCCCGCTTTTTTTTTTTTTTTTTTTTTTAATAGGAACTCATTAGATATTTGTTTGGAAAGATCACTTCAAGAAAACAAGTATCTTTGCTTTGTGGAAACATCTTGAACTACTTTACTATGCTTTTCGTTCATGAAAATTCCAACCAGATTTTGTCAAACACTCCTTCTTCAACTTTGAAACACATGTGGATAGCCAGGGAAAAGCAATCTGTATGTTTCTAATTAATTTACACTTAACTCATCAGAATGTTGTTTTCTGAGAGCTATTTGATGTGTAAGACCTCTTACGAGCCTTTCAAATATGGCTTCTAAGCATTTTTCCTTTGAACCAGAAAGTCACTTTCTTTCCCCCTGAAGCAAATGGAATTCAATTCTCAAAAGGCTTAGTTTGGCTCAAAAAATTGTCAGACTCACACAATCTGACAAAACATGTTCTCTTGCTTAAATGGATTAACTCATGCAGTAGGCACTAGGAATTAAAGGGCATTTCATATCATTAGGCAAAGATTCACTTAAAGCGGCCCCAGTGTTAATGAAATTTTTGTTTATTTAGCAATTCCCCCAGATAAAATAACATTAAAATACACTCGTGTGAATGGGCTTAGGTATTGCTGCAGGAAAATGCAAGGGAATTAAACATTTCTATCTGAAATGTTTACACTGGCCTTTATAGCATATGTGCAAAGGGTTTTAGGTATTAACACCTTGGTGTCTCCCCTAAACTCAGTCTCCCCTAAACTCCTAAACACAGGAGGTTCATAGATCGACTTTGTCCAATATTGCTTTTCTCACCTTTTTTAAAGAGCGATCCTAAAAGCAGTGATTTCTACAGTAAAATACAATGACAGATCCGAAGTACAAGCATTGACAAATGTTCCAGGTGTGTCATGTTTCATTATGTTTACATAGTCCAAATGTATATGAGTATTATATTTTTATTTAAAGTCCTTCCTTCATATTAGTCTTCCAAGTACAAGTTTGCTTTCTATCTAGTAGTCACTTAGTTTGAAACAGCCACATTGATTTCAAAATCATTGTGTCATAATTACCTGACTTACTTTTCACCTATTCATTGCAATAAATTTTGCGTAGAGACTTCCTGTCAACCTGCATATCACAGCAAAAATCTCTTGGAGTTTCCTTTAATTATTTTCTCTGTTTCCAGCATTCAAGAATCCTTAGCTATGGCCTTGTGATTTCTTCTATTGTGTTTACCCAAACAGCTTCCTCAATTCAGGCACACACTAAATCACCAACCCTTTCTAACCATCCATTTTAATGATTACTTATTTAGAGTTTTTAGCTTCCTAAAGGACAGCATTAATTTGCAGACAAGAATTTATAGAGAATTTTGCATTACCACCACTGAATTTTTTTTTCCTTTTAGGGCTGCACTTGTGGCATATGGAAGTTCCCAGGCTAGGGGTTGAATCGGAGCCACAGCCACAGCAATGCCAGATCGCAGCTGTGTCTGCAAGCTACAGCACAGCTCATGGCAACACTGGATGCTTAACCCACTGAGTGAGGTCAGGGATCAAACCTGCATCCTCATGGATACTAGTCGGGTTCGTAACTGCTAAGCCATAGCGGGAACTCCCTCACCACTGAATTTATTCGGTAGTTATATACTCTGATGACACTATAGCCTAATAATTGATCCCACTGAGTGCCTATAAGCCATCTAAATACTGTAAATTTCTATTGCCAGGAAGCTTTCTTTTAGTCTTCTTCCAGAACAAGTTTGGTTGGGAATAACATGAAAGGCAGTTTGAGCATAATATAAAGACAAATGCAAATCTCATAGGATTAAAAATGTTTTTGTGTAGAAGCAGGCATTGTATAATTTCTTAAAGTTTCAATATACTAGTTATAACATAACATATTTCATAGGCTAAAATTCTAAAATATTTTCATAGAGGTAATATTTCTGGTTTTAGTGTACACGTGGTATTTCGAAATGAACAATCTATTCATACTGTCATTAAGGAAACATCGGATGTTTGTTTCATCCATGTATTTCTGGGAGGCAGATTCAGAAATTTTGAGCAAATGTGTATTGTGCCTTCACTGAGTTTATAACTGTATTACAGTCCATTTTCTAAAATCCCTACAAAGGGCAATAGAGACATGTTTTTCAATTTTTTTTCTTTTAGTGTTCCTTGCTTGGCTTTAGAAATGAAGTTTAAAAAGTCATTGCCAAAACCCCTAAAATAAGTCTACTTCTTTGATTTAAAGGTGACCTTAGTATATCTCTCAATGAAAGAGTTTATTCCAAGAGAGGGAACTTTTAAAGACATTATGGCCATCCCGATCCTAACCCTCTAGACTTTCATCTTTTTTGGGCAGCGTCCACAGTGTAAAATGAAGTGGCTCTGGAAGTTTCTGTCACAAGTCAGAAGGATATTTAATTAGATGAGTGCACGTATATTTTGTAGACTTATTCCCAGATGAGTCATAATAAACTGCTAAAGCTTACTTTCCACTGGTGGCAGATTGCTACTGGGAAATATACTAGTTCACTTGTGGATTAAAAACACAGCAGTTAGGATCAACTTGCGTATAAGCTAAAATGCAAAGTATTATCAAAGAACCAGGAGGTACTGAGTGATTACCTTCCAGCAGATCTGGTGTGACTGCAGTTAGAATTCAGATGAATAGGATCTTGTGGGGTGGAGGGTGTTGGGAAGAGAGAAAGAGGGAAGGAGAGAGAGAGAGAGAAAGAGAGCGAGGCAAGGGAGGGGAAGGGAGAGGAAGTAACTGGAAGGAAAGGAATGGGGTGGGGGAGTAGGGGAAGGAAACTTCACAGCTCTCGATAGTAAAGAGAAATTTTCTTTTTTGGGCTTTCAAAACAGTTTCATAGATGTCTGCTTATTTCTTTGAACTGTCATTATGTTTAAATGGGGTGAGAAAACTACAAAAAGGTTTAAATCATTCATTCGTGATGCAAACAAACATCAATAGCCTCTTGTCTTTTAATAACTACATTTAAACATACCAGAGATTAAATGATTTGGCTATGAGATTAGAATCCCTTTTGACTGGTTAATTATCTTGCTTATTAATACAAACAATCCAGACCAGAAGTCTACGTTGTAATTTTGCTATAGGAAGCATAGGTAAGATTTCACAAGAACAAAACAATCACACAAATAAATCTGAATGATCAGAGAGCTGTGTTTGCTTAATGTGCATTTAGTATAGGTATCACCCTTTGGCTCTGTTGGCCTTTCTTTGAACTCAAGGGTAGACTGGGGGGATGTTATTGGAACCACATGCTTTCATTCCGGTCAGAAGTTTTCTTCTGAAGACATAGTAGGGTCTTCATGATTTTTCTCAGGTTGCAAGACAGCTGTCCTATGACGAAGAATCATCTATATGTTTCAGGGGGTTTAGGCTTAAAAAACTCTCTCAAGTTATTAATTTGTCATTGTTTTAGGTATAAAAGTATAATATTCCAAAACATGGTATGTTAAAAGTTTACAATGGAAATATTTTCAAATACAACTAGGTGGTTGAATTTTCATGGTATAATGCCTTTCATTTTTATCATGGAAAAGGACAAATATTTTAAATATTTTGGTGTTTGTTTTTACCAAGGAAAAAGCACTCTAAAAGCAAGAGGGCAGTTTGATGTCTAAAATTGAAAGGGTAAATTGCTTCCATATCACATAAGTGGCTTTTGTAGGTTGGAAGTGAAAAATATTTTTAATTTAAAAGTAAATTTGGAGATCTGAGCATGCTCACTGTACATCACTTTAAAATTATTAAAGTAGTTTGATTTAATAGAGTGAATCATCTCAGGCTGAGGAGTACTTCACTTTGCACTGCAAAAGCTCAGATGTTAGAACCCGATCACTTCCCAGATGAAGAGCTTATAAAAAAATGTGAAGTACTCTAATAATTTTAAATTACTCTATATGGCACATTTTCAGGTCTCTGATCACCTCCAAATTCAAGTGCTTATAAAACTGCTCCCATAATTTTAAATTGCTGTGTGCACAGTGATTTAAAATTGTGAGAGTGCTTCAAAGTTTTTTAATAAGTGCTTTAATTTAGAAGTGAGTTGAGCAATACTCTAGTATAACTTCAAGAAATTATTAAACTGATATAAAAATTTATCCTCTGGAAAGAAAATTACATTATGTATAAAAGGGTGAGGCTTCAAATGAATATATATGAGGATGAAAGTACCAAATGCTCAGGAACAATCAGTAAATGAAATGAGATCATAGGGTCCTAGGTGGGGGTTTGTTTGGTTAATTTTGTTCACTGCTTGCCGGAGGCTATGGTTCTTGAAACTCTAACAGGTATTTCAATTCCCTTAAGGTGAAAAATTGCATTTAGAGGACTTCATTTTCGATTCTCAGCATTTTCAAAGATGTCAGGGAATTTCTCCTGAAATTATGGGAAAATGGTATTGTTAGATGAAAGGGGGGAGAAGGAGGGAGAGAGAAAGAAAGGGAAGGGAGGAAGGGAGGGCCTGGTGGGAGAGAATTTATCCTTAAGACATCTTTCCCCACTTGTCAGTAAGGTAGCTTCTGGACCTGCCTGACTCCTTCATTTCTCATTTTTTCAGAAGTGAACATGCATGTTTTAAATTGCACTCATGGATGAGGGAAATGGTTTTCATTAAAAACGGAATTCCTTTCATAAACCAATAGTTCTGGTCACCCTAGAAAAGCGTGTAGATTTTGTTTTCTGACCACCAGGCATCATCATTGTTACAGTGCATGAGGTGATTTGACTTTAAACAGGCTACCATTCTGTAGAGATTGAGCTTTATCCTGCATGCTCGGGGAATAAAATATCTTGAGTTGTGCTAGCTGTGACCAGCTTTTCCATGTCTTCTCCAGCTCCTTTTCCATGCTGTTCAGGTAAACATGGTGGCACACTTTGACTGAGTCACTTGTGTTGTCTGATTGCACCACCTGATGTGTCTGAAATATCAAACTGTTTGACAGGGACATGAAGCCTCTCAGGTGTTTAACTAGAATTTTACAATGTCTTTGATTAGTAACATGAACTTGAAATACGTGAACGATAAGGATGTTCTTTTGTCCAATTGTGAAAAGATTGGGACTTATAATGTATTGTGATTTATAATGTATTTATAATGAACATTTTGTGAAACTCCCCGCAGCCTTCCTTACAGGGAAAAGGCATTTACGGTTACGAAGTTGTAGATGAAATAAAAAAGTCAATTGACTGCATGTTTCAGCAGTTCACATTTCAGAATGGAAAATTACATACATCATTGGGTTCTAAAGTGTAATAAATGGGTGAATGTTTGTTCTTATTTCTCACTTTGCTATAAATATTACTGTGCATCAAAACATTTGAAATAGTTCTCATCTTCATTTTTGACGTATGTAAATATTCTTGACAATGACTATATCTTCCTATATTTTTTAAATGTAGAAGTTTAATCTCTCTCTATAACTGCAGGGAGACGACTTTCTGAAGTATACCATATACGTATATAAAGTAAAAGACAGAAAGGTTGTATGTAATATCTTAAAAAGAAAGTGATTTTTTTTTAGGACAATTTATCATTTAGCCTGGATCAACATTTTCTAGCACTCTTCTAGCATTGCTAAAGCAAATTGTGTTTTATGTCCCCAGTAGAATACTCGTTAACTGGTCTAGTGATGATGAGGCATAATAGGAGTTATCTGGTCCCATGAAAGTCATTGGTTTGCTTTCACTGCCAGAGTCTGGTTATCATTTCAGGGTAGGATTATCTCATTGTTTTCTGCTGACATGGTTTTGTTTTGACTTCTCAAATCTCCCCAGAACACTCATTTAGAAAACCCTCCACAATGGTTTGTTCTTACTGGAAAAATGAAGGCAGTGGGGAGGGACGGACAGAAGGATTTCCTTTCTTTTTCTGAGTCTGTTCTGGGCAGTGAATAAGATGCATTTTTTTTTTTTTTACGGTCAATGCAAGACTAGCACTTTAACTGCTCAGTTTATTATTCATATGCATTGCCTTAAGAAGATATTGCTCCAAAGATCAATACCCTGATTTCCTTTCCATCTGCCTAGACTAAGATAATTATGCTCTTTACTTTGTTTTGGATATAATGAAGGAGGCAACTAGTGATAGTCAAGGAAAAAAGCTATCTCCCTATGGTAAATGTATTGACATTTACAGATACTGGCGGAGCACAACATGGGGAGAGTAATGAGAAATTTCACCGCTTTCCCCTCTTTCTATGCTTCCTATTTTAGAGCGGGCTGCATCCCACAGCGACTTACTAGCTACAAAGAGAAGGGACTGCTTAGGGACTGACAATTGAGAGCATTTACAATTAGCTGAATTGATTAACCTTTACAAATGCTGTTACTTTATGAGGTGTTTTTCTCAGCCCTGGTTGAACAGTATGTGTTATTGATTCAACATACTCCTTTACGGAAGCCCTGATTTGTCTGTGACTCCACCAGTCATAATGCCTGCCTTGGTAATCGTTTCTGCATGTTCTCGGGAAAACTTGACACGGAAGACTGATTGGCATTATGTAAATGAGGTCCACATCTTCCTTTAGGAAGGGTGTACAGCCTGCAGAATCCAGGGTGTAGACCTGCCTCCCTTCATCCCCATTGCCAGGCGCAGACACAAAGGATGCCAGCCTCGCGCCAGCCTCTTACTGCTGCCCAGTTCACAGCATCACTCCTAGTAAGCGGCCTGCCGGAGGAAAAGAGCCTCAGACACTCCTCTGAGGTTTCCATCTCCTCTGTATTCCCTGGTTTTTATTTAGGTTTCCTGAAACAATTTGGAGTGTGTGTGTGTGAAAGAGAGGGAGGAAGGGAGAGAGTTTGTATAAGGAAAAGGGGTGGTGGGAAATTGTCCAAATCATTGTTTTTAGCTTAATTTTCTTCTAAGATTGTAGACTGACTTTTAGTGCTGCTTTGGCTGGTGATTCCAAAATCTATGGTGGAAGGCATTTTCCTTTCGTCAGTTTGATTCAAAGAAGATCAGTGCTTAGAAATAATAAATATCCCCTAGAAATGGCTGCCTTCCACCCCTCATGCCCCATAGAACTATAGGAATACAAACTGAATACTATTTTCTTTTCCCTCCTTTCTTGCTTCCCTCTCTCCCCATCTCTTTCTTTGAGCCTTCCTTTATTCTTCATTTCAAGATGTACATTATTGTCATCTTAAAGATAAAAGGACTAAAAACTTGAAATACTACAGAGTAAATCCATCAGCTATTCCATCAGTGTTCCTAAAATGCATTCTGCACCCAAGACCAGTTATATGATTTGCAGGGTGCAGTGCAAAATAAAGATGCAGGGCCCCTTGTTCATAAATTATTAAAAATTTCTAAACAGTAACAGAAGAGTGTTAAACTCAGCTTTCTTCCTCTAGGTATGAGGCTTGTGTCATTGCACAGATCACATGCCCAGAAAGTAGGCCCTGGCGTCATCTTCAACACTGTTATTTGTGAAAAGATAATGGGAGACAGGGGCCTAGGAGGGTAGTATTTGTTTTCTTTCCCAACTCAAGTTTAAACTTCCCTATTGTAAGACTGGTTTATTCTGGATCATGCCAAATTGCATATGCTCCTTTACAACTTGAACTACCGCTTAGTTGGGTTTGAACTGAGAGCACTGCCTTTATGCCCATCTTCTGCATAGAAGATTCCAGCGACTTGAAGCACTTTTATCCATGCCAGAATTCTGAGACTGGAGTATTTGTCACTTTGTGCTTCCAGGAACGGCTGAAAAAAGTTTGTTTTGCTTAATGTGATTAAACTGAATGTTTGGCTTGATGCAAATGCAAATACATGTGCATTTATTCTAATATACATATACATATTCAAATACATGGGATTGTTTTCCATACATATATGTGCATAACAGAATTGAGTTTAGGGCATTCCGAGACACAGCTGAACAATGATGGAAGACAGCCATTTTTTTTTTAATGAAGAATTGATGCATTTTTTAAAGAAAAAAATCAGGAAGCTGCTCTAACAGACTCTGCAGCATTCACAGCATGACAAACAAATTAGAAAACAGCAGATGCAGCACAAATTAAGATGTATTTAGCACAGCAGCCCATCAGATGTGTGAACGTCTTTTGTAACTCAGCTTTGCAAGGTTGATGTATTGCACTTTAGACAGCTGATAATGAACCCTCCTAGCAATTAGAAGTGGAAATACTGAGGAGTCAAAATTGTGCTGTCCCCAGTGGGCCAAAAAAGAAAAAGAAAAAAAAAACTGTGAAATTTACTTCTTTACGTGCTTGCAAAACAAAGAGAATGTTTCAATTTATATACTAGTGTGTTTGAATTTCTCTTGCCTTTTAAAAATTCCTACTTCATTTTAATCACCATCCGATTCTAAAGTGTCATTAAATAAGTATGAATTCTGTTGCAGTTACACCCACTTTATGGCCGATACAATGTCTTTCCTTTATGGGATGCATTATTTAGTAATCTTACATTAAGACAATAACTTCAATCATTGTGCCTTCAAATGGCAATAAGCATGGTAATGGCTTTGCTGAATGGCTTCCCGACTTTTCTATCATTGTATTTTCCCTTTAATATTAAAGCATTGTTTTTATTTCTATGCAGAGAGTGTGTTTTCCCCAATTTCTCTTTTCTGACAGTGGAAGCACTTTTGCGGTAGGGAACAAAGCATCACAGTCCATCTAATAGGCCAAATTCTATCCTAATCCAGTGTCAACACTAAAAATATGCACTGCTAAACTTTGCTTCCCCACCCCCTATCAATACCTGATTTAAGCAAGCATATCATTTCCTTCTAGTAGGAAGAGGTGCCTGATATTCGCTGGGCAGTAGCAGCAAATAGTCCAGCATTTTGTCAAGTAAGGGTTTGACAAATTTAGCTTGAAAGAACTCACTGGAGAATAAGCCAAACAACAGAAAGGTGGAAAAACCAGTGCGAGATAAGAAAAGGAAACGTAATTGGTGTATTTTGCCTAGGAAGGAGGTCTGATAGGTGATTTAAAACCTAACTCTTTTATGTGAGTAGTGGTAGATGATTCTGGTCTTAGTGACGTTTATATCAGAGTTACAGTTTCCTTTTGGGTCTACTTGTTGCAACTATGTTGTCAAAACCTGTATCCTTAATCGCTGACCTCCAAAGAGCACCCTCCCGGTCAATTCTTCTTTCACTACCCAGATCCAGGCAGCGTTTCTCAGGTCACGACCAACTTCCCACGATAACTGATCCCAGGGCCGACCACTAGCCTCTCACAGGGCATTTTTTTGTTAACCGGTTTAACCGTGGCTCTGGGCAACACAGACTCTCCTCTGTGCCATGTGGACAATGCCGACCCAACCGGCCCAGCAGCAAAGGAGCTTTCGCAGCGCGCTTGGAGCGCTGGATGCTGGCCTGGGAAGTTCTGCGCCTGCGCGGCTCCGTCTCCCATGAGCACCTGCGGGAGGTCGCAACGGCCCTACTTCCTCAAAGACTCGAGGCAAGGGAGTGGACAAGCAGGACTCTGCAGAGAAGGCGTGTTCCCTGGAGGAAATTCAGGGTGGATGACCTGTTTCAACTCCGAATTTTCAGCTCCTGAATCCACAGTCAGAGCCGGGTCTGAAGCCGCAAGTGCCCTCTGAGCAGGTGCCATCAGTTTCCTGCCAAAGAGGAGCCCAGCCCCCACTGAGGACCGTGCCGCGGCTCCCGCTGCTCAGGCCACTGAAAGGTAGGAAGGACCACTGAGAGGTCGCATGCTGTTCATTCTTAGGCTCTGAGACAGAAAATGAAGCAAAGAGGATTAGAAATCTTGGGACCGAGTCCATGCTAGATCAAGAACTAGCAGGACTGAGAAGGGAATAGGCCTGCAGATGTCTTTTTGATTTTTTTGTTTACTTTCCCTTGTGTAAAAGTTAATGCAACAATTTTAAAGTCAGGAGGTTTTCACGCGAAGATTTGGATTTTAGCTTTTTGATAACATTAGCTAGCAATGGGCCTTCATTGCCACAGGGTCACAGAGCAGGGGCTCTGCTGCCTCCAAAAGTTTCCACAGCCACCTCCATTTCCCCTTCCACTGAGTCTGTGTGTTAGCTACTGTTCAATGTGCTGCTTATTACACTGTTTTCTGAGACCCCAAACTTTTCTTACTCACCTGATTTTCTTATTTATGTTACCTGTTCAGCCCTTACAGACATTTGTGTTCATGGCCCCAACTGTTCCTAAGTATCCTCTTTTATGAGATCAGAGAGGTGAGTTAGGATATGTATCTTCAAATCTAACAACCTATGATTTTATTTTCTGTTAATATTTGTACAAGGCATACGGAGAAAATGGATTAATTAGAATAAGGAGAGAGGGTAGTCCTGAGAACTGCTAGAATAAAATGGGAAAGAAACATTGTGGGTTTTTTTTTTCCTGATGAAGATTTTGAACTCTTTTTATCCTTAATGTAAAGAATGATAATCTCTTAACATCTGTGCAATGCTGTAGTAATTTTCAAAGTGCTGTCATGAGAAAGAACTTGTCTGAGACCCTGTTAGGAGGCTCTTTTTATCTTTTTAAAGAAAGGGTGTGGATGATAGGTGATTGATAATCCCATCCAGGATGAGCTCCACTGTGGGTTTGGGGGGGTAAATTAAGGGCTTTATCGTGGTTTATTTCAGTCATATAATTCCATGTTTCATCAAGACCGTGACCTTTCTTGAAAGAGTAGTAAATACCCTGGAAAGGAGTGAAGCTATTAGAATGTGTTGGCTCCTTACAAAGAGGGTTTAACCCAGGTTCCTCCTTTTATACTGATTTATGAGGCAGGTGGTATTAGTAGTCACCAAGCTTATGACAACAATTTTCACTTCAGTTTTGTAAATCTAAAACACACTATGATGTTGGGAAATAGCTGCAGAGACTTGGGTCGTTTCTGTTATCAGGCTTCAGATGTGCACCGTTGCATGTGTAGAAGTCAGTCTGGCAGGTTTTTTTTTCTCCATTTCTACCTTAGTTAGGATTTGCAGGGAGAAGAATGTTGGGATGAGTATCTCAACCTGAATGGATAGTGTGGAACCTGTAAAAGACCTCTGGCTGCAGATTTCAGCCACCTGGGTCCTGGGCTCACCACTTAGCCTTTGTGTGACCTTGATTCATCTATAAACGGGGAGGGTTACTTCATCAAAGCCTTGCTGCCCCTCTGAGCCAGACACTTGGACCTCTGAATGGGCACATTGAATGTTCACACCTTCCCCCACCCCTCACAACCCAGGTAACTGTTCATTCTCAAAACTATTGAAGACAGCCAGTGTTTTGAAGGTCTCCTGATGAAGTATTTGGTCACATTTGCTAAAACCTTTTTCACAGTCAGTATTCGATGATATTTGAGCTTCCAGGAAGTTGCTTGTATAGGATAGTGGTAGCAGATACAGTTGGATTCAAGGATAATCAGGAACTCAGCCATGAGGTACTACTGTATTTTTGACTACCTTCCCCCTTTGCATCTTCCCCTCCACTAGTTCTCATATTTCCAGTAGTCCAAAGTCCTTTGATCACCCAGATCTCACAACTCTGTCCTCTTGAACAAGTCTTCTCCTCCAGATCCCAGCGCATTTGCTTCTTCCACTAAAATTGGGATGTCCCAATTTAGTGAAACCCTACTCTCCAATCAGATACAGCAGTTCACCGGAGGTGTTAAGGAAAACCATGACTTAAGATCATCCCCTCTCTGTTCTATTTGCATTCTAATCAGGGACATTCATACCCACAATAAACAATAAACTATTGTTGCTAAGGATAGAATTATAAATACCAAATAGTTGATTAGGGACAGGGTCAGAAGTCTTTCCAACAATCAGCAAAAGGCTGACAAAAAGGGTAAGAGTATAGGATAGCCCAGAACATCATAGTATTAATGACATTCAAAAATTACCTTCTCAGGGCTTACAGTTGCAAACTTCTGGATTGGGAGCTTTTCATAGGAAAGAAAACTCTAGGTTTCTTCTTTGATGGTGCAAGCATAGTACCAGCATTAGAAAATTTTTTTATTTGTAAAAGTTTTGACGTTTTGTTGAGAACACTCTACTGGATTTTTTAGAATGAAGGAGAAGGCAGTTATTGCAGGATTTAGTTTATAATGATAGGCTGTAATATACTGAGCTTCATGGCCTTGAATGTCAGGAAAGAAAACCAATGATGATGACAGGACAGTCACTATTATGAAACCTTGGAAGAGATAGGGTGACTGTGTGGTTTAGGAGCACATTTTTAGAGTACATTTCTGTAAGATGAGCAAAATTTGACCTGTTAAAAGCTAGTTATATTCTGAACCTACTTAACTGTAGCATTTGACCTTCACTTTCATGCTGTGTAATATTGCTAGTTATTAATGGTTATCACTTGATATGGTAGTTTTAAAATTAGACCGGATAGCTCACCAAAGTACTTTGTATTTAATTAGGAAGTGAGGAGGATTTTCTCTGGCAAATGAGGAAAAATTTTAGGCCCCTAAAAAAAAGATAATTGATCCAACTGTTTTGTTGTTGTTTTGCCTTAGTTTTAGGTGTTTTCTCCCCACCCCCATCATTCTTTGACTTACCTGTCTACCAGTATACAGGTGATGTGGGTTTTTTTTTTTTTTTTTTTGCTTTTTAGGGCCACACCTGTGGCATATGGAAGTTCCCTGGCTAGCAGTTGAATCAGAGCTGCAGTTGCCAGCCTGCACTGTAGCCGCTGCAACGCCAAATCTGAGTGGCATCTGTGACCTATACCACAGCTCACAGCAATGCAGATGGTTAACCCCCTGAGTGAGGCCAGGGATCGAACCCACATCCTTGTGGATACTAGTTGGATTCTTTTCTGCTGAGTCACAAGGGGAGCTCCCCAGCTGCATTTTATTTAAAGAAAAGGACCCCCTGTTTATGCAATCTTTTCCAGATAAAGACCACATATTATTGTTTCTTTGTTGAACTAGATTATTTTCTGTTTCACAGTCGGTTCATTCTGTGCTTTTATCTCTCTGTATTCTCTCTGACCTCTTAGCTAACATAGGCTTTTAATATGTATTGTGTAAATACAGAAGGGTGATGCCAAGTTGAATAGGCAAACTTATCACCCAACAGTGGCATTGATAGAGCACTTTTATCGATAACAATGCTGTAGCATGCCTGCCTTCTTAGGCTGGGATAATTAAACGTGAGGACTTAGAACTTTATTTAGGCTTTCTGCATTATGTTAATTTTAAAAAACAGATGATTATTTTCTTACATGTCTAAATATGGATCAATTAAAATAATTTATAACATTTGCATACATTTTTAACATTTATAATGTTGTTAAATAAATTATTCTTTTAGTCATCACCACAGCTCTTTGAGTATTTCTGTCCACATTTTGTAGATGAAAATCTGGGACTCAGTTTTATTAACATCAAATATCCAGTAACTGATGAATCTAATACTCAAACATTGTATTCTAACTCCAAGCCTGGCATACTGGGAGATTAATTTCTTATGGTTCTTTGCATTACAAGTCTAAGTGATATTTTTCTTTGTTGAAACCTTGGTTTTCTTGTATTTTCATCTCTATCACCTGAAGAGAATCCTAAAATACTGAATGATCACCCTCCCCCTACCCCCTTTTCCCCTCTAAAATTGCTCTTTCCCTACTGGATTATCCTCATCCATCATTTATCTTACTACTTCTCTATTGTGTGCAAGTCTTCCTGCAGCCCCTAAAAGAAACTTCCTAAATGTATCCTTTTGAGAAAAATATTCATAACAGGACAAGACAAGGAGAGATTCCTAATGGACTGTTGAAGGTAGTGGGACCCTATTTCATCCATCCAGTCAACTCAGGTCAAAGAACTATTCCTGACTTGTACACACTCTGAGGAACCATGTGGAAGAACCCAAGAATTTTTTTACATTGAAATGGGAAGTCTGGGATTCCTATTCTCTGATATTTCTCCTTCACTGATTTAATAGTGATATTGAGGACCTTAAATCCCATGCACAACAGGCTACCTTGCCCAGAATTGAGCAAGCCCCTATGTCAATGACTGAGGTTTCCAAGCAGAGAATTTCAGAGTTACAGTGCTTTGGGGTGGGGGTGGGGGTGGGAAGTTGTCTGTGGGATGGGAGTGTTTAGTGTTGCTGCAGTTAAACTCAGAGGTGGGCCGAAGGAATGTGAATAAGTATATGTCTGCATGCAGTGTGTATGTTCGTTCAGATTTGAGTGAGATTTTGATGGATGACATTATATATTAACATCTTAATTATGGATGGGACTAGGAATTATGGAAGAGGGACTAGATTCAGAAATGCCAAGATTCTGCCTTGGTCAGTTTACCCTCATCACAGAATTTCCTGAAAGAGGTATAAACATAAAGGAGAGTTGAAAACAAGAAATACAGTATTGCTTTATTATTAGATAAAAGCCTGTTAACCCAGTGCAGAGCTCACTGGGAAACTGGGCTGGAGCTCATGACTTCCTTTAAATACTAAGTACCAAAACCGTACTCCTTTATGGTTATAGGGCTTGAAAGGATAATTATGGATGATTGAGGTTGATAATAGTCTGTACATATACATACATTTTTTTGCCAAAGGGTGAGTTTACATAATCGTAAGGGCTACAATCACGTAAACCTATTTCTTGGAATAATTTTTTTTCCTATGTTCTGAGAAGAAAGTGTTAGTGAAATCCATATAGTTTTACTTGACTTTTACTCCTGCTCTAAGCCTATCCATCTATAAGTGTATTTTCTTGGTGACATGGAATTGACCTAGCTAGACTACTTTATCTCCTTTATAAAAGAACTAAGTTGGGTTGTACAATTCTGATACCAGTTCAGACTTGTGTGGTGGTTTTTTTTTTATTCTCATCAACAAGCAATTCTCAGACACTGATCACCTGGAGATAGCATCAAATCTTGCAAGTGAAGGGTTTCATCCCGCAAGAGTGCCCCTTTCCCTACTTCAGATGCCACTTAAGTCTAGGTGTTTCTGACCTACCGGCTACAGATTGGAGGCTCCAGTGACCCCCTCCATGGGTTTGATTAGCCTGCTAGAGTGGCTCATGGAAGTCAGAGGAACATTTTACTTATCAGATTAGTGGTTTACTATTAAAGGATATACCTCAGTAATGTCCAGATGGAAGAGATGCATATGGCAAGATAAGGGGAAAGGGTGAGGAGCTTCCGTGATCTGAGTGGCCCACTCTTCTGGAACCTCCACCTGCTCGCCAGAAAGCTCCCCAGACCCCATCCTTTTGGGGTTTTATGATGGCTTCATTACATAGGCATGATTGATATAACACTGACCATTGGAGATTAATTCAACCTCCAGCCCCCTTTCCTCCTTGGAAGTCAAGGAGGTGGACTGAAGTTCCAACCCTCTGACCAAGAGGCCTGTTCTCTTGGCAACCAACCCTCATCCTTAGGTGCATTTCAAAAGTCACTTTATTAACAGAAAAATAGACCTTTATCTCTCTGGTCATTAGGATATTAGGGTTTTAGGAGCTCTGTGCCAGGAGCTGGGACTGGAATGAAGATCCAAAATATATTACTTCTTATAAATTACAATATAACAGGTAGTTGGAAGAATGTTTCTCTGCTTGCCTCCCTCAAGTGTGTGTGTGTGTGTGTGTGTGTGTGTGCGCGCGCATATATATATTTTTTTCTTTAAGCAATTAGGCTGAAAAGCCAAATTCATTGGAAACTGGAGATATAGCTGGTCCCTCTTCTTCACAGTAGGGTATTGGAAAATCCTTCACCTCCCTCTGTGTTATTGCTTCTCGGTGCATAGTTCTTCTACAGTTGTCTGGGATCAGTGATGAATTGGGCAGTTTGGGATTGCAAAGAATGCTTGTCTGATATTGTACAATAAAATCTCGAAAATAGATCATATTAAGACATGCATTAAGTTAATTTTGATTTTTTTCCTTTCTTTTCCATTCTGTTTTATACCTGCGTCATCTAACCTACCCTATTCAAACAGTTTATATACCGAGCAATTCACAATTTTGGATTCTTCACTCATTGTCATCAATTCAAAAAAGGGCTCTAAATTTGAACAAGATGAATATATTTTCTATCAACAACTTTTCTTAAAGTTATTAAAGTTCACGATTGGAATCACATCCCATAATTCCTGTTTGTCTGCTTCAGAGCAGTTATCACAAATTCTAATGCTATTTCATTCTATTTTTTATCTTTCTCTCCTACTAGAATGTAAACTTCATGAAGGCCAGAATCATATCTGTCTAGAGATGTCATTGTGTCTTTATCATTTAAAAAATCATCTGATACAAAAGGATTCTTTGTATAATTACTGAATTATTTATTGAATAAATAATTCAATAAGTATTGATTTATTGAATTATTAAATAATTATTGAATTATTAAATAGTTGGATGTTTTCATGTATCAGTGCTATGCATTTCAAGATAGATTTTAAGGCCAGTTAAAAAAAAAAACTGAAGCTGAAAGACCATTTTTAAGAACGTACTATGTACCAAGCACTTTACTTAGGTGTTTTATTTATTCATTATAAAGTCATATAATGTAGGTATTATGATACGCATTTTATAAAATACCTACATTATCACAGTGCACACTGGCCTCAGCATGAGGTGATTTTATATTTTCAGTATATTTACTCTAGAAGATTTCCAGTGATATTGGTAATCATGTCTCTTGATCGTTTTGGAAGAAGGTAGCTGTGAAGCTTGCTTTTATATTTTCTTATAAGATTTATCCCTTCAGATTAAGTTCTCCTAATAGTTATAGTTTTATTCTTGTTATCTCTCTTGTCAATTTTGATGTATTTTTCTAGTGTTTTATTATTTATTTTGTTTCAGATTTTTGGAGTAGAGTTTGTAGAATCATTTGTAGAATTCTCTGCATTTTTACTATACATTCAAATCTCTGGCTTATTTTTCATTCCATTTGTTCATTCATTTTTTTTCACCTAACGTTGATCACCATGTCAGAGATTTATCACTTTAATGGGCTTTTCAGGAAGTTACTTACAGTCTTTTCGATCTTCTTTATTATAGCTTTGTTTTCTATTTTATTGCTACTTGATTTTTTTGTCCATGATCTCATCCTTTCTATTTTTCTAAATTCATTCTTTTTTATTTTCTGAGCTCTGAAGTGCTAACTTCACTAATTTTTAACCTTTCTTCTTTTCCAATATAATAACACTTTAGTTGTATCATCTAAGTTTTATATGTAGTATTTAGGTTCTTGCATTTTTAAAATTTTCATTTAATGATGAAGATAGATGAAATATCTGACAAAAGGAATAAACAACCAAACTGGTGAAAGATTTGCACATTAAAATTATAAAATTTTGATAAATGACATTAAAGAGGACACAGATTAATGGAAAGACATCCTGTGTTCATGGATTGGAGGAACTGTAATTGTTAAAAAGTTCATACTACCCAATGTGATCTACAGACTCATTGTGACCTGTATCAAAAATCCCAAAGGCATTATTTACAGAAATAGAAAAACAATCCTAAAATGCAAAAGAAACTATAAAATGTCCAAATAGTCAAGGAAATCTTGAGTAAGAAGCATGAAACTGGAGGCATCACACTTGCTGATTTCCAACTATACTGCAAAGCTAGAGTAATCAAAATTGTATGGCACTAACACACACACAAACACACACACACACACACGTAAATCAATGGAACAGAATAGAGAAGTAAATCTGTATATTTATGGCCAACTGACCTTGACCACAGTAGCATAATAAATTAAAAGAATAGTGTTGAGAAAATTGGATATCCACATGCATACTAAAAAAATCAGTTCAAAGAGGATTAAAGACTTAAACATGAGACTGAAATTGTAAAACTCCTAGAAGAAAATGTAGGAATGTTAGTCTGAGCAGTGATTTTTTTTTTTTAAATATGATCCTAAAAGCATAGGCAACAAAAGTAAAAATAGGCACATGGGATTGCATTAAAGTAAAAGTTTCTGAAAGAAACAACAGCAGAAGAAACAATCAACATAATGAAAAGGCAGCCTATGGAATGAGAGAAAAGATTTTCAAACCATGTATCTGATAAAAGGTTAATATGCAACATACATAAAGAACTCCTACATCTCAACAGAAAAAAACCCTCAAAAAACAAAAGCCTGTATTAAAAAAATAGACCGATGACCTGAATACACATTTCTCAAAAGAAGATATACAACAGTTGAGATATATGAAAAAGAAATCAGTATCTCTAATTATCAAGGATGTACAAATCAAAACTATGAGATATAACCTCAAATCTATTAGAGTGACTACTATCAAAAAGAGAAACGATAATGAGTATCGTTGAGGATTTGAAGAAAGGGAATATTAGTACATTAGTGGCAGGATTGTAAATTGTTACAGTCATTATGGAAAACATGAAGGTTCCACAAAAAGTTAAAAATAGAGCTACCATATGATCTAGCTATTCCATGTCTGCGTATATATCCAAAGGAAATGAAAACAATATCAAAAAGATATATGAAATTTCATGTTCATTGCAACATTATTTATAATAGCAAAGATATGAAAACAGTCTTAGTGTCTTTTGATAGATCAAAGGATAAAGAAAATGTCGGAGTTCCCTTCGTGGCTCAGTGGTTAACAAATCCGACTAAGAACCATGAAGTTGCAGGTTTGGTCCCTGGCCTTGCTCAGTGGGTTAAGGATCTGGCTTTGCTGTGAGCTGTGGTGTAGATTGCAGACGCGGCTCAGATCCTGCGTTGCTGTGGCTGTGGCAAAGGCTGGCAGCTACAGCTCCTGTTAGACCTCTAGCCTGGGAACCTCCATATGCCACGGGTGCGGCTCTAGATAAAAGGCAAAAAGACAAAAAAAAAAAGGATAAAGATAATGTGATCATTTCACAAAATGTGACACACACACACAAAGGTCCATACACAATGGAATATTATTTAGCTATGTTAAAGAAGGAAATTCTGCATTTTGTGATAATATGCATGAACCTTTCAGGTGATTATACTAAGTGAAATAGACCAGACACAGAAAACTAAGTAATGCACGACCTCATCTGTATGTGGAATCATAGAAGTGCTTTTATAGAAACACAGGGTAGGTTGCCAGATGTTGAGGGGAAGAGAAAATGTGGAGATATTCTAAAGGCTATCTATGAGTTTTCAGTTATATAATATGAATAATTTCTGAGTTCCAAAATACAGCATAGTGGCTATACCTAACAATACTGCATTGTATACTTGAAATCTGCTAAGATGGTAAGTCCTAAGTATTTGCAGCCCCCCCACCTCATCCCACCCTCCATGCAAATAGTAACTGTCTTGATGTTATGGTTATATTAATTTGCTTGATTATGGTGATCATTTCACAGTGTATACCTATGTCAAAACATCGAGTTGTACACCTTAAATATATCCTATTTCTACATGTCAGTTATATTTCATAAAGCTGAAAAGAAAAAGAAATTCTCTATATCATTTGGGCTATACTTTTCCAGGAAGTTCTTACATATATGTCATTATATAATTTAAATATAACTTTGTGTATGTTTATTCCACTAATCTGTGAGTGAACTTTTGCTAGCAAAGAATATAAACCACTCATCTTTGTATGTGTAAATTCCTGAAATGTGGTAGATGCTCAGTAAATTTCATTGAATTCATGCATAAATGCTGGGGTAGATTTAAAATTGCCAAATACAGTTCCTTTTTTTTTGCTTTTTTAGGGCCTTAACCATAGGATATGGAGGTTCCTGGGTTGCGGGGGAGGGGGGTGAATCAGAGCTTCAGCTGATGGCCTACACCACAGCCACAGCAATGTGGGATCTGAGCTGTGTCTGTGACCTGCACCGCAGCTCACAGCAATGACAGATCCTTAGCTTACTGAGAGAGGTCAGGGATCGAACTCGCATCCTCAGGGTTACTAGTGAGATTCGTTTCTGCTGTGCCACAAGGGAAACTCCCCAATATGATTTTTTTTCCAAATATGATTATTTTTAAGATTTCTAAAGTGTATAAATTCCACATCCAAACTTTTATTGTAAAATCCCAATAATTTTTTTTTTTTTGTCTTTTTAGGGCCGCCCCTGCCGCATATGGAAGTTACCAGGCTAGGTGTCGAATCAGAGCTACAGCTGCCGGCCTATGCCACAGCCACAGCAACACAGGGTCTGAGCCATATCTGTGACCTACGCCACAGCTTACAGCAATGCCAGATCCTTAACCCACTGAGCAGGGCCTGGGATCAAATCCGCATTCTCATGGATACTAGTTGGATTCGTTACCGCTGAGCCACAATGGAAACTCCAAGAAAAAGCCCGATAAGTGTACTCAGGTTTCATGTTTTCATAACTACTGAAATGAAAAAAGAATTTGCCTCTTGGAGAATAATAATTCATTGTCCAACTAGTTTAACTAATGAATATTGTACTGAAAGGGTAACAGTTACAGAACCAAGCACTTAATGAGAATGTGGGTACTGGAACTCAGGAAGAGGAGAATTAGACATAGGAAAAAAGTCATAAAACTTTTAGGATGAAACATTATAATTTATTATTTATAAACCATTCACCTGGGAAACAGGAACTAATAAGTGATATCTATGTTATAAAGTGCTTAGCATGCTGCTAGCTATGCGACCAGCAAACTCAGTAACTCATAAGTAATATGCATGTTATAAAGTGATTAGAATGCTGCTAGCTATGCCATTAGCAAGCTTCTTAGCACTGTGCCAGTTATTTAATCTCTTTGGGCCTTAGGTTCTGCCTCTGAATATTAAATACATTGACCTTACAAGAGGATAGCCCCACTTATTATTACATGCCATGGTTATGCTTTTCTCTTTGTTATATATTCTTTTCCCAAATATTAGAAAAATAGTCCCTTCAGTTTCAATGACTCAGTAATCCAGGAAAATGTTTTATGTGTATTGGAAGTGACACCTGAAAATTGAATGTACCCCAATAATTTAGGTCTAATATATTACAGAGATGCAGTGTTCTTTAAAGGTAATGCTTATATCATCATAATTCCAGACAATTTTGTGACAAGGAAATGGAACACAAATAATGTGAATGCGCTACTTCCGACAGGACTTGCTTGATTCCTGAATCTGCATTCAGGCACAAGGAGAGATGAAGCAAAGTATCACACTGGAGTTCTAAGAATTTTAATTGCAGGGTTTAGGAAGATTATCTAAAGCTATCTGTGGATCAAAAGTGCTCTCCCTGGGGCAGTGTGGTACAGTAGATAGGTCTGAATCAAAGGGAAATGGCATTAGAATTCTTTTCTCCCATTAGCTGCTAAATATAAGGGATTTGATTTCTCTGCATCTTAATTTCTTCATTTATAAAATAGGGATCATAATACCTACATTATATGCTTTTATGATAAATAAATAAACACCTAAGTAAAGTGGTACATAGTTAAAATTGGCCTTTTGGCTTCAATTTAATTTTTTCACTGACCTTAAAATCTGCCTTGAAGTAGAGACATGAAAACACCCAACTATTTAATAATTCAAGAAATATTTACTGAGAGTTCTTTTTATATCTGATGATTTTTTAAATACTAGAGATACAATGACATCTCTAGACAGATAGGATTCTTGCCTTCATGAAGTTTACATTCTAGTAGAGAAGAAAGAAAAAAATAGAAATTTGTGCTCTGAAGCAGGCAAATAGGAATTTGGGAAAATAGGTATTGGGTAGTAGGGATCAGAAGAGAAATATATTGAATGAGAAAATATATCCAGTTTAAGAGAAATGTAACAACATTATAGTAAATTTAGGAAGACATGCAAGCGTCAGCAAAATGTTGTAGAGAAGCAGAATAACTCAAGCAATAAAGTCAACTTTGTTGAATTGAGCAACTAAGATCAAGGAGTTTCACTTTGGAAGAAGTCTGGGGCTAAGTTTGAAAAAGGAAGAAAAATAGATCATCATGGCTGTAGTCTAGATTATAGGTTAAAAAAAACGTCTGTAGCATGCCTGACCACCCCAAAACTTCTTCGATACAGAAGTTCTGCTATAACTTTCATGACTTGCTCAGGTAAATAAGTAATTTTTTTGTGAATCATGTTGCTTCTCATATTATGTCTAACATTACCACTCTGCTAGGAAAATTTAGAGGGAGCGAGAAAGTTAATTATGAGGAAGATTAGAATGTGAGAAGTAAAGGGATTTTGGAGTTACTGTGAGCAAGGTAATTTACTAACCTTGATTTCATTGAGAATAATTGAAAATTTTGGATAAAATCTTAAAGAGTATCTCCTTAAAGGCAGCAGAGAGCTACAAGGAAATTAAAATTAAAGAATAGTATCTTGGAAAATAAAGAAACCAAGAGAGATGAGCCCACCGATTTCTAAGACAAATTTCAAATTGTGAAATCAACATATATGTCAGTGAAGCATTGCCCATAATTATAAAAGAGTTCGACATCCTAACTTAAAGGATGATCAGTAATTGAACTGACAGACAAAATTCATATATCACATGATAGAATTCTGTACAAAGCATACATAGAATTAAGTTAAACAGAACTGCATTTATCAGCATGGGTGGATTTCCAGAATCTAACACTAAATGACAATAAGAAGTCCAGTGAAATGAATAGTGTATTTATTTTGCAAGCATGCACAAATAATTTTATATATTTTTATGCATATATACATGTTTAAGAAAGGTACAAAATAGTTGTTTATTGCTATGGAGTTATCTGGTAAAATCCTATGTTAAATCATTGCTGTCAATTAACGTAACTAAAGGCACACTAGGCAGAGTTATAGACTAACAAAGAAAGGAACCTCAAAAAACTAAGAGCACACTTAATACTATTCAAACTACTAAGTTTTCTACCTCTTAAGGAACTAAGATCTCATATGAAAATAATAGCTTGCATAAAAATCTGTCTTTTCATCTGTACACAGATCCTTTTCTTTTCATACATAGTAGGAAATTAAAGAATAATATCTTGGAAAAGAAAGAAACCAGGAGAGATGAGCCCACTGTTTGATTTCTAAGACAATTTCAGATTATACAATCAACATGTATGTCAACTGATAAATGCAGCTCTTCAACATGTATTTAAAGGGACTGAGGATAATAGATAAATGCACATGAAAGTCTGAGATTATACCTACTCTGATATTGATATTGTTATTAGCTGGATGATACTTCTGATTGCAATCTCTGTATTTAGAAGCCATGAATGCCCATAGAAAGAAAAATATACTTTTCAATTCAGTGTGTTGTCTAATTTAAAGTCTTAGGGAAATGAAGAAGAGGGTTTTCAAAAGGGAAGGAATATTTCACTCTGTTGAATTGGTTTTTCAAGGGAAATAAAAAAGGAACTGAGCGTGAGTAAGTAAGACCAGTCTCAGGCCTCTTTGTGATCATCAGTTTTGGAGAAATTCCTAAAAGAGTAATTTTAGCTATTTGTCACTCAGGCACCTGTTAATAAAGAAAATATTTATTAAATGTTTATAGGATTAATTGATCAATAATCAGTATAATTTTTAAACTCTTTAAAATGTGTCAAAGATCACATTTAAATAATGATTTTTTTTTTGTTTTTGGTTTTTAGGGTCAAACCCGTGGCATATGGACGTTCCCAGGCTAGGGGGTGAATTGGAGCTGCAGCTGCCAGCCTACACCACAGCCACAGAAACACTGGATCCTTAACCCACTGAGTGAGGCCAGGGCTTGAACCCACATCCTCATAGATACTTGTCAGATTCATTTCTGCTGCACCATGACGGGAACTCCTAAACAATAATTTAATTGGAGCCCTCACTGATAGGAAATATCACTTACTGTCATATAGGTAGTTTGTATAATACCTTGCTGTGTCAGATAATAGGTAGATTGAAATTTTCATCGAGAGAATATTTAACATTTTCATTTGGTGTGTTTGGTTATCACCAGTGGTTTGCCCTGTTGTACACTTGTGTTCTTCTGTGATCACTTCAGCTTACATTTGTTTGTCCTATTTTGATCTTTGATTGTCATAACCTTTCTCTTTCTTTTCTCAGCTCATATTTATTGTCATGTAATATATTATACTACATATGGTCATTCCTTTAGTGTCATATCAGCATTTCTTCTCTTTCTCATGGTTCTTATATGTTATGGTACCATTTGTCCACTTCTTAAAAATCTTTGCTCACATGTGCACAGAGCTTTTTGGTTAACATAACCTCTCAGAATTATGTAGAATACAGTTAACATCTTTTGATAAGGTTGGGTGTTACTGTTGACACATAAGGTAAAAATCATTTATAGCAAAAATTATTTCTGATAATTCTCTTAAATCAGCTACAAAATGCAGTAGACCTGATGTTTATTTGAAATAGATTACTGTTTCTTCAGTTTAGTTTAGCCATTGGCTTAGTAGGCTTAAATTTTATGTACTATATGTGTGTATGTGTTTTTAATACATACAGAAATATATATAGTATATGTATTATATTCAATACATACACATACTCAGAAGACAAGTTGCTCACTTTGTAGGTGACACTCAAGAACTCAGGCCAACTGAAGAAACAGCAGGGTCACATTTGCTATCTTATGTTCATTCCTGGGTATGTGTTAATGAGTGGTATGGTTGGGAATCACATACACTATTTTATTGTCTTTTCTCCTTCTATGCATCTCATTAATTGTATTTCTGTTCTCCCCATCTTCTGGTACATAAAAATTGCACATATGATGTTTATATAGGCTGATTTACTGAAACATTTGTGAATTATTTCTGCATTGTTAAATGTAACAGCAAGGTTTTAACTGTGAGTTACAGAAATTTGAAGTTCAGGAGTTCCCGTCATGGCTCAGTGGTTAACGAATCTGACTAAGAACCATGAGCTTGCGGGTTTGATCCCTGGCCTTGCTCAGTGGGTTAAGGATCTGGCGTTGCCGTGAGCTGTGGTATAGGTTGCAAACGCTGCTTGGATCCCACGTTGCTGTGGTTGTGGCGAAGGCCGGCAGCTACAGCTCCTGTTAGACCCCTAGCCTGGGAACCTCCATAGGCCGCGGCTGCGGCCCTGGATAAGGCAAAAAGACAAAAAAAAAAAAGAAAGAAAGAAATTTCAAGTTCATATTCATACAAATGAAGCAAATAAAACTCAGACACATTGTGATTCTCAGTCATCTCTCGCTTTAAGCATTTATACATGAGTATGTGTACTTTTCATGCGACTTTCAGGATACTGACACATTTGATGTGATCATGTGGAAGTCACTTTCAAATGAAACTTGGAAAAATGTAGATGAGAATTTATTATTTTCTTAGGGAGGGTGTAGAATTTATGTTCTTTATTTTAAAATCTCTTTTAGAATTTTCCAATAAAACAATCTGTGCCTAAAGATTTATTTTTGGAAGGTTTTAAACTATGTATTCCATTTCTTAAATAGTTTAGGACTATTTATGTTATCTAGCTCATCATGGATAAATTTTAATAATTTGTGATTTTTGAAGAATTGGATCATTGTAAAGCTATCAGATTTATATGCATAGTGTTGTTCATAATATTCTCTTATTATCCTCTTAAAGTCTGTGAGATTTCCAGTGATAGTGCTGCTTTTATTCCTAATCTGTCTTGATAGAGGTTTATCAGATTTATTGATTTTTTAAAATAACCATCATTTTGGTTTCACTGATTTTCACTGTTTTTTTTTTTTTGTTTCCAGATTGAGTGATTGCTACTCTTATTTTTAGTATTTCTTCTCTTGTGCTTGGTGTGGGTTTATTTTGATCTTGTTTCTGTAGTTTCTTAAAGTTGGAGTTTAGATTATGAGTTGAAACCTTTCCTCTATTCTAATATTAGTGCTAAATATTATAAAATTTGTACAGTGTTTTATTGTATTTCATACATTTTGATATGTTGTATTTTCATTTTCCTACAGTTCAAACTATTTTATGTTTTATCTTGAGACTTGTTCTTTGACCATTGATTGGGTATTTCCTGTTGTTTTTCTGATTTGTAGTTTAACTCCACTATAGTCTGAGAACATACTTGACATGATTTTAAGTCTTTTAAATTGGTAAAATTTGTTTCATGATTTATCTGGATGAATTTTCAATGTGCACTTGAAAAACAGGTATTTTGATCTGGTTGGATGTATTATTCTGTAAATGGCGATTAAATACATTTGGTAGATAGTATTTTCTCAGTTCTCCTATATATTTACTGATTTACTGTTTACTAGTTAAATTTATTAGTGAGAGTGTTGAGGCCTCCAATTATGATTGTGGATTTAGCTATTTCTCCTTTCAGTTCTATCAGATTTTACTTTTTGTACTTTGAAACTCTGTTATTTAAATTCATGAACATCCTTTATTGAGTAGAATTTGTATTACATGACAAAGGCTATTAGAGAAAGTATAAGAAGTAAAGACTTATGTTTTAAAATGTGGTATCACATACAGGGCTTACTAGAGATGAAAAGCTTTCAGTTTTTTAAATATAGTTATAGAAATAACCCAATTATAATTTGTGAAACAATTCATATCTGAGCAAACTATGATTTCTTTTTAGTATATCGTAATGAGAATTTGTATTGCATCTTCCAAGAGTTACAAAGAAACAGACAACTGATTTTGCCACCTGGAGAAGATGATTACAGTTTAAAAAAAAATGATTCCTTGCAAACTAGATTGTAAATGAGAATGTAATGAACTCCACACTAAGTAGCTCACTTTGCAAGACTATTAAAAGTAGAAGGAAACATATCTCTTTTTCCATTTAAAAAGATGAATATTCTGGGAAAACTCCTATTCTCCATGTAAGGAGCTTAGAAGTCACCCACTCCTTCAGAATAACATGTTGAAGACTGAATAGATTTAAAAATCTGCAAATTTTATTGGATCTGAAAGAGAGGAGAGGACACAGGGCAAACAGCTGTCCCCAAGACTGAAGAGATAACAAGTGAATACAGGAGAAGACTCATGAGTGGAAACCAGTGCCAAAGTAGGAGAAATGGTAAGAAGAGTAAACTGTAATTGGTGAATTGCTGGAGGCTCAGTGTGGACCAACTCTGAGGGATAAAAACTCCAGAGAGGCTCAGCCATAGGGGGGCCGTCTCCATGCTGTAATGTTTACCTCCATGAGCTCAACCAGTTTCCTACTACAAATATCAGAGAAAAATCTCCTCTTACTCCTGGCCAGGGGAGAGGAAATGAAGCCATCTTGAAATCTCCAGGGCACTCTGTTCTTCACGAGGTCTGCCTTCAGGAGGGAGTTCCCATCGTGGCTCAGTGGTTAACGAATCCGACTAGGAACCATGAGGTTGTGGGTTCGATCCCTGGTCTTGCTTGGTGGGTTAAGGATCTGGTGTTGCCATGAGCTGTGGGTGTAGGTCACAGAGCCTGCTCGGATCTGACGTTGCTATGGCTGTGGCATGTAGGCTGGTGGCTACAGCTCTGATTCACCACCCCCTAGCCTAGGAACCTCCATATGCCACAGGTGCGGCTCTAAAAAGACAAAAAAAAAAAAAAAAAGATAGAAAAAAGAAAATAGCACTTCACTAATAGGCTTGGAAAATGAAAATGAGATTCAAAGAAATTGATATATACTTGAAATTTTTATTATTTTGTGGAGCACTCAAGTTTGTGACTCTTAGAAACTTTGGGGTTTTATTGGCTGTTCTCTCATTGCCAGTATTTACCCTGATCTGTTCTTCAGTCAGGTTTGATACAGTCCTCATGTACCTGATATTTAAAAATATTGCTTAAAAACCCCACAAAGTTGATTATCTCCATTTAGGTTTATGTATTACTCTACTAATAATGCCAAAAGACAAATTCTGTAATAATTTTAAGACTCAAGATATTGCAGCTCTATTCTGTATGTGGAATCTCACCCTGAAAATTTTAATTAAATCCCCCCTCCCACCAAACCCTAGTATGAGATTCATGTATCTGTTATGAAATATCTTCCCACATGGTTCTGATACACAATCAGGAGAAAGAATAGTTCATTTACCAAATTATGCTGAACAAATTAAGGATGTTCTAACTAAATGACAAGTTACCTCCCCACAGACTACTCAATATTTTACACTAACATTTTATATTAGAGAAAAACATATCTACTTAGAAAATGTAAAATGTCCTGGTATTTATGTCCTTTAAATATTCTAATCTGAGAAACTTAAAGTGTTTAATCTTCACAGTTTTATGCAGAAAAAAGAGAGAATCAGAATTCAAGTCAATTACTTCAATTCCGTGAGCCACAAGCTTGAGGGTTTTCTGCTTCCAAAGTCATTGCTTTGTCTAATACTTGTTTTTGTTGGTGTTGTTAGGTGTGTGTGTATGTGTTTGTGTGTCTTCTGCTGTTAGGTTATTTTGAATGACCTAAAAGCATTCAATCTTTAGGAAATTCTGAGATATTTAAAAAAATTTTGAAAACAGAGATAGTATAACAGAGAGACTCACAGACCAAATTAACACGCTCAAATCAAATAGTTTATTCAATTTCTAAAATGTCCCAAGATGCAAAGACAAATTATTGGTGTAGGTTAACACAGTTCCAAAACTAGAGTGCATCTGCAGTGGAAGGAACACTGTACCTGAATCCTGTTCACATGCCCATCTCTTTCTCTCTCTCCTTCTGCATCATCAGCCTTCTCTGCTGACAGTGTCGTTACAAGGACCAGAGTTGAGGTTTAGAAAGGGTGCCTAGCAGATACAAGGTCCCCTGACCCATCACTTGCTTGTTCGATTAGCGAGACCCAGGGGCAAGCATGCCTGGCCAGTAGCTGTAGATCACTGATGACTTGCTGAGCAGCTATGGATTTTTAGCTGCCTGTCTCTGGCAGAGGTCACATAGGACCAAAACGGGTGTCATCACTGGATGACAGTGTCACAATAGGGATCACATTACTGACAACTGGGAATAATATGATCCATGATTTATGAATTTTTCAGGTTTAATTGGTCCTTCCATCCCTGTACATCTACAAGTTAGTGCTCAATTGTTCCATCATTTTTATCTGTATTCCGTTTATATGGATTGTTTTAGTCTATTGTAACATGTCTTACAGGTTAGCAACCTAGTGATTATACTTAGCAGACCTTATACATTTCATCCATGTCATTTATTTATCTTGTTCTCCTAGATTATTATTGATAATAATATTTTAAAATAATGAAAATATTGATCCTAATTATTTTTAAATGAAGTAAATATACATTATATCCTGCTTAGGGCCTTGTGTTATATTTTCAGAAATTTGAAACGTTGTGTCTTTATTTCTAGAAAAGGCGACCAAAATGGGAAAGGCAAAGCAGTCTGTTGCTTTCAGTAATTATTTTGTAGTAAATTCATGGGTGGAGAGGTTGGCAAAGGCTAATGACAACAAAAAAGGATAACGATCTTAGACATGGTCTCTGTGTAATTACCTTCTTTTGTTCTCTTCCTTCCCTCCTCCCCTCCTCTCTTTTCCTCCTTTCCTTTCTTCCTTCTTCCCCTCCAGTATATTCAGTAATGATTTATTTATGATGTGTTAAATTATATGGCAATTTATACTTGCTTTGGGATCCAAAATATGGTCACTTCTAGTCACATTACCATGTATACTAAAAATGAATATGTATTCTGAAGTAACAGGGAATAGCGTTCTTTAAATTCCAATTAGGTGAAGTGGTTGATAGTATTTTTTAAGATAATCTATGTTTTTACTGATCTTTTGATCTGATAAAAGGGGTGATAATATGTAATTGTGATTTTATCTCTTTTTCTTTTAATTCTTTCTGTTCAACTCTGAAGCTCTGTTTTAAAGTGTACTTACATTTATGATTGTTATGTTATACCTGCTCTACTGATCATTTAATTATTTTTAAATGTCCCTTATTATCTCTAGTAATGTATTTTTTCCTTGAGGTCTATTGTACTGATATTAAAATAGCTACTCCAGGCTTCTCATACAGATTCTATATATAAAATATTAGTTTCATCTGTTTCCTTTCAACATATCTGTGTCTTCATATTTAAAGGTCAAACTCTTTTGAAGCAGCGTAGTTTGATTTTGTTCCCTTGTTCATTCTGGCAAACTTTTGTCCTTTAATTGGAGCATTTAATATATTAATACATTTATTACATTTATATTTAACACAGTTACTGATATGTTTGAATATGAGTCTCCAATTTATTGGGATTTTTTTTTTACTTGTTACTTGTTTCTGTTTACTGTATTGTCACTCTTCTGTTCTTGTGTTCTTCCCTTTATATGGATTATTTGAGTATTTATGTGATTGTATCTTACTTTACTTACTAGATTTTTATCTTTACATGTTTGCATTAATGTTTTCCTGGTTGTTCTACCAATTACAATATAAATATTTAACTTTTCCTTCTACTTAAAGTTACTGTTCTTCCATTTCACATAAAATGAAGCAGCTTGCATCCATATAGTTCTCTTTACTCTCTATCCTTATTCTACAGATTCTGTATACATCTGAATATCGCAAAACTATTAGAACTAATAAATGAATGTGGCAAAGTTGCAAGATACAAGATTAATGCACAGAAATCTGTAGCATTTATATACACTAATAATAAAGTACCAGAAATAGAAAGTAAAATAGTAATCCCATTTAAAATTACATCAAAATACTGTGAAATAAACTTAACCAAGGAGTTGAAAGACCTATATATTGACAACTATAAACCACTGATGAAGGAAATTGAATATTATTCAAAGAATTTGAAAAATATCCCATGCTCTTGGATTGGAGGAATTAATGTTGTTAAAATCAACATATTACCCAAAGCAATCTACAGAATTAATGCATTCACTTTCAAAATAGCAGTGACATTTTTCACAAAACTACAATAATTCAGAAATAATTACGGAACCGCGGAAGATCCTGAACTGACAAAGCAATCCTGAGAAAAAAGAACAAAGCTGCAGGTATAACCCTTTCAGACTTTAGACTATACAGCAATACTACAGTAATTAGAATAGTGTGGTATTGTCACAAAACAGACACTAAGATCAATGGAGCATAACAGCCTGCATATAAACCCACATGGTCTGTGACAAAGGAGGCAAGAATATATAATGAAGAAAAGACAGTCTTTTCAACAAGTGGTACTGGGAATGCTGGACAGCTCCAAGTAAAATAATGAAATTAGAGCATCGTTCGCACCACATACAAAGATAAATTCAAAATGGTTTAAAGACCTAAATGTAACATATGAAACCATAAAAAGCCTAGAAGATAACATAAGCAGAACACTCTTTGACATAAACAGTGGCAACATTTTCTTGAATAAGACTCCCAAGGCAAAAGAAACAAAGGGGAAGATAAACAAATGGGACTTAATTAAACTTAAAAGCTTTGGACAACAAAGGATATCATTAACAAAACCAAAACTCAGTCTATGGAATAGGAAAATATATTTGCAAATGATGCAACTGACAAGGAGTTAATATCAAAAATACAAGGACAGGAGTTCCCTTCGTGGCTCAGTGGTTAACGAATCCGACTAAGAACTAAGAGGTTGCGGGTTCGATCCCTGGCCTTGTGCAGTGGGTTAAGGATCCGGCGTTGGCGTGAGCTGTGGTGTAGGTCGCAGATGTGGCTCGGATCCCGCGTTGCTGTGGCGAAGGCCGGTGGCTACAGCTCCTGTTAGACCCCTAGCCTGGGAACTTCCACATGCCCCAGGTGTGGCTCTGGAAAAAAAAAAAAAAAAAGGCAAAAAGACAAAAAAAATACACAGACATCTCATACAAATCAATATTAATGAGAAACAACACCACCAAAAAAAAATGAGCAGAAGACTTGAGTAGATATTTTTCAAAAGAAGGCATATAGAGGGATAATAGGAACATGAAAATGTAGTGAATATCACTAATTATTAGAAGAAAATCAAAACCACAATGATGTATCCCCTCACACCTGTCAGAATGGCTGTCATTCTACAAATAACAAATGTTGGAGAGTATGTGGAGAAAAGGGAATCCTTGAACACTGTTATTGGGAATGTAAATTGGTGTTGCTAATATGGAAAATAGTATATAGAGTTTCCTGAAAAAAAGTAAAAAACACTGCTATCATATAATTCAAAGTTACATTTCTGGGTATATATACAGAAAAATTGAAAACACTAATTTGAAAAGATATATGCATCCCACTGTTCATAACAGCAGTATTTCCAATAACCAAGACATGGAAGCTACCCAAGCATTCATCAGCAGAGAATTTAATTAAGAAGATGTGGTGTGTGTATATATATATATATAAATAATAAAATATTAGTCATAAGAAAGGATGAAATACTGCCATTTGCAGCAGTGTGGATGGACCAAGAAAATATTTATGCTTAGTGGAGTCAAATAAAGACAAATAGTATATGTTATTTATATACAGAATCTAAAAAAGTAATACAAATTAATGTATATACCAAAGAGAAACAGATTCACAGACATGGAAAACAGATTTGTGGTTACTAAAGTGTAGAAGGAAGGTGTGAGGGCAAATTAAGGGTATGAGATTAAGAGATACTACCTATTATATTTAAAATAGGTAAATAACAAGGATCTACTGTGTAGCACCAGGAATTTTACCCATTATCTTGTACTAACCTAAAATGGAATATAATTTGCAAAAATGCTAAATCACTTGTGGTGAACATCTGAAACTAAAACAATATTGTAAATTAACCATAGTTCAATAAACAGAAAAAGAAGAAATAAGTTGGTTTCAATTATACTACATTCTATTTGAATGGAATGGATTACATGAAATTAGGATGCTGAATTATATTAATGATAGATTTTTTTAAAAAGGATTTTTATTTTTTAACTCAACAAGAAAAAAGAAAGGCAATAGTAAAATCCATGGAGAAAAACTCATGTAGTTTTATTTTTATATGAAACTCTTTAGATTATGATTTAATTTTGAGAAATTTGTAAACACAAGAAACACCAAGTATATTTTATATGTGTATTAGGGATATTTTTATTTGAATAGAGCATATGTTATGATATTCAGCTCAGATAAAGTAATTCTTAGGTTATTATTTAATTTTTGTATATGACATTTATATAGTCTTAGTAATATAAACACTGGGTCTCCAACTTTCAGAATCAAGCATCACTTTTATTTTTATTTTTTATTTTTTATTTTTTTGCCTTTTGTCATTTTATGGCCGCGGGTTTATGGCCGCACCCGCGGCATGTGGAGGTTCCCAGGCTAGGGGTCTAATCGGAGCTGTGGCCACTGGCCTGCGCCGCAGCCACAGCAACGCAGGATCCGAGCCGCGTCTGCAACCTACACCACAGCTCACGGCAACGCCGGATCG
>PVHT020004020.1:43417138-43433382 GCA_004024745.2 Catagonus wagneri | reverse complement strand
GTGGAGGTTCCCAGGCTAGGGGTCTAATCGGAGCTGTGGCCACTGGCCTGCGCCGCAGCCACAGCAACGCAGGATCCGAGCCGCGTCTGCAACCTACACCACAGCTCACGGCAACGCCGGATCGTTAACCCACTGAGCAAGGGCAGGGATCGAACCCGCAACCTCATGGTTCCTAGTCGGATTCGTTAACTACTGCGCCGCGACGGGAACTCCAAGCATCACTTTTAATAGTGGAATTATTATTTTCTGGTTAGAAGTGTGATTTAAATTTTTGCAATCTGCTGTTAGCAGTAACAGCTGAAAGAAAGTGCAATGAAAAAGAAAAGGGGTGGAAGGCAAGATAATAAAGTTTGTAGCTTCATATAACATCATGAGGATTAAGCGACAATAACTTTCAAAAGCTTACATATTGTTAAACTGGAGTTAACACATCTGTATTTCCAAATAATCACTAGAAGGACAAAATAATAACTCACAAAAATAGGGAAGAAGAAACATGGATTTTGGTAATATAATACATTTCAAAATAGATTCAGTATATAATTTCTCAAATATGTATTATATGAGTATAATAATAATACTTTTTAGAGTCAGAAATGTATCTGATAGTAGCTAAAAGTCTGGAAACTTTAAAAGTAGTGATTTTTTAGAAAGTGGAACTCGGGTTATGAAGGGTAATGCCTGGCATTGCTTCTTTACATCATGACATAAACTTAATTTCATTAAAAAAGAAATCTGTTAATGTTAAAACATAAAAGAATCACTTGTTTTGAAACTATGTAAGGAAATGGTCATATATATATGACTGTGCATACTACTCTCAGTTTGCAGAGATTGGCCAGGATCTGCTACAGAGTTCCCCATGAAATTATTATGCCACCTCCCCCCTACCCCGGAAAGTTTCTAGCACAAATACAGTACAGATATTGCTTTTGGGCTAAACAAAACTCAGGGAGCACCAAAAGGGATTTAAGTAACATAACCTGAAATTTTTTCTTTCTTCCTTGTGTTTAATGTCTATTAATTATATTTCTATACCTAGTAAAAATTAGTGGGGTTTTGGAGTCAGACAAAACTGTTTTTTTTATTCTTGGTTCAAGCAGTTATTAGTTTTGTTTTTTAGAAACTTTTTCTGGTTTTCAGTATTTCCATTTGTCAAAAGGGAACTCTCTTACAAATTTCATGATTTCATGGGAATTTTATCACTGTTAACTAAAATATCATATGCAAAGTGTTTGGCACAGTGTAGATCTACATATATTTTGTCTTTGTCCTATGCCTCTCTACTACTTTTCTTCTAAACATTTTTTTTTCTAAGTAGCACAGTTAGTTTTATGGCATTGTTTCTATGGCAATGTTCTTGTCATAGAAAATAGCTGAATTTTGCTGAAAATTTTAGGCTTTGGTTGAAGTCAGTTCATATTTCTTACCTAAAAGTAGATGGTTTAAAGAAATGAATTATCCAAAGCAAGTCATTTTATCACATTATACTCTAGCTGCTTCTAGTATCAATTACTATTTTTGCTTTTATGAGATTAGTTTGTCTCTATGTTTTAGTCATTATTAAGTTTCAAAGGTGTAATAAAATTAACTTTGGTAGCAAATGCAGCTATAAAACAGTTTTATGCTTAAATGTAAGCATGAAAATTATGAGAAAAATATTTTTGACTTTCATATTTGTGTTTTATGGTGTCTTTTCTGGTCTAGTTAGTTTTTAAAGGGATTCTTCTAAACATTTTTAGTGAGTTCCTCAGTAGCATTAATATTTGGAATAACACAAATATTTTGGTTTGTAAGGGTTTTTAAAAGTATTTTGTTCTCTTGATCCAGTTTCATTTTGTTCTTATTTTCATTTCTGTTGTAAATCACCCTAGTGTAAACATGACAACCATGTCAAATTCTTTGATCTCAGATTTGGTTTAGGCAGGCTGAAGAAAAATATTTTCTATTAAGCTTTCCTAAGAAGCTCTAAACTCTTTGCTCAGTTAGGAGGCACGCAAAGAATGGTGAACTTTAAGATTCAATGTAGAGATTTATTTTTTAGAGTCAATCATGTATTGACTTATTTAAATATAATAGGATCATTGGTGGCCATATATATATATATTTATAAGTAAAACCAATACCTAGTAGTATGAAGCTCCATCTCAAATCATTTAGAAAGAAAGAAAAAGAAATATGAATATTTATATAGGTAACTCTGTGTCATAAAATAATAAAAATGTAAACACGCAGTCCCATTCTTGTTTGTTGTTTCTTTCCTCTTTGGGAGCCTGACAGCCTTTTGATTAAATGGATACTTGTCTAGTCAAGGTAGGATAAAATTCTAGTCACTGTATTGATTGTCGTGAATCAGAGGGATGGAGCTAGGACACTCAAGGCTTAAAATGACATTGATCTCTGCTCACTCCTTTGTCTATTTGACCATGAAAATGGAAGTGGTCACCTCTTCTAGCTATGGGCATTAGCACAGAAATACTTTTTTTTTTTTAAGAACTAAGGAGCCATTTATATCTTATATTTCTAGTTCAAGTCAAGGAATTGTATCCCTTGGGGGAATCACTCATAGCTGTAAAATAACACTTAAATAGAGTTGAAAGCAATCTGGAAAACTCAGTTTTCACTAGATTAATATGAATTTTCAGTTATAATAAAAGTTATCTTTGAAAAGAAAGATACAAATAATCAGATGTTGATTTATTTTTTATGATATAATATACCTTTTGTAGTCCAATCAAATCATTTCCATAAAGCTACTGATAGTCTCAAATGTGCCTAGTTTGAATAAGGTAATATTATATATTCCAGAGTAATAAAGGAGAGATTTTGCAGAACAACAGCAAAGTAATTATGAATAATTTTTAATAATATAACTTTGAGTTGAATTCACTAGTTTCCAATACCTAGACAAGTTCACTGCTAGCTCCTGTTGCCTTAAAGAAGGAAAATAAAAATTGATGGGAGATAAGGAATTCTCCTCTTTGGAGAATTTGAAAAGAAGCAGCTTGGGACTCAGAGATGCTAGGATTGGCAGGCAGCGTGGGCCAGGTACAGGAATAAGGAGGATTAAACTCAAGTTTACAGATATAACAACCAGACTCCAGCCTCTCAATCTCTGCCCCATGTGTAAACACCACCAGCACCTGTCTATCTATTGAGCAGGATATTGGAAACTTTTCCCCCAAATAAAATAAAAAGCCAAAAAGAAGGCATCTCTTTTGTGTTGACATTTTTGGGGTCCGAAAATGAAAATATGTAACTTCTTACTTATTTTTAAAGGTTAAAAATACAAATTAGGTAGAGGAAAACCTGGAAAATACAAATAGAAAAAAGGCAGAATGATTATTATTAATATCAGATGGAATGTACTTTAAAATTAAAAGCTTTAAGTAAGTTTTAAAAGTGTGAAATGGGTAAAATATTTATAAATTTGTGTGTAGCAACTAACAAAGCAGTTAAACATACAAAACCTCCAGGCCTCTTGGAATATTGCCAGTAGCGTTGCTTCAGGTAAACAAACTGTTTTCTAGCTTCCCCTGAAGACGTTGGTAAGATGTGAGCAGTTTCACATTGAAGTTTGGAGTTTCAGGGAAAAAGTCTTTGAAGTAGACCTACTCGGTTTGTTTGAACCTTATAAATTCATTTCCTTAATCCTTCTTCTGAGTAGAATGTGGGTGAGATGGCTAGAAATCCAGCAGCTGTCTTGTGAAAAGAGGTGGCTCTGAGTTGGCCCTGAGCATGACAAGATGACTGTAACTACCTTTTGACTCAGGGTGATGTCCAATTGCTAAAGATTGCATGGTAGAAAGATTGGAGGTACTGGGTTTCTCACTAATACATAGAACTGCTGTGCTCGGCCTAGATTGCAGATATGTGAGAAAAAATAAATCCCCATCTTATTTAAGACTGTTATTTTTAGAGATCCTGCCGTATAGCACTGGGAACTATATCTAGTCACTTGTGATGGAGCATGATGGAGGATAACATGAGAAAAAGAATGTATACATATATGTGTGACTGGGTCACTTTGCTGTAACAAGTAGAAAATTGACAGGACACTGTAAACCAACTATAATTGAAAAAATAAAAGTCATTAAAAAAGAATGTTTAGTTCTTTGTTTTTAGAAACTTAATGTAATTTCAACTGATAAACAATGGAAACTTGATAAAAATACAACTATAGTGGGAGATTTTCAAAGCTCTTCCAAATACGAACAGATAGAGTTCAAACACACAGAATTAAGTAAGTATAGAGAGATTTTGAATAAAATTAATTTCACTTGGTATACATATATATATATATATACTTCTCTCTCGTATACAGTAAATGTGTATATATTGTCAATGAATAGAGCTTGAGCCATAGAGTTATTTTTAATTTTACTCTTAAATTATGAAATTTATTTGACATTATGTGATTTTGAAATATTTGTGTATGTAGGCCATCTGACCTCTATGGAGGACACAGGGTGTTTTATTTTAATTTAAGTTTATAAGACACTGTGTATTGTATTTTCTAGTAAAGATCTTACTAAGTGTAGCTTATAACTGGTCCCCATTTTACAGTTGTAGGTCATGATTCCTCCCTCCCTCTCTTCCTTTTTTCCTTTCCTCCTTCCTTCTTTCCTTCCCTCGCTTCCTCCCTTCCTTTCCCTTTCTTCAGCCACAACTCTGGCATCTGGAAGTTCCCAGGCTAGGGGTGGAATCAGAGCTGCAGCTGCTGTCCTGTGCCATAGCCATAGCAACGCGGGATCTAAGCTACATCTGTGACCTACACCACAGCTTGTGGCAACACCGGATCCTGAACCCACTGCATGAGGCCAGGGATTGAACCCACATCCTTATGGATACCAGTCGAGTTCTTAACCTACTGAGCCACAATGGGAACTCCATGATACCTTTCAAATGGCATTGTATCAACCATATCCAGTAAAACACAGTACCCTCCAAATCACATCTCAAACTCTTGTAGTTTGTATTTAAGCAAATTCTTTTGGGTTTCAATAATGGTAATATTAGAGAGATTTTTGTGTGACATACTTGAAGACCATTATATTATATAGTATTAGGAAAAGGACACCTGCAAAAAAAGGTAGTACGGAAGTTAGTTTTAGCATTTATGATCTTAGGTGAACTGCATCGAATATGCATTTTTTTCCTTGTCCTCTTTGTTGTTCTTTTTAAATCTAATTTTCATATAGATTTGTGTCTCATTGTATTCCAAATATAATGTAATTCAAAGTATGTCTCGTGGTTGATACCCAGGCATACATTAAAAGATGGGAAGCATTAAGCAGTGTGAACGTACATATTCATAATAGCTGTCTAACTAATGCTTTTTTCCCTTCAGTCGACTAAGTCATACTGTATATTTTCTATCTAACTGAAATATTATAAATCACTTTTTAATATCTTTTTATCTGAACAAGAAAAAATCATTTGTATTACAGACATGTAAATTTAACTTAAAACTACAAAACCTAGTTTGAGGCTTGATACTGTGGCCATAAATCATATACAATAACATTGTAAATGAGATAACTGTAACATTATATTCTCTGGGCAAGGTTAATAGATTCAGTTCAAGTCTAGCAAGAAATTGTAGCTGACATTTTCCCATTTCTTTCAGAAAAGCCTTTATAAATCCTCAACTTCTAAATTGGACTGGATTAGGTCCCAGTGGAGAAAATCCTAGATTTAGTGTTTTTAATTTCCTAAGTTACTGAGTAGGAACCAACTTTAT
Source organism: Catagonus wagneri (assembly GCA_004024745.2). NCBI lineage: Eukaryota > Metazoa > Chordata > Mammalia > Artiodactyla > Tayassuidae > Catagonus > Catagonus wagneri. Next base: position 43,427,639 of record PVHT020004020.1, on the reverse strand, counting down.
AACTGTAGTCAAATATGGCTAGGGGACTTTTAACAGTAGGGTTATTTTTGTTATTCCCATCCAATTCCAATTATAAAACTAATTGCGTTAATAATAACAAAGGAAAAATGGTAAAAGTAATAGTAGTCAATTTTTAAAAAGCCTGTCAATTTGGTTAACCCAAGTTGGCAGTGGAAAGAAATATGAATAAGAGTTTTATTCAAGCCTTCCCTGGTTGACTAAACAAAACACAGCAGGTCTACTGCTTTCATTTTCAACTCACAGCTCTTTACCCTGGTAACAGAATATTTACATTCTACTGTGCCCTGTTTCTTGCTGCTGTCAAACTATCCTCTGGGAACTGGCACAGTGGGTGATCTTAATCATCTTCTCCTGTGGGAAAAAGAGTGTCTGCACCATGATACTTAGAGGCCCAGCAAACTCAGCTGCTGAATCTTGCCTGTGCAGAGAGAATTTTTCCAAATGCCCTGTTGTCATTGGGCATCAGTTTATAAGAGCTTCAAGACACCGTTTGCTGATAAAGGTAGAAACTGAATGATCTGCAAGGTGGAGGGATTCTGTAGGTTTCACCACAATGTGGCATTTCCTTTTCTTGCATTTTGTCAGAACCCTGATTTTTATCCCCAAATAACAAGATTAAATAGTCTCTTTCCTGCTAAAAGTTTATGTGGATTATATTTTACTCTGTATGCCCTTACAGGATTATTATTCTGGGAATTCCGTTTCATCGCTTCATTCTGATGTCCAAGTCCTATCAGGCCTTCTTGTCCTTTAGGGATAGAAGCATGCTTTTCTTACTGACCTTTCAGATCTGCTCACAATGGGCCCAACATACCTATGTAAATTTTTGTCCTCTTCTGTTCTGTTTTCATTTTCTATCTTTCTTCCTGCTTATCTCCTTAACTTGGATATCTGCCAGATCCAAGTAGAACCGGATGCTATTCCATGGGGAGAACATATGATGAACCCATGACTCAAAACCTGGTTGAAATATCATCCGATTCCCTGAGCCTTTATGTGGCTCATTCCTTTCTACTTTGACTTTCGCTTTCCTGTAAATATACTACAATACTATAAATTACACTTAATTTCCTTAAATAGCATTCTGGTTATTCCTTGAGGATTATTTATATTTCCTCAATTAGACCCCAAGTTACTTCAGGTGAAGAATAATACCTTTTTCCTTCTTTACATTCTTTATAGGTTCAGTGACGTTTCTAGGTGTAGACTGAATAGTAGCTGAACTAGTCAACTAGTAGTCAATTTTTTTTTTTGCAGTTATAAGCCTTCTTCTTAAGGGCTTGGCCATTCTGGGTTTATTTCAAGTAGAATATGCTTTCCCCTTGTCTGCTGTAACCAGAGTGTGTGTTAATATAATAAATCTTTCACTTGTTATTTCACTGATTGAATTACTGTTAAAACTGCTTAAATGCTATTATATTACTTTTTCAGAGTGATCTGGGAATTGGAGTGGTGCTATCTTTGCACATTTTGCCTCCTTACACGCAGTAGTCATCTCTCTGAAGTGCACCTCCTGCTCTGTGCTTAGGGGACGTGCATTCTCTAAGTCTTTTGTACTGTTTATAATATTGTTTCTTCTTTATAACCCAAATACTGCCTGGGTTAAATTCACAGCTCCTAAAGGGTAGAGACTATTTAGTCATAACTTTTTCTATCTTAGCAGTGCAAATAGCACATATAATAAATGTAGGTATTTAACGTTTAAATCTCTGATGCAGGGATTCCTATATTGTAATTATGTGAACATAATGCCCCGAGGCTCCTGGTTCTTACTTTCATAAAAAGATTGGCTAAGAATGAAGGATGATATTAACATCTGCCTTACGGAATAAAATATTACAATCCATCTTTCAAATATCAGCCTCATAAAGTACGGAGGATCATATCACTGGTAACACAAATTATACCTTACTCTTGAGAATTATAACTGTTTTAAAGCTTATAATTTCTCAGTTCTTATCATAGATACAGTGACTTGTCGTATGATAAGCATATTTTACATGATTGGCAGAAACATCTAGGTTCTGTGTTTCATTTTCATTGTTAAAATTAATCCCATGAAAGGCTAGGCTTTCTGTAAGTCTTTTGTCACTTTGGCATCAGGTCACTGATCAGTCATTTTAATAGCTTCAGTTAGTAACTTGCATTATGATTTCAAGTGAGTGGTTAAAAGATAAATAAATTTATTTTCTCATTTGCAGTGATTTGTTTTCATTAGTATGAATTGGATTCCTCTACTAGTAGTTACTCATTTTTGATTGTATATAACATGCTTCTCTGGATACTCTTTGGAGTAGAAAGTATAACACACAGTTCTATCAGCATATTGGAAATGCAAGAATCATATGTGCACACACATGTAAGTACAGGTGAAAGGCTAAATAACAAGAGAAGAGGTTAACATCTACTGTGAAACAATATGCCTGAATGAGTAGTATGAGTAAATGAGAAATATAACTATTATGCATTGAAAGATTATTGTTGAGTAGAAGTTGTCAGGAGAAAAAATTTTCAGCTGAGAGCTCTGACACAAAGTATACCTTTGAAATTCATTGTTTCATCATTTTCAGTTTCTACCCTTTTCAGACAATTTCCCAAAGATCCACTTTATGTGGGTTTGTACTTTTGCTGAGGGAAATTCTGTATTGTGTAGCTTATGAAGTTGATGTAGGGAGTGAGGTTTGCTGAAATGCCCTTCACATCCATCTTCGTTTCATTTTAGCTTTCTGATTTTGTATGGTGGTATTTTCCAATTTGGGATTCAAGAAGACCTTGGATGAGTTATTATTCCTGAATATTGTCTTCTCTGTTATATGCGCCATAACTGACTGTGTTTTACATATTCTTACAACCTTGCACCTGCAGTGGCTGGCACATTTCAGGTACTAATATTACTTTGGAAGTATGTGAGGATGATGGGTAGATGTGTGTGGCCTCAGTATGGCAGTGAGAAATGGTAAAGCAAGATAAAGTTGAAAAATCAGTGGGGACATAATGAAGAAGGCCTTGAGTTCTGAAAACAACTTGTTACTCCTCTGTGCTGTAAGCACTTATTTTATTTATTTTTCCTCAGTTTTATTAAGATATAATTGATATATAGCACTGTATAAGTTAATGGTGGATAGCATAATGATTTGACTTAAACTTTGTGAAATGATCTCAAATTTAGTGAGCAGCCATCATTTCATATGGCTACAAAGTTAGAGAAATTGATACAAATTTTTCCTTGTGATGAGAACTCAGGATTGACTCTTAACAACTTTCATATATAATGCACGGCAGTGTTAATTATCTTTGTCATGTTATTAAATACATCCCTAGTACTTACTTATCTTAACTGGAGTTGTGTACCTTTTGACTGCTTTCATCCAACTCCCTTTTCCCACCTTCCCAGGCCACTGGAACTTACAAATCTGATCTCTTTTTCTATGAGTTTGTCTGTTTTAAAAGTATAACTCATCTACAACACTCTTAGTTCCTGTCACACAACATAATGATTCACTACTTCTGTGTATTTCAAAATGATCAACACAATAAGTCTAGTTACAATATGTCACTATACAAAGATATTACATAGTTATTGGTTATACTCCCGGCATTGTACATTTCATACCAGTGACTCATTTATTTTGCAACTAAAAGTTTGCACCTCTTAATCTAACTCACCTCTTTCTTTGTTCCCTCATCCCCACCCTTCTGGTAACCACCTTTTTGTTTTCTGTATCTATAACTCCATTTTTGTTTAGTTTTGTTTGTTCATTTATTTTGTTTCTTAGATTTTTCCTGTCAATGAAATCATACAATATTTGTCTTCTTCTGCCTGAATTATTTCACTTAGCATAATACTCTCTAGATCCATCCATGGTGTCACAAGCGGCAAGATTTCATTATTTTTTTTAAGTGAGTATTACTCTATTGTGTGTGTATGTCTGTATGTATGTATATGTGTGTACATATATACATTGTATATATGTATATACTTTTATGTATACAACACATTACATCACATCTTTTTTATTCTTCTGTTGGTTGGTGGGCACTTAGGTTGCTTCTGTATCTTGGCTATTGTATATGATGTTGCAGGGAGCATGGTGTGCATATCTGTTCTAACTGGTTTTCTTCAGGTAAATAGGAATGGAATTGCTGAATCAGAAGTATTTCTGTTTTTAATTTTTTGAGGAATTTCTATAATAGTTTCCATACTGGCTTTATTCCCACCAACAGTGCATGAGGGTTCCCTTTTCTCCGCATCCTTGCCAAAACTTACTTGTTATCTTTTTGATAATAGCCAATCTGATAGGTTTTAGGTTATACCTCCTTGTGGTTTTCAGTTGCATTTCCCTTATGATGAGTCACGTTGAGCATATCTTCAGGTGCCTGTTGCCCATCTGTATGTCTTCGAATTTTGTTTGTTCTTTTTCTAGTTCCTTTAGGTGTAACATCAGATTGATTATTTGAGATTTTTCTTATTTCCTGAAGTAGGCTTATACCACTATAAATTTCCCTCTTAGAACTACTTTTGTTTTGTTCCACAGATTTTGAATCATTATGTATTTTTTATTTCTTCTTTTTTTTTCTGTGATCTATTTGCATATTCTTTGGCCTCCATGTGTTTGTGTGTTTTTTTAAACAGTTTTTCCTTAGTTGATTTCTAATCTCCATAGCACAGTGGTTAGAAAAGATGCTTGATATTATTTCATCTTTCTTTAATTTACTGAGACTTTTTTTTAGGCCTAACGTGTGATCTACTCTTAAAAATATTCCAGGTGCCCTTGAAAAGAATGCATTTCTTTTGGATAGAATATTCTATGTAAATATTAATTAAGTCCCCTGATCTGAGTGTTATTTAAGGCCAATGTTTCCTTGTTGAATGATCTATATATAATGCAAGTAGGGTGTTAAATTCTCTTATTATTATTATTTTTATTCTCAGTTACTCCTTTTATATCTGTTAATAATATTTGCTTTATCTCTTTTGGTGCTCTGACAATATTCAGTTGATATATCTTTTTCTTGGATTGATCCCTTGATCATTGTAGAGTGTCCTTCTTTGTCTTTTGTAACAGTCTTTATTTTAAAGTCTATTTTTTCTGTTATGAGTATTGCTACTCCAGCTTCCTTTTGATTTCCGTTTGCCTATGTCTATTCCATTCCCATACCTTCAATCTGCATGTGTTTTTACATCTGTAGTGAGTTTCCTGTAGATATCACATATACAGGTCCAGCTTTTTTACCTATTCATCCATTCCCTGTCTTTGGAGCATTGTTTTATTATTGTTTAAACTTACAATTAATTATTGAAAGGTATATATTTCATGCTATTTTGTCAGTTTTTAAAAATTATTTTTGTTCCTTTCTTCTTTTGTTCACTTCCCTTGTGATTTTATGACTGTATTTCTAGTGCTCTTCACCCTTTTATATAGATTCAGATTTCCTTCTCTTATCACTGTTCTTCTGCCTCAGAGACTTCAATTAGTGTTCCTTATAGTGTAGGTACACTGTTAATGAACTTTTTCATCTTTTGAAAATCCGAGATAGCCTTTATTTTGCCCTAATTTTGCAGAAAGTTCATTTCTTACAGAATTCCAAGTTGATAATTTCCTCTAAGTAATTTAGTGAAATCTACTTTCTTTGGGCTTACATTGTTTCTACAAAGAAGTGTGGTGTCATTCTTTTTTTTTTCTGTTTGTAGTATGTCTTTTTATTTACGCCTCTGTAGCTGCTTTTAAAGTTTTGTCTTTTTACTGGTTTTAGGTAATTTGGTTGTAATGTATTTTGGTATAGTTTTTTTAATGTTATTTTGTTTGGTGTTTTTTCCCTTTTTGGACCTGTGGGTTTATTATTTACAAAATTTAGACAAAAATTTAGCCATTTTTTCCTGTTATGCATATATTTGAACCCTTGAAAATATCTCAGAAGTTATTATACTCTTTAATTTTTTTCATTCTTCTTTCTCTATGTTTTATTTAGTATGTTTCCTATTATTACTTCTTGGAGATCACTAAACTTTTCTTTTGCAATGATTAATCTGCTGTTAATCCAATGTAGTCGTATCTCAGGCATTTTTAAAGGTGTCTTCCATGTCTCTTCTTAACATTCTAATAATGCTTTTCTCTATCTAAAGTCAAAGAGCAGATGCCTTATTTTCCCAAGTTGGTAACTAACTCCAATTCACTTTCTGGGATTTTTCTTTTTTGTTCTTTTTTTTACTATCTCACAGCATATGGAGTTCTCAGGCGAGGTATCAGTTCCAAGCCACAGTTGTGACTTCAGCTGCAGCTGTGGCAATGCTGGTTCCTTAACCCACTGATTGGGCCAGGGATCAGACCTGCATCCCAGTGCTCCCAAGATGCTGTCAATGCCGCTGCATCACAGTAGGAACTTCTGCTTTCTGGGATATTAATCCTGTCTGACTTTCTACACTTAGGGGCATTTTCCTGTTCAGTCTCATCGCTGGCTCTTCTTCCTAAGACTGCTGATTAATTTCCCAATATATTCCCTTGACTCTCATACCTGCTCTCTGTAGATGATTCCATAGTTTAGGCTGTAATCTGATTCTTTAACGATTTATATTACTAGAAATTTCTAAGTTTCAGAATGTGTTTATTTGATATCTGGATATCCAAAATATCACCACTTAAACTAACATGTTAAGAATCAAACTTATCACCTTGCCTACATTGGCCTACCCTGATAATCCCTGGTACCTATTCCTCCCCAATAACTGAATATGATTCTTCTTAACTTTTTAATTTCTATAAATGCCATACTATTTATATACTTATTCAAGACACTTCTTTGGGAATCATCCTTCTCATTTCAAACTCTTTCTGCCTGCACATTGAAGAGCTAAGTGCATTATGTCAATCCCCCCCCCACCAAGTTCTGTAATTCATCCCTCTCGTATGTTCACTTCAAACTACTCAAGAACAGGTCATCTTCTTTCTCACTTTGGCTTGTGGTAAGATATTCATTATCTCTCTCTAGTCTTCCAGTTTTGCCACTCCACAATAAAATAAACTGAAGACTGTCTCAGGGATATCCAAGAAAATATATTTTCCTTGAAGTTTTTTATGCATACAACTCATCCTGGGATATCTTTTCTTTTCCCTCTTCCTCACCTAAATAACTCCCATTTACCATTCAGTGCTTTATTACTAGTCATCTAGGAGGCCTTTTCAGACTGCCAATGCTGGCTGTCTCTCCTTGTACATGTTCCTGTCACAACAGTTATCCTGTCATGTTTTGCCTGCAGATAGCCTAACTAGACAGAATGCTCTTTGAATGCATGCTTGTATATTCAGTGCTATGTACAGGGTCTTGAACACCATAGACACTTAAGAAATATTTGTTATATTTTAAAGAAGAGTAATACTCCAAATTTCTATGTCATTTTATCCAAAGCCAATGAAATGTTATTTTGGTGAATAATATCTCCTATTCCAAATATTGTTAAAAACACAATATATTCTGTTTTAATATCGATTGTAGTTTAGCACATATGTATCTTGAAAATAGTAATGAAAACTACATTAAATGTTTTATTTCGGAGTTCTCATTGTGGCTCAGCAGAATCAAATCTGACTAGTATCCATGAGGACACAGGTTCGATTCATGACCTCACTCTGTGGTTTAAGGGTCTGTTGTTTCCATGAGCTGTGGTGTAGGTCACAGACATGGCTCAGATCTGGCATTGCTGTGGGTGTGGCATAGGCCGGTGGCTATAGCTCCGATTTGACTCCTAACCTGAGAACCTCCATATGCCACAAGAGAGCCCCTAAAAAGATAATAAATAAATAACAAATAAATACTTTATTTACTATTTGCTATGGAGTTTAGTTATAGTTTCTTTTCAGGGACTTGATCACAGTGGCTGATTATCTGGAAACAAAATGGCCTTTACTTTATGTGTTTGAAACTTTACCAGTATAGTCATTATACTGATTTTATAGACTATGCCAAAAATAATAGTTATATGCTTTGCTATGTAATGGTCCTACATAATTAAAGGAAATACTAGGAATTTGAATGCAAAACTGCTCTTAACTTCTCTTTCTGACCATTTTAGAGGTGTATATGACTTTATTTTCATGAATACTGTACTTGATTTCAGAGAGTAATTCTTCAGCATAGGGAAATATTTTAAATAATCTTTAGAAATTTCACATGGAGAGACTAATTTTTAACATATATTACTATGGATGGCAACTATATATTGAAGTATCATAAGTATGGACTTTATAGTTCTTGTCCTTAGATCCCCAAATGAGTGTAGTAAATCAAGTGTTTGAAGGCAGCATCATATAAAGAACACCAGAACAAAACTAAGCAAAATATTTTGCTTAAACTCTGTTAAAATGTTTTCCTTAAAAATTTAATCTATAAGACATTGTAATAGTTATATTAGATATTAATATTAGGAAAAATATGTTTTGAGACAAGAAATATTACCTGAAACAAATTCATTTCTTAATGGTATGAGTGTCAGCATATCAGGAAGATATAACAGTTATCTAGACCAGAGGCTCACAATACATGAAGCACAGAGTGAAAGAACTGAAAGGAGAAATAGACTGTTTAACAATATTAGAGATTTTGATACTGATTCTCAGTGGAAATAACAGCTAAATAGAAAATAAACAATGATATGGAAGGCTTGAGTAATACTACCAAACAACTTGACCTTTTTGACATCTGCAGACTGATTCTCTCCAGCAGCAGCAGAATACATATCTTATCAAGGACACATGAAACATTCTCTAGACTACATGTTATGCCATAAAATAAGCCTCAATAACTTAAAAATATTGGGAAAAAAACACCATCATCTAAGACACAACAATAAGAACCAAAAGAAGAAAAACGAAACAAAAATTCCCTCTCAAAATGAGTCTTTAGGGAATTTCTTGGTGGCCTGATGGGTTAAGGACTGAGTGTTGTCACTGTGGCACAGATTCTGTCCCTGGCCTGGAAACTTCTGCATGCTATGGGCATGGCCAAAAAATGAGTTTAAAAGTCAAAATTCCAAAATCTATTAAATCATGGAAAGAAAGAAAAAATAAAAATTGCAGCATGAGTTCACTCCAGATAATGTTATTGATAAAAAAGTCAGATCAAGATGTAAAATATTTATTTAGAATATTCAAAGGTAAAAATGAAGTAATAACACCATTAAAAAACACTAAAAACGTAAAGCAAAAATTCTAAAATGGGTGAAAATAAAAAATGAGGTAAATTGTTGGGAAAAAATGTAACATTATGATCACTGCAAATAAAATAAGGTATTGTCAAAGGAAATTGATAATAATAATAAGTAATTCACCTAAAATAGTTGTATTTCCCTTTTCCATTTATTCTCCCATGTTGATAGAGCATGTGCAGAAATAGTAAAAGGTTTGTTTTGCTTCTTCCTCATTCATTCATTCTCTCACTCAACAGATATTGATAAGCATCTGCTGTGGCAGGCAGTGTTTTAGATGTTCTGATGGAGCTTACATTCTAGTGGGATGGGACATACATTAGTTAAAAAAATAAGATAGGAGTTCCTATTGTGGCTCAGTGGTTAACGAATCTGACTAGCACCGATGGGGATGCAGATTTGATTCCTGGCCTTGCTTATTGGGTCAAGGATCTGGCATTGCCGTGAACTGTGGTGTGGGTTGCTGCTGGCTATGCTGTAGGCCAGCAGCTGCAGCCCCAATTCAACCCCTAGTCTGGAAATCTCCATATGCTATGGGTGGGGCCCTAAAAAGGAAAAAAAAAAATTGTTGTGTGGTAAGTGATGTTAAAGAAATAGTATTTCCCTCTCTGAATTTGGTATGGAAAGCATTCTTGGAAGCATCTCTAGGTCAGTGAGTCAGGATTTGTCTAAGGTTATTCAGCAGGTTAAACAGCCCCGATAGTGAGTGCAGTCCAAGATCTGTGCTGGAAAGTGGGTGAATCATTATGGTAGTTAAAATGTCGTTGCACTAATAAGCTGTTTAACAGTGTATCATTAGAAGATTTCTGTGATACCCAAAGCAGATGGAGAATTAACTGAGGAGATGAGAAAACCCAAAGAAGTGCCAGGGAAACAGAATAGAGAGAATATTTAATTAGGTAGTGTTCCTTTTGTTTTTATTTTCCTCACTTTTTTAAGCTGGTAATCTAAGGTCATAGATTTCAAGACTGACTATTACATATATGAATAACTATTTCCCTTATTTTGTACTGTGCTAGTTTATAAACAGATATTCCAGCAATCATGGTGACTATTATTGCCCTTGTATAGTTTAGTTTAGAGAAAAACTCACATTTTATTTCTTTTTTAAAGTCATTTTAATGAAGTATAGTTGATTTATAATTCTGTGTTAATTTCTGCTGTACAGAAAAGTGAATCAGTTATACATATGTATATATTCTCTTTCATATTATTTTCCATTATGATTTATTACAGGATATTGAGTATAGTTCCCTGCTCTGTATAATAGGACTTTGTTTA
>PVHT020004020.1:43377941-43413450 GCA_004024745.2 Catagonus wagneri | reverse complement strand
AACTTTTCTTTTTCACAGCTCCCTCCCTGGAGTGCTGGTTACGGTCCTAATTGCTTTTCTCTCTCACCTTTTTTTTTTTTTTTCTTCACTTGTTCTACCCAGTTATTTCAAGGGTTTCTTGCAGTTTTTGGAGGTTTAAATTAATCAGCATTCAGATGATGATTTGTCCAACTTGTTTTATATTTAGATGCGTTTTTTGGTGTATTTGTGGGAGAGGGTGAGCGCGACCTCTTACTCCTCCGCCATCTTGCCGCAGTCTCTGAAAGATTTTTTCTATTTTTAGTTTTTTAAGGAACTTTATACTCTTTTCCATAGTGGCCACACCAATTTACATTTTCATCAACAGTTTAGGAGTCCTTTTTCTCCATACCCTCTCTAGCACTTATTATTTGTAGACTTTTTCTTTTTTTTTTCAGGGCCAATCCTGCAGCATATGGAAATTCCTGGGCTAGGGGTTGAACTGGAACTGCAGCTGCCAGCCTATGCCACAGCCAGATCCTGCGACCTATGCTGCACCTCGTGGCAATCCCATATCCTTAACCCACTGTGTGAGTCCAAGGATTGAACCTGCATCCTCATGGATACTAGTAGAGTTCTTAACCTGCTGAGTTACAATGGGAACTCCCTATTTGCAGACTTTTTAATGATGACCATTCTGACTGGTGTGAGGTGGTACCTTATTGTAGTTTTGATTTGCATTTCTTTAATAATTAGCAATAATGAACATCTTTTCATGTGGCTATTTGATGTATGTATGTCTTCTGTGGAGAAGTGTCTGTTTAGTTCTTCTGCCAGTTTTTTGATTGGATATCTTTTTTGCTATTGAGTTTTATGAACTGATTATGTTTTTGGAAATTACACTCTTATTGGTTACATCACGTGCAAATATTTTCTTCCAGTTAGTAGATTATCTTTTTATTTTCTTTATGGTTTCCTTTGCTGTGCAAAAACTTGTAAGTTTGATTATGTCTCATTCATTTATTTTTGTCATTGTCTCTGATTAGATGACATTGTTCTTGTGCATCTTTGCAGTCAGTTACCTTTGGTAATTTCAGCCTACAGTTCTCTTCCCTTTATTCTTCTGTTTGTTAACTGGTACTTGAAGTTCATCCTAGACCAAAAATCTGGGAGCACATAAATTGAACTATGGTCAGAGCTGCTGATCAAGGATATTTCCCCCAGGATTACCTCTGTCACCACTGCTTTAAGGTTAATATTGAGTGATCACCTCACAGCAGTATAGCTGCTTCCCATTCTCAGATGCCTTGAGGAGATGTTTCAAGTAAACAGTGAGAAGGCACCAGAAAAAAGAACAGATAGGGAGAGCTCCACAGGAATTTCTTTCCCGTATTTATTTTCCTTTGCTCCATCAGAGGAGTACAAGTCTAACAGAGTAGTTTAAGATATTAATATATTTTGTTTTGCATTTTGTTTTGGTGCACATGGCATTCTCCCTGTCAGCTGTAGTTGTTGGTCAGTCTTGATCAGTAGCATGAAGGTAGATGGGAGTGGTAAATTAGGATTGTTATAACAGAAATGCTGAGAGAAAAAGGTAACATTTTGCTTTAGAAATTCAAAATAAGATTTACAGAACGATAATAGTCTGGTAAACCAGACTTTTCAGAACGTCACCCCTCACCCCCACCAATCCCTCTATCTCCTCCACTATCATGTCAGTAACCACACCAGGTGAGCAGTAAGCTGTATGTGTCGTAGGTCCTGATCAGGCAGGAAAAAGAAACGGGGAAATCTCATGTTTTGGTTCTAGGATACTTGGGTAATATTGGGAGATGGAAGCCGAGGGTGAAAACATACATGTGTATTGTCTGCCCATTCTGAGACAGAAGTGTTGGTCAGAATGCCTAGGGAAAGAAGTTTGTCCGATTCATGGCAAGGAATATGGAAGGAATTATCTCTCAGGCTGCCTCTCACCTTTGCCTGTCTGGGAAGTGACCCTGTCAGGTGTAGTCAGTAGAATAGGATAGTATGGCAGAAGAAGGCCAGATACATATAGGTACAAACATACATATCTCTCTTTTCCCCACCTATCTTGATGTCCTTTTCCCCTATGTTGTGGAGATTTTGATCATCCCGTTTTGAGATTCCTTTCAGAAGGAATTTATTCCATACGCAACTGCAGATTTGTTGTGTCTATGGGTGCAGGTGAGTTCGGGATATTCTCAAGCCACCATTCTTGAAGCCTCTCTTTCATATTTTTATTTTTGTTCATTTTTATCAAGATTTAAGTATTTCTGCTATCTATAAATTTCATTTGGAGTACTTTTGGCTCTGACTCACTGTGTTATGTACATCCTGTCTTTATTCATTGTCTGTCTATCTATATAATATACACTTTTAAAAGACAGAATAAAATTGTTTTATAACAAAAATTTTATGCTCATCATATTGTTCAAGATAACCACAGGGCAAAATGAAAAACATATGTATGTAATGGACATAACAGACATTCCAGTAATAAACCATTTTACAAGTATAAGATAAAATTATCAAAACCAATGGCTACCATAATCCAAAAACTGTGAAGAAGGCACACAAAAAGGAGAGAAAAAAAACACAAGATCTGAATTAAGTCCTTTACTTAGGATATAGCATGTGATGAATTTTGGTCTGTAAGTATCTAAATGTTAAGTTCTAAACTTCTGAACTGACCAGATTTCTGTCAATTCATGAATCCTTCACAATAATTTCAAAATTTCTTAGATAGAGATGATGAAAGTCACTTCAAATACAGTTCTGTTGACTAACACCCCCACCAAATATGTACCCTTGCATACTAGTCAGGATGTCTCCATAGTTGTAATCCTTGGCTAGGAAAGTGTCTGATCTAAGTAAACAAAAAGAAGATTAAGGTGCCTCACCTAAAGAAATTGATATGTTTTCATATGTAGTTTTCACCTGAGTTCAATTTTGAAAAACAGATGAAGTTTACTGTAATTACCAAATTGTTCTTCTGGAACAGTTTTGGAATTTGTAGCCATTTTTCTCATCTTTCTGAATAACCTGTAGTCATTGTTTATATTTCTAAAGTTCAGGTACATTTTGACTATTTCTGTAAGAATGTTGCTGAAGTTTGCCACTTCTTATCTTTATCCAAATGCTCTGTCGTACTCTTCTACCTTCAAGTTTATTAACCTTCACAGAGATATGTATCTACAGTATCTACGTGGTATATAACTGACCTTGCTTATCTCATCTACCGGTTTGATCTTTTGCTAAGTATGCCTGAATCAAAAAGTTGTTTACAAGTAGCATCCTGGCTAGCTAGGAGTTTCATCCTAAAACACAGCAATCAATCAAAATACAAATACTCAGAGATTCTACTTCACAGGGGGGAAAAAAGTTAAATCAATTGGTAATACTTTTATCTTAAAAATTCCACATAATTTGAGCTGGCATAATGCTACTATAAATTAAAGTTTATGGTCCATTTAGGATTGCCCATCTGTGTTCATTAGCGTAAATAAGAAATGCCATGAGGAGAAAATGTCTACTTCCAAATCATCCCCCAAATTGTTTACAGCATTACTTTAATAAAGGTACGCAATATTTACCTACTTGTTTTCAGATCATTTTAATGTGGATGATTTGCCAAACACCCCCTAAGAGTAGAATAAAAGCAAGTTCTTTTTATATGCTTGATAAGAAGTACAATAGAGAGAATGTCACATTTCTGTGAATGGTAGAGTTATGACTTACCCAAAGATTTACGACTCTCTGTATTTTTAACCATTTTATGCAATGATACTTAAATTTGTTTAGTACAGGTCTGTCTCAGTGTAATTCACATATCTTTTTTCCTCCTGATTTTCTCTTTTGGACCACTTGTTAAGTGAACATTTGATGCACACCTTGTATGTGTTAGCGTAGATTCTCCCCAGATTATGGACATGTCAATAGAGTGGGTTGTCCACATGTTTTCATTGCCTTTCCCTCTGTTCAGTGTCCACACTGGAATTGAAAATGATTACTGCTAAATACCTTTGCTCTTTTAGCTAATACTTCCAGACTCTGGTTTCCTTGTGATACATTTTATTATAATTTCTTCTTTGCGGGAGTTCCCTTTGTGGCTCAGTGGTTAATGAATCCGACTAGGAACCATGAGGTTGCGGGTTCGATCCCTGGCCTTGCTCAGTGGGTTAAGGATCCGGCGTTGCTGTGAGCTGTGGTGTAGCTTACAGACGCAGCTCGGATCCCATGTTGCTGTGGCTGTGGCGAAGGCCAGTGGCTACAGCTCCTGTTAGACCCCTAGCCTGGGAACCTCCATATGCCGCGGGTGCGGCTCTACATAAAAGGCAAAAAGACAAAAAAAAAAATTTCTTCTTTGCAATACTCTTAGAGTCATTCACATATTGTATACCAGTGTTACCTAAAATGTAGTCTATGAACTACTAGTATCCTGTGAAATGTTAGTGAATATTTCAGAAATGTTCAAAACAGAATTATGTAGATAAATCAGTTTGGAATGTTTGGGTTGACAAAGCTAAACAGCATTCTTAACTCAGTACTGGTTGAGACATTTCATAGGTTAAAGTGCCAAATAGTTCTTCAAAGAGGTAGATCATTTATACAGTTTTCCGAGAGTGATTTGATTTAATTATTTGTCTTTCAAGGAATATTCATGGACCCTGGAATTCTTCAGTACACATTTTAGTGAAAGCTGTTAATAGTGTCTGCTCCACTTACTAGTTTGATAATTCTCCCCTCTTCAGGGAACAACTATTTGTTGCAGTATTACATCCTGAAAACACTTTATGATTCCAGTGGACACAATACTAATTTAAACTCAGTCTTGGAGCCCCTTGTAGGTGCCTTCTCTATGTTCTTTAAATGTAAAAATATATTTATATTTAGAAAATGTTTTTATCGATTCAGAAAACATACTAGAATTTTATTGATTTGCTAATATTGTTTACAACAACTCCTGGACTATCTGGACTGCATTTATTTATTATAGAATAAATCCTGGATGGGATTGTGATTTTTAACAAGCTTAATTGTCTGTTACAGGGATCTTAAGCCTTAAACTGGACTAGCTATCATTTTGACCTAGTCTCCTCTTCTCCAACATATTTATTCCAATCAGCCAATAAAACTCACAGAGGTCATGTCTGAAGCACAACCAGACCATTCACTGAAGAGGCTAGAAATGATCAGAGTAAGTTCTTACTAAATACTCCTTCTTGATGGTAATGATGATAGAGAGTTTATCATTTACAGGTAACTTATTGCAAGATGAGATATTTCATTATGGCAGAACTTGCAATAATATTAGGGGCTAGTGCTTCCTATCTGGCACTAATCACTATGACGACTAGACACAAGGCTATGACGGTGGCTAGCAGGCAGAAATTAGCATGAGAACAGTTCTTTTGTGAACATGCAGAGAGGTCAATAAGTACATGATTATAAATTAGCTTGGTGGACTGGTGTGGTCATTAGCTCAGTCGAGTGTTCCTATTTCATATAATTGTTTGCTGCACCTGAATTAATTTGAGTGTTTAAATCCTGCATATTAATTCTGTGCTGCAGGATGTAAAGCTTTGGACTAATCCCTATAATACTCTTTAGTATAAACACCTTAATCAAGCAACAGCTTTATAATTAGTTCTACTTACAGGCTGGATATAATTTACTAGTTTTACAGCTCATAAGTAACTGCAACTTTTTAATCATAGTAATTATGCTTCAGAATGTAAGCATAAATGGACTTTTCTAGTTTATTCCAAGAATGAAACCAAGGCCGTCAAAATCAGGAGATTAATAAAATCCAATATATGGTTACACTTTGTATTTTTATGGCAGCTCAAGATCACTCATCCTTGGAATTTAATCACCAGATTACGGAAGGCTATTGAGCTGAGAAGGTGATTTTTATTCTTTAAAAGGAAGTACAGTTCTGTATTTATTACATATTTCTTTTGTTGGGTGCGAAAAATGCTGACGTGATTTAATACTATCATAGCAGTGAGCATTCTGACAATATCCCTCTTGTGTACTAAACCTAGTAAGTAAATAGTGGTTTAGCTTCTAAGGATGTGCTGATCCATTTTTCTTTTTATCTGTTTTTCCCTGAGGATTTTAAAGTACAAATCATTTCTGGCATTAAGAACATATGTATGGTCAGGCTACACAGTTTAGAGAGCAGTGCTTTAAATGAAGTCTTAAATAGGCACTTAAATTAAATTTATTAAGATAGTTATTTATATTAATTACAGTAAAATTAATTATTTAAAATACTTCATTGGGACTTAGGAATATTATAAAAGATAAGACTATACTACATTATTGCTAAACTTCAGTGAATAGATATTAATTGGTCAATCCATTTTAAGTGTATGATCACTGTCTTCATCTATCTTGCTGGAATATTTATTTGAGATTCTGATACAAGTTCAATATGTAGATAATTTTTTTGAGAAACTTCATTAAAAGAGCTAAAGCCTTTAGGGATTAATCATAAAGTCTGTAACTCTATGAAATAATATTTATGTATATATATATGTATATGTTTATATATGTTTAAATGTGAATAAGCTTTGTTACAATGTAATAAAGACAGTGGTTGTAATCTTTATTTTGGTCATTCTAAAAAATTGTATTGATTCCCCTACGGTTAATTTGTTAATAGTGAATTATATTATAAACATGGTCAAAATAACTGACGGGTGTGTATGCTGAGTGAGAGATTGCACATATTTATTTATTTATTTATTTATTTTTGGCTATGTGCAGCCTGTGGAAGTTTCTGCGCGAGGCATTGAACCTGAGCCACAGCAGTGACCCAAGCCACTGCAGTGACAACCCAGATCCTTAACCCACTGCACCACAGGAAAACTCTGAGAGGCTGCATATAAACATGGTTACTTTGAGGGGGTTCTAAGACTATTTACAGTGATTAAATGAAATATCTTTTTATAGCATAATCATGTTTTTAGACAGTTTATAGTTGATTGGGGAGTTCCCTGGTGACGTAGTGATTAAGGATCTGGCATTGTTATTGATGTGGCATGGGTTCAATCCCTGGCCCAGGAGCTTCCACATGCTGTGGGCATGGCCAAAAAATAAAAATAAAATAAAACCCACAACAGTTAAATAATAGTAATAATAATGGTTGATTGGTATTACGGACATTAGTTTACCAAACAGTTTTACTACTGTGACTCAGAACTTTTAGTTGCATACACATATTGGAGGACATTTTCAGAAATGGAGACAAATCCCTTAGGATGGGGAACACACTGGTGTGTCACCAACTTCTAGAATAAACAGCCTGGTCAGAGACAAGCTAAAGCTAGCTGGAATCTTGAAGACTGTGGAAGGCAGACATGACCTGCAAGAACAAAGGCGTACCCAACTCATCAAGGGACCTTCAGGCAGACAGTCCCTGGCTATGGGGAGTAGGGTGTCTGAAGAATCTGTTAAGTCACCCATTAAAGTCTTAAACCTGTGATAGGCTCAGAAAGCGCTAAACCAGAATTCTAACCCTGGAGACATCAATGTAATTGTCGTCCAATGGGACTGATAGTGAGCTAGAAGGAGGAAAACACAGGGCCTTTGCCTTGCCATTTTTGACCCCATGGCAGGCCACAGATGGAAGAGGGTGAGAAACCTCACCTTTGAATGAAGACTGAAAAGGTGACTATCATAGGGATCATAAAAGAAAATATATTCAGCACTTCTCTAAGTGAGGTCTGCAGACTCTTAGGGGTTCCTGGAGAGACCCTTCCAGGGAATCTGAAAGATCAAAGCTTTTTTTCATAATGCTAAAGCATTATTTGTGTTTTTCACTATGTTGACCTTTGCAGTAATGTTCCAAAAGTAACGGAGAGTGAACTCACTCATTAGCCTGAATCAAGGCTGTAGTGCCAAACTGTGCTAAAGTCCTTATATGCTTCGTCATCACTACTGGCAACTAATCCGGGGGAAAAAAAGAAAAAAAAGACTAGTGTCAAGTCATCTTTCCTTCTGTTGATTTTATGACTAATACATTTCTTACAGCCAGATTCAGCATTTTTTTCCTTCTTGACATTCAGTATACCTCTTTGTTTCCTTCCTCACTACCTGGGCTGTTTCTCGTACAGAAGTTCCACGCTGTAGCTCTGGATGTTCCTCTCACTTCCTCCTCACTTCCAGTTGCCCTCTACGTCTCCTTGAAAGATTTTGCCAAGTCTCGACCTCTTTGAACACATGTCTTGAACTCTGGGCCACTTTCCTGCTCCACATTAACCTTCTCTAAGGAACCTCCGGTTCCTTCTGGATGCTATTTTCTGATATCTGAAGTAACAGCTAAATATTTTGATAAGATTATTCTTAAAGTATTAGAGGTTGCAAAATATTTCTGTTGATTTCCTCCCTCCTACTACATGTCCCCTTACTTATTAGAAGGAAGCCATCTGAATTCCTTAAAGAATTCTTAGGGCAGGATGTGGCTAAATTACATTTTCAGGGATTTTGAGACATTGAATAAAAGAATGGTATTCAGGATAAAAGTGGTCATGGGTCTGATACATTCTTCTCTTCACAGACAATATCCAGGCCTTCAGAAGGAGGAAGCATCTAAAATGTTATTATTAGGACAACAAGCGCTTAGCCATCAAAAAGGAGACCCAAAGTGGTACTTTTAGCTGAGGCAGAGTTGAAGGGCAGTCTTGTGAGGCCTGGCCTATAGTGAGTGGGCACATACCACACATGCCTGCAAGTCTCCACACAAGAACCATACCCACCGTGTGGGTAAAGTTTCAGTCTTCCCACTGACCGCCCAGATCTAAAGTTTTCATTTGGAGTAGTCAGTGCTATTTTAACACTACAAATATTTTTATATTTAGGAGATTGGAATGGAATACTAAAATTAAAGGACTTAACATGAATTTATTTTGGGTTTTGTTAGACTCTAAAGGAAGCTTGTTTAACTTTGTATAAGCCTTAGTTTTAATACACAAACTTCATTCTTTTATACATTTTGTAAATTAAATTTTGAATGTTACGTTTTTCTGCTATTGTCTCTTTTTGTTCCCAAGTATGCATGAGCTATGAATGGGAAATGAAGTAAAAGGGACAAACTCCCATAACTCCATTTTTATCTCTTCTGATTTCCTTATTGGCAAAGCATTATCTATCTAGTCACGAAAGGCACGCTGCAGCAGCCTTTTGGGTGGTGTTCTTTGTTACAAGAAATCTTTTATTTTATTCCAGCAAAGAAATGAACCAATTTGATATGATCCTTTTATCCCAGAGAAAGGGCACAACTTCTTTATTTTCAAGGTTGTGCTTTTTTTTTTTCAGCTGTGAAACATACTCCACTATTGAAGCCATAATTATATGCACTTGTCAATCAATCTTAACCTATTACACTGTGGTTATGGCATTTTATCTAAAAAGAGGATTAAAGGCTTTGCGTGAAATGAAACTTACACACAGTCAGGGAAGTATAATGCATGTCATTAGCTATCTGGGAAGAGAGAAATGGACAGAGACAGATTACCAATATTTGATTTCTCGTAGGTATTAAAGAAGTATTTAAGGCTACCTACAAAATAATGTTAGGGAATTTGACACTTTGATTCCTATTTTGTTCTCTTGGCAATTATTTAAAAGAGCTTGTTCATCCAGCAGCTACATCAATCAAATTTGAAAAGGATAGCATTTTAAAGGGAGTTTGATAAAGGAAAAAAAAGTTCTATTTTAACTCAAGTGCCACAATTTCAGGAGATTTCAAATATTTTTTTCAAATACACTTTGTATCTTTGAATACAGCTTTATGGTGGACGGGGTATCTTGAATTATTTTAAAATACATTTGCTGTCCTTTGAGTTGCTTAGCTGACTTTGATATTTGGGAAAAAAAAGCATCTTGTGGAAAGACAGCAGAAGGGAAGCCAAGACTGAAGTGGTAAACTTCTTTTCTCAGAAGGACTGATGTCATGGGAAGTGCCTGCTATGTGATACATAAAAAAATTTTGGAGAGACACTAGTCACAAGAACTCAAGAAACAAGATTATATCTGATAACGTTAAGGATTATGTTTTGCAAGTGAAACTTGCTGCTCTGCAGAACAATTTAATTGCATTTAAAAAATTGGAAATTATTAATAACAATGTTGTGAGCAAAAAACTGCCTGTGTAATCCCATGAAATGTATTTTGTCGTTGAAAGAAAATATTCTTCATTGAAAAGAAAATTGAAGACCATACTTGCTGTCACGACTAGTCATGGTTACTTGATTTTTCTCATCTGTGTAAGGTTTTAATAAAATCTTCAACAACCCAATCCAGAAAACTGGATTGTGCCTGACTCCAAGAGGTTTGAGAAATCTAGACAAAGATGATGGAAATTGTGATATGAAAAGGCAGATAAATGACTTGAGGTGGTCAATAAGCTGATTCCAAACAGCGTTGGGAACAGCATAGGAAAGGCTGGTAACTTAGAGGTCTCATTGTGCCTCAATGGAAACGAAACCTGCTAGTATCCATGAGGATGCAAGACCGATCCCTGGCCTTGCTCAGTGGGTTAAGGATCCCTTGTTTCCACAAGCTGCTGTGTAGGTCTCAGACACAGGTAAGATCTGGTGTTGCTGAGGCCATGGTGTAGGTTGGCAGCTGTAGCTCTGATTCAATGCCTAGCCTGGGAACTTCTGTATGCCACACCTGTGGCCCTAAAAAAAAGAAAAAAAAGAAAAAAGGCTCATAACCTATTTACCCTTTCCATGGTGTGCTGGTTAGAAAAGTAAACTGTGAAATTGTAAAACTCAAGAAACTTCATAGTGAAGGCTGTAGTTTTGTTGTCAACTTGGGTCCAGAGACTGTTTAACCAATATAAATTAATAAAAGGCCAGTAGAGGAATTCAGACAAGGCATTATCAAGGCTTCTGCTGCAGCACAAGGGAGGGAAAACAAGTACCAGTTTCCCTTGCTTGCTCCTCCCTTCCTGAGGAGGATGAGCTCATTCCTTAAGTGGGTGATGTTGGGGGCAGATCACTAGGTTGGGCTAGAGGGGTGGCTTAGGTGGTTTGCACATCCCCTTGGCTCCACGGTGTCCAGGGATTTGTCTGTGTAGTATCCTGCTTTTGCTCCTGGCATCACAGAAAGTGGCCAGAAATATATCTTATTGTTCATAGTCTGCCCCAGCTGTGAGTGTATGCAGTTATTTTCAGTTCCTTAGAATTTCTTTGTATTCTGCTGCTTGAAGAGATATTTGTCCAGATTCAAGCACTCCAGTAAAGGCTCCCAGGTCTCAGCCTTTCTCAGTTTTGGAAAACCTTTGTGAATTAGACAGATACTCATGTTACTGATAAATGTGAGTCTCAGGATGTATTTAAAAGTCAGAACTTTTAAATGATGAAGAATTCTAATAGGCAAAAAGAATACAATAATATTTAGTATGCTGGCTTCTATGCACATCAGAAGCTTCAGGGATAGTCCATTCATGGTATCTTTTCATTAGAGTATACCCAGTAAAAAGCACTGGTACCACCATTGCTTTTTCTTACTCCTCTTGTTTTCTCATGTTTCCTGGGATGTACTTTGGGTAAAGGTAAATCCTTTCCTTTTCCTTACGTGGACCCTTTGTAATGTATCCTTCTGGTGACCTTGAAAGGGAGGAAAAGTAATTTTCCCTCTAGCCTTCTGAGTTCCTAGCTGAGACTCCTATTATAAAATACAGATTAGCAAGATAAAAACAAACAAGTTTAGTGGCATGCATACCTCATGTCAGCATGGAAGATACCAGGGAAAAAAACGAGTGATTCCAAGAGATGGCTTTAAAACCCAGATGAAATACCATCCTAAGAGGGAAAGAGGAGAGGGTATGTAAGTGTCTTAAAGGAGAGTAAATGATTTGGAGGAAAGTTGAAGGGTCATAAAGGAATAGATGGGAGATATAATAGACTGTGACATAGTTTTTCTGGGTGTGATGTGGGGTTCTTGTCTCCCTGTGATAAGAATCAATCCTCCCTGATGGATGAAACATACAGGGGAGATTTATGGCAATTGACTTCCTTTTGGAAAATCTATCTTCCAAAGATAAGGGGGTAAGAGGAGTTCAGAGAAAGCCTCTCCCTGCTTTTGCTATCTTCCAGGTGTGTACAGCTCAAAGTAATCAATATACCAAAGTGGCATATTTGGGGTGGCATGGTCCTGCTACCCTTCAGTCTTCTGTAGATTTGTCAGTTCTTTACCCTGTGGGTCCCACATGCTGTTGAGATGAGCTATCAGCACTACAGATCAACTTTGTGAGCACTTATTTCCAACATGGTTCTGTGATTCTTGATGTTCCTGTGACATAAGATTACTGTAATTCCAAATTCTACTGGTTTTTCTTTTATAGCTTGAGTTTAAATTTGTAGTATTATAAATTTTTAGAATGTTAAAATACATGAAATGTCAGCCAGGCTAGAGTTCACACCCTAGTGAGTTGCTTGCCAAAATCTGACCCAGAGATGCCTTGTTTTGTTTGGCTTGTGAAGTATTGGCCTATATGATTTTTCTTACTTTAAAAAAATCACTTGTCAATATTCAGTATTTAGGAGATTTCATATAAAAACTGAAATTTATGAGAGAACTAAAAAATCCCACAGATTCCTTCTCTGCTTTGTTTTTCTTCAACTAATTTATTGTCTATATTTTTTCATATTTATTTGTTTCTTGTCTATCTCCTCCCACTGGGATGGATTTAGTTACTCTTTCTGCAAAGTAAAGTGATCTTACTTTGCTATACAGAAGGGAATGAGAGATTACATATAGGTATTATTGATATTATTGGTTTTATAGATAATAGCTTATAGTTATGGCTTTTTCTTTACCGTCTGGTTCTTGAAATTCATTTAACTAAGGACAAAGTGCCTCATTTTGTCATCAGAAATAACCCTGGTGTTAATTTACTGATTCATACTGAAAATAAGGCAGAAATGACTGGTATAAGATCCTATTGCAATTCAGAATTTCCAAAATGTCTTGGAAGGACATGTTTGTTCTTCCAGTATGTTACATTTCATTCTCATATGGGACATGGAAAACTGCATCAATTTTGCTTCAATAATGAATCTGGTTTGTGTACAATATAGAAATCAGTCAGAATGTTATATTTTACATGTTCTGATTGCTGCTTCCTACTTTATAACCCCAGACACTACGTAAAATTTGTGATAAAAAGAAAGTATTTTAACTCTTCTACTAGATTATTTCATTCAAGAAATATTTAGATTTCCCTAAGGAGTAAAATACTCAGCAAAACATTGCCAGTGCACATAAATCACTTTAATTTTCAGAGTGTTTGTTTTAATATTGTTCTTATCACATGTTACTATGATAAAAAATATCATGCTAATAATTTAACAATATTATGTGGTTAGCTTGCTAGTGGGATTAGGATCTGCATTAAGTATTGATAAGTATATTTCTGAAAGCACTTTGAAATTGTAATAAAGGGAATAGGAATTGGGAAAGTGATTTTATTTTGTAAAAATTTTTTATCTTGTAATAATTATCTTGTACAAATTACTTGTAAAAAACGTGTAGGTATTATCATCCCACATGTTTGTGTTTATTTTCATAGTATTTGATGATCTCCCTATACCGTGCTTATTACGCCAGTATATGTATCATTCAGAAATACTGTAGTAGAAGTATGTAACCATTTTTAAAAAAGTTTTATTGAAGGATAGTTGATTTACAGTGTTTTATACAGCAATTTAGTTTTTATATATTCTTTTTCAGATTATTTTCCATTTTAGATTATTATAAGATAATGAATATAGTTCTCTGTGCTATACAGTAGGTCCTTGTTATTTACCTATTTTATTTTTAGTTTTTTAGGATTTTATTACATTTATGGTTGTACAACGCTCATCACAATCCAATTTTATAGAATTTCCATCCCAAACCCCCAGCGCATCCCCCCGTTCCCCAATCTGTCTCATTTGGAAAACATATGTTTTCCAAACTCTGTGAGTCAGTATCTGTTTTGCAAAGAAGTGCACTGTGTCCTTTTTTTAGATTCCACATGTAAGTGATAGCATATGATGTTGGTGTCTCACTGTCTGAGTGACGTCACTTAGCTTGATAGATTCTAGGTCCATCCATGTTGATGCAAATGCTGTAATTTCTTTCCTTTTAATGGCTGAGTAATATTCCATTGTATATATGTACCACATCTTCTTTATCCACTCCTCTGTCGATGGACAATTAGCTTGTTTCTGGGTCTTGGCTGTTATTAACATTGGAGTACATCTATCTTTTCGAGTCATGTTTTTTTCTGGATAGATGCCCAGGAGTGGGATTGCTGGATTCAATCATAGTTCTATTTTTTAGTTTTCTGAGGAATCTCCATACTGTTTTCCACAGTAGTTTCACCAGTTTTCATTCCCACCAACAGTGTAAGAGGGCTCCCTTTTCTCCACACCCTTTCTAGCATTTATTGTTTGAGACTTTTTGATGATGGCCATTCTGGCCAGTGTAAAGTAGTACCTCATAGTGGTTTTGATTTGCATTTCTCTAATAATTAGTGATGCTGGACATCTTTTCATGGTACTGGGACAAAGACAGAGATGTAGATTGGTGTAACAGGATAGAAAGCCCAGAATTAAACCCACACACCTACAGTCAACTAATCTATGACAGAGGAGGCAAGAATATACAATGGAGAAAGGACAGCCCCTTCATTAAGTGGTGCTGGAAGACTGGACAGCCACATGTAAAAGAATGAAATTAGAACACTTCCTAATACCATACAGAAAAGCCAACTCAAAATGTTTTAAAGACCTAGATATAAGACCAGATTCTATAAAACTCTTAGAGGAAAACATAGGCCAAACACTCTCTGACATCATCCACAGCAGTATCTTTTCAGATCCACCTCCTAGACTAATGACAATAAAAGCAAAAATAAACAAATCGGACCTAATTAAACTTAAAAGTTTCTGCACAGCAAACCCTAAACAAAACAAAAAGACAACCCACAGAATGGGAGACAATATTTGCAAATAAAGCAACTGACAAGGGATTAATCTCCAAAATTTATAAACACCTTCTGTAGCTCAATACCAAAAAAGCAAACAACCTCATCAAAAAATGGGCAGAAGATCTAAACAGACAATTCTCCAAAGAATACATACAGATTTTTACCTATTTTATATATAGTAGTGGTTATATGTTAATCCTAAACTCCTCTAATTTATCCCTCCCTCATCTTTGGTAACTATAAATTTGTTTTCTATGCCTATAAATTTGTTTTCTATGTCTATTCTGTTTCTGTTTTGTAATTAAGTTCATTTGTATCATTTCTTTTTAGATTTCACATATGTTTGTCTCTCTCTTTCTGATTTATGTAGTATGATAATCTCTAGGTCCATCCATGTTGCTGGAATTGGCGTTATTACATTCCTTTTTATGACTGAGTAGTAGTCCACTGTATGTGTACTTTATACTTCATCTTTATCCACTCAACTGTCAGTGGACTTTGAGCTTGTTTCCATGTCTTGGCTATTGTAAATAGTGCTGCTATGAACGTAGGTGTGCACGTATCTTAAATTAAGGTCTTCTCTGGGTATACGCTCAGCAGTGGGATTGTAGGATCACATGGCAATTCTTATTTTTAATTTTTTTGAGGAACCTCCATACTGTTTTCCATATTGACTGCATCAATTTATATTCCCACTGACAGTGTAGGAGGGTTCCCTTTTCTCTGCACTCTCTCCATTATTTATTACTTGCAGACTTTTTAATGATGGCCATTCTAACTGGTGTGAAGTGATACCTCATTTTAGTTTTCATTAATATTTCTCTAATACTGTTAATTGCAGCCAAATGACTTAACTTTGTGTTTTAGTTTGAGGAACTGCAATTAAAAAAATCTTTGTGTTAGACATTGGGTTAATCATTCTCTCTGTTCTTCCACTTCCTAATCAAAAAGAAAAGGGATACTATTTTTTCACTATTTAAATACAGATATATTTTACATACATAGAATTAAACAATCCTAGTTATACTATTTGATAAGTTTTTGCAAATATGTATTATATAACATTAACAAAAAGAATTAGGAAGCTCTCCCTGCCATGGAAATATATAATATATTCATAAAATGGAGTACTTAATTTTTTAAGATGCCATTTCTCTTCAGATTCATCAAATGTAATCACAATAAAATTTTCAACAGAATTTTTAATTGAAATTGGCAAGCTGTTAAAACATTTATATAGTTTACATACTACGTGGAGAAAATGTAGAAAAAGCTCTTGGCAAAATTCAGCATCCATTTATTTATTTATTTTTAAAGAAAACCTGTGCAATCTAGAAATAGATAAAAGGCACCCAATAAAACCTATGGCTAGCATTAAACCTAGTGGAGAAATACTAAATGCTTTTCTCCAAAGATGATTGACCAGGAAAGAATGCCAACTGTCACCATTTTTTTTTTTTTTGACAACGTACTGCTGGTTCTAACCATTGAAGTAAATTTAATACTAAAATCCCTAGAGGTCAGAAGAAATGGAGAAAAACTGCTTTTATTTGAAGATGATTTGATGGTTAAGTAAAAAACCTAAGGTATCTAAAAAGCAAGAACATGAACTTAATATCGAAATTAGTAATGTCACAGCAAATAAAGGGATGTAAAAATCTATATTTTTACATGCTATAAGCAAATGATTGGAAAATGAAAATAAAAATTTTATGCATGATAACACTAAAATTATAAACTATTTGGAAATCAATTTAACAACTGTTATTCAAGAGCTTTTCATTGAAAACTATAGGAAATTAGTGATAAAGATTAAAGATTAAAGAAGAGGTAGAAAAAAAAGATGTCTGTTCTCCCCACACTGATCTATAGATTAAATTCAATTCCAATCAAAATTATAGCAGGATGTTTTTATTAGAATTGGATAATTTTAAGATTTATATAGGAACGCAAAATACACGGATAATAAACAATTTTTTTAGGTGCAAATTGGGAAGATTTGCACTACCTCTTCAAAGATTGCTATAGACTATAGTAGTCAAGACAGTGTAGTATTGGTGAAAGCATTGACATGTACCAGGGGAGAAATGTAGAGAATCCTAAAATAGAAAAATACAGATATATCTCAGTTAATTTTGGACAAAAATACCATGGCAATTCCATAGGAAAATGATTCTTTCCAAGAATTAGTGCTGAATGCTGCATATTTTTATTCCACCAAAATAAAAATAACGTCAACACTTAACTTATGTCAGATACAAACCTTAACTTGAAATGCCACAGGATTTTGAAGTAATGAGTAATGAAGAAAATGTAGGAGAAAAATCTCTGTAACTTTGAAACAGGCAAAGATCATAAATACAAATCACCAAACATAAACTGCAAAAGAAATGTACTTTGTCAAAATTAAAAACTTTTGTTCTTTGAAGAATTCCCATAAAAATGAAAAGGAAAAGTTTATACAGGAAAACTGTTTTTGCAGTTTATTAATAACATACACCCAGTATGGGACCCCATCATTTAACTTCGAGGTATTTATTAAATTCCACACAAATACTTGTACATAGATGTTTGTACACCTTTATTTACGGAAGCCTCAAACTTGAACTCAAATATCCATCAACAGGTAAATGTTTAACTGAAGTGTGATATATTCATTCAATGGAATACTTCTCAGCACTAAAAAGAAATGAACTATACTGATGCATTTAATAGGCTAGATGAATCTCAAAATCAGTATGTTGAATGATCACAGTTTTGGTCCTTTTGGTCATTGTAAATTATTTTTCTTCTTAAAAACATATATATGAGTGAAATCATACATCATGTCTACCTAGAGATTCACCAGTTTTGTTATATTTTTTCAAATCACCATTTTTTTGGCTTTGCTGACTTCCCTCTATTTTTGTTCAGTTTTATATTCTATTGATTTTGAAATCTAATTATTTTAATTGTTTATTTTTGTTGTGTTCCTTATTTATTTTCTTTTACTTTTCTTTTTTTAGCTTCTTATGAAGGTAACTTTATTGTTTCTTAGTATAAGCAGTTAAAGATATAAATTTCCTTCTGCTTTCAAAGCATCCCAGGGAGTTCCCACTGTGGCACAGCTGGTTAAGTACCTGCTGTTGTCTCTGAGACAGTGCAGGTTCGATCCCTGACTTCACACAGTGGGATAAGGATCCTGCATTGCTGCAGCTGCAGCTTCAGTTTGAGTCCTGACTCAGGGAACCTTCCATATGCCATGGGTACAGCCAAAAAAAAAAAAAAAAAATTCCGTAAGTTTTGAGAAATTATGTTCCATTAATGTTCAGTTATAAATATTTTATAACTGTTTTCTGATGGATTTTCAAATATTTGGAAGTTACCTAATTATCTTGTTTTATAAGTCAGTTTCATTGTGTTAAGAAAACATCCTCTGTATGATTGAAAGCGTTTGAAACTTATATTTTTTCTTGTTTTTTGTCCTTTTTAGAATTGCACCTGCGGCACATGAAGGTTCCCAGGCTAGGGGTGTAATTGGAACTGTAGCTGCCAGTCTACACCAGAGCCACAGCAACACCAGATCTGAGACGTATCTAGAACCTACACCACAGCTCACGGCTGAAACTTATTTTACAGCCCAGTGCAGGATCTCTCGTGGTGAATGTTACATGAATACTTATAAAACATGTGAATTATGGAATTTTTGTGTGAGTGTTCTGTAAATGTAGTTTAGTTCAAGTTTATTGATAGTCTTGTTCAAATTGTAGGTATTTCAGCTTGATTTTTTTCCTGCTTGTTCTATTGGTCACTGGATAGTAGAGTTTTAAAATATTTTGCAATGATTTTGGGTTTTTTTGTTTCCATTTGGTATTTTTATTATTATTTTCTTTTAGATTAATTGATAATATTGTAAAGTAAAAACTTTTTATCTGTGGTAATACTCATTGTCTTTTTTTTTCTTTTTTGTCTGTCCTGCTTCTGGGCCAGGGATCCAATCTAAGCCATAGTTGCAACTTAAGCCGCAGCTGTGGCAATGCCAGATCCTTAACCCACTGTGTGGGGCTGGGGATTGAAACTATGTCCCAGTGCTCCCAAAGGCTTCCAGTCTCATTGTGCCACAGTGAAAGCTCCAGTACGCTTTGTCTTGAGGTTTACTTCTGTGAGATTAATAGAACCATGTGAATTCACATATATATGTTTGTATGGTTTATCTTTCCCACATGTTACTTTGTCTTTATGCTTCTATTCAAAGTCATCTTTTGAAAACAATATTTTGTTGGATAATGATCATTTTTTAAATAAATTTTACCTTTTAATTGGAGTGTTTATTCCGCTCATATAAATGAACAAATTACAAATATCTGTAATTGGATTTATCCATAATCTTTGTTTTTTATTTGTGCTTTCATCCCTTGCTCTTCTTTCTTTTCTCCTGCCATCATATACACACACACACACACCTGCACACACACTAATATGCACACACATTTTAGTATTTTTTTCTTTTCTAAGGGCTTTTTAAATTCTAGGTCTTTATATTCTCTTTTACAATTGCTGTGGTGATTATAATTTATTTTTAATTTTTTAGTCTTTGAATTAATATTTTACTTCATCACATAAGCAGTGTAAGGATACTACATTAGAATAGTTCCATTTACTTTCTCTTTCCCTTGAGAAATTATTGTTGTAAATTTTATTTATACTTACTCTGTAAACTCTACATTGTACTAATATTATTGTTTGAATAGTCAACAATCTTTAAAAGAGAAAAGGAAGAAAATTAGTCTAATTTACCCATGTATTTACTGTTTCCTGTGCTTTTCACTCCTTCTTGAAATAAATTCTCATTTGATATTATTTCCCTACAAAATGACACATTTTCTTTAGCATCTCTTTTGAGTCTTCTGGTGAATTACCATAGCTCTGTTATCTGAAAACAGATTTTGCTTTCATTTTGTTAAAGATATTTTCACTGGATATTGGATTCTTGTTGACAGTTTTAGTTTTATTTGAGCATTCAAAAGGTGTCATTCTATTTTTCACTGGATTTCTTTGTTTCTAATGTTATCTGTAATCATTCTTACTGTATTTCTCTTGAATATAATATTTCTCTTTTCTAGCGCAGCTATGTTTTTCTTTTTTCTTTGATTTCAACAGTTTGTCTTTGAAAAGCTGTGTTTTTTTTTTTTTTTTTACTTTGAACATTTTATGTTAGATTCTGAATTTTCCACAGGTAGAACTTATTTCCAGTTGTTTGTGTTTATATATATATATTTTTTTCTGATTTCTAAATAAGTGGGCTGCTGTTTTGATGATATGTAGAAAAATCTTAGCTAATATTTATTCAAATGTTTTTATGGTTTATCCTCTTTTTAGGACTTCAGTTACAGAAATGGTAGATCACTTGATACTGTCCCTAAGTCATTGGTGCCAGTTTATTTCTTTTCAATGCTTTTTCCTTCTCTGTGCTTCAGTTTGCATAATGTTTGTTATCCTCTCTTTAGTTTCATTGATTATTTTCCCTCTTGTATCCAGTATGTTGTTGATTATACCTAACAGATTTGTTTCAAATGTTATATTTTTTAGTTCAAGGATTTCCATCAAGATCACCTTACGTATTTAATAGATGTCCTAAATTTCCTTATCGCTTTACTCATTTTATCTAAATTTTCCTATGTTCTCTTTAGCATATGTATCATGGTTGTTTTAACATTCTTGCCATTGAATTTAAAGTATGGGTTATCTGTAGACCTACACCATAGCTCATGGCAATGCTGGATCCTTAACCTACGGAGGGAGGCTGGGGATCGAACCCACATCTTCATGGATACTAGTCAGGTTTGTTACCACTGAGCCACGATGGAAACTCCCATATATTTCTTATTTTCAATGTTGGCAATATTTTCTGTTTCTTTGCATGTCCAGTGATATTTGATTAGTAAACATTGTGGATAATGCTTTGAAGAGACCTGTTACTTTTCTTTTCCCTCTCTCTGAAGAACAATGCATTTTGTGTTAGCAGGCAGTTGAATTACTGGGAGGTCACATGATCAGAGAAAGTCGCTTTTGGGATGTGATCTTTACTCCTAATTTGTGGTCTTAATAGGATTTCAATGTATAACTCAAGGTATTTATCAAGCCCTTATCAATCTGGTTGACTGAATTTCTAACCCCAAGTGGCAGCTTCTGAAATCACTGGTGAACTCCTTTAACTTTACAGCTCTTGTTTTCCTTGAACCTTTTAGAATTTTTCTGTAGGCCCAAGAGTCATCTAAGTACTTTAGCGGACTATATATTCAGATTTTGCATCTTCTTCCTTGTGTATCCCTTCTTTAGTGGATTTCCAGTTCAGTTTCATTCTGTTTCAGAAGCCTTCAACTTCAGCCTCTGACTACTCATCCCAGTAAAACTGTTATGTTCTATGAAGCTCTGTCATCTAGTTCAGCATATCTGGAGACTCTTCTCAAGGGTAAAAGAAAAATACAACAACCATAAAACAGATAAATGTGGATCTCCTCCTATATAGTTGCTTTTTTTCATGTGTCCTAATTCTCCTACTTACTACCTAGTCTCCAGCATTTTAAGGTAGTTGTTTTATAATATTTTGTCTAGTATTTTAAGTTGTTATTGGAAAAAAATTGTTATTGGTAAGAGAGTTTTCTGAAATAAGCTATTCTGCCATTACCTAAAACCAGAACAGTTTTAATATTTTTGTTGTAGAGTTTTGAATGAACTCAATATGCGATAATCTAATTCTTTGAGTCTTTTCTTCCCTTTGGCCATTCCTTTACTCACCCTTTGTAGGGAGGGAGTCTTTCAATCTAATCACACACATTTGAAGTCATGCTGAAATAGCGATCAGTATAATAAAAAGAGCAATACTACCTTCTAAAAAAAAAAAACAAAAAAACCCAAGAACATGATAATACTGGGAATACATATCTTTTTAAATCTTTAATTATGAGGGTGTCATGAATCTCTTTAGCTCTCAGAATAATAGTTGATAGTAGGTAAAATCAAGGCCCTGAACAGGGTAAGTTAAGAAAAGGAAGACTAGAAGGCAGCCAGAATTAAAACGTTTTGGGGACACTGGCTTGGATAAACTTTGTACGGATTGAAAAGTGAATAAACAGAGCAATAAAGACATATTAAAACAACTATCTGCATTCAAGTGAGTTAGTGAATAATATAGGGGTCTCTCTGAGAATTGAATAAATGTCTTTCTAGACTCTGGGGCATCCCAGCTATTTATAGGTACAACATCACATTCAGGTTCAGAGACTTTATATCAGATAGTACTGTGTTCACATTTAAGCTCTGTCGTGTACTAGCTATCTGAAATTTGAAATTCAGACTCAGTTTTTTTCTCATCTGTAAATGGAATTAATTACGGTATTTGGGTCATAGAGATAGTTATGAAGAGTAAATTCGATGATAAATCATAAAAATTTTAGCAGAATGCATAACTGAGTAGCACATGATCAGTAACTCTGATTTTTAGTTATCTTCATTGTTATTATAATCCATATAAATTTCTCCACTTCTTTTATGTTTTTTGAATATATTTATTTCAGGTGAGACATTTTGCTGGCTGCCTATTTAATACTCCTTAATTTTGTATTTCCCATCATTGCTTGTTTTATTCACAATATTTAAAATTATTATACTATATTTCACCCACTTATATTGTTTAATTTTTGTCTCCTATCACAAGAGTATAAGCTCTGTTGTGGAAGGAATTATTTTGTCTATTTTACACATTGCTGTATCCCCAGAGACTGTAATTTGGTACATAGTAGGCACTCAGGTATTCATTAAGTATTTGTTGAATGAATGGTAATGAATTTTGGTGTGTGATGAGATGATGCAGTTCTTTCTTTCTGATCTGCACATATTTTGTTAATTTTCATTGGCAGCTGAGTTCTCTCCATTTTTCCTCTGTTATGACAGTTATGTTACTTTCCTTTTAATAGCAAGTTCCTTACATTGTATTGGGGTAATATTTTAAAAATAATAACTGATGGCTTTTCCTTTTGTATTTCTTAAAACCTCACCTGTTTTCCATTTGGTCAGGAGCCAGACTTTGCCACATATATGCCTTAGGAAAAGATTGCTACAGTGAAAAGCAGATTAATGGTTTAGGTTTCAAAATTATGGGACTCAAGGGAAGTCAAACCTATGAAAACATGTAGGAACTCAGAGCAAGGCTTCCTTCCCCTGTAACTAAAAAACATTACCTGAGCTATGGGATGTTAGAGAGCTGGGAGTGGAATCAACTCTGATTGTGAAAAAAGTTCTTGAAAGGAAGCCTTTTATTCGGAAACTTACCCAGGCTCTGTTTTGGCATTGGGATTAACAGAAATTCAGATATGATAATTCAAGTAGAGAGAGTACTTCATTTTCTGGGTAGTGATCGAGGAGGCACAAAGGCTGTAGAGTAGAAATGGCCACATAGTAGATGTAGGAAGATGAACCTCAAAAAGCCCAAAAACCTGACCCCATTATAATATGACTGTGATTTTGGCAAACATTCTCCTCCACCTCCCATACACTCTCAGTAACTGCTTTCAGGATGCCACTACTCTGCCTTGGCACATACAAGCTTTTGTGGGCTGCTGTTCTTGCTGACTCAGCTGCCTGGAGATGGTCCTTCTCTCTGTGGTAAATGAAAATGGCTCTAATGGCCTTACGTGTACAAATCATATTCATTGACACTAAAACCTATTTCTTGAAGGCACTACAATTTTATGAAAATTTCTCACCAAAGTCCATTCAGTCTTTACCTTTTAACTCCTGTTCACTTGTTTCTCCTTGACAAGAAAAGTAGAGAACAACGTTTAAAGATAGTTGGGATTTTTACTCCATCATACTCACTAGACCTGAGCTTTTGTGTAAGTTCCCATCTTTTGACACACCATAGGTAGTGTGAACCAGTGAGCTTTTCATGTATGTTTTGCATTCTGTCTTCTAGAACTTTCTTTACTTTCAACCAGAACTCTGAGTGAAAATATCTTTTTTTTTCTGCATGTTAAAACCTGCCCTTGGAGTTCCCTTTGTGGCTCAGTGGTTAACGAATCCGACTAAGAACCACGAGGTTGTGGGTTCCATCCCTGGCCTTGTCAGTGGGTTAATGATCTGGCATTGCCGTGAGCTGTGGTGAAGGTTGTAGACGCAGCTCAGATCCCGCGTTGCTGTGGCTGTGGCGTAGGCCGGCAGCTACAGCTCCTGTTAGACCCCTAGCCTGGGAACCTCCATATGCCGCAGGTGCGGCTCTACATAAAAAAAAGGCAAAAAAAAAAGACAAAAACCTGCCCTCAACAGAAAATTATCTAGCAGTCTATGTCCCCAGCCTATCGTTAAAGCCTCATTGGGTTTATTGGCAGGTAAAATGGCTTGCAGATCTTAGGATGTGGAAGAAATGGCTGACTTTTCTGTCAACTGTGTCACCATGTCCTTGCTTCATTTTCTAGTTCATTGCCAATTCCTTGCCTTGTTGCCTTCCAGTTGGGCTCAACAGTATCAAGACAGCCAGTTATTTCGGTGTTTTACTGTGATTGGATATGCCACATTTCTACTAGAATGCTAAATTCCATCTAAGTTTCTGGTCATTACATTTCTAGTTGGG
Organism: Catagonus wagneri; assembly: GCA_004024745.2. Classification (NCBI taxonomy): domain Eukaryota; kingdom Metazoa; phylum Chordata; class Mammalia; order Artiodactyla; family Tayassuidae; genus Catagonus; species Catagonus wagneri. Next base: position 43,388,872 of record PVHT020004020.1, on the reverse strand, counting down.
GGCCATTTTCCACTAGTTGGCTAATTGCACTTACTGAGAAGACCCAAAGTGTTTCATGCTGAAACTTCCCTGAGTGGTAATGTTAAAACTCCCCAGCTGCCAAAATGGCTGCATCAAAGGAACAAGACTCAGAACATCTGCATCACAATAATGTGATTCCACGGCAATAATCCAGGCAGATCTGAATCAAAGATTTCTTAAAAACAATGGCAGTGTGGCTTATATAGGGAGCACATAGTAGAAAGAATATTAGAAGACAAAATTGAAAAGAATTTTATCAAAATGTTGAGGTAGAGTGTTGACTTAAAGTTTTTGTATTTATTATTTTAGCCTCAGTAATGAGGTGTGTATTAGTGTTATTATCAAATAAATAAAATGCAAAGGTTGAATAAGTATGTGTCAAGCCAGAGAAAGGTGAAGTATTTTTGTTCTGGACTATAGTCATGTGTACATAGCAGTAATAGCCAAATTAGAATGCTTCTGTCTCCATGGGTTATATAAATAACTGATTAGAGTTATGGAGAGCATAGATATTTGGAAATTGTTTTAAATGTAGCTGAAAGCAGATTAATTGACTCAGCAGCAGGGAGGTCAGGCGTCACAAAGAAGCACACATGTTGTGACATTTTATTAGGCAGAGTAATTTAAATGTAGTAGAATTGGCCTCTAAACATCCCTGGTGTTCTCTCAGCCTTTACACTATTGATGTAATATGAACAAGATTAAGAGCTTAAAAAAAATCTCCTTGCCATGAACATATGAAATCAATAGATCAAGACAAGTGAATAGTTTCATCTTTGATTTGGGCTTTAAGTTCACGTTTCCTCTTTTGAAATTCTATAGAGGTGCTTAGCTAGATCCCTGCTAGATGACAAATTAAAATGATCAAAGGTTGAAAGCATCTACCTTCCTTGGGCAAAATTCTCAATGAACTTTCAGATGTTAACATTTGTTTAGTTTCCATAGTGATATGTTGTGCCTAGGCCTGCTTACTTTTCTGAGTCTGTCTTTGCAGATCTTTCTATGTATTAGCAACTATGTATTTATTTATGTTTATTCATTATGATTAAGATGTGAAGAGAGGTTCACATATCAGCAAATCAGATGAAGGTAATTAGAAGAGCAGTGAGCATTCTCTTAATCCTGCTGCTTTTGTGCAAAAGTCAGAAACATCCTTTAAAACTCCACCCCCCATTCTCCAAAATGGATAAGACAGCTCTTATCCATTTTGTGTTTGTATATTTTTTAATTCAAATGGGAAACTAGATGATGTAATATGACAAAATCCTGAAATTTTGTGTCATTTAATAATAGAAATAAAAGACAGAAGTCAGTGAATAGAATGCATTCAACTCAAATATTCAACAAATATTTATAGAACAGCCACTCTCTGCAAACACTATTCTAATTGGGGTAGTTTAGTGAATAAAACATACGAAGATCCTTGGCGTTAAGGAATTTACATACTAATGAGGGGCATCTATAATAAAACATGACTGTAACTGCCAATAGAATATAGACTATAGAATATAACTACCAAAAGAATAGTCCACAAGACCACCTTCATCTCTGACACCAACTGCAAGTTTGGGACCCAGGACACTATTGGATTTGGTAATTCTGTAGAAAGACTCAAAGAACTCACTGAGAGCTGTGATGCTCACAGTTATGGTTCACTACAGTGAAAGGATACAGATTAAAACTAGCAATGGGAAAAGGAGGATGGGGCAATTCTAGGAGGGTTCTAAATGTAGACCTTCCAGTTGTCCTCTCCCATTGGAATCCTGGACATGGTTAACTCCTTCTGGCATTGATGCATCATAATAAACACAGAGTATTGTCAAGTAGCAAAGCTCCTTTGAGACCTAAGGTTTAGAATCTTTATTGGGGTCCCATCACATAGATGTGGTCTACTCACCAACATAGTTCACCTCAGTCCCCAGCTCATGTGGGGCTGAACTGAGACTGTGTGACTCAAAGTCCCCACCTTAACTCATATTATTATACTTTCCTGCATGGCCCAGAGCCCCCAGATAAACAGAAACTTTCATTAGTCAGAATATGCAAGGGTTTAGAGATTACCTCTCAGGAGCTGGGGGCAAAGACCCCAGATCTCTTTGGGCAAGTAAAAATTCTTTACTACACAATAATACATGAGTGATTTCTGTGAAGTACAGAGTGTTAGATGATGTTAAGTACTAGGGAAATTTTTGTAAAAAATAGAGGAAGGTAAAAGGAATGGGGGTCGTGGGTGTAGGTGATGGGGAGCAACGGCATTTTGCTTTATTAAATACCGTGTTTAGGATAAGCCTGTGGAAAAGGTGACAGTTGAGCAAAGAGTTGAAGCATATGATTTCTAAGTAATGAAACCAAAGTACAGAAAGAGACGTGACTTGTCCAAGGCCAGCTCGGATCTGGTGTTTGTTTCGTGGAGCAAAGATAAGCAAAGATACTGTCAGTTTCCAGTCTGTATGGTAATGAGTTGATTTTTATTCCAGTCAGTGGTTTTGCCATAGTTGGATCACAGAGATGTCAATAGTGAAATCTGGCCAGGAAAGTCAGGAGCTGGTCCAGGAGAAATCAAAGTTTTGAAATCTAGAGGAAAGCAAGGCAAGAAGCAGAAGGAGCAGTTAGTATCAGATATAGAATACAGTCTGGGTTAGTTAAAAAAATGTCAGATAATGTTGTGTGACATTTGGATCTTTATCCACAACATATCCAGTTAGTCTCCTTCTGTGAGGATAACCCTAAATGTTATTAACCCTTTTCAAGTAATGTCCTACTTTACCCCTTTATTCTGTCAAATGCATATTTTTCTAACAAGACGCATTTCACATAATATTCTCTGATTATCCCCTCTGCCATTCTTCCTTAGTTCCTTAAACTCACTTTTGCAGCACTTAGAGCATTGAATTATAGTCGTTTGCAGGCTGTTGTAGTGACGAAACTGTGGGCTTATAATTAGTAAGAACCATATTTCATTCATATTTGTATCACTAGGACCTCTTACACAGTATGTGTGTGGAGTAAGGAAATAAGTGAATTCTTGAATCCATGAAAGACCTTAAAGTGATTGTTATTTGTTATCCATGTCAGATATCTCAAAAAACAAGAAGTACATTGATATAAACACTCTTGGCGTATGAGGATATGGAATCAGAGTCGAGATGACATAAAGCTGGCAAGAATAGAGAAGAGGTGGATAAACCCGGCAAGCTAGCAAGCGCTGTGGTCACTATTCTGTGGTTAATTTCTTACTGGCCATTCTAGAAATAATTTTGGATTGGATTTTTGTCTGAGTCCTCCTTTGCAGTCTTCTAAGATGAAGAAATTACTTGTTGATGCTCTAATTCATCTTTTTATTGATTTAACTATTATTTTTGGTAATCAGGTATTCTCTTAGGTGCTGGGGATGCAAGACACAATCTCAGTGTTTTGTTTTTTGTTTTTTTTTTTTTTTTTTTTTGTCTTTTTAAGCCAGCACCCATGGCGTATGGAGATTCCCAGACTAGGGTTCAAATCAGAGCTGTAGCCGCCAGCCTTCACCACAGCCACAGCAATGCTGGATCTGAGCCATGTCTGCGCCCTACACCACAGCTCACGGCAATGCCAGATCCTTAACCCACTGAGCAAGGCCAGGGATTGAACCCGCAACCTCATGGTTCCTAGTCGGATTCGTTAACCACTGAGCCACGATGGGAACTCCAATCCCAGTCATTTTGAATAGCATAACAATTTAGTCATAGATTTTAAGGGGGCGATTGACATGAAGTCAGTCACAATATAGTATCATATATATGTACAGAATGAGGCAGAACCACAGCAGTCAGTGTAATTTCACTCTCTTTTTATAAGAAAGCCTCCTGAATAGTCACATCCAATCTCAGATAAAAACAGTGGCACTGAGTGCAAGGGGAGAAGCATTCTGACTTTTCTAATCTGGTTCTTTTCTTCCAATTAAGTTCATCTAAACTGAATTCTAGCTCCTCTGCACTAGTTCTATAACTGAAAAACTGTTCTAAGCCTTGGTTTCCTGATTTATAAAATAAAGGTAGAAATGTCTATGTCCCACAAACTTTGGGAAGAATAATCTTGAAAACATTTATGTAAATCTCCTAGAGTATAGGTAACAGACTCTGAACTGGGTTATGTTTATTTCACACTAGCTTTGATATTGGAATGTTAAAATTTAGAAATTGCAGACCACAGATGATTATGAAAATTGTATTTCATTTTCATAATGTCTAAATCTCTCACATTTCTCCAGTGTAAGAAAAGTCATTCTTTCAGTGACTGGAAAGATTAGAGTGTTCAAAGTAAATGGAGTTACGTAATCCTATGCCCTGCAGAAGAATCCTTTTCTACTAGTGTTTGTCATGTTCTGATAATATGGAAAATATCATTTTGGCTTTTCTCTCATCACAGCACATTGTACGGAAAGATGTTACTTCCTAGTAATGTCCTATACACTTCAGATCTCTATATGAATTTGTCATTTTTTACGTGTTCTTTCAATTAGGGTACACAGGCGTTGCTGCATAACTGAATTTATTTTAAAAAGTGGTCCTGTTTCATTCATGAACTAAAAGCAAACGGAGACATAGTATATAATAAAAGGTCAATTTTCTAGAGGTCACAGAAAAAGAAAAATGTCATATTAGTGATAGTTGAGGGAAAATGTATTTTTAAATGCTCCGTGTCATACATTTTAGTGCTGTTATAATTTGTTAAAGTAATGTATTCTTAAAGGGAGCTGAATCATACGTCCTGTAGTAAAACATTCAACAAAGCTGGTTTTATGTCACTGGCTTTTAACCCAGCAAAATCCCAACAATTGTAGTTTTTCTAAGCCCAAGTTCCCAGTATTTGAGCAATTGTTATATACTTATCCACATTTATATATTCTTTTTTTGAGTAGAAAATATAATTTGTATTTCAAATCAAATTAAAATATGGCCTTAAAAGATATTTCATTCTCTGAATAACAGGCAAAAATAAAACATTAAATTTCAATTAAAGACTATTTTAGGAGACGACAGTTTATTTGGAAAACTTCCATAAACGTATTGTTTTTGTTAAGATGTTCCATCTGTACCTTTTTATGGGTAGTAGACATACTTTTCTGATGTTCACTGGGCTTAGTGGCACATGTCCTGCCTAGTATTGTTTTTCAATGTCTGTTGCATTACAAAAAGCTCGAGTTGATCCTTGTGTGCAATGTAGTTTGTCTCTTTTGAGCTCCCAGGCAACAATAACCTCTCATCATGATTACGGAGTCTTTTGCAGAAAGATGGGCCTAATCCCTGTGCTCCATCAACTCAGTAATCTATTCCAATCAGTGTTTGATGGATTTAACAGGCCATCTCTAGCCAAGTGAGACAGACTCAGGCAGGTCAAGCCACTTAGGTCTACTGCAAAATGTTAGGGAAAATCTTAGTGCTACATCAAAAATTGCATACACTAAAATTGCTTCTGGCCTCTTCTTTTTTGACAGAGAATGGATATAAAAAGTTTCCAGATCTACGGTTCAGAATACCCTCATTATTTTAGTTATTGAATGCATTCATTCAACATTAACGATAAATGAGCTGGTATTATATTTAACGAACAACAGTAATTCAGGGTTATTAAAAAAGCTAATTGTTCAATGCATGATTTGCTTAATATGTTTTATTTGTCCTACGTAGACATGAACAAACCCCCGACTTCTGAAAGTCATGAATCTGTTCTCACAATTTAGTTTTGAAAGGCATAACTCAATCAGTAAATATTTTTAGGGATGTAGTTAATCCAAGACAGCAAGCATCATCTCCCTTTTTGTATGTTAAATATAGTGACAAAAAAAGGAGAGTGTTTTCGCCCTGGTAGTGGGTTAAGAATCTGACTGCAGCATTTCGGGTTGCTGCAGAGGTGCAGATTTGATCCCCAGCCTGATGCAGTGGGTTAACAGGATCTGGCTTTGCCACAGTTGCTGCGTAGGTTGCCCCTGTGCCTGGGATTCAGATCCTGGCCTGTGGACTTCCATATGCCACGGATGTGGCCGTAGAATAAAAAATACAGAAAAAAGAAAGGGAATCATTGAGAAAATCAATTATGGTATACTTAAAATGAAGCTCTTTCACCAAGTCTTCTCCAATTTTGAAGGCTGGGAAACATGGGAAGAAGCCCTTCTATGTAATATGTCACATTTGAGCACTTCATATTAACTAGCGAATTTAGTTTCTCTTACATATTTTCTCCTTTTTTATATTAGCACTTACAAGACAAGAATAGAATTTAAAACCTGTGATTTCTCAATACACATTGCTATAGTTGATGATGATAATAAAATAACAAAGTGCTAATTTTCTTCTAGAGAGACAATCAAAACTTAAATAATAAACACTGATGATAAGCAGTGCTTTTTGTTTAGGGACAAAAATAAGACATGGATTTTTTTTTTTTTTTTTTTTTTTTTTTTGCTTTTTAGGGCCGTACTCACAGCATATGGAATTTCCCAGGCTAGGGGTGTAATCGAAGCTATAGCTGCCAGCCTATGCTAGAGCAACAGCAACACTAGATCTGAGCCGCATCTGCGACCTATACCACACAGCTCATGGCAATACCGGATCCTTAACCCACTAAGTGAGGCCAGGGATCCAACCCGCAACTTCATGGTTCCTAGTCGGATTCATTTCTGCCGTGACACGACGGGGACTCCAAGCCATGGATTTAAAATGTTTCTTGAGATAAAATAGAAGGGGTATATAACAGTTAAACATTGCTTATCCTATCTTAGAAGCCTTTATTCTTTTTAAAATATATACCCTGGCAACGTACTTTAAGTATGTTTGATTTAACTACCCTTTGAAAGATTTCAATATACTACAAATACTGGAGTGAAAACAACTTACTAAATATTCTCTACTTTTAATGTCTGATGAAAGCAGATTTAGTTAAATTTATGAAGGGATATCAATTTGAAATGATTACTTTTCTTGCTCTTCTGTTTCCTGAGTTTTCCCCCCGAAAGCCTCGTGGACTCCTGTGATTTAATAGCAGGATTTAAATAAAAAAGAAATCCTGATCTTACCATCCTTCTTTGCCTTAGGGCTAGACTGTACACAAGTAGCTCTTAATCTAAAAGTTTTATCTAAGATTTCAAAAAGTAAGCTTCACATGTGATGTAAAAATAGCATAACCTCAAAACACAAAAAAGGGATTTCCATTTCATCTTCAAGAATGTAACTCGCAGAAGCAGAATTCTTGTACAAATAAACCTTGAGTCTTCAGTGGCCACATAAGTGTGAGTGCCTGCATCTTAATACAAGCCTCTGTTCCTCTTCCACAGCCTGGCACGAAGTGGGTGGACTTGTGTGAGGTAGCTGGAGGATGGTGGGAGGGTGTTTGGTTAAAAATACTTTGGAAGCAAGCTTCTGTAGTAGTATTGAAATGGGTCTTCTGTTGTCCTGTACCTCCATAACCTTTTCATATGCTAAGTCCTTTGTCCCTGGAGTTCTGCCCAGGAATCATTCAACTGGAGACTGTTCTTTGGGTTGGATCAGGTTTGGCAATTTAATCACTGGCATGCATAACCAAATTCCCTACTGCTCATAAGAAAGGAATTAACTGGTTTTAAATAAAGGACCTTTCATATAGTGAAGCTAAAACTTAAGAAAGCATGGTAATAGGCCTAGTTTGGTGAACACCAAATAGATTTTTGTTATGACTGGGAAAGTGAGAATATGTTGAGAAACTTTAGTAAGCTCCATCTCTCAGGCAAGCATGGAAAACAAAGGAAAGTGCCATAGATTATGGCACATCTGCCCCTGTTCTTTTTTAATCACAGAAGAGGAAAATGGCTTTAGAAAGATTTTTGTTTTTAACTAACTGACAAAGAAATATAAGCAACTTTTTCCCTGGACATTTTACCCATCGTTTTAGTGTTCATTCATGTTCTTCACTTTTCATAGATGCAAACTGTGGAACAATTATTGGAGCTCTCATATGGGCAAAAATTAGATATCTCTCCTTACTTAAAATTAACCACTTAATATTTCACTTCCACTGAAAGACTGAGAAGACACTGTGGGACAGCAGCACAGAAGCTGTCCAAGTTTTCTGAGCTGTGTAATTCTGCCCTTAACCACCCGTGGCAGCCTCACAGAACCTTGAACTGTGCCTGCCAGGAATCTGCATTAAGGTGCTACACCGGCTTCCACTGCTTTTCAAAAAGCTCTGCGGGAGAGGACGACTGAGATTAATATGCGTTGAAAAATAAAATGCCCTTACCACATTTTTGTTTGACCTTTGCATAGTTAAGTGAAAATATTTCCTCACTGGGAGTTTTTGGCTTCATGTCAGGTTTGCAGAAGGAGAAAAAAAAAAAAAAGTCCTTGCAGCATAGGGAGGAAGGGATGTTCATAAATGAACCTTGACAGATATTAGAGGAGAGGTGATTCTGGGCAGGCCTCTCTCCCCTTCCTCCCCTCTGCACTTGGTGTTCTACCCTGGGGCAGAATAACTGATGGAAAATTACATCTAGAGGAGAGTTGAATATTACTTTAAAATGCCAATAGGACAAACTTTGGAGCAGACAATAGAAGCTTTATTTCATTTCATTTTATTTTGCTGTAGAACGCTTTATATGCCAAAGCTCCGGGCAGAGCTGGGTGAGTGGGAGGAAATCAGACTTGTAAAAAGTTAACCTTGAACAAAGAAAACACCAAAAGCTTAATGTTGTCTGCTCTACTGAAAGCTTTTTCAGGAACAAAGCTGAATCAATTGCCATGAAGTCTGTGGATAACACAAACGTGAAAGACTTTCCTCACTTCCTCCTCTCCACAAAGGTTCTTCATAGTCTGTTTCTTCATTTTTTGGCCAAAGTGCCTGAGGGAAGCAGCGCCTGCTCTTAGCAAGAGACTTGCATTCCCTTTGTCCTGTGAATATTGCACTGGCTTGAAGGGCTGAGCTCGATCAATCCCACTGGCCTGGCTGTTTCTTTTCTTCTGTCCAGTCTTTAACCATTGGAACTTTGGGGGAGTCTATTGTCACTTTCTTCTGAGGGTGGGCTTAGAAAAGAATAAGTAATGAATGAAGGTCACCATGTGTGGAAGCCTTGAGGAGAGAGGGTTAAGAAAAAAAAAAAAAGTCCTGGGAATAAATTATGTTGATTTGAGAGAATATAGCCCTGAGAAGAGCCAGATAGGGTGCAATGCGCTGAGGTTGAATAAAGCAATAGGGAATCCCATTGTGTGATTGGAATCGGAATTTAGTCTCTGTCCAGGCTGCTGGCCTAACTTTGAATTTGTGTGGGGTCAAAAGGCCTGAGCACAGCAAGCAGAAGCTGGGAGGTGGCACACATTCAGTGCCCTGTAAAGAGATGGAAAAAAAGAGCAAAAAATCCCTCAGTGTTGGGAGGAAAAGCAATCTTGTTTTGAGTAGAATTTCACCTTGTTTTGACTGTTAGAAGAAAGCCAAATAAGGAAAATGATTTTAGTTCAGCTTTCTCTCTTTGTTTCTTTTCTTTTCTTCTTTCTTTTTTTCAAGTAATAGGACAAGGTATTCTTTTCTTGCTAGAGAAGAAAGTTGAATATATCTAACCAGTTCTAATGGGAGCTTATTCTTTCAAAACATAGAAGTTTTATTGACCCATTTTAGTTGATTATTTGATGTTAGTATGTGTGTGTCTTTGTCTCTTCATTCAGAGTCATCCACAGGATGTTTCAGTTGAAAATTCCTTTTTGTTGTAAAACATCTCTGGGTCCATTTGGTGAGACCTCAGAATAAAAAAGTGGTATGATGAGATAAGCACTTCCCTGGCATTGACTTACATAAACAGTCTAATTTGCTGTCCATCAGGACAAAAATGGAAGCTCTAGCCACAAAATGTTACTCCACCAGCAGCCTGAAGAGTCCTTTGATGATGCACTGAGATTGTTAATAAAAAGATGTCCAGCACTGCTGTTTGGGTGGTTAGGTAATGTGAGGATGATTTGCTTTGATAAAACCTGTTTCCTGTGGAAACTTGTTTACTAAATTAAAAATGGTTCGTTTTGTGAAAGTATTCTTCCTCATCATTAAAATGATTCATGTTATCAACCCAACTTTAAAAGATTAAATTGAACATACTTGGGGCTAATTAATAGGGAGGAATTCATAGGCTGAAAAGAAAGATTTTGCTATTTTCTCTTTTCTTTTCAAACCTGAGTATCTTCTCAAAAGGACTGATTCTGCCAGTTTGGATCAGTGCGCTCTTCTTATTTTTTCTCCCTGAGGAAACATTAATCAGATTCTGATTACTGTCTTCAGCTTGTCAGGAGGTGAATGGAAATTTCAAGAAAAGTCTGAGAGAATTTGTAATCTCTAGCTTGGGGAATTGAGTAAACACTGTAAATGTGGAAAGTTAGTCACCAGGTAATGGATTAGAAAGGGCATTTAACCACATTCTGTTAAAAATAACTTTTTTTTTTTTTTAGGTGCTCAAAGAAGCATATGGTGCTTTAGCCAAACTATCCACATTTCTCTTTTCCTCAAAATCTGGGCTGTTAGTATATATGGGGACTACCAGCTTTACATAAAGTCCAGAGAGAAACAAAGGTTTATATAATAAAATAAAATCTCTAAAAGTAATAAATTAGAAGGAGGGATGAAATTGTCTACAAGCTGCCACTGCTATATCTGTTTCCTCTCAGTGATATAGAGCTCAAGTCAGTCCCAGATCCAGATGTTTTTTCCTTAAGTTATTTCTCTTAAGTTAGAAAATTATAATTCATTTTTAGAGACCATTGAGAATGTCAGCAAGTGCATCATGACTCTGTAAGGAAGTTCTGCATATTTTCAGATCAAACATTAACCTGAAATACCAAGAAATACTCACTGAAGATATCAAGTCAGTTTACATACTATATTAAAAGTATAGAAGGTTAAAATGTTATTAACTTGAGAAATAG
>PVHT020004020.1:43354026-43376941 GCA_004024745.2 Catagonus wagneri | reverse complement strand
AACTTGAGAAATAGAAGCAAATTTATCATCAGTTTACGCCTCAGTTATAGAAAACTTAGAAGCATATTTCTTTGTACGCTGGATGTAGCTTGTATATTGCCCTAAACTATTGTTGATTTCTTTCACTAATAAGTTGAGAAAATCACTTAAATCTGGAGTCAAATCCTAGATGATTGAAGCATTTGCATCACAAGTCATCTTTCTGAAGAAACTTTATTATGTCTTTCTATTTTAGCCCTTAAATCAGAAATTGAAATTTTTAAAGATTTTATTGTATTGCTGAGCCTTATCACTTGAGCAAGACAACTGAGTTTATGGAAATTGTGCTCACTAGAATGATCACCACCATGATGAAATGGGTTCATTACTTAATACTCATTTCACAAACACTTACATGTACCATTCTGCTTGGCTGCTTTATATTTCCGCGTAGATTCACCATCTTAGTTTTTATTTTTGTTTTACACAGTACCTAAAAATGTATATATTAAATGGCTTCGGTTTTTTTCTTAATTTTACCATTTATTCAATACTAAACTAATATCAGAAGGTGTACAGTGTTACTAAAACAGTAAATCAGTGAAAGGATTGACATTCAGACACAGTCATTTATTATTCATTGGACAACACCTGGCTTTGTTACCACATAACTACTTTATTGATAGCAGTGGGCATTTCCTAGTCTGTATCATGACTCAATGCAGCTGTTAGCTTAAAAAAAAAAAAAAAGGTCTTCTTCCATAGCTTGGGCTTTTGGAAGTACCTGAAACAGTTGTCTGTCAAGTACTTCTCCATACCTACAACACTTATACCTAGAACTGTTTTATAATATTAATTAGTGGTTCTATCCAAATGTAAAGTGAGGTATCTAATAGTATGACTTTTTAGCATTCAAAAGCAGTGATGTGTGGAGTTCCTGTCCTGGCTCAGCGGAAACGAATCTGACTAGGAACTATGAGGTTGCAGATTGGATCTCTGGCCTTGCTCGGTGGATTAAGGATCTGGCATTGTCATGAGCTGTGGTGCAGGTCACACAGATGCGGCTTGAATCTGGTGTTGCTGTGGCTGTGTCATAGGCTAGCAGCTGTACCTCTGATTAGACCCCTAGCCTGGGAACCTCCATATGCCATGGGTGTGGCCCTAAAAAGCAAAAAATAAAATAAAATAAATAAAAAAAAAACAGTGATATGTGACACCCGCAATTGTGTAACATAAAAATCTTGCCAGCATTCAAATTCATTTTCTCTCAGAGAAGGATATTTTTCTGTTTAATTATTGGATGTCTTTGGTTTTTTGTTTGTTTGTTTGTCTGTTTGTTTTGTATTCTTATGAATGGCACAACTCTGAATGGTGCCCCATAGTTTTATTTTTTTCTCTCTGCCTTTAGTGGCAAAAGTCATACATTTCACATAAGAGTGGTATTTAGGATTTGTCATGTAAAAGTTGAATTGTTTACTAGAAATTTTACTATGTCCTGCTGGGGAAATATAGAAGAAATCCTAAATGATTTCATTTCTTTAATGGGCCTTAAGAAGCTAAGCACTAATAGCTTATAAGATCAGTGAGTGATATAAGTATGGTCTATGTTCTTGGGGAAGGTATATAAAATACTGCGTTTGAAATAATGATGCATTTGCTAAAAAAAACAAAATGACCTGGAGGTGCAGGCCTTGTTACCATTACACTTTCCAGCTACTCCCACGCTTCTGAGTAAGACTGTCTAGAGTAACATGACCTAGTTCTTCCCAGAACAGTTAGAGAAGTTAGAGATCTGTTTCAATTGAAATGAAACAGCAGTATTGCTGTTGTGACTTGGCCTGAAGGAGTTCAGGACTTGCCATCCCAAGATATGCCACTCTGGCACATTGACTGTTTTGACTTAAAGGCACTTTAACAGCAAAATAGCAAATAGAAGAAATACACTCTGACCTTCCTTTTTTTCTTTCTTAAAAGCATGGGATGAACTTCCTATTTGAAAGATGTCCTCCTTATACCAGAAAGCAAGTAACAGTCTTATCATCAAGGATGAGAGGATAAGAGGAGAGTATTCTGTACAGATTTTGTTAAAATAATTTTTATCTTTCTTCTCCACATAATTTAATCACTTTTCCACAGTTAACCCTCTTTGTGCAACTTAACATTAAAGCAAGTAGGTTTTTTTTTTTTTTTTTGTCTTTTTGCCTTTATGTAGAGCCACACGCGGGGCATATGGAGGTTCCCAGGCTAGGGGTCTAACAGGAGCTGTAGCCACTGGCCTTCGCCACAGCCACAGCAACGCGGGATCCGAGCCACCTCTGCAACCTTCACCACAGCTCACAGCAACGCCGGATCCTTAACCCACTGAGCAAGGCCAGGGACTGAACCCGCAACCTCATAGTTCTTAGTTGGATTCGTTAACCACTGAGCCACGAAGGGAACTCCAAAGCAAGTAGGTTTTATCATTTATTTGGGTCTTCATTGCTTATGAAGGCTCCTGTGGCAAGTGAAACTAGTATTAAATAAATTTGCATACTTTTCTCCTTTTAATCTCTCTTAGATCAATTTACTTCTCAGGCTCAGCCAAAAATAACCCTAAGAGAGTGAAGGCAGAATTTGGTTCACCTTAAATCTCAACTTTATTTTGGGAAGGTTGAGTACAAATATGTTTGTAAGCCTGATTTGAGTACGTGAATTAGATCTAACCCTAGTTGGATCATTTATTAACTGTGAATATGGATAAATCTCATCCCGTTATCTGTAGAGTTGAGGACAACCATACTTACCTTGGAGGGTGGTGGTAAGCATCACCTACTTAAGAGTATAAATTTCACCCCGTTTTAGCTGCACAGATGCTTGAAGAGGCTTGACTTGCCAAGAAGAGCTAATCTGATGTGGAATTGTAATTCATCTTGTGATTATATTTATCTGTCTTTATTTTATAGAATCCCATAAGAAATCTGCCAAAATAGTTATCACATGGCATTTAATTTAGGTTTCTGACACTAGTGTTACCAGTGAAAAGATGTGTTTGCTTAAATAAATTGAAGTTAGATTTAGAAAAAAAAAAAGCCAGCTGACAGCATAGTTGATTTGAGAAGGCAGCATGTTTTTAGCTGAATAGGACCTTTAGAAAAAATTCAACTAACTTATTTTTCAAATAAAGACATTGAGGCCAGAGATGTTTATTGACTTGAAGTCTCTCATGGGGACCAGTTTAACTCAGTGTTCTTCAGTCATAGCTGTTAAGGAAAGCCTGTCTAGGGAAAAAGTTAGGGATGTTATAACTTGTACTCTCTTTTGAAATATTAGGGGAACAAAAATTGCCAAGTGAACTCATGAAAACATCTCTGAATTTAGCAAAATTTATTTATTTTGTTTTCATTTAGTTATCCCTGTTTGTGGGAGAGACGTGTAATCCTTACCACAATCCACATGTTCCCTCACATCTTCCAGGGCTCTTACAGATGGGAAGAACAAAACAATTCATTTCACTAATGGATTAAGTGTAGAAAGGGCATGTATCACCTCTAGGCTGAGGCTGTAAAAACCACAGAGAGCCCTCCAGCTTACTTCGCCCTGATAGAGAGCTAGAAAGCACATGCAACTTCACTATGTAAACAGACTCTCATCACTGCTTGACAGGTGCTTCCCTGGAGAGCCACCCACAGATGTGAGAAGTAAGCACCTGAGATTTCTGGATTTGGATATTCCTGCTACAATCTCTAGCCCAACCTGAACTATGTAATTTTATTTTTTTCTTATTATAGAGGTTATATTAATCCACTCAAGGAAAATCCAGGAATAAACATTAAAACTATCCATAATCCCACTCCAAGAAAATGTCACTTGAAAAAAATTTGATGAATATTTGGTCAGAAACATATTTAATATAGTCTGTCTTATATAATATAAAACAGGTAATATATAATACAAATATGCATGTTATGTGATGATTAACATTTATTAAATACTTACTATGTTAATGCATAGTGCTAAAAGTATTATGTGAAGTATCTCAGGGAAATCTTACAAAAGCCATGTAAAGTTGGAAGTTTATAGATGAGTAAACTAGATTTCAGAAAGTTTAAAGTAAAGGTTAAATAACCTAAATGTTACACAACTAGTGCATTGTATTGCCAAAATTGGAATTCATTTATCAAACTCTAAACTGGGATTTTAGTTACAAAACTATATTGCTTCCAAACTTGGATCATATTACACATAAAATTTCAATCTTCTTTTTTTAACTATACTACATAGCATAAATGTTCCCAATGACATTATTATTTACTCTCCTACAATATATTTTAATGTCTGTAATGTTATACTACTAAATAACTAATGACAAATCTTCTATTATTGAATTCTTGGGTTTTGTATTCTTGTGTCATTATGAACAACGAAGCTAAGGACATGTGAAAGTAAATCTTTGCATACATACATACATAATGACTTTCTTGGGATAAATTTTGATATGTTGGATTTCTGAATCAAAAGGAATACATATGTATGATTTTCTTTAAGCTATTTTCAAATTTCCCTGCGTAAAGGCTCTTATTAATTTAAATTCCATCAGTCCTGTAAGGCATACATGTTTCTCTAAAACCTTACTAACACATTGGCTCCCTTATTTAGATGTGCATTTCTTTTTTTATTTTGTGCAGTTAAACTTTTTTCTAATGCTAATAAGCTATTTGTATTCCTTTTTATTAATTGCTTACGTGTGTTATTTACCTACTCTTTGGTTTGGAAATTAAGATATATTGTTTTTTTTTTTTTTTTTCTTTTTAGGGTCACAGCTGTGGCATGTGGAAGTTCCCAGTCTAGGGGTTGAATCGGAGCTGCAGCTGCCAGCCTACACCACAGCCACAGCAGTGACTTAAGCAAGGCTGGATCTTTAACCCACTGAGCGAGGTCAAGGTTCATATCCACATCCTCATGGGACAGGAGCTCCAAAGATATGTTTTGAAAATAATTATTCAGATGTCATGCTGCTTTGGCAAGCTCTTTTAGGAAAAAGTAGATTTGAAGCTATAGTAGGTATCAAGTTTTTTATGGTTATATAAACCATTTAGTTTTTAAATTTGTAGAACTATGATTTTTTAATTTTTATGTGTGCACATTGCAAAAAAAATATGATTTGTAAGGCTTATGTTGTGGAATACTCTCTAGCCATGGGACTTTGATAAAAAGAAAATGTGCCTGTTCTAATTCACCATTTTCTCTGACTCTAAAACACAGATGATATCTTTGTCAATTACCTCGAAGGGGTATTTAGAGCTGTGGTAGAGATAATACCTCTAAAAGCAGTGGTTTACAGGTTTTAAATTATGATAATTTAAAATTTTAAAATACTATAACATTTAAGCTGTGCTTCCTATGTAATATATTTCTCTTAATCAGAAAAAAGTCTAAATGGTTTAGTGAAATTGGGTAGTGGAAAAATTTAGTGAAATTTTGTGTTGGAATAAAGATATAAACAGACATCAGACTTCTGAGGGAACATTTGGTAGACAAGTAACAAATATAATATTCATGCAGTAATTACCTTTCCATCAATTGCATTATGATTTTCACCGCAGCCTTCCATGTTATGTATAAATCTATATCTTATACACATGCACACATACATACACACATTACAGGCACACATACAAAGATCACCTGTAATTAATTTAATAGTGAGAATGACCTCTTTTGGTAATAAAAAACTTTTTTTTTGCTATGATTGTGCAGAAAAGGTAGAACTTTCAAATGAATCATGCCATTTAGGTCACTGTAAATATGTAAAAAAAATGTAGGCAGCTAGGCATCATTTTGGAAATGATGACAATTTGCTCCAATCACTTATAAATCTCAGATATTGATATGGCCTCACATAAGAACGCAATGCATACCTGGATTTTAGAACACATTTGTTGGAACAAAATGCATGTTACTTCAGTATCTCAAGGGAAAAGTTTATTTTCTTTTTTCATTAGCTTTATAGAGATATAATTGACACATGAAATAAAGTTCAAGGTATACAATGTGTTGGTTTGATCCACTTATATATTGTAAAATAATTACCATGCTAAGGTTAGTTAACCCCTCTATCATTTCACGTAATTACTGTTTTTTTATTTAAAGTGAGAAAATATAAAGTCTACTCTTTTAGCAGCTTTCACATATTTAATATGGTATTGTTAACCTTAGTCATCATGTTGTAGATTAAATCCCTGGAATTTATTTCTCTTGTAACTGAAGTTTGTAGACTTTGACGAGTACTTCCCCATTCCCTTCCTACTCTCTTTCTATGAGTTCAGCTTTTTTAGATTCCACACATATGTGATATTATAGAGTATTTTTCTTTCTATGACAACTTATTTCACTTAGCATTATACTTTTGAGATCCATCCATGTTGTTGCAAATGGCATAATTTTGTTCTTTCTAATGACTGAATAATATCCCACCATGTGTTTATGTATGTGTGTATGTATGTATGTGTGTGTGTGTGTATATGTATGTGTGTATACCCTTCTTTTTTATCTATTCACCTGGAGGTGGACACACTATGACTGTTGCCATATCTTGACTGTAGTGAGTAATGCTGACGTGAACGTGGGAATGCAGGTAGCTCTTTGAGGTCCTAATTTCATTTCCTGTGTGTTTATATGAAGAAATGGAATTACTGGATCACATGCAGTTCTATTTTTAATGTTTTGAGAAACTACCATACTGTTTTCAATAGTGACTACACAAATTTGCATTCCCACCAACAGTATAAAACTGTTTCCTTTTTCCATATCCTCACCAACACTTGTTATTTCCTGTCTTTTTCATCATAGCCATTTTTTTTTTTTTTTTGCCTTTTGTCATTTTATGGCCGCACCCACAGCATGTGGAGGTTCCCAGGCTAGGGGTCTAATAGGAGCTGTAGCCACTGGCCTGCGCCGCAGCCACAGCAACGCAGGATCCGAGCCGCGTCTGCAACCTACACCACAGCTCATGGCAACGCCGGATCGTTAACCCACTGAGCAAGGGCAGGGATCGAACCCGCAACCTCATGGTTCCTAGTCGGATTCGTTAACCACTGCGCCACGACGAGAACTCCGCATCATAGCCATTTTTAACAGGATGTGAGATGATATCTCATTATTATGGTTTTGATTTGCATTTTTCTAATAATTGGTGATGATGAACATCTCTTCTCAAACCTGTTGCTTTTTATTCTTTGGAAGAAAAAGCTTATTTAGTTTCTCTGCCTATTTTTAAATCGGATTTTTTTTTTTGCTATTGAAGTTTATGAATTCCTTATGTATATATATTTGTAATATTAACTCCTTATTAGATAAGTGATATGAAAACTTTCTCCCATTCTGTAGATTGCTTTTTCATTGTATTGAATGTTTCTTCTGTTCTTTAGAAGGTTTTTCACTTATGTAGTCCCACTTTGTTATTTTTCCTTTTGTTGCTTGTGTTTTTGGTGTCATATCAAAACATTTTTGCCAAGACCAATGTCAAGGAGCTTTACTCTATGTTTCCTTCTAGTTTTATGGTTTCAGTTCTTATGTTTAAGTTTTTAATCCATTTCAAGAAAATTTTTGTGTATAGTATAATACGAAGGTCCAATTTTATTCTTCTGTATCTATTCACTCAATTTTCCCAGCACCCTTCACTGAAGAGATTATCTTTTCCCCAGAGAGTATTTTAGACTCTATTGACAAATATTTGTTGACTGCATATATGATAGTTTATTTCTGGGCTCCTGACGTCTATATGTCTATTTTATTCCAGTACTATGCTATTTTTATGAACATATCTACCTTTGTAGTATGTTTTGAAGTTAGGAAAAGTGATATCTCCAGCTTTGTTCTTCATTTTCAGGATATCTTTGGCTTATGTGGGCTCTTTTGTGGTTCCACACAAATTTTATGGTAGTATTTTCTGTTTGTGTGAAAAACGATATTGGGATTTTGAGAGGGACTGCACAGAATCCATAGATGGCTTTGGGCAGTATGAACATCTTAGCAATATGAATTCTTCCAACCCGTGAACACAGAATGACACTCCATTTTTTGCGGCTTCTTCGATACCTTGCATCCAAGCCTTATAGTTTTCAGTGTATGTATCCTTCACTTTTTTGGTTAAATTTATTCCTAAGTAGTAGCAGTCACCTCCTCCAGTCCTTGCTAGCTGACTTTGGGAGAGAAATATATTTCATCAGTCCTGCTAGAGATAGTGAGGCTTTCTCACATATTTTATGCCTGCTCCATGCTTTTTACTCCCTTTTGAGGTTGAATTCTCAAGATTGTATGCCTTCTCTCAGTACCGCATCATATCGAGCTGGGTGCTAAGAGCATCCTTTTTGCTTTTCCAAGGGTGAAGCTAAAGGTCAAATTTGTGGTCCTTCCTTGACTTACAAATTTGGTCCACCCGCTAACCATCTATGTGCTAAAGATTGCTCTTGCTCCCATTGAGAGTGCACACAGTGAGTCAGCCACAGGGTTAGGGTGTTTGTACCTGAGGTACTCAGAGCGCTGTGGTGCCTGTGGGCCAGCTAGGGGAATCTGCACTGATGGTGACCTCAGTGACTTGTGAAAGGGTTTCTTGAAGAGTCCTCAGTACAGTTACTAGGATCTGATTCCTTTAGTATGCTCTGAGAGTCCTATCTCCCAGGCTTTTCCTGCTCCCCGATCATGCAGCTTATGACTCAGTACTCTGGATGAGGAAGGGAGAAATAGTTCTCTTTGGCGAAGTCCAGCACAGCTAGAGAAGCTAGGTACTCACTCATATATTCTCACTCACCCCCCATGAGAGAAATCACAGCCTAAGAAAATCTTTCTTGGCATTGCTCTCTGCTACCTTGAGGGAAACTGACATGCATAAAGTCAAACTATTCCCTTTACCCTCTCTAGTGCATCCAAACTTCTATTCTTTTATGCCAATATTATGCTGGAACTTCTCCACTGGAAACTTGGACTTCGCTAAAGCCTCACTTGTCTGTGGGTGATTGTTTAAAGTGGTATTCTCTTGAGGCTCCCAGAGCACTGCCAGAAAGGGCTGGAGCTGGCTCATACGCCAGTGTCTGTCACCAGGATTAAGGTCTGTATGCCTGTCTAATACATGGGTGAGCGAGACACGTCCCTTTGGCATATGGTGCTGTATCCTGTAGTTCCCTCAGATGCCCTTTTGTCTGTGGATGGACACCAAATTATGATTATTAAGGAGTGAATACAAATGAGGAATTTGTTATTCAGCCATGTTGCTGAGGTCACTCTGGAAAGTTATTCCTGAATACAATCTCAATTGAAGCAGTGGTCCTGAATTCAGTTTTATAAGGAAAAATATTTCAGTAGTAATTAAGCTCAAAATCATTTTGGCCATACACATCACTGGTATAATCATATTTGGAAACTCTCCTGGTGTATTTAAACCTGATCAGCTTAAAGACAGTCTAATTAAATTTGATTCCAAGGGAAAATGGTGATCTTTTGAGATTACAGTGTACACAAAACTTTGAAATTATACTAGCCATCTAGTATATGATATTTATAAATATTATTACTTTATTATCATTGCCATAAAGAAATGTCTTTTTTAAAAACAAAGCCACAAAAATAGTTTCTATACACAGTTAGGATAAGGCCTCTGTGATATCCCATTCTATGAAATGTGTATATTAAATTTGTAACTTTTAATTCCATATTTGTGGTATATTTGTATTTTCACTTAGAATTAAACTTGTTTGTGAGTATAAGGAGTATTTTTGAATGGCTCTGACCTCCAGCAGACACCCTTCCTTTTAAATAGTTTCCATAGACTTAGATATAACCTCCCAAAGGGAAAGAAATATGTGTAGTTAGGCCTTGGTTTCATCTTATATTTTAAGAGAAATCAATGCTATAGCTTCCCAACAATATATCAATTCAGTGTAATGTTTTATAGGGCATTAACTTGGTAACTTCTTCTTTTTGTTTGTTTTTTTTTAAATCTTATTTATTTATTTTTCATATTAACAATGAATTTTATTTCAGTTATAGGTGTACAAAGGTCATAAGTCAATTCGATAGATTTTGTGTCCCAAACCCACAGTGCATCCCCCACCTCCCAGATTGTCTTATTTGAAAAACCAAGGTTTTCCAAAATCTGTGAGTCATTGTCTGTTCTTCAAAGAAGTTCATTGTGTCTCTTTAGTTTCCACATGTAAGTGGTAGCATTGGGTGTTGCTGTCTAATTGTCTGACTGGTTCCACTTCGTTTGATAATTTTTAGGTTCATCCATGTTGCTATAAATGTTGTTATTCCATTCCTTTTAATGGCTGAGTAATATTCCATTGTGTGTATGTACCATATCTTCCCTATCCACTCCTCTGTCGATGGGCATTTAGGTTGTTTCCATGACCTGGCTTCTTCCCTCTCTAGCTGCTTTGGATGTAAAATTAGGTTGTTTGAGCTTTTTCTTGTTTCCTGAGGTAGGCTTGCATTGCTATATGCTTTCCTCTTGGCACTGCTTTTGCTGCATCCCAGAGGTTTTGAAGTGTCGTGTCTTTGTTGTCATTTGTTCTAGGTATTTTTTAATTTCCTCTTTGATTTCTTCAGTGATCCATTGGTTGTTTTCTTGTTTTTATCCATTCAGCTAGTCTATGTCTTTTGGTTGGGGCATTCAGTCCATTAACATTTAAGGTAATTACTGATATATATGTTCTTATTGCCATTGTATTAACTGTTTGGGGTTTTGGTTGCTTTTTTTTTTTTAACCCTGAAGTTTTGATATAGGAGTCTATATACAAATGAGATTGTTTTAAGTTGTTGGTTTCTTAATTGCACATGCGTCTCCAGTGACCTGCATTTGTGCTCTCTTCTCATGATTTCTGATTTTGGTAGCATAGTTGTGCATGGATGATTTAGTATCTTTATTGTATATATGCCTTTACTGGTGAGCCTTGTCATTAGTGGTGTTTTTGCTTCTGGTCGTGGCCTTTTCTTTTCTGCCTAGAGAAGTTCCTTTAAGATTTGTTGTAAAGCTAGTTCAGTGTTGCAGAAATCTTTTAGCTTTTGCTTATCTATAAAGGTTCTGATCTCTCCTTCAAATCTGAATGTGAGCCTTGCTGGGTAAAGCAATCTTGGTTGGAAGTTTTTCCCTTTCAGCACATTAAGTATATCATGCCACTCCCTTCTGGCCTGTAGAGTTTCAGATGAGAAATCTGCTGATAACCTTATTGGGGTTCCCTTGTATGTCATTTGTTTCTTTTCCCTACTGCTTTCAATATTTTCTCTTTGTTTTTAATTTCTGTCATTTTGATTAATATGTGTCTCGGGGTGTTCCTCCTTGGGTTTATTTTACATGGTACTCGTTGCGCTTCCTAGATTTGAGTGAGTGGTTCCTTTCCCATATTAGGGAAGTTTTCGGCTGTAATCTCCTTGAATATTTTTTCTGTCCCCTTCTCTCTCTCTTCTCCCTCGGGCACCCCTATAATACGGATGTTGGTGCGTTTAACAGTATGCCAGAGTTCTCTGAGACTCTGCTCATTTGCTTTCAATCTTTTATCTCTTTTCTCTTCTGCATTAGTGATTTCCACTAATCTGTCCTGCACCTTGCTGATTTGTTCTTCTTCCTCCTGTATTCTATTGTTGGCTGCTTCTAATGAATTTTTTATTTCAGCTATTGTATTTTGCATCTCTTCTTGTTTAATTTTTACAGCTTGTATTAATTTGCTCAGTGTTTCCTGTAAATTATCAATCTTTGCCTCTAGTTTATTTCCAGTGCCTTGCATCATCTTCAGCATCAACAGTCTAAAGTCTCTTTCTGGGAGGCTGATAATCTCCTCATCACTGAGCTCTTTTTCTGGGCTTTTCTCTTTCTCCCTTACCTGGGTTAGAGTTTTCTATCTTTTCATTTTTATAGGTTTTGGTGTGGTGACCTTTTTGCCAACAATAGAGTGGTAGCCTCTCTTAGTTCTGGCGTTTGCCTCCCCCTGTGACTAAAGCTGGTATGGAGGGGGCTTGCTGTAGGCTTCCTGATGGGAGGGACTGATGCCTGACCACTGGTAGGTGGGGTTGATTGCTATCCCTCTGATGGGTGAGGCTTTGTCTCTGGATGAGATTAGAGGCTGGCTGTGTGCCTGAGGGGTCTTTAGGCAGCCTGTTTAGTGATGGGTGGGGCTGTGATCCCACCTGAATTGTTGTTTGGCCTGGGGCTTCTCAGCGCTGATGGGAGGGACCAGATTTTCCCATAAATGGTCCCCTCCAGAGAATTGCAGGCTGCCTCACCTCCAATGTCCTTCCCCCACAACAAGCCACAGTCACCCCTATTTTCCCAGGAGATCCTCCAAGAATTGTGGTCAGGTTCCACCTGGATTCCTATGGAGACTGCTTTGCCCTGGGACCCAGTGCACGTGAAAGTCTGTGTGTGCCTTTCAAGGATGGGGTCTCTGTTTCCCTCAGTCCTGTGGAGCTCCTGCACACAAGCCCCACTGGCCTTCAATGCCAGATGCTCCAGGGGCTCTTTCTCCCTGTGCGCGATCCCCAGGCGTGGGGTTTTGACGTGGGACTCAGAATTCTCAGTCCTGTAGCTGAGTCTCTGTGATGCAGTTATTTTCCATTCTGCGGGGCTTCCCACCCAGGAGGTATGGGGTTGCTTCTATGGCGTAATCGCCCCTCCTACCTCTTGATGTGGTCTCCCTTTTGTCTTCTGGAGTAGAATATCTTTTTTGGAAGTTTACAGTCCATTTGGTTGAAGGCTGCTTGGCATTTGGTTGTAGTTTTATTATTTTTGGGGGAGAGAAGTTGAGCTCCAGTCCTTCTATTCCGCCATCTTAATCCAATCTCCTAACTTGGTAACTTCTTGAGAGATGTGATGGACATATTGAGATGAAAGCAATCTTTAAGACAACCAGGTTGTGCTACTGATGTACTAATATTTTGAAGAGCTAAGAACGTGTCATTAGTAAAACTAGGGTTCAGTAAGGAATGTCAAAATCAGGACTCACAGGAAGAAGAGGTTGCGATTTCTATAATGCATATATTTAGATAATTACCTGTTGAATAGACCTGAACAACAAGGGTAAGAAAGAAAAATAGGAAAGGCAAAGATGGAGAGAAAAGACTCCACTATACACATCTCAACAAACTGATTCAGTGAAGGTCCTAAGAAGAAATGATGATGGAGATGAGATCGAGGAACATTAACTGAGCTACTGAGCTATCATTTTAATGACTGATTATAGAGTGACAAGCATGCATCAGGTAAGGGGACCTGTGCCACAGATAAAATGCATCTCATGTTTCCTTCTTAGAGAATCTCCAGTCTAGTGGGTAGGACACAAGTACGTAAAATATAGAGCAATAAGAGCTATAGTGGGAAGTTATCCTGAAGGCAATAGAAAGACTTGGAATGATTTAAGAGAATGATATAATCTTGATTTATGCTTTAGAAAAATCACTTTTGTGGCCATATAGGAAGTGGACTTGGAAGAGAAGAAAGGAAGATAAGAAGAAGGAAAGATAAGTAGGGAATGTAGGTAAGAAAAGGTGAGCGTTTAACTTAAAGCCAAGGCAGGAATATTAGAGAAGGGAAATACATTGTTCAGTTATCAAAGGTAGAACTGACACAATGTTGAAATGGAGTGAATGCAAGGGAAAGTGAGAAATCTAAAATGACCTTTATACCCCTTGGTAAACTAGCAATATGATGTATGAGTCTCCAAGACAGAGAATTAAAATTTGTGAGTTATTGAGCAGGGGTGGAGGGGTGCATGTATTTGTTCTGGCCAAATTATATTTGAAATGCTGTCCAATCACCTTTTTGGGGAGTGATTATATGGACCAATAGATGGAATAAAATGCCAAGCTGGAAACATAGAGGATTGATTACCATGGATGTATGTCAGACCAACCAGTGTGCTTTTGTTGAATGAAAGAGAAGTGAAGGTAGAATAATTACTCTGCAGAAACAGGCATATGAAAAGGATCTCACGGATTTCAGTCAGTAGCTGGAGAGGTAGAAGAAGGATGAGAAGGTGATGCTATTAGAAGCGCAAAGAGGAGAATCCCAGGAGAGGATAATCATTTTCAAATGCTGTAAATAAATCTGAAAAGTGTTTATTCATCTTTACAAATAAGAGATCATTGCTGACCAGGGAAAGAACATTTTTTAATTGAGAGGTGGGGGTCAATAACCAGATTTTGTGTTTAGTAGAAGAATAAAAGTGAGAAAATAGGGACAGAGGGTGGTTGTATTCAAGACTCTTAGATATGAATAAAGGAGGCCAGAGAAAGGCTTAGTGTTGAAGGAAGATTTTTTTTTTCTCTTAAGATGATATACTCTGAAACATAGTTATAAATCAGTGGGGATAAAATCTAGAGAAAGAAGAATGAAGGGGAAAAAATGGAAGGAGTAAGATAATTATTTAAATGGGGTAAAGTGGGATCTGTAAGAGTTTGTGAAAGTAACTATGAACCAGCAGAAGGGATATACCTCTTCTCTGAGACGGAAAAAGATGAGCTTGAATGCAATTATATTAACACTGGGTACAGAGCTCAGGGTAAATGGAAAGAGGCTGAAGCAGTTCTCTGTTCAGGTGAAAGGTAGAATACAGATTCAAGTTACTGTCAATGCGAAGCACTGTCAAGGGCAGAAAAAAAATCTGAATGAGGAGACGAAAAAGAAAGGAACTTAACCAAGTCCTTAGAAAAAAGAGAACTAACAGGAATAGTTTCCCCCAAGATTGGAGCCTAGAGGCTGGCCTGAAAATTCAAAATGGAAGTAACAAAGAAGATAAATGTAATAGATGCCACTTACAAAGTACTTCTGTGTGTCAGCTGCTCTATTAAATACTTTGCCAAAATGGGTTTTGTTTTAATCCTCTTAACCCTAGCTAATAGATATTATTATCCGTGTTTTCCTGATGAGAAAATTGAGGCCCATTAAAGTTAAATGACTCGTCCAAATTCATACATCCACAAAGTATCACAATCAACATTCTAAACAGTTCCTGTGTCTCCAAAGCATAAACTTCTGAACAGTGTTTTGTTTCACTTGCAAAGCACTGCCAAGTACTTTAAAGCTTTCCCAAGCTAATAAAATAACATGGTAGGATCAATTTTAACTTTAAATTCATCTAATTCTAATTTTCCTGAGTTTTCGCATAATTCAGTAATGATTACCTTTGACCTTGTGTATGATAAACTGGTTGAAGGGAGAGGATTCAGTGGAGTAAAAAAGGATGTGGGAAAAAGCCACAAACCCAAGAATCCAAATTTTGATAGAGAAACCTCCTATTTTAAAAGCTGAGGGAAGTTACTGGAATAAATGCTAAGCCCAGATGGCTTTCTCCGTGGCTATTGCTCTTGCAGTCAGTTCTAGTTTCTTGATCGATCTCTTTACCTGGAAATACCACAATTCTGAGTTCCTTTTCCAGCATAATTCTCCTAATAACTCCTAAATCCCTTTATTTAACTCAGTATGTAGCTATAATTTTTCCATTCTGACTTTCTTTCCAAATAAAGTGTAATGTTCTCCAGTTAGTTGTTTTGCAGACCTCTTCCACTGACGTATATACATAAAATATGTGATAGATTAAAAATTAAAAAAAGTAAGAATACAAAAAACCTACATATTCCTAGATGTGCTACTGAATGGGAAACTATTGGTAGTTTTCAAGTAAATTTTAAAAATTCTTGTGAAATTAAATAAGCAAAATTACCAAATTATCTTAGAATTCCTGAATGACCTTTGCAACCATATTTAGTTAACATTTTCTCTTTGTAGAGGAAGAACTTAATATGTGGATTTCTATTTACTAGCCTTACTAGTTTTAGACTTTTGAATAAGATTGGTATCTAATAGGGAGTTCCCATCATGGCACAGCAGAAATGAATTTGAATAGTGTCCGTGAAGATGCTGGTTCAATCCCTGGCCTCGCTCAGTGGGTTGGGGATCTGGCATTGCTGTGAGCTGTGGTGTAGTTTGCAGACACGGCTCGGATCCTGCATTGCTGTGGCTGTGGCATAGGCTGGCAGCTGTAGCTTCACTTTGACCCCCAGCCTGGGAACATCCATGTGTCATGGGTGCAGCCCTTAAAAGAAAAAAAAAAAGAGATGGTGGTGTCTAATAATAATTCCCTCCCCTTAAAATATTTAGCCTCAAGAACAAACGTCGACTACAGATTACTTTTAGAGGTTAAAAACGTAGATGGTTGAATCAATATCAGAATGTACAGAGCCTGTAATTTTTCTCCCTTTTCATAACACAACAGCAAATAAGGTCATGTCCCAGCATCGTACCTTCCAGTCCAGAAGCTGCACAGACAACAGTTATTCTAATCATGGTTTTAAGAGCCACAATCAAAATGACAAATCCTCACATTATTTGACCATGTTTGCAAGTGATTCGGAAATTCCTTGTTAACACTGGGTGGCCACCATGTGTTCTAGGCACTGTTTGTGAATTTGTCCATCTGATTAGTTTGTGTTCTTTCTAATAACCCTGATAGCACTGAACATATGTTGTGGGCAAAAGCTGTCAAGCAAAAAAAAAAAAAAAAAAAAATGGAGTTAATCCCATCTATCTCTGTCACCTTTAATATGCATTCTTTTCAATTGCTGAATAAGGTGGTGAAAGATTTGGATTATTATACTTTTAGTATTTTCACGTGTAGTAAAAATAGTCTGATGAATTTGAAATGACTAGAAGGAAATCATAAAAAATGACCACTTATTTTACTCAATTTAAATTCATAGCCTCGAACACGATGGCTAATAATTAGCTGTAGCTAATGAAACAAGGCACATGTAGTCGACAAGGCTGTACTGGAGAGGCATACTTCATCATTTTCAGATACTGTACACTGCATATGCCAGGATTTTATGAAAAAGAGAAAGCTTGAACAAATCAGGATCTAAAAAAGGAGAGGGAAAAACATTCTTCCATTTTAGAAACACATTGTAGTTTTATAAATTCTTTATGTGATTTTTAAATGTGCTTGACATTTTTATTAATATATTTATTTAAATGTTTACCTAAGCAAGATCATTCTCCAGTCCTTTTTGCTAAAAGTTCCCCATTAACCACGTGTTTCATCTGCGAATTAAACAATCTGGCAATAAAAAATTTCAGAATAGTGTTTTGTGCACACAGGTTTACTCAAGCACAACTGTTAGGATCACCTGGGGCTGCTGAGTTCTCAGTACAGCTGGTTTGTTGTAAATCAATTACAGTCATTTCCTAAGGATTATGAATCACACTTGAAGAATGTGCTCTTATGTGTCTTAATTTGACTTCAGTAAAATTCCACTGGATTAAAGAGACAATGTAGGGTTTTATTATGAGTCTGAGATGAACCTTATTAAAGGGCTAGGATATTTATTATTCATGTCATGTCCACACTTCATGAGAAGCTGTGTAATGAGTAACTTACTCAGAGTCAGCACTGATTTTATAACATCTGAAAGTGAACATCAGTACCAAGCAGAAGATGGGAGAAATAATTTGTTTAATCCTTAGGTCACCCTTCAGAAAAAGAAACTGAGAAGTAGATAAATTATTTTAAAAATGAGCATGAATAATAACACTATAACGCTCACCCTCCCCAAACATAACTCTATGTTAATCATGTTTTTTCCTTTAAGGCGTATTTTAAAATACCAAAGCTGCGTTAGATATATTACACAAAGAAAAAATTAGAATGATAGTAAACCATGGCTCTTAAAATTTTGAAAGTACGAAAATGATAGCACAGATCTCCTGCACCGTTCAAGTACTGTGGCACTTGAAGTGGAGGGAAAAAGACAAACTAAAAATGAATAGATAGCAAAAAATAAATAAAATACTGGCATGGTGTTCAGTCTGTACAAAAGAGCACAGAAACTTATGTTCAGAGCAACCCTGAAGAACCTTTGATTTTACAACCTGACGAGGCTGTATAAGAGGCAGAGTGTTGAACAGGAATATTACAGAGTGCTTAGGGTCAGTAGTCATCTGCCTGACAGAGTTAAGCACCAATATTTACAAAGAATCTTTGTTTCCCTCCTTTTCTTTCATCTATTGTCTTTTTATAGCAAGGCATGTTTGAAAAGGATACTAGCAAAAGCAAGTTGAATGCTCTTCTAGCTTGTGTTCTTGACCTGAATTTGTCAAACCATCTTTATAAAGATGTTATTACTGTTTAGTGGTAATTTCATTGCATATTTTGTTCTAGTGCAAGATGCAGGTAGAATGATTATTTTAGGCTTTATTAGGATGTCTTTTAAAAATAGCTGCAGAAATGGATTATTTACTATAGACTTCATGTTTACAGTTAATGAATATCACCACATGCCAAGAAAATTTCATAGGTGAACACATCTAAGTAATCATTTTGACATTATTGCATTTATAAACATAAAAATAAATGCTCTGCAATTAGTTTTTATTCTAAGTATGAAAAATAATACATTTAAATCCAGTGTTGCATTTTTAAATGACTTCATAGCATTTTTAAAATTATAGACTCTAGATACATTTATATTCTCTTTTACTTGAAGTAAACTCTCTTAATATTCTGAATATGTTTTAACTTAACAATGAACAAGTAATAGTGACCTCAAGAATCTGTTGTTTCCTTTGACTCAAGGAAAGGGCTTGAGAAACCTGAATTCATGATTTTTCATGATCTATTGGAATCCAAGGATAGCAGTTGAGCAATTTCATCATCTTTAAAAGGAAGATATATCCACAGAAGCTATTCTCTAAGAGTAATTTATGAACTTTTGTTAGGTCCATTTATTCTTTTTGGGTTATTAAGAAACCAATTGGTGAGAAGCCACTGTAGTATGATAAAATTTTCTTTTACAGCATTTTGTTAAATGTCAACATTTATATTAGTGTTCATCATTATGGTCTTTCTCTTTCAGTATAAAACTGTCATAGAATTAATTATCATAGAGCTCAATTTCACTCTTGAACCATAAATTCAAGAAAATAGTGATACAGTGACAAGAATATTTAAAATTAGGATATTTTATAGATGTTTCAGTAATGCTAAAATGTTTAAATCTTAGTCCCAAATCTTGTGTTCAATAGTCTTATGTCTTGAAGACTATAATAAACTTATGCTAAGTATCAGGGGATTACAAGGCATATTATAATGAGGAAATTTTATCTTCTCACAATCAGATTAAATTTGTGCATGTGGAATTAGGGCTACTAATGTATGTAGATTAGATAAACAATATTCAATTTTGTGTTTATTCTTCCCTATAATTCCTCAACTGGCAGTAATGCCCTGTATTTGGCATCAGGACATAAATCTTTCCATAACTCTTGACTCCTCAGCCCCGAAACCACAGTTCTTTCCCCTTTGTACAACATTAACTTCTATTTCTGGATTTTAATCTTCAATTATAGTTCAATATTTATTGCTGATTTTTTAATGATTCTGTTTACTTTATAAATCATGATCATTATTTTTAGTGTATTATTTCTTCACTGTCAGATCCTGTCTTAAGTTTTGTGTCTAGTTTGACCCTCCATTGGCTTTACTTTCATTATCTGACTCCACCGAGCTCTGTTTTGTATAGTTGTTCTGATCAGTCCTTCTAAGTGTGTTTTGTTTTTGTTGTTGTTGTTGTTATGCTTCTTGTTCTTCGTCAGTCTAAATGCTTTTTTTTGTCAGTTTTCCTTCCAATATTACATTTTGGTGCTGGACTTCTGAAGCTTCACTTTTGTTTTGCATTTCACTTTACATGTCGAACTGAATGTGTACAAAATCAGGAATATACATCAGTAGCATGCAGAAAAGAAGGATAAACAAGCTACAAAGGCCCTCTTCAAACAAAATATGACTTAAAATGCATTAATTCAAGTATATTAATCATTAAATATTTTAACCATGTCTCTGTAAATTAGCATGTGATTTAAAAAATATGTTGAAATATGATGAACACAGGAAAATTGTAAAGAGCCTCTTGCTTAATATTTATCAGTTTTAGAAATAGTGTTACTGAGGAGTGAGTTTTGGGCCTACTGAAAAAGCTGGCTACCTAAAGATGTTTGCCATGGACTTATATTTACTGTACTGCCTATTTGTGATAAAACTGATAGTAATATCATAAGCCTGACCCCTACAGTCCATGTAAAACAGAGCTAGAGCTTTTCTTTCTCCAAAATACGTATATCATTGATTTGTTTTTATTCTACAAAACTATGTACATGATAAGTTATTTTTTAAGGAAACAAAACAATGGAAAGTAGTAATCATCTTATGACTAATCTCCGTTCCCTTTAGGCAGATAGCACAACAGCTTCTCTTTTTGGTTCTTAAAACTTACCAGTATTTCCTTTAAATAATATATATATGTATATATATATTACACGTATTATATTATCATCACATATAATTATATATAATTTATATATTTGCTATACTTGCTTATGGTATTTGTATATTTGTTTCTAAATTTATCTACTCTAGAAAATAAATATCCTTTTTTGGAAAACATGAAGAATTTAACTCACACAACTTACTGTATTTCCTCCATTCTCCAATTTCTGACTTCTTTATATAATTTTACTTCCTTCTTGTGGTTTATGTTTTATTAAGTCATAAGCTAATGCTTGATTTACCAGCAGTATCTATGGATTTCACTGCATTGAAAGATGATAGAAGTAGAGTGCTTACCCCATTCTTGAACCTCTCCTCTGTCTTTCTACACTTTCCAAAAATAATTCTAATTTTAAAATCATGAAGCCTGATGACATTGAGTTCTGCTTTTAAATAATATTATATTTCCTATCTTTATTTAGACACTAACTTTTAAAAGTTTAAAACCAATAGAATATGTTTATAATCTTACATGTAAGTTTTAGTCATTGTGCTTTAAGCCATATAGAGGGTAAAATAATTTTATGCTATTTAAATTTTACCAAAGGTGTTTCACCAAGCATTCAATCCATATTCCTTTGGTTATTTCTATTTCTCTTCACATTTTCTGAATTTTCAATTGTAATCACAATTTATATTCCATATTACCTCTTTTCTATATTCTTTTTTTAAAAAAATTTTTTGCATGTGTGGACAGGCTTAAGCCACAAACGTGTATTTCCTGACAGTTCTGCAGGCTGGAAGTCTGAGATGGGGTCGGAGCACGGTCAGGTTCTTGATAACAGCTCTTGTCCTGACTTTCTGATGGCTGCCTTCTTCTTGTGCCTCACATGGTGGGAAGAGAGAAATTTCTAGTCTCTTCTTCTTGTAAGTATGCAATAATGCCATCATGGGGACCCACCCTCATAACTACATCTCAACCAAATAAGCTTTCAAAGGTGTTACCTCCAAATACCAGCATGTTGGAGGTTAGATCTTTTAAGAATGAATTTGGGGAGAACACAAACATTCATTTTATCATAGGGGAGGAAAAAAGGCTGGGTGTTTTTTATTTTTATTAAAAATTAAAATTTAGTACTATGTTCTCTTCACACTGTCTTCTTGATTCAACCTTGGCAGTTTGTAAGTTTCTAGAAATTCTAGATTGTACAGTTTTTTTCACTTAGGAGTTTCTGTATATCTATGGTGTAAGTTGTTATTTCTCCTCTTTCATTTCTTTCTTTCTTTTTTTGCCTTTTCTAGGGCTGCACCCGTGACATATGGAGATTCTCAGGCTAAGGGTCTAATCAGAGCTATAGCCACTGGCCAACGCCAGAGCCACAGCAACGCGAGATCTGAGCTGTGTCTGCAACCCACACAACAGCTCACAGCAACACCAGAGCCTTAACCCACTGAGCGATGCCAGGGATCGAACCCTCAACCTTATGGTTCCAGGTCGGATTCGTTAACCACTGAGCCAGGATGGGAACTCCCTTCTCTTTCATTTCTTATCTTGTTTAATTGAGTCCTCTTTTTTTTTCTTCTTGGTGAGCCCAGCCGAATGTTGGTCAATTTTGTTTATCTTTACAATAAAGCAGCTCTTGGATTCATTGATCTTTTCTATTGTTTTTTTTTTTAATTTCCTTTCTGATCTTTATTATTTCCTTCTTTCTGCTGACTTTGGGCTTTACTTTTTTTGTTATTTTATTTAGGTGTAGGTTAGGTTGTTTATTTGAGATTTTTCTTGTTTCCTCAGACAGCCCTGTGTCACAATAAGCTTCCCTCTTAGAATTACTTTGGCTGCATCCCACAGATTTGGAGGTGTTGTGTTTTCTTTTTCATTTGTCTCAGTACTTTTCTGATTTCCTCTTTATCTCTGAATTGTCTCATTGATTGTTTAGTAACGTGTTATTTAGTCTCCCAATGTTTGTTCCTTTCCCATTTTTCTTTCTGTAATTGATTTCTAGTTTCATACTGTTGTAGTCAGAAAACCACAGTTGATATAATTTCTGTACTCTTTAAATTTGTTGAGATTTGTTAGTCCAGCTGTGATCTTTCATAGAGAATGGTCTATGTGCACTTAAAAAGAATGTGTATTTTGCTATTTTGGTTGGAATGTAGTTATCAAGTAAGTCCAACTGGTCTTCTCTGTCATCTAAACCCATTGTTGCCTTACTGATTTTCTATTGGAATGGTCTGTCCACTGATGTAAGTGGAGTTTTAAAATTTCCTATTATAGTTATATTATTCTGAATTTCTTCTTTTATATCTGTTAGTGTTTGCTTTATATATTTAGGTGTACCTATTGGGTTCATATGTGCTAATGATAGTAATATCTTCTTGTATTGATCTCTTTTTCATTATATAATGGCCTTCTATGCCTTTTGTAGTAGCCATTGTTTTAAAGTCTATTTTGCTACGCCTGCTTTCTTGCCGTTTGTTTGCATGAATTTTCCTTACCCTCACTTTCAGTTTGTGGGTGTCCTTAGCTATGAAGTGAGTCTCTTGCAGACAGCATGTAAAAGGGTATAGTTTTCTTATCCAGCCATTCTGTGTCTTTTGATTGGAGCATTTAGTCCTTTGCCATTTAAAGTAATTATTGATATGCTGTACTT
>PVHT020004020.1:43153016-43353026 GCA_004024745.2 Catagonus wagneri | reverse complement strand
CTACGCCTGCTTTCTTGCCGTTTGTTTGCATGAATTTTCCTTACCCTCACTTTCAGTTTGTGGGTGTCCTTAGCTATGAAGTGAGTCTCTTGCAGACAGCATGTAAAAGGGTATAGTTTTCTTATCCAGCCATTCTGTGTCTTTTGATTGGAGCATTTAGTCCTTTGCCATTTAAAGTAATTATTGATATGCTGTACTTATTGCAGTTTTATTACTTGTTTTCTGGTTGTTTTTCTACTTCTTTGTTCATTTTATCTTTTTTTGTTTCTTCCCTTGTGGTGTGATGATTTTCTTTAATAGGATCTTTATGTTCCTGTCTTTTTAGTCTTTGTATATCTTTTGTTAGGTTTTTAATTTGTGGTTACCATAGAGTTCATGTATTTTGGCCTGTTACTATATTTAGTTGTTTCAAACTGTTGGTCATTTAAGTTCAGGCACATTCTAAAAAATCGGCCTCTTTAATTCCCCTCCCTCATATTTTGTTTTTGATGTCATATTTTTACATCTTTATTTTTACTCCTTAGGTCTTTATTGTAGATACAGTTGCTTTTACAATTTTTCATCTTTTAATATTTGTACTGCCTTATTTAAGTGGTTAATCCTCAGCCCTTACTATATATTTGCCTTTCTTATTGGGATATTACCTTTTCTATAGATTCTTACTTCTTTTCCACTTAGAGAAGGCCCTTTAACATTTTTTTTACGGTAGGATTGGTATTGATTTTTTTTGTTTTGTTTTGCTTTTGCTTCTCTAAAATTCTTTGTCTCTCCTTTATTCTGAATAATACACTTGCTGGGTAGAGTATCCTGGGTTGCAGGTTTTTCCCTTTTAGTTCTTGAGTATGTCATGCCACTCCCTTCTGGCCTGCAAAGTTTCTGCAGAGAAATCAGCCTTATGGGGATTCCCTTGTGTATGACTCTTTGTTTTTCTTTTGATGCTTTTAGAATCATCTCTTTAACTTTTGCCATTTTAATTATAATATATCTTGGTTTGGGTCTGTTTGAATTCATCATGTTTGGGACCATCTGTGTTTCTTATACCTGGATATTTATTTCCCTCTTCATATTTGGGAATTTTTCAGCCATAATTTCCTCAAATACATTTTTGATAAACTTCTCTTTTCTCCCTCTGGGGCCCTTATAATGCGAATACTGGTATGCTTAATGTTATCTCCAAGAAATCTTAAATTGTTTTCATTTTTAAAAATTTGTTTTTCTTTTTAGTCTTCTGATTCAGTGATTTCCATTATTCTTTCTTCCAAATCATTTATTCATTCTTCTGTATCACTTATTCTGCTATTTATTCCTTCTAATGTGTTTTTTATTTTAGCTATTGAATTCTTTTTTTGCCAGTGTTTTCTTTTTTAAAATTTTTTATTATAGTTGATTTACAGTGTTCTGTGAATTTCTGCTATACAGCAGAGTGACCCAGTCATATATATATACACACACATATATATATGTATGTCTGTATATGTGTGTGTGTGTGTGTGTATGCGCTCTCTTTTTTCACATTATCCTCTATCATGTTTCATCACAAATGATTAGATATAGTTCCCTGTGCTATACTACAGGATCTAATTGCTTTTCCACTCTAAATGCAGTAGTTTGCATCTACTAACACCAAATGCCCAGTCCATCTCACTCTCTCCCCCCTCAGCTATTGAATTCTTTATTTCTTTTTTATTTTTCCTTTTTTAGGCCACATTTGTGGCATATGGCAGTTCTGTGCCAGGGACTGAATCTGAGCTGCATCTGTGACCTAGGCCATAGCTGCAGCAACACTGGATCCTTAACCCGCTGTTCCAGGCCAGGGATCAAAAGCAACAGTGCAACAGAGACAAATTGGATCATTAACCACTGTGCTACAGCAGGAACTCTAGTTCTGTGTGAAGATTTTTACTGTGTACATCCTTTATTTTCTGTAATGTAGTTAACTACTGATGCTTTGAATCTTAAGCTGGTCAATTTTTTATTTCTGATTTATTACTCATTTTTTTCAGGGGGTTCTCTTGTTATTTCATTTAAGCGTAGTTCCTGTACCTTTTCATTTTGCTTAACTTTCTGTAGCTCTGAGTTTCGGTGAATCAGTTACTGTAATCTTGAAGTGGTGTGTTTTTGTGGGAGAGTCCCTTTACATAGTTTGTGCGTCCAGTGCCTTTGGTAGAAGAGCTGGATTTGACATGGATACGAGTCATGTCTTCCATCAGGGTACACTGGCAGCTATCACCTTCATAGGGTATGTGCTGGAGATGAAGGGACGAGATCTGGAACTGGGTGTGAAATGGAACTGTTCCTCTACTCATTGGCCCAAAGCACCCGAACTGGAGATGCAGTATGATCCCAGGTTACTGGAGCAAGAACGCTGAGGGCCAGGCCCAACCTGGCTCTATTCCCTTTAAATGCATGTTTTGCACTCTTTCCACACTGGGATTCTTTCCCAGGGTAGGATAGTGCTAAAGCAAGGAGGTTTCTTTGTGCTGCAGGTAGTGGCCTGAGCTGCTCTCTGGTGCACTGCCTGTGCAGGTACCTGCACTTGTTTCCCTAACTCTGCTCAGGTGCAAGTCTCTTCTGGTTCTTATAGCTGATAACTGACCCACCCTCAGCCCTCATCACACCCTGTTGTTGAGCCACACCGCAGGGCTGTGGGATCTGTGTGGACTCTTGCCATGTGTTGAAGGTTGAGTTTTGGTGGAGAAACCTCTATGAAAGACCAGGGCTGCTTCTGAGGCACTGCTCGAATAAGAACCAACAGCAACCACCACAGGGCAGGTTGTGCATGAAGAGAGTGACTCTGTTTTTTTTTTCCTGTTGAGCTGCATAAGTTGCTTATATATTTTTGAGATTAGGTCCTTGTCAGTTGCATCATTTGACACTATTTTCTCCCATTCTGTAAGTTGCCTTTTAGTTTTCTTTTTGGTTTCCTTTGCTGTGCAAAAGCTTGTCAGCTTGATTAGGTCCCATTGGTTGATCTTTGCTTTTATTTCTGTTGCTTTGGGAGACTGACCTGACCTGAGAAAACATTTGTAAGGTTGATGTCAGAGAATGTTTTACCTATGTTTTCTTACAGGAGTTTAATGGTATCTTGTCTTATATTTAAGTCTTTAAGCCATTTAGAATTTATTTTTGTGGTACATATACCCAATGGAATACTACTCAGCCATAAAAAAGAATAAAATAATGTCATTTGCAGCAACATGGGTGGAATTAGAGACCCTCATACTGAGTGAAGTTAGTCTGAAGGAGAAAGACAGATACCATGTGATATCACTAATAACTGGAATCTAGCATATTGCACAAATGAACCTTTATGCAGAAAAGAAAATCAAGGACTTGGAGAACAGACTTGTGGTTGCCAAAAGGGTGGGGGAGGGAATGGAATGGTAGGGAGGTCTGAAGTTAATAGCTGTAGATTGTTGCCTCTGGGCTGGAAAAGCAAGGAGATAACGACTGTATAGCACTGGGAACTATGTCTAAGCACTTGTGATGTGTAACCCTGTCACCACACTGTACAGCTAGGTATAATGTAAAAAAATAAAAAATAAATAAAAAAAAGAGAGTGATGCTAACAGGTAAAAGGGGTGATGAAAATATTCTAAAATTAAATTATGAGATTGCTGAACACTTTGTAAATATACTAAAAGTAATTGCACTGTATACTTTAAACAAGTGAAATTTATATATGCAAATCATATCTCAATAAAACTGTTAAAAGAGAGTATTCCAATTAAAAACACCAATTAATGCCAATGAAAAACCAACCTCAAACTAGACAAAATATGGTGAAACTGTATCTGTGTATGTTAATCCCTTTATCCAACTATAGGAATGTATATTGTTTGTGTGCTTAAATGTGCATTTATGTGTTTATGCCTGTGTGTGTGAGAAAGAGAGAATATATTATGTACTTTTATTGTCATAAGTAAGCTATCATCCTTGGCTGTAACTAGGATATTTATAATAAATATAATTAAATATATAATTCTGTTTATTAAACATTATCATTAGTAATTATTTTTAATTTATAAATTTTAAATTAAGTTAATTGATTAAATATATGAATATTTATATTTGTATTACATTATATTTAAGCTATTTAAAACAAAAACAGGAGCAAAAAGGAATATAATTAAGATATATATATATATATATATATATATATATATATATATATACCCTTCATAATAGGAAGGATAAAGGCAATGAAAAAATTGTAGAAGTACTTATTTTTGACTTCCATCCATTTCAAACATTGTTCAGATTAAATATCAATGTCTGTTTGGATATGACAGTGTTTTCATGTGTATAGATGGTTCCATTGCTGTCTCTATGTGACAGTATGTCTATAAGTTTGTATTTTCTGCCATATGTTTTTATGTCTGTCTTTCTTTTTTTCTTGCTTGCTCTTTAGAGCTGCACTTGTGACATATGATAGTTCCTAGGCTAGGGGTCAAATCGGAGCTGCAGCTGCCAGCCTATGCTACAGACACAGCAATGTGGGAGCCCGGCCGCATCCCTGACCTATACCACAGCTCATGGCAACACCAGATCCTTAACCCAGTGAGTGACGCCAGGGATCAAACCCTTATCCTCATATATACTTATTGGGTTCATAACCCGATGAGTCATAATGGGAACTCCAGCTGTATGGTTTCAATCCAAGTTATAAATTTTAAAAATCTGTGCTCTCTTTTGCAGAATTATCTTCATCTTCAATTTTCTGGAGATCTGTACATGAAAAAATAACCTGTTTAATTAAAGATATTTCATTCTTGTATGATAAATAATATATAGGTATATTTTAAAAACTAATATTGAAGTTTGTATAAAATATCTTTAAAATATCGAAGAAGAAAGAATTTAAGACATATTTTATAAAGGTTAAGTTACAAAAACTGTTGGCAGCCTCACCCCAGTGAAATTATTCCTATGTAAATAATATAGTGATTGAAGAGGAAAATATAGGGTAGACTGAAATGATAATAAGTACAATTGCCACAAGAATCATTTTTATTGGATAGATATTATTGTCAGACTTTATAAAGCCTTCATTGATCACCCTCTGGCATATTTTCTCCTTTATTTCCCATGAAAGAAAGAGCAAATGAAATCAACTAAAGAGCATTTCAGAAGCAAGTCACACAGTTCTTGGAAATTCACATATCAAGAAAGCCAGTTTACTCCCTGGAGACAAATGGTTAGAAGGTTCAGCAACAACTGTGAACTACATCAATAGAGTTCTCCAGAGATAAGCCCTTATTTTATAAATGTAAGACTGAAAATCAGTATTTTGGGTCTACTGTACAGGCTCTTGAGAAACCAGAACACACCATGGATCTGTGGCTTTAAGAAGCAGGAACAGACCTGGACTGTGAAGTTTAAAGGATGGAAATGTAGGGAACTCACACCATAGCAAAATATAAATAGACAAAAATAAGTGAAGCTTAATGTAAAATTTATTATTATAATTATATAGATCTTTACATTTATTTTTCTTTCTCTATATTTTGGTGCCTGCATTATATCTATTGATTGAAATTAATTGAAATTTATACCATTCATATTTAGTATTACATCTAATAAGCAGTACTATAATCAACATGGAAAACAGCCATAGTAATTTCAGTTATGAGACAGATTAGGTTATTAAGCAATCAATTTAAAAAAACAGCCTAATAGGAGTTCTCACTGTGGCACAACAGGATTAGTGGTGTTTTGATCTCCAGCCTGGCACAGCAGGTTAAGGGTCTGACATTGCCACAGTTGCAGCTTAGAGTGCAGCTGTGGCTCGGATCTGATCCCTGGCTTGTGAACTCCATATGCCACAGGGTGGCCAAATTTATTAACCATAGTATATATTATATATAGCTTAATAAATGTGACAATAAGGAAAACACAGGATACTATAGGGACAAATAGCAAGGATACCTCACTGAGTCTGGGAATGGGGTGTGCTTTAGGAAAAACTTGTTAGAGGAATGGTTAGTAGATAACTGAATAAGGAAAAAGAAAAGTCTAGTATAGAAAAGTCAGGAGAGGTACAAAGAGAAGTAACAGTATTTCAAATAAAGAAAAAAGCATGTGCACATTCTATAAGAGAAAGTATTACACATTGAGAAGGTGGAAAACAGTTAGTTATGACTGAATAAAAGGGTGTAGGGAAAGGAAGAGCAGTAGCAAAAGCTACTTAAGCTTTTCAAGGCCAGATAATAAAGGGATTCTTGACTATCCTAAGGGATTTACTTGATACTAAGGGAAATACCAAAGCCACAAAATGCTTTTAATTAGAAGATTGTCTTCACTAGGTTTGTGTTTCAGAAGGATCACTGTGATTGCTACATGGAAAATGTGGTATGGAGAAGTGAACTGCAGGAAGTGAGAGCAGTTAATAAGCTTTTATTGTAATCCATGTAAGATATGATGTGGTGTCTGAGACTGGCATAGTGGCAATATGGGTGGAACTATTTGGCTAAATTGGGAAACAGAATGTAAAAACTTCAAAGGATTTGGTAATTAATTGTATAAGGGAGTGCCAAACGTAGAAAAATCAGTCAGTCATGGCATCTAGATTCTTTTTTTTTTTTTTTCTTTTTAGGGTCATATCCGCGGCATATGGAGGTTCTCAGGCTAGTGGTTGAATCGGAGCTGTAGCTGCTGGCCTCTGTGTCTGCCATGTCTGCGACCTACATCACAGCTCAAGGCAATGCCGGATCCTTAATCTACTGAGCAAGGCCAGGGATTGAACCTGCGTCCTCATGGATACCATTCAGATTCCTTTCCGCTGAGCCATGACAGGAATTCCGTATCTAGATTTTGGACTAGGACAACTAGGAAAATGATGGTACAATCACTAAGTTTGGAACCATTAAGTACTATCAGATCAACTTTACAATTCACTGTTACCATAGATTGGTTTATTGCCTTTATTCCAGAAAGAAGGATGTTGAGTCTTAGAGTGTTTGGATGACCTAAGTGACATCCCTAGTTACTGAATGGCATGTTAAATGTCACTCAGTTTGATGTTCAAGAATCTAGTAATTGTGACTTTTTAACTTTCAATTATTTGAGTCTCAAGTTATCCTGATAATTTTATTCTTTCAACTGTCAATACTTATTCATTGCATTTAAATGGATAAGCGCTGAGAATTAAAGTCAGCAAGTTATAGTCCCTGTCCTTAAGGAGCGTGCAGTCTAGATTCCTAATCTGCAGCAAGTAGTGACTAGGAAGAAAAACATTAGCTGAAACTTGCCTTATAACTACATTCATAAAAATACATTCACAAGGCAAACACTATGTTTTAATGTACTGTCTGAGAAGTAGTTTTAAATTTCATTCGTGACATACTTTTCCTTTTCCATTTTATTGGGAATTTTTTTTTCTAAAAAAGGAAAAATGGGCATTATGGCAGAACGAGCTTGTTGCCATTCAGTATCAATCCCAATGTTTAGCTAGGCATATTTACACGCTATTTTAAAAGTACATCTCCTAGTCCACCTTGCAGCTAGATATGGTCCTTTCATAACTGTAGATGGTGAGAAATAATGAGAGCTATCCTTGGGATTTCTAAGATGTTTCCTTAAAGAGAGGATGTAGTGATTTCTCCACCTTTTCTTCTTTCCTGCTGCCTGGAGTGCAAATGTAACAGCTGGAGTGGAACAGCCATTTTGGATTATGTAGACAAAGGTGATACTCTGGCGGTGGCATGGCAGTAAAATGAAAGGCACGTTGATACATGATAATGTCAGACTTTTTTTTGGTGAAAAAAGTATA
The DNA here is from genome assembly GCA_004024745.2 of Catagonus wagneri. Taxonomy (NCBI): domain Eukaryota; kingdom Metazoa; phylum Chordata; class Mammalia; order Artiodactyla; family Tayassuidae; genus Catagonus; species Catagonus wagneri. The sequence goes on along the minus strand of PVHT020004020.1, from coordinate 43,345,255 downwards.
TTTGGTCACATAATTTTTTATAAGTAGTCAAATCTATTCCTACTTTCTCAAACAACAAACTAAAGAGTATGCAGTTGTTTGCTCAGAACTCTTTTTTTTTTTTTTTTGCCTTTTGTCATTTTAGGGCCGCACCTGCGGCATGTGGAGGTTCCCAGGCTAGGGGTCTAATCGGAGCTGTAGCCGCCTGCCTACGCCAGAGCCACAGCAACACAGGATCCGAGCCGCGTCTGCGACCTACACCACAGCTCACGGCAACGCCGGATCGTTAACCCACTGAGCAAGGCCAGGGATCGAACCCGCAACCTCATGGTTCCTAGTCGGATTCGTTAACCGCTGCGCCACGACGGGAACTCCCCAGAACTCTTTTTGACTCACTTAAATCTCAGCTAAGAGATTCTGCCTGCACTTATTAAAAGAACAACCCCAGAAAATGCTATTATATTTTTACTATGCTAGTGGAAACTGGGAACAGGAAATTACTCCAAGTCAAAAGATTCACAGGCTGTGGGGAAAGGCTGCAATGATTTTGTATCTCACTATACTCAGAAAAGTCAATTTACCTGTGAGAATATACACGCATATATTCGTGTTCTGAGGAAAACAGCAGCAGTGATTCACCCCAAGGACAGTAAGTCCCAATATACACATAATGAAAGAAAAGCATAATCTTCACAGACCTCTTCCTATCAGCTAAAGATAAGATTTCTCATAGTCCATAGCTAGTAATTGATCACCTAGCTTCACCAACCTAATTATTAATTTATATACCTTGTCCTACCTGTCCCTTTTTCTTTTCTTTCTTTTTGGGCTGCAATTGCGGCATATGGAAGTTCCTGGGCTAGGGGCTGAATTGCAGCTGCAGCTGCTGGCCTACTCCACAGCCACAACACCACCAGATCCACGCTGTATGTACAACCTGCACTGCAGCTGATGGTAATGCTGGACCCTTAACCAGCTGAGTGAGGCCAGGAATCAAACCCACGTCCTCATGAATATAGTCTGGTTCTTAACCCACTGAGCCACAATAGACACTCCCCAACTTATCCCTTTATCAACTGATCTCTATAGAATGAATTAGTAAATTTGCCATATGTGAGTAATTTTGGCTTGCTTTGTTATCTTGAGTACTACTGTGTTCAGATCCATCTCTATTTCTTCATAAGAAGAAAGTTGAATATAAAGAAAAGCCTGAATACTTACTTCAAAAGGTTAATGATTATTCATTTTGATAGCGTTGACTTAAACTTTCAAAAGTCCTGTGAATTTATTTAAACAAAACTTCCATCCTATTCAGAATGAAAGAAAAACGGAAGCATAGGTTTTTTGCGAAATCCTGCCATATTTTAATATAACAAATTCAGTAACAAAATATGGCAGTAAATGTATAATTTTTGATACTGAAGAGATATAACAAATTATGTTTTTAACTCCATTATATATCTTAGAAGAATGAGTACAATAATTGATTTATGATTACTATCATAAATCCCTTATCAATTGTGATCACCTGTGTATGGCATAAGCATTAACTTTATCACTGAGGAGAAAATAAATTGCTGATAAAGCAGGTTAATCATTCAGTACTCAGGATATCCAACAGATAATTGATCTGCATCTTTATTTTCTTTATTTTTATAAGAATAATCGTCCAGAAATGATAAATGTTGCCAACTATTCTTTTTCCTAGACAATGTAATTGCAAAATAGCCAATTAGACTTGGAGTTTCAGATCAATATTTTGATAGCTCTTCAAGATAAAGCATTCTTTTATAGTGGTCAAAATTAAGGGCTACATCAAGAGGAAGATTTTCAATAAGTGATTTAGCACTGCGTCTAGCACAGTATAATTAATGATATGTCTATAACACTGCTGGAGCATTAAGTGGAATTTACTAACAAATGTCACATTTTCATTCTTCTTTGCTGATTTGCTTTACATTAACATAAATGAGGTAAAATTAACACCAGCTCATAGTATAGCAGCCCATTTAATTTGGTTGAATGTTTTTCAACCTCTCATATAATGCATTTTATTTTAATCACAATGAAATCATTTATTATTTTTTACTTTAGAACAAATAATTTTATGTGTACTTTTAAGTTTCATATCATTTTCTGCCATTCTTTCACACTCAAGGAAAAAGGCCTTAAAATATTGTAAAAATCAGGTCTTAGTCAAAACTTTTTTCATGTACAATAAAATAAAAGAAGTCCTGAGGAAAATATCATTTATTTTCTGGAAATAAAAAGCACCCCCTTTCCTTTGTAACTAAGAGTATTACATTGTATTTATTATTAAGCATTTCTACTTGCCTTACATCAGAAAAGTATTTTGCGTATTTTTTTCTCTTATGTGCTTACTGAGAGAAAATTATATTTATTCTAAACAGAACCTGTTACTAAACATTAGGAATCACTTGAAAGGGAGAAAACATCTTTCTAAGAACTTCTTACTTTGAGAGGGTTGAGTGCAAAATATTGACCAAAATGAAAACAAAATCGAAAATCTTTGAGTAGCTATTTTAAAGCAGTTTAGTATAAAGTAGAAAACATAGCTAAACCGATAAGCAAAAAGAATATGTGACATTATTACTTAAAGGAGTGATAAGTATGGGTAAAGATCGTTAGGAGTTTGAGGAACAGGTGTATATTACAATGACCTAGTCACAGCAGTAGATGAGGGTCACAAAAAAGCAAGGTGTAAACCATTCCTGTGCTGAATGGTCAACGTGCTTCTAAATTGAAAAAAGTGCATATGTTGCATTTCTTGGGAGGAAGTGGGAAGTTTGAAAAAAAAAGACATGAAAGTGTAGGAAGGCACATTCTTTTTTGTCTTCATTGCTTGCATTTCTACAGCATCTAAGTGTCTAAATATTCAATAAAAATCGATGCACATTGGTTTTGACTCACAACTTTGGAAGGCAGTAGAAAGGAAAAATCATCAGCACCAGGATGAAGGGCAGGATCTTTGAGGCACTCATTTGCAGTGCTCTATTTTTCTGTTATAAGAACAAGGTCAAGGTAAGTTCCTTCACGTTTGGGTGAAGGTATACCTTGTGCAGCAAAGAGCTAAGCAGGCTGACATCCTTCTCAGGATGGGAGGAGAATGTGTGATATGGATAATAGGCGTATTCCAAATGGAAAGTTTACACTCTGCTCTCCTAGCATATGAATTTGCCCCTTGGAGGCATTCTGAGCTCATTCCTCATGCCGTGTCGACGGGTGTGTGCATTGTACCCTGCTTTTATTGACTTCTAAGGAAGAAAGAAAGATAGTCTTAGAGGAGGAGGAAAATACAGTGACTGGAATGGGACCTCTTTATTTTCTCTGATTAGACTCTGGAGCCTGTAACCTTTGGTTGCAGCTGAAAGACTGATGTAGCCCAGGCTACACCTTGTTGGGTTGCTGGCAATGAGGAACATTGCTTTACCTAATCCACAAACAATATTTATGCCTCTAGTGCTCTCTCTTATGTATAACCTTGCAGATGCGTTGCAGTATTTTTAACAGTTCCCTGTAGGATGCTGGGATCCGTATTTTGAATTCTTTGATTGTCTTAAATGGGAAGAGTAGACCAGGTATCATAGATGGAAATTTAGACTTAAATTTAGACTTTCCAGTTGAACTCTCTCATATGTGGAGGTAATTACATATAAGATGTTTTAAAAATCCCTTGCTGTATTTCCAAACCATAGTAGCAAAAAAACAAGAACAAAATTTCTTTGTATAAAAGTTGTCATGGATTTTTTAAAAAATGCAACGCCTTTCTCACAAAAGGGTTAAACATCATGATTCTCTTTATTGCTCACTATTGCTCTCCCCACTAAGATGATCTTATTATACACATGGAAAGTGCCTGCAGATGAATAACTCCTGGCTTCCTGAATGCTTCCTAGTCTCTGGCCTTCACATTTGTCTTTTACCTTCTGTGGGACACTGATTCCAGTTTATGCTTGAGTACTTACTCTTATTTCAAGGAGTGAGGTATCAGCGGACACTCTTATATGCTGGTGTTAGGATGATAAGGATATAGTCTATGGTACTGTGGGTAGAAATGAAAAGTTTATTTGAAATTAATTTGCTCCCCCCCCAAGATTTTAGCGCTTAATTTATTCTATTTGGAATAAGATCTGTGGGAAAGAACCTAGATTAAACTACATCAGATTGTACATGGTCTAGATTCTGCTAGATTTAGCTTAATCATGGTATCAGTTTCATCTCATGCCCATTTGGAAAGACTGTCAGACCTGCATATTTTAAATTTGCTTCTGTCCGTTTAAGAATTTATTTAAAAAATTGAAGTAGCATAAGTTTATAGCCTTATGTAACTTTCATATGTACACTGTTATGATTCCTGTACAGCATGTTCATCTCCAAAAGTATAATTTCCATCCCTCACTATACTACCAATTTCCTTTACCCATTTCATCCTTCCTCAACCCCCTTTTCCCTTCTGGTAATCACCAATTAGTTCTCTGTATCTATGTGTTTGTTTTTGTTTTGCTTTGTTTATTTTGTTCTTTTAATATTGATGAGAGAAATCACATGGTGTTTGTCTTTCTCCCTCTGACTCATTTCACTTAGCATAATACCCTCAAAGTCGCAAATGGTAAAAATTTCATCTTCATGATTGAGAAGTATTCCACTGTGTGAGTGTGTGTGTGTGTGTGTGTGTGTGTGTGTGTGTGTGAGAGAGAGAGAGAGAGAGAGACAGACAGAGAGAGAGAGAGAGGGAGAATGAGAGAGACGTCTTTATCCATTCATCTATTAATGGTTGCTTCCATGTGCTGGTTATTATAAATAATGCTACAGTGAACTTAAGAGTGCACTTATCTTTTTGAAATAGCACATTCACTTTCTTTGGCTACTCCATATGCAAAAGTGGAATAGCTAGATCAGATGGTACTTCTATTTTTAATTTTTTAAAGAATATTCATACTGTTTTCCATAGTGGCTGCACAAATTTACATTCCCACCAACATGTATAAAGATTCCCTTTCCTCCACATTCTCTCCAGCAGTTGTTATTTCTTGTTTTTTGTTTTTCATAATTCTAGAAGTTGTGAAGTGATCTCATTATGGTTTTGATTTGCATTTCCCTAAGATGTTAAACATCTTTTCATGTGCTATTGGCTTTCTGTATGTCCTCTTGGAGAAATTTCTGTTCAGAACCTCTGCCCATTTTTAAAGTCAGCTTGTTGTTGTTGTTGAATATTATGAGTTCTTTATATATTTTGGACATCAACCCTTTCTGAATATATGATTTGCAAATAGTTCAGTGTTTTCCCAGAACCATTTGTTGAAGAGACTTTTTTCTCTATTGTGTATTTTTCCCTCCTCAGTCATAGTTTAATTGATCATAAGTGTCTGAGCTTATTTATGGATTCTCCATTCTGTTCCATTGATCTGTGTGTTTTTGTGCATGTGCAATACTGTTTTGCTTGCTATAGCTAAATCAAATCTGAAATCAGGAAGTGGGATACTTCCAGCTTTGTTCTTCTTTCTCAAGTTTGTTTTAGCTATTTGGGATCTTTCATGTTTCTGTACAAATATTGGAATTATTTGTTCTAGTTCTGTGAAATATGCCATTGAAACTTTGATAGGGGTTACACTGAATCCGTAGCTTGTTTTTGGTACTATGGACATTTTAAAGATATTAATTCTTTCAATCCATGGGCACAAAAATTTTTTCATGCTTTTGCCCTTTCATTTTTTTCAACAGTTTGCAGTGTACAACTTTCACTTTCTTAATTTTTTAAACTGTGTTGAGAATATTATTTTTATCATTCCTAGATATTTTATGATGCAATTATAAATGGGGTTATTTTCTTAATTTCTCTTTCTGCTAATTTGCAACAAATATTTGTATATTGATTTTGTCTTCTGCAACTTTACTGTATGCATTGATTATTTCTAATAGTTTTTCAGGGTCCTTAGGGCTTTCTATGTATAGTGTCATGTTGTCTACATATAGTGACAGTTTTACTTCCTTTCCAATTTGGATAATTTTATTTACTTTACTTGCCTAATTTTTCTGGCTAGGATTACTAGTACTATGCCAAATAAAACTGACAGGAGTGGGCATTGTCACGTTCTTGCTATTAGAAGGATATTTTTCAGTTTTTCACTGTTGAGTGTAATATTAACCATGTATTTGCCACATGTGGCCTTTGTTATATTGAAGTATATTCCTTCTATAACATTTTATTGAGATTTTTGTCATAATTGATGTTGAACCTTTCAAATGCTTTTTTACATCTATTTAGATGGTCAGATATTATTATTATTATTATTTTTATTTTTATTTTTATTACTACTGCTTTTTAGGGCCATACCCATGGCATATGGAAGTTGCTAAGCTAGGGGTCAAGTTGGAGCTGCAGCTACCAGCCTATTCCACAGCAGAAACAATGCCAGATCTGAGCTGCATCTGCGACCTATACCACAGCACATGGTATGCCAGATACTTAACCCTCTGAATGAGGCCAGGGATTGAACCTGCATCCTCTTGGACACTAGTCAGGTTCATTACTACTGAGCTACAATGGAAGCTCCGAGATGATCAAATGATTTTTATTCTCTGCTTTGTTAATGTGATGTATCATGTTGATTGATTTGTGGTTTGAACTATCCTTTGCATCTCTGAAATAAATCCCACGTGATTATGGTGTATGATCCTTTTAATATATGTCTATATTCCTAATAGTTTGTTGAAAATTGTTTTGTTTATCAGGCATAAAACACGTGATTACTTTTTTTGGTATTTGCCCTTTTTTTTGGTTTTAGGTAATCTTCTTTTAGGAAGAATTCCCTCATGTTCAGTATTTTGGAGGAGTTTGGGAAAAAGTATTATGTTTTCTTTGACTGTTTGATAAAATTCACCAGTGAAGTTGTATGGTACCATACTTTTTTTTGTGGATAGTTTTTAATTAATGTTTCAATATCCTTATTAGTTACCATACCAGTCTTTTCAGATTTTCTATTTCCTCATGATTATATAATTCTAATAATATGTTTCCTCTAGATTATGCAATTTATTGTTATGTAACTCTTCATAGTCATTTCATAACCTTTGTATTTCTATGGTATCTGTTGTCACTTCTCTTTCATTTCTAATTTTATTTATTTGAGGCTTCTCTTTTTCTTAGTGTATCTGACTAAAGGCTTTCAGTTTTGTCTCTTTTGAAGAACCAGCTCTTAATTTCTTTAATCTTTTCTTGTGTCTGTTTAGTCTCTATTTCACTTATTTCTGGTCTGATTTTTATTATTGCTTTCCTTTTACCTATGTTGAGTTTTGTTCTTTTTTTCTAGTTCCTGTAAGTATAAGGTTAGATTGCTTATTAGAGATTTTTCTTGTTTCTTGAGCTAGACCTGCATTGCTATAAAATTGCTCTTGGTATTGCTTTTGCTGCATTCTCATTGGTTTTGATGTCATGTTTTTATTTTCATTTGTCTTCAGGTATTTAAAAAAATTCTCCTTTGATTTTTTATAGTGCTGTTTAGTCTGCATGTTTATGAGTTTTTTCCAGTCTTCTTCTTGTAATTGATTTCTATTAATTTCATACAACTGTGGTCATAGAAGGTGCTTAATATGAATTCAATCTTTAAAAAAGGGATCTTAAATTTATTATTTTATGCCAAACATATAGGTTTTCCTTGAGAATGTTCCATTTGCATCAGGGATAATATATTCTGCTGCTTTTGTGTAGAATGTTCTATGTGTATTTGCTATCCACCTGGTCTAATGTTTCATTTTAAGGCTCTTGTTTCCTTGTTGACTTTTCAGGTGGTCTGTCCAGCAGAGGAGTATTAAAGTCCTCTACTGTTAATGTATTGCTTGGCATGGTAGCACACATTTTTTTTATCTTCTTTTACCTGAGCTGCCTCTGGATATATTTGAGAATCAGCATTTTCTACCCTCCATTGCCTCGGCCAGAAGTGTTGCTTGGTCCCCTCTTGTTGCTGTTTGTGCCTCTGGTGTCACTGGTGCCTTGCTGCTGCTGTTGCTGGATTTGTCACCAGAGGGCACCAGGTTAGTGGGTGTCTCCATTGTGCTTGGGGTCACCTGGATCATGAGTACTGCTGCCATGTTGGTGGAAGGGGGTTAGTTAGGGGAAATCTGGATTTGTGAGTGCCTTTGCTATGCCTAGGGTTGTTAGCTTTGTAGGTGCTGCCACCATGGGCAGGAGGCTCAGAGTTGTAGGTTCCAGTGCAGCTGGAGGGATTGAGGGTAGCAAGTTCCACTGCTGCTGATGCTTAGTTTACAATGGACTGCAAGTACTGATGAAACTGGGAGACTGGAATTGTTCACACTACCTGTACCACTGATACTAGGTTCTCTGTGGCTGAAGGCTCAGTTGCCGTGGTCAAGATCATAGGTACTGCTTCCACTTTTCCCTCAGTTCTGCCTCCTCTCTGTGATCAAATCCACTTACCTTTAAATGGACCAATGTGTAGATCTCTCTAGCATCCTGTTATGTTGGGTAGAAGAACCTTCTTTGAGTTACAAATGTTTTACTAGTTGGAGATTGAAAGAAAAAGACAAAAGGGGGTGTCTTACACCATCATAATGCTGATGCCACTCCAATATTCATTTTTTAACTGAGTTTGTAGCAAAAATTCTGAAGAACTACTGAGTTTTTTCAAATGATTAATAAGTGGAAACTTTTAAATTATTAAGAGACACTTTCAAAATTAACATAAATGTAAGTTAACAGTGTCTTAAAGTATGAAAAACATAAGGGCATGTCACATGACTGATTAACAAAACTAAATTACTCAAAGTGAATATCTTAGAGAATACTGGCTTCTGGAAATGGTCTGGGCAATTTAAAGTTGTTTTAGCAGTTTTTCAAGTGCATGAATAGATGAATTAATTATTTATGAACAGTTGAAAGAAAAGGTTTATAGTCAGCAAATAGTTTTGGGATAAAGATAAAGATTTCCAAATAAATTGCCATCTCAGGAAGTTAAATCACAACGTAACTGTGTAAGTGAATTAAAGCAGGTTGTCAATATACATCACATAACTCTTTGTGAAAGTGCTAATTAGTTAGCATTTAGGAAATCTGACTTTAACACCCAGCTGGCTAAATAACCTCTCTTTTCTTCAGATTTCTCAGCTGAAATTTCAGTCCCTCAGTATTTTACAATCTGTAACTTTATTCAGTTTATTATACACTAAAAAAACTGACTCTATTTTTGTAACGGGTAATGGATGTATTCATCATGAAATAGATACAAGACAAATATTGCAATGTCTGCAAATTGTATACACTTATCTGTATGTTTATTTCAAGTCCATTTTTTTCGTCTCTTTAGCTCATAATATAGAATTCCTTTGAAGATAATGGTCCTTTCTTACTAACATTTTTTTTCCTACAGTGCATAATTTAGTAGATGTTAAATTAACATTGTAGGATTGGATTCAATATTTTGTATCAGTAGAAGAATTGTGAGGAGTTTTGTGTCATGGTTGCTTATAAAGTACTATAGCATATGTTAAATATTTAAGTATTCCGGTAATTTGATTGAATTTTCCTTATCAGTTGAAGGATTATGATAGATTTCACGCCATGGTTGCTTATGAAAACACTTATTGAAAGTAGAATTTCTGTGGTCCTAGAGATATGTGAACTCAGGGTTGTAAAAGTAATAAACTGTATAAGCTGTGTTCACTCTCTAAAGCAGTTGTGAAACATGAAACATTTATTTGAGTGTATGATTCAGTCATAAAAGTAAGTAATATCGTATGTATCTGCCCAATAGTTATTTCTAACAGTATTTAAATGTTATTCTTAGTTTTTGAAGAAGGAAAATTACATTAGTATTTAGTCTCATCTATTACGTATCTGATACTTGATTAGCAACTTTATAGCATCATCTCATTTGTTTCTCGCAGTGATTCTGTGTTTTATCTCCTTCAGTTTCTATTGAGGAAGCTCAGATAAATTAATAAATTGCCCCAAGTCACACTGATATTAAGAAGCAGAGTCATGATTTAATTTAGTGAATCTGTCTCCAAAAAACAAAGATTATCTGCCAAAATAGGGAGTCATATGCTTATAGTTGCTTAAAAGTCATTCAGTAAATCCCCAGTGTGGTTCTTCCATTTACCATTTAGTAAGAGACTCTGTCCTTGGTGCTGGATTGCAAAAGTTAAAAAAGACAAGGTCGTAGTTCTTATGGAACTTACTGTCTAGTGGGAGGCAAGGGGGGAGACTCAATAGATAAATGAGATAATTTCAGATTCTTTCTTTTATTTAAAGCAAACAAAAACTGTAACTGATAACTATTATTTCCTTAACTTCCAGTAACTAAAAATGGAAAGCATTTCCAATAACTTGATTAAGTAGGTAGCATAAGTGTCTACAGAAAACATCACATGTAATGGTAAAATATTTTAAAAATTTATTTTTATTGAAGTATAGTTGCTTTACAATGTTGTGTTGATTTCTGATGTTTAGCAAAATTATTCATATATATGTGTATATTCATATATTCATGTGTATACACACACACACACACACACACACACACACACATTCTTTTTTTAAAATGTGTTCTTTTCCAATATGGCTTCTTAGAGAATACTGAATATATAGTTTTCTGTGCAATGTACTAGGACCTTGTTATTTATCCATTTTATATATAGTGGTTTGCATCTGTTAATTCCAAACTCATATTCCATCCCCTCTCCCACTTCTTCTCCTCCTTGGCAACCACAAGTCTGTTTTCTGTTTGTGAATCAGATGATTCTGTTTCATAAAACAGATCATTTGTGCAATATTTGAGACTCCACATGCAAGTGATAGCATGTATTTGTCTTTTTCTTTCTGACTTAGTATGATAATCTCTAGTGCCATCCATGTTGCTGCAAATGGTATTATTTCATTCTTTTTTATGCCTGAATAGTATTTCATCGTGTAGTATAGTATAGTATTTCATTGTCTGTACCACTTATTCTTTATCCATTCCTCTGCTGATGGACATTTAGGTTGTTTCCACATCTTGGCTATTGTGAATAGTGCTGCTATGAACATACGAATGCATGTATCTTTTTGAATTATAGTTTTGTTTAGGTTTATGCCCTAGAGTGGAATTGCTGAATGATATAGAAACTCTATTTTTATTTGAAAGTTGGCATCTGAAAAGAAAAACAAGAATAATAACTAATTAAAATTTGAAAAACAAAAAAGGAAGAAAAATATTTGACTGGCCTTCCCATGCCAGATACAGGCATACCTATTTTACTTTGCTTACATTTGTCAGATACTGCTTTTTTTTTTTTAAACAGATTGAAGGTTTGTTTCAACCCTGTCTCAAGCAAGTCTGTCACATTTTTTCCAACAGCTTTTGCTCACTTCATGTTTCTTTGTCATATTTTGGTAATTCTCATGATATTTCAAACTTTGACATTTAAAAACTTTTTTATTTTTCTATTATAATTGATTTAAAATGTTCTGTCAGTTTCTGCTGTACAGCAAAGTGACCCAGCTATACATATGTATACATTCTTCTTCTCATGTTATCTTCCATCATGTTCCATCACAAGTGATTAGGAGTAGCTCCCTGTGCAGGACCTCATTGTTTATCACTTCAGACACCTTAGTTTACATTTAACCCCAAACTTCCACTCTGTCCCACTCCCTCCCCCTCCCGCTTGGCAACCACAAGTCTGTTCTCCATGTTTATGAGTTAGTTTCTTTTCTGTGGGTGGGTTTATTAGTGCTGTATATTATTAGATCCCAGCTATAAGGGTTCTCATATGGTATTTGTCTTTCTCTTTCTCGCTTACCTCACGTAGTATGAGAATCTCTAGTTCCATCCATGCTGCTGCAAATGGCATTATTTTTTTCTTTTTTATAGCTGAGTCCATGCCATTGTGTCTATGTACTATATCTTAGTCCATTCATCTGTCATTGGACACTTAGGTTGTTTCCATGTCTTGGCTGTTGTGCTAGTGCTGCTATGAACATGAGTGCAAGTATCTTTTTCAGTGCAAGTTTTATCCAGATATATGCCCAGGAGTGGGATTGCTTGGTCATATAGTAGTTTTATATTTAGTTTTCTGAGGTACCTCCATACTGTTTTCCATGGTGGTTGTACCAATTTACATTCCCACTGACAGTGCAGGAGGGTACCCTTTTCTCCACACCCTCCCCAGCATTTGCTATCGTTAGACTTATTAATGATGGCCATTCTGAGCAGTGTGAGGTGGTACCTTGTTGTAGTTTTGATTTGCATTTCTCTAATAATTAGTGTTGTTGAGCATTTTTTTTTTTTCATGTGCCTGTTAGCCATCCATGTGTCTGTTTTGGAGAAGTGTCTGTTCAGGTTTTTCCCCATTTTTCAACTGGGTTGTTTGTTTTTTTGTTGGATAGGTTGTTTGTATATTTTTGGAGATTAAGCCCTTGTTGGTTGCATTGTTTGAAACTATTTTCTCCCATTCTGTGGTTTGTCTTTTTTTTTTTTTTTTTTTTTTTTTTTTTTTTTTTTTTTTTTTTTTTTGTCTTAGTTTCCTTTGCTATGGCCTTTCATATACAAAGGCTTTTCAGTTTGATTGGGTTACATTGGCTTATTTTTGCTCTTATTTCTATTTCTTTGGGCGACTGACATAAGAAAATATTACGTATAGTTGATGTCAGAGAATATTTTACCTATGTTCTGTTTTAGGAGTTCTGTGGTGTCTTGTTTTATGTTTAATTCTTTAAGCCATTTTGATTCTATTTTTGTGTATGGTGTGAAGGTGTGTTCTAGTTTCATTGATTTATACATGCCTGTTCAGTTTTCCCAGCACTGCTTGCTCTTCTGAAGAGACTGTGTTTTTCCCATTTTATATTCTTGCTTCCTTCGTCGAAGATCAATTGACCCTAGGTATCTGAGTTTATTTCTGGGTTCTCTATTCAGTTCCATTGGTCTGTATGTCTCTTTTGGTACCAGGACCACACTGTCTTGATTACTGTAGCTTTGTAACGTTGTCTGAGGTCTGGGAGAGTTATGCCTCCTGCTTGGTTTTTGTTCCTCAGAATTGCTTTGGTAGTTCTTGGTTGTGCAGAATCTTGATGCTTGCAGCATCGCTGGATCCTTACCCCACTGAGCAAGGCCAGGTATCACATCTGCATCCTCACTGAGACTATAATGTATTATTAACCTGCTGAGCAAAAATGGGAACTCCAGAGGTTAAGCTTTTTAAAAATACATACAAATCAACTTTTATGAAGATAAGCCTTTGGGAAAAAAATCAAAGGCCATGAAGAAGTAATTCACAGGAATAAAAAAAAGTTATAAAAATGTATTTAACTTTGCTAGTTAGAGAAATATAAATAAAAAGGAAATGTTTCTTTTTGCCACATACTAATAAAATATTTTAAAATTTATAATCTGTGAGTTCCCACCATGGCACAGCAGAAATCAATTAGACTAGTATGTGTGAGTATGTGGGTTTGATCCCTGACCTAGCTCAGTGGGTCGGGGATCCAGCATTGCCATGATCTGTGGTGTATGTAATTAGAAATTTTGAGAAATAAAACTAAATAATATAAAAAGAAATTTATGTGATAAAGTTTAGATTATAAGTGCTCTGGGAGGGATTTAGCACAAGATGTGTGTCAAGATTTGACATTTTTGGTGTAACATATCTAATGACATTTTATAATGGCAGGATATTAAATTTCCACTTACGAATTTTACAACAAAATCATTAGGAGAATTCAGTTATTCCAAAAGCTTTCCTTTTTGTTTTAGTAATGAAATAATTATTTTGAAACATCTCTCATGTAAGCATAGGTGTCAGCTTCCTTTTCTGCTTATGTTTACTGTTTCACCTATGCCATATCTCCATTGTAATCATTTTTGTCATTTTAGCATTTCTCCAATTTCAGTGCCTGAAACACGTTTCTTTGTTTGAAATTTGTGGTATCATGTTAAAAATCGGTTTGCATTAATATTAAATATTATTCCAGAAAAATAGATTTGAATGTAGCATTTAGTAATGAATAAGAGATAATAAAGAGGCAGTGGTGAGGAAAGATGTTAGTACTGCATAGTGAGGAAAATCTGAGAGAGGACTACATTTAGGAGTATCATTTCATTGCTTAATATTTTTGTATATCAACTTCTCCATACACAGTGAATTGTGGGTGTAGATATTAAGATTATTCATTTAGACACATGAATTACTATATAGTTTGTAGTAGTGCAAACTTTTAATGTGTCTCTGTCCCTTAATAAAGGATGGATTAATTGCTTTATGGTATATGGCATGAATTATTCTTCACTTTCTAATTTACTCATTTATTCGTACATTTGATAAGCATTTATTGAGTTCTAATTAGGTACCATGCCCAAAAGAGGCTATTTCCCAGAATCATCAATCAACTGGATTTAGCTGATATTTACAGAATACTTCAATCAGCAACAGCAAAACATGATTCTGCTCAGGCTCATGTGGGACATTCACCAAGATAGACCACATTCTGATCCACAAAATATACCTCAACAAACTTAAAAAAATAGAAATCATACAGAGTATGTTCTCAGACCATAGTGGAATATTGTCTGGTTCTTAAACCATAATCATTAGTAGAAAAATAGCTGGAAAATTTCAATATATTTGGAGATTAAACAGTATACTTTTGAAACCACATCGGTCTAAGAACAAGTCTGAATAGAAATTAAAAATATTTTGAATTAATTGGAAATAAGAATACAACTTAACAAAATTTGTGGGTTTCATTGAAAACAGCCCTGATAAGGAAATTTATAGCATTGAATATTCATATTAGAAAATAAGAAAGATATGAAATCAGTCTTCTAAGTTTCTACCTTAGAAAACTTTAGAAGAATAAATTAAATCCAAAGCAAGATGAATAAAATAAATAATAAGAATTAGAGCAGAAGTCCATAAAGCTGATCTCAGGAGATGACAGAGAAAATCAGTGAAACCAAAAGTTTTGTTGAAAACTAATAAACTTCTAGTGCGCCAATCCAAGGAAGAATAAAGAAGACACTGATAACTAATATTAGAAATGAAAAAGGAGAAGTTCCCATCATGGTGCTATTAGTAATGAAAAGGGAGAAGTTCCCAACATGGTGCAGCAAAAACGAATCCAACTATCAACCATGAGGTTGCGGGTTCGATCCCTGGCCTCGCTCAGTGGGTTGAGGATCTGGTGTTGCCATGAACCATGGTGTAGGCTGGCAGCTGAAGTTCTGATTAGAACCCTACCCTGGAAACTTCCATATGACACAGGTGTGGCCCTAAAAAAAAAAAAAACCAAAAAACAAAACAGAAAGAATGAAAAGTAGATCTAAATAAATGAAATGTACAGACATTTTATGTTTATAGGAAAACTCAATTATTTATTAAAATGTCGGTCCTTTCCTACTTGATCTATACATTCAAGGTAAAGTCAGTCAAAATACCAGCAAATTATTTTTTGGATATCAACAAACCAGCTTTAAAGTTAACGTGGAACAGCAAAAAACCCCGTTAGACAATTCTGAATAAAAAGAAGAAGAACAAAGTAAGGAGACTAATACTACCTGACTTGAAGAATTGCTATAAACTACTTTAATCAAGATGTATAGTACTGGCAAAAGAATGGGCAAACAGATCAATGGAACAGAATAGAATGCCTTGAAAAAGACACATAAGTATAGTCAAATTATCTTTGACAAAAGAGCAAAGGCATTTCTGTGGAGAAAGAATATTCTTCAATAAATTCTGTTGGAACAAATGAACATACATGTGGAATTTTTTTTAAAAAAGAATGTAGCCAGTGATTTTACACTGTTTTCAAAAATTAACTCAGAATGAACCATGAAGCTAAGTGAACCTAAATGGACCATAGACTGAAATGCAAAATGCAGAATCAACATTGATTCATTAAATGTAAGAAATATATATCACTAAGTCAAGCTATTAATAGGGGGGAACTGTGTCCTGGAATAAATGAAGTATATGGGAAATCTCTGTATTATCTGCTGTATTTTCTGTAAACCTAAAACTGCTCTAAAATAATAAAGTATAATAATAAAAGTTAAATACAAAGAATCCATAAAACAAATACATACTTTAATATACTATTATAAGTGAAATATCCTTGAGACAGCCACCCAGACCAAGAAATGGAACTTTGTCAACCACCGTAGAAGTCATACTATATATACATCCTATTCCACAAAAGTAATCACTGTCTTGACATTTATGGTAATCATTTTTCTTGTGTTTTTTCATAACTTCTCACAAGCATCATAGTTTAGTTTTGCCATTCTAAAAAGGTTGATATATTTGAGTTTATAAAAATTTATAGCTGGCAATATTTTAAAAACATTATTATATCTGCTAGAAAACAGACTATTTGCAGTACAGAGATGGAAACAGGAAGAATCAGTAGGGGACTATTATAATGGAAACTTGGACAAGGGTGACAGAGGGGACATAGAGAGGAATCATTTATATGAGGAGATGGAGCCCAAAATATTTGGTGATGGATTGCAAATGGAGTGTAAGAGAAAGGGAGAAATTTAAAATGACTAGAAGAAAAAAGTTGCCATTTGCAGAGTGGGGGAAAGCCTGGAGCAGTTATTTAAAAAAGAATCATAAGCAGATCCATATTGGTTTTGAGGGTATATGTTATATTATTAAAAACTAACTTTTATTATAGAAGTATAATGATGCATTGAATAATATGAGTGTTGCCTCTTATCTTACAAAATCATGTGTATATTCGCTTTACATATTTTTATAATAGAAAAAATATGGAAAATAATACAAATATGTACACAGTTGATTACATAAGAAAAAAATGCTTTGCACCGAGATGTGAGAGATGGCAAATTTTAATTCAGAACCTTCTGTATTCTTTTTTTGTTAATATGAATTTCTGCAATTCAAGTAACTAAAATTAGGTGGCATATGTATATCTGCAGGTGGATACAGATTGAGTTTTGAACATGGCAATTTTTCCTCATAATTAACACATTGTTTATAAATTTGCAGTTATAAAATAGTTTTTAATATGATTTCCAGTTGTAGGCTATCGAGTGTGAAAACATGATTGAGTAGGGGCCCACGCATAGCCTTCTGAAGTCCAAGTGAGGAGGTGATAATCATGCAACAGAGTTCTGTGTTCCCACGCCCCATAGAAAGACTGTGGAAGTGCTCAGAGGAATGGTGGATTGCTAAGAGGATGACTAGTGACACTGGCCACTGTAGAACAGGGCGGGACTGTGGACCTCTGTTGTTATTGCTGGCTTACCACAAAGAGCCCCAGATGGGATAAAATACATAGTACAGAAGCTAGGAAAAACTGGGTCTCTTCTCCCAAAACAGTGAAAATGGCAAGCTCTTCAAATGCTAGATCAACTCCAGGAAGAATGACAGAAGGGACAGGGAAAGAGATAATCTGGAATCGATTCATAATAAGTCCAGAATTAAATACAGGTAGACCAGGAAGTGTTTGGGAAAAGAAGGTGCACATGCATGTATTAACACACACAGACATGTACAGACATACACAACATGGCAGAAGGAATGAAAGAAGCAGAGAGACAAAAACAGAAAGACAATAAGAAAGAGAGGGAGATACTCTGCATGATGGCAAAATATAATTGTGTAGGAGCCTTTAGTTAAATGACCACTGAACTAAAGCAATTTAAATTTATTTATTGCAAATACATATTTAAGAGTTTGATATTTATACTTCAATATTATTTTTTTTGCAATTTTGATATGATTTTATTCCAAAGGACTATATCCATTTTATTTGGGTAAACAAATAAATAAGAATTAAGTGTGTTTTCACAGTATTAGTATTATATGAAATGTCCTGGTTAACAGAAAACTATTATTGATTTGAAGCTTATTAAATTGTGATATGTTTATATTGCAGTGTACAAGCAGTCTATTTAAAATACACCTGTAAAGAACCTCACAAATCTCTTTTCTTTGTATATATCAAAACAACAGTGGCATTCTTCAGTGTTTTCTGGTTATTGGGTACTACACAGACAAAAGCACTCATAATGAAAAATGCAATTTGTTGTATAAATGGTAGGATAAACTCAAAGGGAAATGATGAAAATACATGGAAAACATGCTCTGAGCTATATTTGCTTTACAGTTTTTGCAGATTGACATTTAAAGTTGTGACTAGAGAAAATAGGAAATAATTGCATTCAATCTTTTACAACTCTATGTGCTGGTGTTCCATAGAATGATGAAGGTTGGGAGGTACATTAGTGTGGATCCATTGGATGGATTCTTCCTTCCCTTTTAAATGGCATCAGTGAGTGGCAATTTCAGATCTATTGTCTACAGCCCAAGCCCAGGGCAAGGTCCTACTGTGGCGCAATGACCTTTTTATTTCTTTCCTTATATTTCCATTAGTCGTTTTAATCGGTCTAATGTGACAAGTTTATGTCAGCTAGCATTGTCTTAAACTGATATTACTTTGCCAGAATTTTCCAAACAGTTTAACAATTTGCCAGCTGTTGCTTTTCATAAAAACTAAAAGGTTATATGTATTATTCATCTGACTGTGTTTCAGGAAAAAAAGGAAAGTGTGCAATAGAAATTGTAAATTTCCAGCCCTAGTGATTTTAAACTTGCTTACATTTTCAGGGTACTGGTATAGGGTGAGATAAAGAAAAAAAAAATAAAATGGTAACTTAGGGCTATTTCCTGAGGTTACTTAGCAATCATTTTCCTTTTAGAATACTTTACGTTTTATTACTTGATATCAATTACTTTTATGTGAGAAATTAATTTCTGCACACTGATCTTTCATAAACATATATACACATGTGCATGTGTGCGCACAAATACTCATTTCCCCTTTATAAGCTTTCCTTCTTTTCTTGTTCTCTGCTAACTCCAAATGCTTATACTTTCCCAAGTACAGGATTAGGAACAATTCAGTTATCATGGTGCTTCATGGTAATTGATAACTGTGCTGAATAATGAAAATAATCTGTTTACTCAAACAACTGCTGGCCCTATACTGGCTAATACTGATGGAGTCACACAATTATGTTCAAATATAATATAGACTAGATAGACTGATTCCCCAAATTCTACAAGCTTAACTGACATGGAAGTAGGATATAACTATCTATCAAAGTATTCAGCTATATGCTTGGGGAAAAGTAGAAAAAAAGTCTGTTTTTAATAGACAGCCACTTTCCATCAATTTCAAGCTTTTGTAGCTGACAAATATTGTATTCTCATCACTAGACATATGCTAAATGTTCACATAAGGAAAATGTCTGTTCTAAGAAACAGTATGGCCTGTCTGTGTTTGTATATGGAAAGCCACAATGGAGCACTTAGAAAATACTAAGAAATCAGGTTCAAATAGGAATCCATCAGATAAATGCAAGTTTCAGAAGTTCTTTAAATGTTGTAGAGATGGGATTGTACAGATAGAAGCTGTACAGATGAGGAAAGAAGAGTTTACATTTTTATCAAGTTGTAAAATCTTAATTAAAGATTATTAAATCAGGTAAGTAGTACGTTATAGAAGTCTATGTGAACTAGAATTTTATTATCATTGGGTCAAGAAGAAATTTAGAGAATTTTCAAAAGGGAAAGTGATAGGTCTTGGATATTCTAGAAGTTTATCTATTGATGACACAGTATAGTTTTTTTTTTTAATTTCTTATCTGGCACTTTCCAGTTTAGCTATGTTGATCCAATGATTGACTCTGTTGTTCCTAGGATTTACATCTGCCACAGCAGGAATGAAATGAGAAGGTTAACTACTTAATAGAGTGATTTCTTTCCTTTTTCAAAATTTCCTTATTTTTGACTCCTTTTGTCTGGACTTTTGACTCCTATCCTTGCTCAGGCTTATTAATTCTGCCATTTCAGAGTCCTCATTACTGATATGGATTCTCACACCAGGCCACATTAGTGTGCTTTCTGCACTCTTCCTGGATTTAATTTACTTCTTTACTCTTTCTCCCAGTCTTAGCCCCACCTGAAATTGGCATTTTTTTGTCCGAATGACTTTAATAGATATATGTTTAAAAGTTAAAAAAAAATAGAAGGAAAAGTAATTGGGGGCAGGAATTATCTTGTTCTTGGATGTTTACAAACAGCTAGAATGCTACATTGTGTGACACTTGGAGTAATGACCCTTTTGAGTATACCCTTATCTTAATTCCTGGAACCTCTGGAACCTGTAAATGTGTTCTTTTATGACAAATTGACTTTATAGATGTGGGTAAGTATCTTGAGTTGTAATATTCTTCTGTGGATCCTAAATGTAATCACAGGTATTCCTGTATGAATGATACAAAGGCAGTGTAACAAAGGAGCAGGATTGGAGTGATGTGGCTAGGAGCCAAAGAATGCTGTTAGCCTCTCTAAGTGAAAGAGGCAAGGGATAGATTCTCTGCTGAAGCCTCCAGAAGGGACTAGCTCCTGGTAACACCTTGGTTTCTACCCAAAAACTAATTTTAGACTTCTAACCTCCAGAACTATGAGAGAATAAAATTCTCTTGTTTTAAGCCTTTAAATTTGTGGTAATTTATTACAGTGTCAACAGGAAACTAATACAGGTTTTGGTTCCTAAAAGTAAAGTGCTGCTATAACATATACCCAAAGTGGTAAAAGTGACTTTGAAATAAGAAATACATAGAACATGCAAGAATTATAAGGAAAATGATAGAAAAACACCTAGATTCTTTGAAAAGTCTGTAAGTGAAAATACAGCATTTAAAAACACAAAGCGGACTCAGAAAAAGTGAGAATACTATTAGACACTGGAAGAAAGGGAACCTTGTTATAAATTTGCAGAAATTTTAGCTGAATTGTGTCCTATAGTTATACTGAAAGCAGAATTTGTAAGTAGTGAATTTGGATATTTAGTTGAGGGTATTTTGAAGCAAAGTGTTGAGGGTGTTACTTTGTTTCTCACGTTGTTTCTTAGAATATGAGAGGAAGAGATAAATTCAAGGGAAAACAAACAAATGGAATCTAAGATTTGATAATTTGGGGAATTCTTTATCTTCATTTTAAAAGATGCTAAAATTAGAATATTCACTGTCAAGAAAGTGCTCTGGAGAAAAGACAACCTGTTGCTGAAAGGTTTAGGGGCATGACTTATTGATCTTCCTTAGCATCTTAGCAGAAGCCTGAAATAGAGATGAGATTACCCAGGAAAGATCTGTGAAGGAGCCTCTTCTCTAATGGAGTGATTCTCTGGGATATAGGAAACCCACAGGGTTTTGGGGAATGTTTTATCAGCATCTTTAACTAAAAGGAACAGAGCAGGACAAAATGAAAGAAAATGGTCAGACTACCAAAATTCTATAGGCACGGAATAGTCTGACAAAATACTCAGCTGAAAATATATATTACTCTTTAAGGAAAAGGAAAAATGACTCCCAGGGCAGAGCTTTAGGAAGAGAAACAGGTTATTTCCAGGCCTAGAAACCTGTTGGAATTTATCCAGATAGATTTTGAAATTGTTTGGGACAAGTGACTCCTTTCTTCCTTCCATTTATTCCATCTTAGAATGGTATTGTCTATAATTGTTATTCTATGCCTGCTTTCACCATTTTATTTAGGGACCAGATCATTTGTTGTCTAGTTTCATGGGTCTACATATGGACTAGAATTTTTTGCAGGAATTTATTGTAATGAGAGTCTCAACCATACTTGATTTAAATGATGATATTTGAGACTCTTGAGTTGATATTTAGATATTTTAGGTGATTTGGGCCTTGAGTTGATAATGTAATGAGTTGATACAAATGACCTTATAAGAGAGAGAGATAGAAATGATTTGACTGTAGTAGAGAAGATGATGTGACCTTGAAAGCAGAGAGGGGGGTGATATTCCCAGGAACCAAGGAATGTGCACAGCCTCTATCTAAGAGTGCAATAGACTAGGAACATACTTTCCTCAGGATCCTCTGGAAGGAACTATCCTGCTGACTCTGATTTCCATTTCTCAGACTCATTTTGGACTTGCCATCTGTAGACCTGTAAGAGAATAGGTTTGTTGTTTTAAGCCACTAAATTTGTGGTAATTTTAGTGGTAATAGGGGGCTAGTATAATTGATATATATATATATATATATATATATATATACACACACACACACACACACACATACACACACACATATATACATATATATATACATTCAGTAAATACATGATGAGTGAATAAATGAGGAGTGAAATAAATATTTGCCTTTATAAGCCTATGCACTTTCTATAGTTAAAAGATTTGAAATTGGAGGCCAGTTCGATTAAGAAAATACTACATATTTATAAAAATCTCTTTTGGTAAAGAAAATTAATTCATTTAATACTCGAAGTTGATGTGAAGATAGACTTGATGTTGGAAACTTAACTAGAATTTTCTGGCATCTTTAACACTAATTTCCATTGATATGACTATTAGTTTCTTCTTACCATGTTTTCCCTCATTAATTATGATGCTTAGTTTTTAATCTTATCAATCAGCTTTGGTGTTAAAGAATTTAATTTTTATATTTTACATGAATATAGACTTCCAACAGATGTAATAAGAGGTATAATTTAACCATATAAAACAGAGGATGCCTGTCTCCATTGCCAAATGGGGGATGGTAAGCAATAAATCTTAGCAATGCCTTGATATTTGTTCCTTGGGCTTTAGTATTGTGAACCTTAATATTCTGTTAATTAACATCAAGGAGACACACATATGAAAATGGTACTACTGGATGCTCTAGAAGCATCCATAGCATTTTAAGAATCAGAAACAATGCAATTTCTTACAGGAACTAACTTTATAAACAGTCGTCTTCAAGATCTTTAAGATGGACTGAATAATGAAGAGGCTTTCCAAAGAAGAAATAAAATCAAAGGAATAGATTTTCTTCTTAGCTGTATCTCCAGCAGGATACACGCTGTCTTGCTCCTAGCCATTATGCTGGTGAAATTGAGCCAATTCTAGTTTCTTTAAAATGACTTCCAGCTTTGTTTAAATCTCATTTTTATTTTTCTGCATATAGCCCAGAAATCCTCACTGATATGCCTACATAGATAATTTCAAGGAGCTAGAAAGAAATTTCAGTCACTAAAGGGTGTTGACTCTTATTGTAATACCTATTATTTTATAAACCTTTATCAGGTTATTTGGCCATGGTACTTTTCTGAAATTGTTGTCATGGCTATAGTAACTTTTGTGGATGAAGATACAAACAATAATTAAATCCTGAAAACCTTTTAAGAAAGTTATTTACCTTTGGACTTCTCTGCTCAAGGCTGAAATTGTGAGATCATGGAGATATTAAATCACAATTCTTTCACTTAGAAACAGAGAGTCCTAGTCTTTACAAACATAAAAAGTGATAATGATTTCTAAAGGGAAAGAGATAAAAAGTAAATGTTTTGCAGGTGTAATATTTTGTTAATGTCTATTGAGGGAGCACAAAATTCCTGGCACAACTTGCCATAGAATATTGGTCATGGCTTATTTAAAAAGGTCTATTTCTGTGAGAACAATGTGTTGTTTTAACATCATGACTGAGTCTTAGGCTTCCCCCCAATAATTTTTTGTCCGAGAGTCTCTGATAACAGCCTGTAAATAGGAAAATAGGCTCATACATACAAACACACACACGTTATTGAACTACTTTCAGAATTTATTACCAGAAAAGTTAAGGCAGAGGAAATGCAAGGATAAGGCAAGAATGGGAAAGAAGTATATTTTTTTAATGATGGTGGTATTGATATTTTGATTAACTTTTTTTCACCGTTTATCTCATGGTTATTCACATTTATGAAGTGATGTAAATTTCTTGTGGACTTAAAGATATAAATTTGACTTGCTGAATTTTCATTTGTTAATGAGCAAATATACACTTGTTGATTTCAAAATGTTTTAATGAATGTCAGTTTGAAAATTCTAAACATTCTGAAGGAATAGACTGATCCTGGTGAACAGCTATAATCTAAGCATAAAATACAAAGCATGCTTGCGTGGACATTATCTCTATATATGGTCCATAATTACTTCTAGATTAGTCTTTTTGATTCCTCAATTTATATAGAAAGTATTTCTTCTATTGGTGGTGCCATGAAACTTCTCAAGAAGAGGTGTGTTAAATATTGAATCTTTGTAAATTTATGAAATATTTATTTTAAAAGATTTGATGATGATTTTCATATTTTTTATACCTACAACTCCATGAAATTCTACCCTTACTCAAGCTATTATTTCTTGCCCTAATTCTTGCCTCCTGAGATTATTTTTACAAATGACTGCTAGGCTTTTATGTTAACAAACCCTTTCTCATTTGGTTTGAGCTCTGTCATTTGAAGCTGTCATCACAAGTTTTATTTGACAGAAAACTAACTGATTTTATTTCATAGCTACAGGCTGAAACTAGCCCCAATCAGCAGCTTACAAATTATGTAGTGGAGAATGAGCAACAATTCATAGAAATCTATATCAGTATTGGAAATAATGATAGCTACTATTGTTTGAGCATCTCTTATGGGCCAGGTGCTGTCCTAGGCATCTTCCATATGCTATATAATCTTTTATAGGTTGAGATTACTCATATTTTATATGTAAGAGTCACAGACGTTAGATCACTTTCTTAAAGGCATACGTATATCCAGTAAGTGATCCTCCATATCCTATAATTTTTCTTTTACACCAAATTGCAAATATAACTCTTCATAGAATAATACTGTTGAATCAGCAGCAGCATCTTCATATGTGAGATTGTACAGGCTACAGATGTATGTTTAAATAAAAGTTTGTTAAATAAATAAATGGCATCATTGAAATGGTATAAATATAGGTTTGACACCTGGTCTTTTACCCTTTAGAACCTGAACTGAAATGAAAGGGGACAAAATAATGGTGAATGATTCATTCACCATAAATTAATCAAGGGAAGTTACAGTCCTTATTCTTAACACAAGGCATAAAAACATAAAACAAATATATAATGATAATAAGCCATAGATTTATGTCAAAATAAGTGATAAACATAAATGCACAGAGGAGTAGACAATGTAAAAACAAAGTGGACTCAAACCATCAGGAAAAGACTTATGGAGTTGTTTGATTTGAGTTAAACCTTGAAAGGTGGGAGAACTTGGCAATAAATGGATTAGCAAGATCATTCTAAGCAACTGGACAGGCATAAAAATGTGCTGAAACACTGATTGACAATGGCTGTGATATATGTTATGGTTGTTGAGAAATGTTCCTCTTCCTTCACCTTGTTGTAGGGTTATGTTTCTCTGCCTTGCTGATGTTAAATTTGGCTATCTGATTTATTTTGGCCATTGGTATATGACATATGTCATATTAGTCCCATCTGAGCAAAAATTTTAAATATGACTAGTTCAACTTCTCTCTCTTCTTTGGAAGAATATGTAAATAGCATATCTGACCCCTGGCCTAGAGCAAAGCTATAGTCAAGTTGTAGTTTATATGGAACTGAAGGAAGAAATAAACATTTTATAATTTTAAGCCAGTGATTTTGAGATAAATCCTTATGCAGCATAGGCTCTTGAAAGCTGACAATTATAATGGCTTTTGAGGGTGGCCTATAAGGAATCATGGCTTGAAAAGATTTACACTAGATTCTAAAATTAAATAATTAAGTCATAAGTTAATGCTTTGGCCTTTATTTTGTAGTACCTAGAATTGGCTGTCAATTTTGATATTTACTTCCATGTATTAGTGTTGGTTCCATGAAATAGTATTGTCCATGAGAATCATTTTTTTTCTTAGACAGTGATCAAAAGTGAGTGCTTCTCATGGATTTTTTTGTTATGGCTAGAAATTAATGGTTTAATGAGTAGATTCTTTGACTTTGTTTTTACTGTCCCAGGCAACATCTACCCTCCCTCATTAACCACTTCTCATCTGGGCTGTCACTGTAGAATGTGTGGGATCCAGAATCCTCCCGTTAAGGTAAGGAGTCATTTGGTCTGGCATGTTATTGAACTGGGCTTTTCATGGTTTTTGTATGCTTTCCTATTAAATAACTGCCAACAATTGGCAGACATATTTAATTTTTATGAACTTCTCTTTTTAATCTAGATATTGTTTCTTTGAAAAGCTATTCAAAGTCTTTAGGACACTGAAAGAATGTCAAAAATCTACATACGATCTTATTAACTTAATATACCCCATAATAATAATGGAGTGACCATATAATTTGTTGTCCAAATAGAGGTGCTTTTGAGACCAAAATGGGGGCACTTCTAATAACTGTGCTGAGTCAACAGACATAAATTGAAACTATTCGGGCAAACCTAGATCAGTGATTATCTAGTATATGAAAGAAGGAAATGATTACTTTCGTCACTGTTTTATTTCCTGGAAAGAGTAAAATGGCAGAGGACATGACTCATGATACTGCCCCTTTCCTATCAGTCCTCTGTCATGTACACAGAGGTGCTGCCTCTTTGTCTCCCTCATCTCCCGCTCACTCAACCAGCTCTTAAAAGAAGCAAGAAAAGGTCAGCTACTGCTGTACTCTGAGTCAGTAGTTCGAAACTCCTTCCATAGCAGAACTTCAGTGAACATACTAAAAATTTAAATTATCTTCAGTATTAAAATAAGAATAATGATCAGTGTTCATTTCATCTGTTTTCTAGAAAGTATAGGAAATAATATTTTTTGATTTTAAGGAATTTAAGGTTTTTTTAGCCAATGTTTTATCCCGTCTCTAATGTGGAATGTAACCAAAGTAATATTATTAGCAGTGCTAAGCAAACTGTCATTAGAAAATGTTTTAGCTAACTTTAATTTGCCATATGCTTCAAAATGCATTATTTGCAGTGGAGTTGTCAAAATTAATTAAGGAATTCTACTTGATATAAGCTTTTCAAGGTCAGTAAGCATATACTTTTTATCTTGTCATCCCCAAGTCCTACATTATTTTGAGCACAAATTCAAAGTATTTGTTAAACCATTGAAGAAATTAAAGGGTAAATCTAACTCCATGTGAAATGTATCAATATAGATTAAAAATCAAAACTATTTTTAGGTTTATCCAAAGATGTAATGGAAAACTCTCTGGTTATAAAGAGATGTTCCCATGACTTTAAAAATTTGGAACAATGCTAATACACACAGGAAGTTGAAAAAGATGTGAAAGTAGTGAATACATACTGAGAAGTGAAAAAAGAATATTTCACTGGACACTGAGGGAGTTGTTTAGGGTGAATAAAGTTGTTTTTCAGTAATGATAGTTTGGGGGATTCCGTAAATGTAATTATACATGTCATTAAAAGGAAAATAATGATGTTCTATTTGTATATTATTGAGTTTAACTTATTATCAGTAATTTCTAATTTAAAAATACTTTTGGAATATGTTTAAATTATATAATTCTCTTTTTCCTTTTGTAAAGAAAAAGAATTACATTTGCTTAGTCTAGGGGTGGATGTCAGAATCCTAATAAAATATTGATTCTAGGTTTATAAACACACACAGAGATACCATAGGAAATAAATGTAATATAGCCATAGAATTCTTTTGAATACAATAAGAAGAGAATCATATGAGTATATATATATGTTGGAAGTTCTAAGATCAAACCTGCTTTCTATTTCGACTAAGTATAAGTGAGCTAAATTCCTTTCCTTAAAGAAAAATTGGTTGAAAGCCTAAAATATACATACATACATGTACTTATATATGTACACATGTACGTAAATGATTCATCTCAAAGTAACTCAGAAATATAAAATAAAAATATTTGTGAAGATATCCTAGGAATATTTAAATTAAAAAGACTAAAATCACATTCAAAATTGCCAACAAGAGTTCCCTGTGGGGCAGCTTGTTGGAGAGCCAGTGTAGTCACTGCTGTGGCATGGATTTGATTCCTGGCCTAAGAACTTTTGAATACCATGGGCATGAGCCCCTGCCCCCCAACAGCCAGCATATTCAAAGAGTCAGAGCAAACAATATTCAACTAGAGTAATAAAAGGAAAGATGAGGCTTTTTTCACTTACAAATATCTTTGCACCAGGTAACAGTTCATGAAAATTTGTAAATCAAAAGCAACAAAAACAGAATTCCATAAGGAATAGCGTATTTTAATTTATCCCCTTTAGCCCCCCCAAAATAAGTTAATAAGAGATACGTAAACCTAGCAAAAAGTTACTAACTTAATAAGCATAGTACATCTAATTCATATGCACTGAACCCTGTGTCTTAAAAAACACTCTTTTCAAATGTTCATAGGACATTTTAAAAATGACTTTATTGGTCTGTGCATTTATCAAGACACAAAACAGGAGATGACACAGGCAGCATCTGTTAATAGAAATGAAATAAAACTGTAAATTCAAAAGTATATTAGTTATATATTGCTGCATAATAATATTTCCACAAACTTGCTTTAAACATACACATTTATTTTCTCACAGTTTCACCTGAATCCTCTGCAATGTTAAAATATCATCTAGGCTTTGACTAGAGAAGCAGTGACTTCTAAGATTATATGGGTGTTGGCAGAAATCAGTTCCTTATGACATGTCCCTACACATCAAAATCTGAAGCAACTTTGTGGAGTTTATTTTTATTTTTGGCATTAATTAACAGTATAATAAAGTGGCTGGCTACAAGATAAATATATAAAATCCAACATTAACTTTTTATGTATATAATTAATCTACAGAAATATGAGTTTTAAATGTTTTATATTCATAATAATACCATGATATAGAATTGACTGAGATAAATTTGGTGAGGGGTCATGGAGCCTTGATGATTAAAACTATGACATGTGTTGAACAGCATAAAACAATATCTGAACAAATGAAAATTCATAATCTGTTTTTTGGTGGAAAGACACAATGTAAGATTTACTCTCCCCAAATTAACACGTAAATTTAAAATATTTCTTACTTGAATCTCAAACTTTTATAACTAGGTACATTTATAAGATATATTTGAAATACTGTATACCCAAGAAAAGCCAAATATTTGACAAAGAATAGGAGGGATTTATGTTGCAAGAACTAGAATATGTTCTAAAGTCACTGATAATAACATAAATCTGGTATAGAAAAATCAATAGGTAAATAATTCAGCTGAATAAAGTAAAGAAGGCATAGATCTCAATATAAGTGAATTAATATACTACATATTGTAATAAAATTGTTTTAGTATATAAAAATAGATGAACTAACATGTTTGTGCCATCATTATTTATAAAAGTAAAATCTGCAATCAAAGTAAAATACTCAACAGTAGAGGAATGATTAAATAATTTGTATCTTACGTAGCAAATGAAAAACATAGACTAACACTAGGTCACTTCTTTTAGTTATAATTATGTATGAAAAACAAACATAGAAATAAGTAGAATGATCACATTTTTGTAGAACAAAAGTGACTCTCTGTATATATATGGGCACATGTTTATGTATATATATTCTGTATAAGATTATGTGAGGATGATGAAAAGTAAGAAAGGACAAAATATGTTGGTAGGGCCTCTGAGGCTGAGGTGAGCATGGCTTACGTAAGTGAAGGATAAAAGAAGCGGGCATCATTATTCTGCATTGCAAAGAAAAGATGAAATTCAAATTAAAACTAAGAAGTGGTGTTTTTTTTTACCTTTTAGATTAAGAAAGGTCACGATATTTAAAAATAAGTCTGTTAGAATTCTGGGGAAATAAGCATTCTCATACATTAATATTGTGAGTCAAATGTGACACATCCTCTTTCGTTCTATGAAAAACATTTCACAATACCTTTCAAAATATATAGTGAATATACTGTTTTACCCAGAAGTTTCACCTGTAGTTTATCTCACAGATTTACTCATAAATGTGTGAAATGTAAAAGAATATTAATGTCAACAGCGATAGTACTTGCAAATGATTAGAAGTAATCTAAGTGAACAACAACGGAGGGCTAATTATGAGTCATGACACATTCATGCAATATAGTACTTTGCAGCTGTTCAGCAGAATAAGTCACTTGTCCTTGTTCAGGAGTAATTGTCAAAATATATTGTCGAATAGAAAATGTACAGAAAAATGTATATAGAGTTCTACCACTTATATTTTAAGAAAGGTGTATGTGTGTGGATGTGTGTGGTTTACATACATAGATCACCTCTGGAAACTCTATGAAGCATTGAAGGAGGAGGGTTATTTTTTAGTAGGGATATGAAATGGCTGAGAGGTTGAGCTGAACTGATTCCTTTTTGTTTCTTTTGAATTTAGTACCTTGTGCCTGAATTATTTATTTAAAACTAAATATTTTGAGAATTATTTGTATTGATTTATATAAAAAGAACAAAACAATGTATTCAAACACCCTAGCTAAGTATAAGAAAGGCTCTGTTATATTAATTAGTAAATTGACACGACCTTCTAATACTCCCTGGTAATTTTTTATTTATTAAATGTATTCTTCACTAGAGAACTGAACATTTTGTGAAAAAAGTCTTTTTTTTTATTTCCAAGAGATATCTTAGAAATCATTTGAAGTTAAAAGCATTCTTTGAATTAGAACTGAAAAAGAAAATGCTACTGGTATATTGAAATGATTAAAAGGTGTGTATAATGGATTTCCTGGAGTTCACAAGGGTATGTGCTTGATCCAATGATTTTAGCTGAAACTGAAGTAGAAAAAGATATAATTCTAAAAGCTGGTGTTCATTCTCAGCTTTCTGTCACCAAACCATGACACTCATGGGATTAACTCCTCAATATCCCCAAGTAGGGAATGGAAAAACAAATGCATTAGGTAAAGATTTTAATTAAAAAATTCTCAGTTTTCTAGAATGTAAAGATTTTTGTTATAACATTCTGAATTGCTTTCTAAAGTATAGTTTGATGTCAAAAATTTCATAATTCTCTAGTCTGTACTATGTTAATTTTTTTTTTCTCTTTAGGTTATATTTAGTTTCAGGACACAGTTTCTGTATATTCATTTTCTGATAAGATGATAAATGTGACAATACTACATACTGACATAAGTAATAAAATTAGCTCTTGGGACTATTTATTTTAATTGTATTTACTAATGTGATATTTAATCAATGCATCATAAAAACTCCTTTGAAATGCCAATTAGATTTTCAGGTTTTTCATTTCCAAATTCTTAGTGATTGAAACTCCATTAATACTGGAGTTCCCACTGTGGCACAGCAGAAACGAATCCAACTGGTATCCATGTGGATGGAAGTTTGATCCCTGGCCTCACTCAGTGGGTTGGGGATTTGACGTTGCCTTGAGTTATGGTGTAGGTTGCAGGCATGACTTGAAACTTCCATATGCTGTGAGTGTGGTGCTGGGGGGTGGGGGTGGGGGAGCTGCATTAATACTTCCCAAGAAAGTGTATTATATTATTCTTAAAACACTAATGTGGTCATAAACATCTTATTAGAAAACATAGTTTAAAACAGAAAACACATCCGATTTTAAAATGATTTCTTCCTGTGGAAGTTACCAAGTAGTCAAAAGGAGTGCACAAAACAGAAACCTGAACTCAGTTTTCAATGAAATTAGGTGATCTGAATAACCCCAACTACAATGAATAAAATGATTGATAGATATCAAATACAGTGAAGATGAAACAGGCTAGCAAGTATATTGAAGTAGGATATCCACTCTTTGCTGTAGAATTTATATAAAGCCTAAGTAAATGGCAGCGTGGTGCAGAGTCACTCTTTACTTATTTAAACAAGTAGAAATGTTTTTATGGTCTTATGGGTGAAGTTTTTCAACCAGTTTTGTCCAAAAAAAAAAAAATTCCTTTGAAGCAGGAAAAGAGGTACTAAAGCGAGAAACACATTTGCGTCCATATTTGTAGGAAGTAAATTGTCAGTAAAGTGCAGAGACAGAAGAAGCAGTTTTTTATACAAGACTTCATAGTATCAAAACAATATTCAAGAATAAAAATGGGGAGAAATGAAAATAAATAAAATCCAAGTTTATAGAAACCAGATTTTTTAAATGGAAGAAAAAATGGCAGAAGTAAAGGCTGGTTGAAAGCTACTGAAATGATATAGACTACTGAGATCAGTCAGAAGCTTGAGCGACAAGGCAGAAAAATGTCAGGAAAATTTTTTTAAAAGATTATATAGTTTTAAATATTTGCAAGTCGTATCACTTCTCATGTTCCTGATATTGGTAATTAGTGTCTTCTTCCCCCACCCTACCCCAGCGAAACGTTTATCGGTTTGTTTTCTAAATGAAGCAAGTTTTGTTTTTTTTTATTTTTCTCTAGGGTCTTTTTGTTTTCTATTTCATTTCTTTCTTTCTTGTGCCTACTTTGAGGCTCATTTGCTTTAAAAAAAAAAGAAAGCAATGAATTTTATTATATTTTTAGTTGTAAAACAGTCATCACAACCCAGTTTTACAACATTTCCATCCCAAACCCCCAGGCCACCCCTCCCCCTCCTGAACCTGTCTCCTTTGTTAACCATGTGTTTTTCAAAGTCTGTGAGTCAGTTTCTGTTCTGTAAAGAAGTTCATTGTATCCTTCTTTTTTAGACTCCACATGTAAGCCATAGCATATGATGTTTGTGTCCTACTGTCTGACTATCTTAACTTAGCATGATAATTTCTAGGTCTATCCATGTTGCTGTGAATGCCATTATTTCATTCTTTTTTTATGGCTGAGTAATATTCCATTGTGTATATGTACCACATCTTTTTTTTTTTCTTTTTTTAGGGCTATACCAACATGTGGAAGTTCCCAGTCTAGAGGTCGAATCAGAGCTACAACTGCTGGCCTACACCACAGCCTCAGTAATGTGGGATCCGAGCCACATCTGCAGCCTACACCACAGCTCATGGCAACACTGGATCCCGACCCACTGAGTGAGGCCAGGGATCGAGCCAGCATCTTTGTGGATACTAGTTGGATTCCTTTCTGTTGTGCCACGAAGGGAACTCCCAGTACCATGTCTCCTTTATCCACTCCTCTGTTGATGGACGCTTAGGTTGTTTCCAGATCTTGCCTATCGTGTGTAGTGCTGCAATGAACATTGCAGTACTTGTATATTTTTGAGTCATGGTTTTCTCTGGGTAGGTTCCCAGGAGTGGGATTACTGGATCAAAAGGTAATTCTTTTTTTAGTTTTTTTGAGGAATCTCCATCCTATTTTCCACAATGTTTGCACCAATATATGTTCCCATCAACAGTGTAAGAGGGTTCTCTTTTCTCCACACCCTCTCCAGCATTTATTGTTTGTGGACTTTTTGATGATGGCCTTTCTGGCTGGTGTAAGGTGGGGTACCTCATAGTAGTTTTAATTTTCATTTCTCTAATAATTAGTGATGTTGAACATCTTTCCTTTTTTTCTTTTTTTTTTAGCCATCTGTATGTCTTTAGAGAAAGGTCTGTTTAGACCTTCCGCCTATTTTTCGATGGAATTACTTCTTTCGTTGGTATTGAGCTGTAGGAATATTTATATATTTTGGAGATTAATCCCTTGTCCCTTCATTTGCAAATATTTTCTCCCATTCTGTGGGTTCTCTTTTAATTTTATTTATGGTTTCCTTTGCTATAAAAAACCTTTTAAATTTAATTAGTTTCCATTTGTTTATTTTGTTTTTATTGTCATTATTCCAGGAGGTAGATCTGAGAAGGTATTGCTGTAGTTTATATCAGAGAGAGTTCGGCCTATGTTTTCCTCTAAGAATTTTATAGTATCCAGTCTTATATTTAGGTCTTTAATCCATTTTGAGTATATTTTTGTGTATGGTGTTAGGGAGTGTTCTGATTTCATTCTTTTACATGTAGCTGTCCAGTTTTCCCAGTACCACTTATTGAAAGGACTGTCTTTTCTCCATTGTATACTCTTGCCTCCTTTGTCATACATTATTTTTTATGATTTTTATTTTTTCCATTGTAGTTGATTTATAGTGTTCTGTCAGTTTATACTGTACAGCAAAGCGACCCAATCATACATATATACATACATTCACTTCCTCACATTATCCTCCATCATTCTCCATCACAAGTGACTGGATACATGTAGTTCACAGTACTATACAGCAGAATCTCATTGTTATCCATTCCAAATGCAATAGTTTTCATCTATTAACACCAGACTCCCAGTCCATCCCATTCCCTTCCCCCCTCCCTGCAACCACAAGTCTGTTCTCCAAGTCCATGAGTTTCTTTTCTATGGAAAGTTTCATTTGTACCATATATTAATTTCTAGATATAAATGATAGCATATGGTATTTGTTTTTCTCTTTCTGACTTAATTCACTTAGTATGACAGTTTCTAGTTCCATCCATGTTGCTGCAGATGGCATTATTTTGTTCTTTTTATGGCTGAGTAGTTTTCCATTGTGTATATGTACCAAATCTTCTTTTTTTTTTTCCCACCTGTGGCTTGTGGAAGTTCCTGAGCCAGGGTTTAAGCCACAGCCACTATAGAAGAACCACCAATTAGATATGTCGTGAGCCACATGGGAGGCCCTGTACCACATTTTCTTAATCCATTCATCTGTCAGTGGACATTTAGTATGTTTTCATGTCTTGCCTGTTAGGAATAGTGCTGCAGTGAACATACAAGTGCATGTGTCTTTTTCAAGGAAAATTTTGTCTGGATATATGCCCAAGAGTGGAATTGCTGGCTCATATGGTAGTTCTATGAGGTACCTACATACTGAGGTACCTACATACTGTTTTCTCTAGTGGCTACACCAATTTAGATTCCCACCAAGGGTAGGAGGGTACCTACACACTATTTTCTGAGGTACCTACATACTGTTTTCCATAGTGGCTGCACCAGTTTACATTCCCACCAAGGATAGGAGGGTTCCCCTTTCTCCACACCCTCTCCAGCATTTGTTATTTGTGGACTTATTAATGATGGCCATTCTGACTGGTGTGAGCTGGTACCCTATAGTAGTTTTGATTTGCATTTCTCTAGTAATTAGTGATGTTGAGCATTTTTTCATGTGCTTGTTGGACATCTGTATTTCCTTTTTGGAGAAATGTCTGTTCAGGGCTTTTGTCCATTTTTCAACTGGGCTGTTGGTTTTTTTTTGCTATTGGGTTGTATAAGTTGTTTGTATATTTTAGAGATTAAGCCCTTGTCAGTTGCATCTTTTGAAACCATTTTCTCCCATTCTGTAGGTTGTCTTTTTTTTTTTTTTTGTGGCTTCCTTTGCTGTGCAAAAAAGCTTGTCAGTTTGGTTAGGTCCCATTGGTTTATTTTTGCTTTTATTTCTGTTGTCTTGGGAGACTGACCTAAGAAAATGTTTGTAAGGTTGATATCAGAGAATGTTTTGCCTATGTTCTCTTCTAGGAGTTTGATGGTGTCTTATTTTGTGTTTAAATCTTTAAGCCATTTTGAGTTTTATTTTTGTGCATGGTGTGAGGGTGTTTCTGTTTCATTGATTTATACACGGCCATTCAGTTTTCCCTGTACCACTCGCTGAAGAGACTTTTTCCCATTTTATATATTCTTGTCTCCTTTGTCAAAGATTAATTGACCATAGGTATCTGGGTTTATTTCTCGCTTCTCTATTCTATTACATTTATCTATATGTCTCTTTTGGTACCAACTGCACAGTCTTGAATACTGTAGCTTTGTAATATTGTCTGAAGTCTGGGAAAGTTATGTCTTCTGCTTGGTTTTTGTTCCTCAGGATTGCTTTGGCAATTCTGGGTCTTTTGTGATTCCATAGAAATTTTTGGATTATTTGTTCTAGTCCTGTGAAAAATGTCATGGGTAATTTAATAAGGATCACTTTAAATCTTTCGATTGCTTTGGTTAGTATGGCTATTTTTACAATATTAATTTTTGCAACCTAGGAGCATAGAATATCTTTTCATTTCTTTGAGTCCTTTAATTTCCTTGATTAATGTTTTATAGTCAAGTGTTTCACCTCCTTGGTTGGCTTTATTACTAGGTATTTAATTTTTGGGGGCTGTGATTTTAAAAGGTGTTGAATTTTTATATTCCATTTCTAATATCTCATTGTTAGTATATGGAAATACAAGCGATTTCTGAATGTTAATCTTTTATCCTGCTACTTTGCTGAATTTGTTTATCAGAGTAGTTTTTGTGTGGAGTCCTTAGGGTTTTCTCTATATAGTGTCATATCATCTACATACAGTGACAATTTTACCTCTTCTCTTGAAATTTGGATACCTTTTATTTCTTTTGTTTATCTGATTGCTGTAGCTAGGACTTCCAATACTATGTTGAATAAAAATAGTGAGAATGGGCATCTTTGTGTTGTTCCGATTTTCGTGGGAAGGCTTTCAGCTTTTCTCCATTGAGTATTACATTTGCTGTGGGTTTGTCATAAATGGCTTTTATTATGTTAAGATATGTTCCTGCTAGACCTGCTTTGGTAAGAGTTTTTATCATGAATTTATGTTTTATTTTGTCAAATGCTTTTTCTGCATCTGTTGAAATGGTCATGTGGTTTTTTACTATTCTTTTGTTAATGTGGTGTATGAAGTTGATTGATTTGCATATATCAAACCGTCCTTGTGACCCTCGGATGAATCCCACTTGGTTGTGGTGTATGATCTTTTTAATATATTGTTGGATTGGGTTTCCTAAAATTTTGTTGAGAATTTTTGCACCTATATTCATTAAAGATATTGGCTTGTAATTTTCTTTTTTGATAGTGTCTTTGTCAGGTTTTGCTATTAGGGTGATGGCTTCATAGAATGTCTTTGGGATTCTTCCTTCTTCAGCCTTTTGGAAAAGTTTAATCAGGATGGTATAAGTCTTTGTATGTTTGGTATTATTCGCCTGTGAAGCCATCTGGTCCTGGACTTTGGTGTGTAGCGAGTGTTTTTTATGACATATTCAATTTCATTTCTAATGATTGGTCTGTTCAGTTGATCGGTTTCTTCTTGATACAGTTTGATGAGCTGTAAGTCTCTAGAAAGTTGTCAATTTCTTCTAGGTTTTCATATTTGTTGGCATATAATTGTTTGTAGTTTTCTCTTATGGTTTTTTTGTATTTCTGCGGTATCCATTGAGATTTCTCCTTTTTCATTTCCCATTTTGTTTATTTGGGGTTTTTCTCTCTTCTTGGTGAGTCTGGCCAGAGGTTTGTGAATTTTGTTTACGCTTTCAAAGAACCAGCTCTTGGTTTTTTTCGAATCTCTATTTTATTGATTTCCTCTCTGATCTTTACGATTTCCTTCCTTCTGCTGACTTTAGGTTTTGTTTGTTATACCTTTTCTAATTCATTTAAGCAGTGGGTTAAGTTGTTAATTTGAGATTTTTCTTCTTTTGAGAAAGGCCTGTATCACTATGAATTTTCCTCTTAGCTCTGCTTTTGTGGCATCCCATAGATTTTGAATGGTTGTATTTTCATTATCATTTGTTTTGAGGGTTATTTTTAATTTCCTTTTTGAGTTCTTCATTGACCCTTTGGTTTTTTAGTAGCATGTTGTTTAGTCTCCATGTAGTCAGTTTTTTTTTTCTGTTTCTTTTCCGGTGGTCGATTTCTAGTTTCATGCTTTTTTGGTTAGATGCTTTATATACTTTCTGTACTCAAAGTGGTTGAGATTAGTTTTGTGCCTCAGTATGTTGTCAGTTATAGAGATCATTCCACGTGCACTTGAAAACAATGTATATACTGATTGTTTTGGAGTCATGTCCTGAAAATGTTGATTAGGTCTAACTTTTCTGTTGAGTCATTTAGGATCTCTGTTGCCTTGCTGATTTTATGTCTAGAGGATCTTTCCATTGATGTGAGTGGTGTTAAAGTCTCCTACTATTGTTGTGTACCCATCAATATGTCCTTCTGTATTCAGTACCATACTGTTTTGCTGACTGTAGCTTTGTAGTATAGTCTGAAGTCAGGGACTCTGATTCCTCCAGCTCCATTTTTCTTTTTCAGGATGGGTTTGGATATTTGCGGTCTTATGTGCTTTCAAACATCGAAATATTTTGTTCTTGTTATGTGAAAAATGACATTGGTAATTTGATAGGGGTTGCATTGAATCTGTTGATTTCCCTTTGTAATATAGTAATTTTCAGAATTTCGATTCTTCCAATCCAAGAGCTTGGTATATCTTTCCATTTGTTTGTGTCATCTTTGATTTCTTTCATTAGTGTCTTGTAGTTTTCAGAGTATAGTTCTTTTGTCTCTTTAAGTTGGTTTAATTTCTTAATATTGAAGCTTAGGGCATTGATATGAAAACTTTCATTTTATTCTAATGTATACAGCTAGGGCTTTACATTTAGCCCTAAGGCCTTCTAGGATCATCCCACAAATTTTGATATTTTGTGTTTTTTATTTATTCCCTTATGTTTATTCCATCCAGATTATTTATTTTCCTGTTGATTTCTTGATCTGTAGTTAATGATGGTAATGATGATATTGATTTCTAAATTTAGGGGAATTTTCCAGAGATCTTTATGTTATTTTAATTTAAAATTCCACTATGGTCAGAGAACATAGATTTTATGGCTTGAATCCTAAATTTAGAGACCTGCTTTTTAATCCATGATTATCTCACTAAATATTATAATGCATTTGGATGGAATATGCATTTGATTATTGTTGGATGGAGTGTCCTGTAAATGTTAATTAAGTCAAATTTGTTGGTTGTATGTCATCTATATCTTTACTGATTTTCTGTCTACTTGTTCCATCAAGTATTGAAAAGTGAGTATTTAAATCTCCAACTATAATCATGGATTTTTCTATTGCAAAATTCATTCTTACTTGTAGGAAAAAAGATTGAAAGGCTAGATCATATTGATGGCATCAATAACGAAAAATAATATCCACAATTATTTCTTTATAAATCTGCTCTGCCCTCTCTCTCTCTCCCCCTTTTCTCTCTCCCCCAACTCTTATCCTTGTAGTTTTCCAGATGACATTTTCCAGGGATGTGTCAGTTCCTATTTTCACACTGAGCCACAAATGCGTTTAATACAAATTGGCTACAAAAATGTCCAGCAATCTATGAATCGTATCAGTTACACTTGGCAACCTGGTTGCCATGCAAATCGTTTGTTTTTATCTGGTCAAGGGGCATTTTGAAAGCTGGTTGACATGGTGATAATATTTCTGTTATGCAATTGACATATCTAAAAACAGAATTGCAAAGAATAAAACTCTTTCAAATCATCTTTCTAATACTCTTCACTGAGAAAGTCACTTATATTTGTATCTACTTATTTCACATTCTACTTAGTAATAATCAAATTGAACAAATCAGCAAAGATACACTATTATTATTGAGCTGAATTATGATGCTGAACTAAAAACCCCTTTTTTCATTAAAGAAACATAGTTTTATTTGTTAAAATATTTATACATAAAAATAAAGAAGTAAATCTATAAATGAAGATGAGATATGCTTTTAACCTGTAGTGCTGCTAAAGACTTGTAAGGATTAACTATAGATTTTCAGGTCAAAGGAGCAAAGACTTACCAAAGTGCTTTTGGCAGAAGCAATGATATACAGAGTTATATTCGAACTTTCCAGATTACAATTACCAGCAAGAAGATTATATTGCAACTATGAAATGTAGATTTTCAATAAGTGCAGTTAAAAGTAAAATAATTTCTTATCTATGAATTTATGAATGATAGTCTTTATCTCACATATAGTAAGTAATGAAGTGATAGATTATATAATAGTCCTTAGTTTTTATTCTAAGTAAAATAAATTGCTATCTGTAGAAATAAAACTCTAAATATATAAAATTATAGAGGATAAGTAAATTAAAAAGTAAAAAGCCTTCCATGAAGATAATTTTTTTCTCAGTCTTTTTATGGGATTATAGAGATTTATTTGGCTAAAGTTTAGCATATTTTAGTGTAACAAAGATTTTTGATAAAGCCTCAGTTATGACCATACAGTGGAAAGATAGTAGACAGAAAAATAACTAAATGTTTCCATTTTCTGCACATCAATATTAGAGTGGGGCAACAACCTCACAGTGGAGTTCTTCATCCATCTAGAAGCTTAGGGTTTGGAGATAGTTTACCTAGATAGTGTGTCTTATTCATCCAGTGTTCCTACACGTCAGGTTGCCAACATTTTGTGGAATTCCTCCCCAAACCATGCGTGCAGAGTTGCTTCTGAACTCACTGTGGTCATTTGAAAGTTCATTCTCAGTACCTGACTTTGCATTTACAAAACTCTGTAAATATTTCAGCAAATCTGATGAAGGGAAACTAAAGGTATAAAACATACTTAAATGTAACAAAATGAATTTTAATCTAAAAATCACTTTAAAAAAATCTTGTGCAGTCCTCTTCCATTTTTAATATTACATGAGTCAAATCAGAAAGTCTAAATTTAACTAAGTTTGTTAGTAATATGCTTACTCCTTAGACAAGATGCAATTCATAATGATAGCCGCATGCTTCTAAACTGAATCTTGAAATAAATTGAACACAATTATTTGGATTTCAGGGTACCCGTCTTCCTCTGCAAAGCTTTGAAGATTTGAAGAAATAAAGCAAAGTTGTGTCATGGGCCCAAAATATTGCTTATGTCATTAGGAGAGATCAGTGGGAAACATGGCTCAAAGTTAGCCACGTGCAATTATCAGCACTGTTCCTCAGAGTTAAGCCATCTTACCCATAGTCATACCAGTTCTGAACTGGGACAGGCATTCCCACCACCACCACTGCCCAACCCCCGCCTATTAGCACAGGCCCAGAAGAAGCAAAAACTTGCATATGCTTTCACAACTCTCCAGAGGAAGAAAGGAAGTGGATAGCATCCTTCCAAATTTTTCTTCCATAGTACACCAATCATATAAGATGTTGAACCTCTAAAATTGGAGTGTGCCGAGAGTAAATCTTTCCTTGTGGAAGTTAGGAGTGGGCCCTGTGAAAATATTATTTTGAAACTCTTAAAAAGGATCTGAGAAGGTAAGTAGTATGTACAAAAGTGCTGCCCAAAAGGAGCCTGATCTTTTTCTCTTCTGGTTAACTGACCAGAATATTAACTGACCATGTTTCTTCAATATATGGTATGTAAGAAAAAAATGGATCGAAAATAAAACTATGGTATAGCACAGGAAAAAAATCTACTCAATAGTTAGTAATAACATATATGGGAAAAAAGAATGGATATATCAATATGTTTGACTGAGTCACTTTGCAGTACACCTGAAACTAATACAATATTATAAATAAACCATACCCCAATAAAATTAATTTAAGAAAAACTGTGCATTAAAAACTTAAGGTATATAAACTACAAGGAAGAAATTGGCAAAATTAAACTCTACTATTTGGGGTACACACTTGTCTGATACAATTATAAGGAAAACAAAGGACATGATTATTATTTCTTTGAAAACTGGTTTTGCTTTTTTGGAGAGAGGCATGGTTGTGATTGGGTTGTATACTTGGTAGTTCTTCTGAGATGGCTGGAGA
Source organism: Catagonus wagneri (assembly GCA_004024745.2). Classification (NCBI taxonomy): domain Eukaryota; kingdom Metazoa; phylum Chordata; class Mammalia; order Artiodactyla; family Tayassuidae; genus Catagonus; species Catagonus wagneri. The sequence goes on along the minus strand of PVHT020004020.1, from coordinate 43,303,901 downwards.
AGCCCTAGCTTTCACTTGTAATAAAGCTGAATCCTAGTCAACTTTTTTAAGTTCAACCTGCTACTACATTCTCAGAGAGATCCATTATTGCCAGCCTACTGAAAATAGGTATTTGTTAATTTCTACCTCAGCCCTTTTATAACTGACGTTTTTTAAAAAGATCTATTTTTATTTTGTCACTCTCATTCTCTAGAATGTATGCTCCCTGATGACAAAGATTTTGCAGTATCACTAATGTCTGTCACAGAATTCGTTATATATTTAAAATTTGGTAGTTTTGGATTGATTAACATTCAGAACACTGTGACTCTAAAATCTTCGTTTTTAACAATTCTATCATATTGTGGTCTTATCTTTGGCCTCGTTTTTTTTTTTGACTTCTTGTCTCACTCCCTTGACTCATAATTCTAATGTACATGGATTTCTATTTTTACTGATCTCTGCTTTTCTTTATAGCAATAAAGATATCTCCCTCTATCATTTGGCAAGCCCTAATCATTGTTCAAGATTCAGCTCAAGTGTAATTTTATCCAGAAAACTTTCCTCTATATTTTCTCTTCCTCCATGCTAGATTGGATAGTACCTGTCTTTCACCCTGTTCTCAGAAAATCCTGGGCATAGTGTCTGTCATTGCACTTGTCACAATTTTGTGTGTTTATCTCTCTCACTATTAACAGAATGCATGTTTCTTTTTTTTTTCTTTTTGTCTTTTTGCCTTTTCTAGGGCTGCACCCGCGGCATATGGAGGTTCCCAGGCTAGGGGTCTAATTGGAGCTGTAGCCGCCAGCCGACACCAGAGCCACAGCAACGCGGAATCCGAGCCACGTCTGCAACCTACACCACAGCTAACGGCAACGCCGGATCCTCAATCCACTGAGCAAGGCCAGGGATAGAACCCGCAACCTCATGGTTCCTAGTCGGATTCGTTAACCACTGAGCCATGACGGGAACTCCCAGAGTGCATGTTTCTTGACTGTGTGTATGAAACTATTGCTCAGGACCAATCATTAATTGAAAGAGTTTTATGAAATTATCCTAATGCTTGAAAACCTTTCAGAGATAGAAATGGGCTTTGTAGAAATATATAACTATAGTTTGAATTTATAAATCAGGACTACCATCATTTCTCTGAGCTAAAATTGATTCAGTTATTTAAGATTAGGTTCATTAGCCATTTTAATTCCATGATAATACAGTTTTAGACTATAGTCTCTTCACATCAAAGAATGATATGAAACTATGAATAATAATTAATCTTCAATAAATTTCTAATCATGACTGATAGTACCATTAGGATACTTTGGGGCTGCAACATAGAACTGCATCTCAAGATGGCTTAAAGTAGGATATTTATCTTAAATGAAACAACCCAAAGATAAGGTGATCTCCAGATTATCTGATGACAATTTCATGAAGTAATCAAGTTCTTTCATCTCTCAGATCTGCATCTTTTAAAAGTCAGCTAGGCTGACTTCCCCCAGGGGGTGTCAAGGTGGTTCTAGCAGTTCCCTGAATCATTAGATAAAGTTTAGAGAAGGAAGAATAGAATTCTTTGTTCTAAGTCTTTGTTTTTCTTTTTTTTTAATGAAGGAAGATTATTTTCTGAAAGCCCCTAACAGACTAGTATATATATATATATGTATTGTTGGTCAGGACTGACTGACTTACCTGTTTCTAAACTACTCACTGGCAAGGGCAATAGGATACCAACATTTGGTCTACACTAAACTTTAAGGATCAAAGGAATTAAAGGAATTGAACACTGTGCTCAGTATTTGCCTAAAAACCATAATGCACTGGAAGAATTAGAAAATGATAAATGAATAAAAAATTTAAATGCAGTTATTGGCTATTTTGCGTTGTAAAATCCATAAAAGTCAGCATTGAGAAGTGTGACTACTGCCTACATCATTGTACTTGTTAGATTTTACAAACATTAAACATACCTGCAGATATGAGTAAGGATCAAAATGGGGAAAGCATATCGGATATATATCGAGCTCAATGGTCCTAAACCATTGTCCATCCCCAAAATGTAATTGGTTCAGTTTCCTGTTAATTGGTTTTAATTTACTTTCTCTATTAACCCCAATTCTAGAATATTCATATAACCAAGGTGAAGAATAAATAAACTCTTTCTGTGAATAGAAGGTTTTTCATTTAAGATTGTGGATGAAAGATGCATTATGAATAGTATTGATTTGTTTTTTACCTCAGTCAAGTGACATGAAAGCTTAACCTAGATTCATCTCCTCACATTTGTCCTAAATCTCTGACATGTCGATACTCTGTATTTGAATGCTTTATGCACATTAGCAATATCGTAAAATCATATTGTATTGTGACAAGGCACTAAATTTATTTCAGAGAAGGTCCATTTTAGCACTCTATGCACTATGAATAATAAAGCAGATATTGATTCTAATGACATATTATTACAACATTAATAACTTGGTTGAAGCAAGACCTTTTTTCATTTGAAATTGGAGAGAGAGTAGCTAAAGGAAAAAAACATCAGCACCCGTTAGTTTCCCTTGTATTAAATGATGTTGTTCATCATAATTACATGGTGTCAGTACACATATATACATAGGTCCTATTGAGTTCAGAAATGTAGGGATACAGTCTGTATTTTAGTCATGGCTATTTAAATCTTTAATTCTCATTAGCTATTATAGGAGCAAAGTTTTTAAATAGTTTCTCTCTGCTCAGATAAAAATGATTATGTATTTTCTTTTATCTCTGGCAAGACCTTGTATCAAAAATGATAACAATGATACCACAATAAAAAAATAAAATCAGGAGACTTGTCTAAAGAATTAGATTTGTTTAAGTGAAATGTAAATGTAGTTTAAGGCAGCTGCTTATCTTTAATCGAAGGTATTTGAAGTCCTAAGTAGCTACGAAATTTTGGCTACACGACTGCATATATGAATAGCTGAGTCATTAAATGATTTTTGAAGTTTTAGGATACATGACATATATACATATTTAGAATTGTACTGAAATTCCACGTGTAAAAAAAATAATCTATTCATTTTAAAACTGTTTGTCATTACTTTGTCGAAGTAGACCCAGATTTGCCTTCAAACTCAATCACACAGTGTCCCTTTTAAAATACACAATGTGATATGTCTGTAAATATATATCAGATATATTAACCAGAGAGAAAGATGTTCTTTCATTTTTACTCTTGGTTTAATGAGTACCAGCTAAGAAAAGATGTCCCAGGGCTTTCAATCTAAGATGAGAGTAAAATTTTCATTGAGCCAATCGCTCTTATTTCTGAAGCCAACTTCAGTGATAAGAAACTTAAACAGAAAAGGTCTATCTATCTCCCAGATAAGTAGAAAATACCTATAACCCAGAATAACATTAAATGAAAAGAATGCTTTAGTAGTGGAAATCAAAGTGGTGGAAATCATTGACACTGAACAGAGAAAAGAATAAAAAGAAATGAGTACACTTTACTTGACCTTTAGGGACAACATGAAGCATACTACATTTGCATTTATAGAGGTCTCAGAAGGAGAATGAGGAAGAGGCAGAAAACGTATTTGAAAACATAACAGCTGAAAATCTGGGAAAGGAAACAGATACCTAAGTCCAAGAAGCACAGAGTTCCAATAGGATCAACCCAAAGAGGTCCATACCAGGACACATCGTAATGAAAATGGCATAAATTAAAGATAAAGAGATATTATTGAAAGGACCAAGGGAAAAACAACAAGTTATGTAGAATGGGGCTGCCATAAGTCTGTCAGCTGACTTTTCAGCAAAAACTCTGCAGGCCATAAGGGCAGTGACACAATGTATATAAAGTGATGAAAGGGAAAAACATAACTGTGAAAACGCTCCCTGGCAAAGCTCTCCTTCAGATTTGGTAGAGAGATCAAAAGTTTTACAGACAAGCAAAATTTAAGAATTTAGCACCACCAAACCAGCTTTACAAGAAATGTTAAAGGAACCTCCTAAGTGAAAAAGAAAACAATTAGAACCATGAAAATTATGAAAGGATTATGCTCATTGGTAAAGGCAAGTATATAGTAAAGACATTCATTCAATCTAACCCTCCAAAATATGGTAGGAGGGTTAAAAGACAGAAGTAGTAAAATCATCTATATCTGCAATAAGGACTTGAAGGATACACAAAACATGTAAAATATATCAAAACAGTAATTGTAAGGGTAGAGAGTAAAAATGTAGGGTTGATAAAATGCATTTGAAATTTAAAGATCAATATTTTAAAATAATCACATATATATATATAGAGAGAGATTGCTATATATAAACCATATGCTAACCACAAAATAGAAATCTGTAATAGATCAACAAACATAATAGAGAAAGGAATCCAAATATAACACTAAAGAAAGTCATCAACCCACGAGGGAAGAGAACAGAAGAAGAAAGGAATGAAAACAATGACAAAGCAACCCCCTTAACAATTAACAAAATGGCAATAAGTACATGCCTATCAATAATTAAATGTAAATAGGCTAAATGTTCCAATCAAAAGACATAGAGTGTTTGAATAGACACAAAAATAAGACCCACATATATGCTGTCTACCGGAGACTCATTTCAGATCTAAAAACACACACAGACTGGAAGTGAAAGGATGAAAAAAGATATTCCATAAAACGGAAATGAAAACAAAGCCTTGTAGCAAATCTTACACCATACAAAATGACATTAAACTAAAGATGCTTATAAGAGACAAGGCAGTGCATTACATATGATCAAGGGATCAACCTAAGAAGATATAACAGTTGTAAATGTATATGCACCCAATATAGGATCACCTAAATATATAAAACAAACATAAAAGGGGAAGTTGATAGTAATACAGTAATAGTAGAAGATTTTGGCACCCTGCCTTGTATCAGTGGACAGATCATCAGTGAAGATGATTTCAGCAATGAGAAAGTCAGTAAGGAAACACTGGCCTTAGATTATACATTAGACCAAATGGACTTTATATATCCAAAAGCAGCAAAATACATGTTCTTTTCAAGGGCGAATGGAACATTTTCCAGGATAGATCGCATGCTAGGTCACAAAACAAGTACTGGTAAATTTCAGAAAATTAGAATCATATCAGGAGTCTTTTCTGACCATGATGCAATGAGATTAGAAATCAATTAAAAGAAAAACTGCAAAAAACGTAAACATGTGGAGACTAAATAATATGCTACCAAATGACCAGTAAATCAGTGAAGAATTCAAAAAGGAAACCAAAAAATACCTGGAGAGAAATGAAAATAAAAACACAACAATCCACAATCTATTGGATGTAACAGAAACAGTTCTAAGAAGAAAGTTTATGATAATACAAGCTTACCTCAGAAAACAAGAAAAATCTCAAGTACAGCCTTTACATCTAAAGTAACTAAAAAATGAAGAACAAACAAACAAAACTCACTAAAGTTAGTAGAAGGAAAGAAATAATAAAGATCAGAGCAGAAATTAAATAGAAACTAGAAAGAAAAAGTAGAAAAAAATCAGTGAAACTTAGAGCTAGTGCTTTGAAAAAGCAAACAGAATTAGACTTATTGAGGAAGAAAAGACTCAAGTCAATAAAATCAGAAATGCAAATGAAGAAGTTACAAGCAACATTATAGAAATACCAAAGATCATAAGAGATTTCTACAAACAACTATATTCCTGTAAAATGTACAGCCTAAATGAAATGGACAAATCCTAGAGTTGTACTATTCTCCAAGACTGAACCTGGAAGAAATAGAAAATATGAACAGACCAATTACAGATAATAAAATTGAATCAATAATAATAATAAAACTCCCAACGAGCAAAGTCCAGGAGAGGATGGCTTCACAGGTGCGTTCTACCAAATATTTAGAGAAGAGTTAAATATCTTTCTTAAAGTATTCTGAGAATTTGCAGAGAAAGGAACACTTGTGACATCATTCTATGAGACTAGCATCACCCGATACCAACAACTAAGGTACCACAAAACAAACAAAACAACAGGTTAATATTCTTGATGAACATAAATGCAAAAATCCTCAACAAAATATTAGCAAACTGATTCCAACAATACATTAAAAGGATCATACACCATGACCAAGTGGGAGTCACTCCCTGGATGTAAGCATGATTCATTATTTACAAATCAATCAAATTCATACATCACGTTAACAAACTGAGAATGAAAACCATGTTTATCTCAATAGATGCATAAAAAGCTTTTGACAAAATTCAACATCTATTTATGATAAAACTTTCTAAAAATGAGGATAGAGGGAACCTACCTCTGCTTAATAAAGGCCATATATGATAATCCAACAACATTACACTCAGTGGTAAAACACTGTAAGCATTTCCTGTAAGATCAGAAACAAGATAAGGTTGTCCACTCTCTTTAGAAATCTTAAAAAAAGGCAAATTAAAATAATAATTTTGTTTTATGACATTATTGAATGTGCTAATTTCCTTAGTATGTGAATAAGAAATAACAAGTCATTTAAAAGTTGACAACAGATATTAAATGGCAATTGACAGAAAAAAACTATGTACCTTTTTAAGTATACTAAACATAATATTTGCTCTTACTCATAATTAAATAAAAATTTAAAACAAAGTAATATTTTTAGCTTATCATTTTTGGAAAAATCAAAATGTTTGATAATGGTCTTCCCTCACTGTAAAGATATTGTCGTAGAAAGTCCTGTCTGATTGGCTACTGTCAGCCTCTGGGAAACCCTTCTTCTGCCCCGTGCTCCTCTCTTATGCTCCAACTTGGCTGATCTTCATGCTCTACCTTGAACACTTCCAGTAAGTAACCTCCAGAACTTTCTATTTGTTCTCCCTCTTTCATAGTGGCGCTTTCAGTATCTGTGTCTCCTCCTCATTCAGCTTCTGCTTCATTGTTACCTTCTCCCCAAAGATCTTCCTTGGCTACTCTTTAGGTTTTCGCACCTCCCCACTTTATCCTCTTTTTCTACTGTATTTTCATCCTACGTTTTACTTCTTGAAAAGGTTTTATCAAGGTAGTTTTTGACTGTTTCTGGTGGTCTTGACCTCATTCATTGTTTGAAAGAGTATAAACTAGTGCAACCTAATTAGATAGTGAACTATTAATATGTGCCCCCAATTCCCTCATCAATGTGGAATTCCACATCTAGGATTGAACTTATTCCTTTGTGTGGATTTGACATATTTACTTGGATTTATTGCAGTTAACTGTAATAACACATTGGAAACAACTTAAATGCTTGTCAGCAGAAGACTGGCTAAACAGTAATACAATCCTAGAGGGTTATTATGCAGCTATTAAAAATGATGTATTTGTGTGTGTGTGTCCACGTAAGTACAAGTACATGCTACTCTAGAATAGTCTCCTAAATATATTATTGTTTATAAAAAAACAAAGCATAAAATGGTTATTTTTTGACTTGGAAACATAAACATGCATGTGTTTACATATGTACATATTTGTAAACATAAAAAAAACTGATGAGACTAGCTCATTGTAGGGAGAGAGACAGAATACCTGGGGGATAAATATAGGAAAGAGAATAAACAGAATTAATTCTCACTGTAAGCCCTTTTATGCCGTACTCCCCCCAGCATATTGATATTATTTACTTGTTGAATTTTTAAAACTGTGTGAGTAAAAAGTTAGTTTGCCTTATCTCTTTAATATGTTAAGTGATTTTTATTTACGTTTTCTTATATGAACAAATGCAATTCTGGCTTATTTAATTGTATTTTTATATAAATTTTTCCTGTTATTAAAGTGGAACATCATTATTTTATCTGACTCATTAGAGCTATTTTTTGAATATTTACCACAATTTGTAAATTTTCACAAAGAAGCAATGCTGAAAAAAAATCCACGTACCTTAACATAATATAATGCATTTTCCTTTCTATACAATAAGAGCATGTAGAAACAGTGTAAAATGGCTTTACACTTACCACATTGATGATAATGGAAACGGATACTTTTTAAACCATGAAACTGTCTTTACAGTGCTTTGAAATAGCCAATTAACTTACACTGCATTTTGGCTTAAGTGATTTGATAAAACATGGAGTCACTCCATCAATCCTTAGTCATGAACCCCTGCTCCCTAAAGGTTAATGCTCCATCCTACTTCATTGATTTGAATGTTTTATCTGTTTATATATTAAAGCAAATATATATTTTAAATAGCATTTTATTTAGTTCTCATTTATGTAAAATGCAATGAGAGTAAGATTGTTATGAAAATAGAATGATGTAATAAATAGTTTCATTATGAGATTATTCTGCCCTTTCTCCCTAAAATGATAAGACAGTATTCTATGAAAGGAAATTGTAGATATAAAATACAGCATTCTCTTTCCATTATTTTATTCCTAATGTTTAGCAAGATTTAATATGCAATAGTTTAAAGCCCTCAGTTCAAGCTTTGTAAGTTACAAAACACTGCAGGGGAGAGATGGCATGAGCACTATTTTTTTATCTTGACTATTGTAATGAAGCCCTTATAGGCTGACAGAATGTATTACTTATTTTTTTAATGTTACTGAGATATGGAATGGAATTTCCTCCTTCAGTAAGGAGGAAAAAATTAGTGCAGAATTAGTGTTTCAATGTGTATAAGAAATCATCTTAGATTTTATATGCATGAATTCCATCTCTAAAGCCTATCCTGCTCAGCCACTGCAATTCACAGGGTGATTAGACAAGTACCCAAGGGCATATAGGTGTAAGTCAGAGATGCTTTCACCAAGACAGTTTGCTCAGCACAGCCATTGTCATCTCATTAGAAGGCATAAGCATTTTTGCCACTCGCTGATTAACAAAGTGGTACTTGGCTCTCACCATGTCATACTAAGGATTGGAGTTGGACTTATTTTGTTTTCCTACAGGCTGCTGGCAATTTAATTTCATGATATAATTTGACAACAGGGTCTTCTCAAGAGGTCACCTGGTTCAGGCTTCTGTTTCCAGCCTTATCAATAGTTACCTAGGGAAGATGAATGAGTTCCTGTTATATTCAAAAATAGATAATGGTGTGGTGATTCCACAGTTTGTAACTAGCTTCACTATTTAGTTAATCTTTGCAGTGGAGTGGGATGACTGTTAAAGGAAATACATATATATATATATATATATATATATTTTTTTTTTTTTTTCCTGTTGGACTTGCTAGGCTTACCTCCATTCTTAGATCTAAATACAGACAGCCTTAGAAGATCTCCCAACACCAAGAAGAATAATTTGAATGATCCCTTTTACTTGTGTAAATATAAAGCATAGTTTTTCCTGGAGCATTTATACCCATTGCCCAGGTTGGGAGGCAGTGACAAAATGTGCATAGGGAGCCCAGAAGCCACCCATGGAAAGGAAATTACATGCTGCCTCACTTCCCTTTTTATTTTTAGTAGTGATTGGAAGTTACTGTTGAATTCAGTACTGTATTCAGTACTGAGATCAGACAGTACAAAGAAACAGATCTCTCACACGAAGAAATTACCATGGGCAGAGAGGGAGGATGTTATGGGCCGAGTTGTGTCCCTCCAAAATTCAGTGAAGAATAAACCTCCAGTACTTCCGAGTTTGGCCATATTTGAGGTAGGTTCATTAAAGAGTAATTAAGTTAGAATGAGGTCATTAAGATGGGTCCTTATTCAGAATGACTGGTGTCCTTATAAGAAAAGGAAATTTGGGAGTTCCCGTCGTGGCTCAGTGGTTAACAAATCTGACTAAGAACCATGAGGTTGCGGGTTTGATCCCTGGCCTTGCTAAGTGGCTTAAGGATCCGGCGTTGCCGTGAGCTGTGGTGAAGGTTGCAGATGTGGCTCAGATTCCGCATTGCCGTGGCTGTGGCGAAGGCCGGCAGCTACAGCTCCTGTTAGACCCCTAGCCTGGGAACCTCCATATACCGCGGGTGTGGCTCTACATAACAGGTAAAAAGACAAAAGAGAAAGAAAAGGAAATTTGGATATAGACAGGTACAGAGGGAAGAGTGTGTGAAGACACAGGGAGAAGATGGTCATCAGCAGGCCAAGGAGAGAGGCCTCGGGAGAAACCAACCCTGACACCTTATTCTTGGCCTTCTAGCCTCCAGAATTGTGAGAAAATGAATTTCTGCTGTTTTAGGACCCCCTTCCCCCTCAGTTTGTGGTGCCTTGTTATGGCAATCCTAGCAAATTAATAGTTTGCTGAGTGTGAAGTCAGTGTGACTAGCCAGAGCTAATGATGTGTAAAGACACATCATGTAGCTGACATTGGAGGGCTCCTTGGACTTAGTCATGCCAATATAGTGCATATCTTTGGAAGGGCACATTGTACCTGAGAGTGAATATAGGGTCTACATTGGCTTTAGGTGGCTGTAACTGAGCATGGTACTGCATAGAGGAGTCCTCCTCTTCTGCAACTTATCAAGAGCAGTTATTTCCAGACCAGACAGAGGTGCAGCTCTGCCTTTGAGGAAGGCATCAGCTTGGACAGGACTACCTGCCTTGGCATGAAATTGAAGGTGACATGGCATTCTCTAGTCTTCTTCCACTTAAAGGACTAACACAGTGAATACTTACTTCCCACCAATGCTGATCTAAGCACTGCGTGCACATTTAATGTTCACAAAGTAAAGTAGGATATAACTTTTAATATGAAGAAATTAGTCAAAGCAGACTCAAACTGGGATAATTTGAGTTTGTTATTGTCATATATTCTTCTTTTTTTTTAAAAAGAAACTGTCTACAGAGGTGTGAAAGAGAGTTGAGGAATTAACAAGAATTGGGCAGTAGCCTGTGGCTGAAATAACTGAGGAAGAAACAAACCAAGGAACAGGTAGAGAAGGTGTCCTGAGAATGAATTTATGATTTCAGTAGGGACAGCCAGCTAAGGCAACACCCATTATAGGGAAGCGTGGTAGGAGAATCAGTGTCATGATTTACTCTCTTCCTCTCCTCTGCAGTCCTCATGAGATTCTCCACTGGCTGAAACCAGTGTCAAGTCCGAGTACACATCTTGCATAAAAGTCAGTTTCTTAGGGGAAAAGAGAATAGTGAAAAGAGTGAAGAGTGGAATTGGAGAGGCAAAGAGAAAGGTTAACACAGTTGCCCAGGGTCACATGGCTAGTAGAAAGAAGAGGTGGAAGTTGAACCCAGCAGTTAGGCTATGAAGCCCATGTTCTGATTTGGTCACCAGTTGTTGAGAACCAAGAGTGGCCATCCTCCTGCAGATAATGTGATATACTGGCCCCAACACAATGTGTTCTTGAGGTCTGCGTGGGACCTTGGTTTTCAGGCTTTCACCTGGAACTCCAGCTGTAATTAGGTCTTCCCAGTACCATAAATGCTCTGTTTGGCACTCTGTATTATAGAATAGGAGGTCCCAGAAGAGAAAATCACATTTCATGATAGACTTGATGGATATGATTTGCTTCATATCTGAAGACAAAAATGACACTTTATCTTCACATAATGTATAATTCTATTTATATGAAGCCTAAGAATAGGCAAACTAATTTATGGCAATAGAAATGACTGACTGGCAAAAGGCATGAGGGAAACTTTTGTCAAGAAGTGTTACCGTTGTTATTAGCCAGACCCTCACTTCTTGCCAGTTAAGCCAATTTCACCCTGACAGGTGCTCTGAAGAGACCAACACCTGCCACTTAATAAAGGTTTCTGTTTCTGAAGTCACTCACTAAGCCATTGCACAGTTGAATGTCCCCTGCATAGCTAACTTCACCTCATTTGAATGTTTTCAATATTTAATCAATTTGGTTTCCTTCTCTGGACTCCTGAGTTTTCCAAATCCTTTTAGAAATGGATAAATAAAATCCTGATGTAAATAATCCTGATATAGTCAATTAATCCTGACCCAGAATTCCCCCTCTGGTGCAACTGGATCGGCCACATCTTTGGAGTCCTAGGACACAGTATCCATCCCTGGCCTGGCACGGTGAGTTAAGGATCTGGTATTGATGCAGCTGCTGCATAGGTTGTAAGTGTGGCTTGTATCTGATCCCTGGCACAAGAGCTCCATATGCTGTGGGGTGGCCAAAAAAGGAAAAAAAAATTAAAAATCCTGAGCCATGATCTAAAAATTAGTGTAAGTTGTTACTTCCCAGTTTTAAATTTTTCGTTTCTCTTAACATCACCCAAAATCATTAAATATAATAGGTAACTTGATTTTTGTTTACTTTTACTTTTCAGTTGGCTTCAAATATCATGGCCTCTTCTGCCACATTTGCCTAATAATTAATTTTGCTTTGTGTATAATTCTAATGTTTATTTCTTTATAATTTACACAGTCTAATTACTGTAAAGTAATAATATTTGCTCTGTACTGTATTATGGTACTCAATTATTTTCTTATCAGGAACTTATGATTGAGGACTGTGCTAGGTACTCAAGAAACAACTAAATAGGAATAGTGGCTGTAAACATATATAATTAATTTGAACACTAAAATGGTAAAAAGCAGTAATCACCTTCAGGCAAACCATTCATTATTTTCTCTTCCACATATGTGGTCTTGTTCTAACAGAGGAATATGGCTCTGTCCCTCTCAGCTTTATTTCAGTATCTATGAGTGGAAGGACAGTTTTGCCTGTTACTGACCTAAGGAGACTGTGATAGAGGTTAGTGGATTTAGGAAGGATCCATTTTCAAATCCTTGCTCAATAACCTGCTAATATTTAAGCTAGACAGCAAGGTCATTAGTAAATTATTTGTGAGTTCAAAACATGCTTTGGAAATTGAGATAATACCCAGAGAAAATCCATAGTGTACCTAAGAATCCTTTCTGAAGGCAAGGAAATCAAAGTAAAGAGACAATCGGGAGGGCAGTCAATAGACATGTATGGAATGGGACATCCAGCATGAGCAGAAGGTCTGACATCTGGGACCAGTAGTGTAAGATTCTTCCATGAATCCCCTAATTAAATAAATAAATGCTTTGTGTGAAAACATCTTTTGAACTGTGAGCCCAGAGTTTGTTGGACATGCCTCTCCATCTGTCAAGGACTCCCTCCTTGACAAGCTGTAAATAAGCTCCTGAGAACCAGAAAATTTCATTTTGTTTTTTGAGTACCTTTACTATCTTCATACCTGGGTCTGAGGGATAGAAAGAGGAGAGAGAAGCAGTGGCACTTCATAGAGAACCATCATGTATAGTTTTTAGTTACTCTTTGTTTAATCCGTGTCTTACCTTTTGGATAAAAACAAACTGCTAAGAAATGTTAGGAAACTTTGATTAGTGAATTGAAGTTTAGACTTTAAGCTTGGGTGCCTAGGAGAATAATTTCAATGCTATTAAAAAAATGTAGATACTTACTCTTATATGGAGGGAAGAAGTGATGAGATGCTGTAGTACAGATAAAGAATGATTGAACCTAGTATGTGAGAATGGTGTTGTATCATGTGTGCCACTTACTGTCACCAGGAATTTGGAGATAGCACCGCACCTCTAGCATCAATTTATGCCTCTGTAGAATGAAAAGCAGGACTAGGTTTATGGTTTTTAAACTCTTTTTTAAAAAAGAACAGGAAATCATTTTATCAAATACAGTCCTATACAAATTACAATGTATATTTAAAAATACAATTCAGGTTAAGTGGAATAGGGAAATAAAGGACTTTCAGCCCTCTTAATTTTGACTTCTTATGCCCCAATGCAGTCTCTCATTGTTGGAACCCAGTTATGTTATCTTTAATGTGCTGTCTGGTTCTATAATGGCATCATAATGCTCCTAAGACTTGTTGAGTCAGTGGTTCTCTTTGGATAGCACTTCGTAATACATGGATACGTGGCAATGTACGTTGGTATGCACGATGTAAGCCGATCTTGAGTACAAACCTTTGATGATCTGAAGTCCCAACAGATCCAGTGACTCACCCTTTCTTCTCTTTCCTTGTTTTAAAAGAAGGACGTGTGGCACTCTGCTTTCCTAGTCAGGTTTCCTCATGAAGAATTTCTGCTGAATAAACTCATCCCCTTTGAACAGTATTCACTTCTGATCAATGTCTCTTGTGATTAATACCTTATTTTATTTGTAATGAAAAGGAAGACAAAAAAGGAATGTATATATGAGTATAACTAAGTGACTTTCATGCACAACCATACTTTAATGAAAAATAAATAAAATACATTATTTTATTCAATGTCACTGTCATTAATAAAGTTACACTTAAGTGTATGTTTAGGATGACTCCGATTATCTGCTCTTTAATTCCTTCTGTGATATTATATAGTATCTATATGTCAGAGGGCAGACTTGTTTATTTTAATTCCTAATAATAATATTCATTTATTTTTTAAATTATTTTGTGATAAACACTTTGCATTCACTATGTCAACTTTAACAACCTGGTGGCAAATATAGGTAAATATCTCACTTATTTTTAAGTGTGAAGAAACAGTTCTGGGATGTTAGTTTACTTGCCAAAGGGGCAGGACCGGGGGATGTTATGACAGCCTGTATCCTCTATGTTCTTGAGGTCCAGGAGTGAGTGGGCCTGGAGCGGACATAAGCAGTGAAGAGACCCCTCAGTGTGTCTCTTCTCACTGACATCTGTGTTGTTATTTAAACAGCAGCTGTATTCTATGTCAGTCCTCACCAAATTCACTATTTCTCTCTTCACAGAGTATAGGTTTTAGTTATATGAAGGCAGTTAAACAAGATTACAGATTATTTTTTCCTCTAGTTCAGATTTTTATGACCTCTTTGAAGCTGTTTGTAAGATGCAGGTGTTATATAGCTATCATTTGCAAACAGAGTTGTTGGTATTTTAGTACATGTATCTCCAGGCTATTCCTCAAGGATCCACCTTGCTTGGGCCTAGAGAACAAGGACAAAAAGACAGTGACATTGGTTATAGAAAGCAGTCATCAGCCAAGTTCTTCATTTACCCTGGAAAGCACATTCTTATTGCCATCTGAAAAAAATGATTTTTTAACTAAATTCTGGACACAGCACCTCTCTATAGCCATTTCTCACATTCTTGATGCAGCAGGTTTTCAAAATGCTGTGAATGCTTTCTTTCTTTCATATGTGTTTAATCAACTACAAATAGTACATATATACCCATATGTTATATTCAGACAACAAATGATTTTGATCGTTTCCTCTTAAAGGAGATGTTTAAAATTCAGCATGGAAGGAAACTTTTTTAACCTCAAGTTCCAGTCGCCTGTTGAAATTAAGATAAATGGCTTTAATGCGACCTTAAGTCTTCTTACATGTCAGGATTTTTGTTTACAAAGCGCTGTCCTAATAAGGTTAATATAAATGCTTTTGGAACAAATGGGCTGAATAGCTTTGAAATACTCAACTTAAAGCATAATGGAAAAAGTGGTAAAATATGTTTTAGATTTCACTGAGTCCCAAATATTTAGATTCTATTATAACGGTGACTATCCAACACTAGTTTCACACACACACTCCTTCATTCTAAATTGAAATCAGTGATACAACATGAATAATAAGTGTGCCTTTAGTGTTCTTAAAATATATTACAATATTCTCTGGTAATTCCATGCCTGATTCGCATTTAAAGCAAAAGAAAAAAAAATTAAATAAATAAAATGTATCTTAATTCCCTCAGCATGTGTAATGTGAACCTCATTGTTCCAGTGAGAACCCACACTATTTATAGTGAGCTTGATGCTTGGGTTTGACAGGCAGCCATCTGGGGCACTGCACGAGGCCATTTTGAAAATTCAAACCAATAAGATCAAAGTGTGTAGAGTAGTATTAAATTATACCCAGATAGAAAAATATGTGTCCTCAGTCTTTTATGTGAAATTCAACATTGATACATGCTCTGTGAGTTTTCTTCCATGCATACACATAAAATTCATGCCACTGAAATGCTGAGAGATGTCTGGAAAAAAAAAAAGAATCTAAACTGGGATCACATGTCCTTTCTGGCCTCTAACTGTGGCATTCATCTGACATAATAGAGACTCAGAAACACAGCGCGCCTTCACTCTGCGGGGGTTACAAAGCTTTTCAGTGTAGGAAATCAGCACGTGAATATCTCTTCCCCTAGCTAGAAAATGAAAAACACCTGACACTTGAGAACTGTTAGTACATGATTTGAATGCCATTAGGGGCTCCTACACATTTCGTATTACAGCTGTGGAGTGTGTAACCCATGAATAGCACTTGTGTTATGTTTGCTTTAGAAAACTGTGTTGATCCCTCCAGGCGCTCTATTTGCAAGTAGTCCCATGTGAAGCATAGAGCAGGGGGGAACTGAAGCAAACAGATCTGTCTTACAGAGAGACTGTTCTGCAAGGAAATATTTTTAGAGGCTGGAGAAATGGGTAACACACCTCCCACTCTGGTTGTAACTTTTGAAAGAGGATGGCCAAGGAGATCTTATATTGACATAACAAAAAACGCTTTGTTCTATGTGCAGAGCTCAAGTTCTATGCAACCATTTCCTTGTGGCTCAGAGTTTTAATAAAGTTTGACCTAGCCTCCTTGGATTTCCTTTGTGGAAGGAGGATTAAAACATGAACATTTTTTTTTTGGAAAAAGTTGCTCTTTAGTGTTTTTTGAACTACTTCTCAAGTGAAAATCAGATCAGGGATAATCTTTCAGTACTTTATGAGGTTTATATTTCTCTTGAATTTCTTCAGGATGGGCTTATTTTAGCACTTCAGGATTGGAATGGAATATCTTAATTTCTTTTTCTCTGTATACAATTCAGTCTCAGCCAAAGTGGTACATTTTAGGAATATGTAAGCTGATGACTAAACTTGCTTTTGAGTAAATGAGTGCATCATGAAAATGATGGCTTGATTTCAGCTATAATTTTCTGTTCACATTACTAATTATATATCTTAATTCTATCGATAAACTTTGCTTATTTGAGGACTTTTTGCTTTTGTTTTTAGGTGGCTCTTAGGATTACTCAGGTATCTCTGTAAAGGAACTGGGTTTAGAGTATGGTTGGATATGAAAAGGTTCTGCCAATTACTATCCAAAAGCTATGTAATAGTAATTTACATAACTGACTCCATTGAACACACACAACCTCACAGACATTCCACAATGTAGATATTATTATATTCATTTTTACAGATGTGGATACTTATATCACAGAACTAGCAAATCACAGTGATAAAACTCAGAGTCAAATTGTTCTAATTCCAAAGTCCATGTCTTAAACATTATCCTTTATTGCTTCTACACATCTCTGTGAAGATTCCTCAGATTTCCCCTCTTTAAAAGATCTTTTCAAGTCTTGACATGACTCTTGCTTACTGAATAGCCTTGTCTTCTTCTTTGTGGTGCTAACAAATACCTAAAGAACAGTCTAATAAACTTGACAGAATCCCTTGCCTGCATAGTGCACTTTGTGTACTTGAATGTCTTTAACATCACCTAGAAAGCTTTTAAAAAATACCAGTGGTTGATCCTGCATTAGAACATTTACATCAGAATCTCTGGAGTTTGAGCCACAACATAGACATTTTTTAAAACCTTTCCTGGTGATTCTAATATGTAGCCAGGGTTCAAAACTTGTGGTATATATTGACATAAATGCATACATTTTAGTTCTCCACATTTCATTCTCAGCTATACTAAAAACTATAAAGATTTTCTGTCTTCTTGGAAAAAGCAAAGTGACGGCATCTTTATATATTTCCACGTGGGCTTACCAGCATACCATACTTCCTAATTGGTATGCTCCAAGGATATGTCAGAGCTGTCTGCATCTATTTCCCCCATTAAGAAATGTGGATTAGAACTAAAAATATAGAAGGCAACTGGGGATAAAAGAAAGCAAAGTTAATGCTACCTGGTCTTTAAATTTTCTGTCTTTTCTTCCCAACAATTTAAAGGACTTGCCTTTCATTCAAAGGACTTGACCTGACTGCTCCCAGCATTTGTAGCCACTTTTTATTGGAGGAGGAGCTAAGGTATGTAAGTCTGTGCAAAGACTCTTCATTTGATAGTTATTCATTTTTGGAGTAACATCCTGGCACTAACATCCCTTCCAACCGCTGTTACCTCTGTTTGCTATTGAGTTAGTTTTACCTAGGCTCACCAGCTTGGCTTAGGCCTTTAAGTCCGCTGGACCAATCCAGCAAGTCCAATCTATATAGATCCAGCTTTTCTGTTGGAGTCTGACAAATCTTTTTCCTGTTATTGGCAACACTGAAGAATCAATGACACAATTGCCTTTCTTTAGTAATGAAATTTTTTTGGAAAAGTACCACTCCTTATCCCTGGAAACAGCATCATCATCAAGTGTCACATGTACCTAGAAAACAGGTTTCTCTTGAGAGGCAATGCTAAAATCAAGATTGATGTTACTTGAAAGAAAGCATGTTGTTCTCAGGAAAAATATTTTGGAGACCAAGGTGACATCAAATTTCCACACAAAGTAAGTGATTGACCCCGAGCTTTGAGAACTGAACAGCAAGTACAGGGAGTACTCTCTTCTTTGATAACTGAGGTACAGCTAAGATTTACAAGCTGTGCATATCATGTGGTTGCCCCTTCTGCTCTCCTTTACACCGTTTTACCACATTTTTTTTTCTTTAAAAGGTTGAGCTACACGGACTGTCTCAGCAGGCCCCCTTACATTCTGGCTATATATTAGCCAGTGGGGTTATCGCCTGGTGCTTGGTTTGTGGGATGAGGATCAAATAAGGCTATGCATCTAGCTTCCTCCTTGTTGGGTCAGTGGAAGTTGGCAGCATTCTTTAATGCCATAGCTTTTATAAGGGGGCCTCCCTTTATGCTCTTCGCCCCAGTTCTTTTAAGCTGTTCCTGCGGCCTCTTTTTTATTGAAGTATAGTTGATTTACAATATTGTGTTAGTTTCAGTATGCAGCATAGTGATTCAGTATATTTGCAAATTTTACTCCATTATAGGTTATTACAAGATAAAGAGTATAATTTCTTGTGCTATGCAGTATATCCTTGTTGCTTATCTCTTTCACATATTGTAATTTGTGTTTGTTAATTTCATAATTTTAATTTGTCCCTCCCTCTCCTCTTAGGTAACCACAAGTTTGTTTTCAATATCTGTAACTCTATTCCTTTTTTTATATACACTCATTTGGATTATTTTTAGATTCCACATGTAAGTATTATTACATAGTATTTGTCTTTCTCTGTCTAAACTATTGCACTAAGCATAACTTTCTCTAGGTCCATCCATGTTCCTGCAAGTGCCAGTATTCCATTCTTTTTCTGGCTGAGTAATATTCCGTTATATGTATTTCTTCTTATTCTAATTGTCTATTGATGGGAACTTGGTTTGCTTCCATGTCTTGACTATTGTAAATAGTTATACTGTGAACATCAGGGGGCATGTATCTTCAAATTAGTGTTTTCATTTTTTCTGGAGATATACCCAGGAATAGAATTGCTGGATCATATGGTAGTCGATTTTTAGTTTTTTGAGGAACCTACCCACTCTTTTCCATAGTGGCTGCACCAATTTACATTCCCAATAACAGTGTAGAAGAGTTCTCTTTTCTCTGCGTTCTTGCCAATATTTGTTATTTGTAGACTCTGATGACAGTCATTCTGAGAGGTATGAGGTTATATTATAGCTCATTGTGGTTAACTCCTTTCTCTTGTCCATTCATGTCTGTGAGAGTTAAATGATGTTCCACTATTGCTGACCCTAGGATTTTGCACTATTCTTTGTTTTCACCCAAAGCTGCCTACATCTTTGTTAATAGTTCCATTATGAAACTATCTGAAACTATTCAGTTTGAGTGTGACATCTCCAAGAGGTAATCTTAGAAAGAACATGGAACTCTAATTTCTTTAGAAGCAGTCCTGAGTATCATGGCATTATTAAACTTGGATGTCTCTGATAATTTTCTTAGGAAGCAGTCATCTTAAAGTATAAATAGGAATGTTGGTTACTTCTTGAGGCTCTTTTCCTGGCTTAGTATTTCTTCCTCCCTATTTCCATCCCTGCCTTCCTACCTACCTTCCTTCTTTTTATTTTGTGTCTCTCATTTTCTCTACACTTCCTTCCATCTCTCCTTCTTTGTTTCTGTTATTCTTTTTATATTTCTTCCACCTCTTTCCCTCCCACCTTCCTTCTCTCTGTCCTTCCATCGTTTCTTTTACCTGCCTGTTTTTGCTTGATATTTTGCTCAGAAAATCTTAATAGTCACAGTTTTGGTCTAGAGGTATAAATTTAGGAAAGGGAAAAATATAGAACATTTTTCAGGATCATGACAATATTGATGTGTCCCTTTTTTCAGAGAATGTGTATAAGATATTTACTATAATAATTAAAATGTTTAAGTTTTATCATGTAGCAATCATTACTTTTGATTGTCAACTATTTTAATTTATCTGTTTTCCAGGTACATAGTAAGATTATATGTACATCTGGATGTCTATGCGATTGAATGGAGTCATATGACTATTTCTGGTCAGTAATTTGTGAGTGGAAATGATGTTGTCACTTTTGGGCACAATCATTTAATGTCAATATAGGACTTTTTAGAATTCTTTCAGGTTATATATAGTGATCAGAAATGTTGCAGATGGTGCCTATTCCATCAGTTCAAGTCTTAATAAAGCTTACCTGAAGCTTTAAACAACTTTGATTTCATGTAGTCAGAGAGAGAAATTTTTCCTTTAAGCTAGCCTATCTAGCACATACTGTTTTTGCCAGCTCAGGCTATGCTACTCTAACAAAATGCTCTAGACTGGATGGCTTAAACAATAGGCATTTATTTCTCAGAGTTCTGGAGACTAGAAGTCGAAATTCAGTGTATTGGCATGTTCAGTTCCTGGTGAGAACTCTCCTTGTGGCTTGCCGGTGGCTGCTATCTCACTGTGTCTGCACAGGCTAGGGATAGAGAACTCTGGCCTCTCTTCCTTTTCTTATGAGGACCACCCTCATGGTCTCATCTAAACCTACCTACCTCCCAAAGGTCCCACCTCCAAATACCATCACACTCAGGAGTTAGGGCTTCAGTATATGAATTTTGAGGGAAAGATACACAAACATTCAGTCCATAATACATATTAAGATATACTACCTTGTACAAGTCAGATTATCCCTAATAATGGCATTACTGTTATTTATTTGTATTTTCACATACTTTGTTGAGTAGGACAGAAAAGATACAGTTACGGCTATTGAGCTAAAGGAATTACTTGTGGGGATATGTTTCACAAATAGATGCCATATTGGTGACAGAAAACATTACTGAGAGTGATCGTTAGAAAATGAGGACACCTTGTGCCTTCGTACTTATTACATTCTGGTACTGAGAGAGGAGGGTTGGGGTTTAATGTATGTTGAACTGTGGCTTGAATTTCTATAACATTTAATAGTTACAACAATCCGGCAAAACAGTCACTCTGAAAATACTTATTGAGTAAGTTCTGTCTGATAGGTATTATACTACCTGCTGAGGATGTAGCAGTAAGCAAAATAAACAAGGTCCCTGTGTTCGGAGAACTCACCCAGGAACATACATGTAGGAAGGACAGCAGGGGATTACGCTCTAGAATGGTGGGTTCTGTGTGAAGAGGAAGGAGCAGGTGCCCTGGGACCAGAGAGAAGGCAGGTCTAATTCTGATTTGGGGCACCGATGGAGGATTCCTGGAAGAGGGGATATCTAAGGCTAAGACCTGAGAATGAATAAAAGTTATCTAAGCAAAGAGGGGACATTTTCTAGACCTAAGGTGCAGTGTATACTGTGGTCCATAAGTAGAAGACCTGGCATTTCTTACGTACTAGAAAAAGTATAACATGGCTCTTTCTGCCACAAAACAGACACAAATTTTGGCTTTCTAGAGACTGCTTGAGGGGTTGGGCAACAGACTCAGAAGTTTAGGGGAGTTAATTCACTGCATGGGGAACAATGGGAGATAGGAAAAAAGACGGATATGAACCAGTCCTTTTTCTCTCTCTAAAATAAATGACGGTGATGATGATGATATATGAAACACTTACTGAGAGCTTAGTATGTGTCAGATACCATTCAATACACCTTAAACTTAATACCACATCTAATACTCAGAACACCTAAAGATCCTAACGTACACAAGAGAATTTGTATAACTTGCCCAATATGACACTTTTATTATTTGACAGAGCCAGGCTTCAAAGTTCAAACTAAGATCTACTGAAAGCAGAGCCAGCCCTCTTCAATCAGGTGAATGTTGGGCTGACTGGTCGATAGAGATAGTCTAAATGGGTTGCTGACTACCTGATGAAAATAGCACTTAGGAAAAGCAGATGGAAAATGCCAAGTACTATTAAAATTTGTAACTAGGTGATAGATTTGGGCTTGTGTGATTTTTTTCCCCCTACATTCTTGAGTATAGGGTTGCAGTTTTAATGGTGCCTTAAAGTGTATGCAGTAAAATGCAGCTGGTAACTGACTTTATAATTATTGGCCTCTTACCAGTATTTAAAGATGCATTGCATGGATCAGTGCTTTGAACTTTGCTTTTTAGTTTTTATCAACAGTGTACCATTACTTTCCTAAAGACCTTTTCTTCACCTTTATTTAGATCTTGCACTGGTCTATAATTACATGAAACTAAAAATTCTTTATGGATTGATTTCCATAAATTACAAATATGTCATGTGTTATGTTACTAGACAAAAGGTCAGCAAACCAATTTGTTACACCAGTAGCACATTTACCAGAGCTTAGACAATGATCCATTTGTTGAAAGCCTTCTGGTTTTAACTCTTTAGCCTGGATTTCAAGTGAAACAAAAATTGTATATAAAACGGAATTAAAATCACTGTTGCTCATAATAGAAAATAACATACTTTTTGGATAGGCAGCTGTGAATTGGTGTTTGCTTGCATTATCTATTTTTAGTTTAATTTTCTGTGATGGTGGATAAATATGTGGTATTTTGCAACATCCTAAATACATCAATTACAAATTAACTGTAATGTCAATATAAAACTATTTTCAACATATTAAGTTATAAGCTCAGTAAAGAAATACTAATAGCTTAGTGTTATCTGAACAACAATGAACTATTATGCATTATGCAACTTGAAAATTAAGCCAAATTCTTCCAGTGCCTTGAGTGGTCCTTAGTAATCAATTAAAAAAAATGAATCCAATAAAATAGGATTTAAATGGCACAAATGAACTAATTAAGTTTCAAAGGGGAACCTATATTCTGTCTGGCAGCAGCTTGTTTTGAACAATATTCATCAAATGCTTTTGATATTTTTTTATTCTGCAAATGTAAATGCAAAGCCTTGTGATCCTTCCTTTAAAACTTCTTTTTTTGTTTTGAAAACTGAGATAACACCTATGTCTATAAATTGCATCACATTTATTTCAGTTCTCCTGGAGCTAAAATGTTATAGTTTTCATTGACTACCCTTCTCCTTTGTTCTGTCACCCATAAAGATGTCAAGTTCTGCTTTTCTGGTCTTAGCACTCCCATCTTTGTCCTCTCTTTTGTGAGAGTCACTAAGAGCAGTGATCCATTTTCTCTCATTTTGATTATTAATTGGTTTTTCCTGACTTGAATTCGGAATACACATTGATAGCAGATAATATTACTAGAACATAAGGCTGTTCATGTCATGCCTTTCCTCAAAGCATTCTGTTGCCCACAGGCTTGAGTCTGGAGCACCCTGGTATAAAATTTGAGGTATGTTACATTCTCCTCCCAGCCTACTGTATCAAATTTCTCTTTCAACTGTTGATTCTCATGATTCTTAAATTTCTTCCATTACTCATCACTGTCAAGTTAGGCTTTGCTCTTTTGTGGTTTTGCATTTTTTTTCTGAAATTACAAGTTCCCATGTTAATCCATCAAAATCTTTTCTATATTTTGCAACTCAACCTAAAATTTTAACCCTATGCTTCTGCATAGCAGTTGTGATGTTACTTATAATCTAATGCCAGTTATTTGTGTTCATTTATTATTATTATTATAACTATATGTCTGTTGTCACAGTTATTCCTAACATTATCTGCATGGTGTTTATTTTATACTTCCTACTTTAAATAGATGATATACCGAGGCTGAGAATTTTAAACGCTTCCCAAGATAACATAGCCAACACTAAGAGAACCCGTCAATGTTAGACCAGTTGATCTAACTCTAAATCCACAGGACTCTGATATGCTGTGACTTTCCATAGGTACTTCCTTAACATGTGTATATCACCGAATACACATATGTGCATATACACGCATACAGTACTACTGCAGTAGTATAAATGATAGATATAACTTTTGTAATGTTAATTTAGACCACCTTGATTGGTCTTAGATTTTTCAGAAATAGTCTGATCCCTAGTCAGCCTATTAATGGCATATTTAACAACTAATATATTTCTGTATTTCTTTAGTGACTTGATGAAAGATGCCTGCTGTGCCTAACCCTACATATGAAGGAATGAATGCCTCTGAAACTTGAGAGTGTTATCACCAACCTGAGTGGTTTTTTTTTTTTTTTTTGAATACTTGATTGAATCTGCTTTTTGTGGCTAGACTTATAACCTGCAGTAGGTTTCTCAGAGTATTAAAGAAGCTGACATTGGCCTTGAAGCAGAGGTGCTCCAGTGCTTTAAAAGAGCTTTGCTTTACTTTGAGTGACAATTAGGAATAATGTTGAGTAGTGCACTGGCCACCTGGTGCTGGTGTGGGTGGAGGAGAGCAGTGTGCTAAGTCACAGAGAATCTAGGGTGGAGGGAAATCAGGGCTATAACATTCAAGCTGTGAGGCATCCTTGGTTGCCCTTTTGTTTCTCTTCCAATTGAGAATCTTTTGTGAGCTTTCTTTCCAGCATTTTCCCTCTCCGCACTCTACTTTGCTAATTAAAATTCTAATCACTCTGACAGCTAGAGGTAGGAAAAAAAATCTTTCTTCCATGCTGGAGAAGGTAATTTCAAGGTGTTTTAGCTGCCAAAGAAACAAACGGAAATTAGACAAAGAAGCTAGTTGTCATAGAAGGAGAAATGAATTTTATTTTCCCCATTGTGCTTAAAAATATATGAAACTTTAGCAAAGACAGCACATTTCTTTTTGGCATTTTAATAATTATAAACATATGAATGGTAAAGAATATGCTTTATTTTCCTACACTTAAAGGTTTTCTGATAAAAATAGTCTTTTATACATTTACTCATGTCAAAAATAATTTACTGTTCTTGGGGTGAAATGAAGTGCAACATCAAAGGTTTGACTTGGTCTCTGTGATATGTTGTTTCTGAAAGTGTTTCCTTTTAATCTATGGTTTTCAGATTGTCATTAAACATTTAAGAGACTAGAAATCCATATTTAGAACAAAGAAATTTGTGGTGTGATTTTTTTTTTGATTTTTAAAAAAAATCATTATTAAAATTGGTATGTTAAATGTTTAATGCCAACTGGTCCACAAGGGTTAAATATACTTGCATTAAGATGTACTTGAAAATGAGTTTTCTAGAAGAGTGGGTTTCCTGAGAAACTTTCCAACTAAATTAATAATTGGGTTGTATTTTGGCTGTGTTTACCAGGCATCCAGAAATAGTGTAGGGTTGGGAGAATGTTTGCCAGATAAGCTACTGCCTGAATTCACTGACATTTAACTGATTGCTTAATTTTACTAAATTTGCTGGACACTTATTAAAATATACTGAGTTGGTGCTCTGAGCCAAAGTATTTAAAATCTAATTGAATGTATATATGTGTGTGTGTGTGTGTGTGTATGTGTGTGTGTGTGTATAAAGATGCTGCTAATCAGCAACGGTCATTGAGTGACTGACACTAGACATCTAGACTCACACATAGGGTCTATACACAACAGAAGGCAGTGCAGGATTTTGTATTGTGATAAGATCGTTTATTGTGAGATAATTTTCAAAGAGAAGATACTAGGGACAATATATTTTTCAAATTTCCATAACTTCTAGCCAGCAGGATTTATTTATAGTTTGTTTATTTTTATTCATTCAATCATTTCATGACCCTAATTTAGTCAGGATAAAGTTATACTGATTAAATAAAACTTATATTCAATGATGGTTACGATTACTGTTTTAAGTCCAAGTTCATTATTTTTATTTTACATACATTTATATTTTAGAGTCAAATATCTATAATTCTCATTAAAGTAAACCTTCAAGGTGTTATTTTATTAATGAGCCAAGCTCGTTTTTGTTGTTATTGCTGAATGATTAATTCACTAAGTGTATCAAATAGTTCATAAGAATTTCGTGCTTTGTGTGTATGAACTTCAAAAGGTTTATATTCATAAAAATATCTGGGGAGAGACTTACAGGACTCATATGTTGGTATGAAATATTTAAATCAACAAATGTTCTTTTTTTATTTGTTTCACACAATCACGGATGTATGATTTACTGTTGTTTTATTCTAAAATGTGTTTTTGAAGACACAGCACTTGAAAGAAGAGAGACTAACAGAAATGTCATGGGTGGGAACAATATGGATACTGAAGCTGGTAGATTGAGAGAGTATGAAATTAAACATCAGATTTTCCAGAGCAGAAAAAAGTCACATCTACAGATATCCCAATATTTCTTGACAATGCATTAGATACTAATTTAACTTAACCACAGAATATTGTGTTGTACATATGAATTGTACAAATCTCAGATCTGTCAGTAAATAACTCAGTTGTCATGAGAAAAACCATGTAATTTCTCTGAGCCTCAGTCTCCTCATCTATAAAATGAAATCGATAATAGTATTTCCCAAAAAGTAGCTATGAGGTACTTGTTATTTTTCAATTACTATTATGTATAAATACAAAAAAATAAATCACTAGCTATCTTGACTAAAAACCTGGATTGCCTACAGGTTTTTATTAATAATTTTGATAAAGTTTGTAAATGTTATAGAATGCAAATGCTAAGAATTGAGAGATACAGGATGAACACGGGAGCATCACTGAGCTTAAGAATCATTTAATATTACAGGTAGCCATCTACATAGATAATTTATTAAATCAGAGAACCGCTGTGTAGCAGTTGAGCAGGGAATAACCTAACCACTGTATTATAAATGCAAGTAATTTTTTTACTGTTTTTCTGGCTTTCACTCCTACTTCCAGTAGTTAATATTACCTGGCAGTCCAACATTGTCTTGAACCTTAAGTCACGGTAATGAGCTTTCCTCCTCAACCTATAACCCCAATCGATTAGAATATTTGCAAATGCTCCAACATGACTTCTGGCCAACAAGGGGTAAGGCAATCATATAATTTTCTTCTAAGATTTCCCTAAACCAGAACAATGAGAATAATAGGAGAACCATTAATAATCATTCTGGAACAGCAGCCAAAAAATTTAAACCAGAAATTAGAGTTACCTTACCCAGGGCCCATCTTTTGGGAGCAGTGATGGTGAATTTCAGTCTAGTTTCTGCCCATCTCCTAGCTCAGCTCTAACTTCTGTTTCTAGCATTTCTCCTGCCCTTTGGATTTGGACTTTGTATTTGGTCTACCTAGACACTACCTCAAAGGGCTTGCTTCTCCTAATTCCTGTGCTTCTTGAAGCACTGTACTTTCTTGGAGAAGACACTGAGCTGCATTCCATTTTCCTGGTCCTGATCCCCAGCGCCACTGAGTTTGGCCAGAAGACCTGCCAAGTCTGCAGTTCTTTCCAGTAAATCATCATTTGAATATCAGATCTAGGGCTGAAGAAAAGACTGCATGAAAGCTCTGATTCATGAAGAGTAGGGAGTTAGTTTTACCTAAGCATACAAAAATCTGATGATAAAGATTTATGTATGTTAGGACCAAACATCCAACTTTGGCTATTATCAATAGGTAAATATTATTATTCACAGATGTCTTCCAACTGACAAATTTTATAACAAAAAGGTACTTATGTTATTTTTTAAAATCCCCTCAGTACCTAAAATATTTCAATTTTTTATAAGCTATTTATAACATTGTCCTGAGTATTCAGGAAAAGTGGCTTAAATTGTATACTGTGATATGGCACACAGAGAAAGACAAGAGCTTTAATCTGGGCTCTAGTGTGTATTTTTCTCTATGACCTTGAACAAATGGTTTAACATCATCAGACCACAATTTTCAACTGAGGTAGGGATAGTGATAACTATCCACTAATGTATTTGTGGAAATATTAAAAAATATTTGAGTTTTATCCTCCTCCTTTCTTTTGCCATCTCTATTTCCCTCTCATCTCTCAATCAGCTAGTTGACTGATTGATCTGTTTACCCATCTGTCTATCCATTGAGGGGGAAACACTCTTATGTAGTTGGCCGTTGTTTATATTGTGTGTTTTTCCTCATATCTTCTCTCCCAAACAGTCATGGATCAGTGACAGCTTTCTCTGCACACAATCCTCAGAAAAAAGACCTGTGCAGTTGAAAGCAGACCAGTCATTGTGCTAATTAAGCTTTGAATTTCAGGAGAGTCTTCCCCTCCCAGCTTTTTTAGTGTAGCAGGGTAAACAAACAAAAATAGTCTTACAATCCATACTTTTCAGTCGTAATAATCAAGAGCTTGACAGAAAATATCTACATTCCAAAAATAAAACATCCAAATCATCTTTGATATCAAGAACTAAAGTCTGCTGTACTAAGAACATAGAACTTATGAAAATTAACCACATGTGTAGTAGTAAAGAAATAGGATAGGACATTATTGCTTTCCCTCTTCAAATGAGGTAAGAATTAGATGAGATGTTGAGAAGAAGTTAGCGAGGGAAGCATCAGGATCATACAGAGCTGAAAACCTTTGAGAGTTCTCACTTCTGCCTTTCCTTGGAGTTGAAACCCTCCCTTTTGGTTACTGTTTTCAGGGAATAGTTTTTACATCCTTCACCTTCAAGCTATGAATGTCCTTAAGTCTAAAGAGAGTCATTTGTATGCAACATATGATTGGATCTTGTTTTTTAATTCATTTAGCAAATGTATATCTTGATTTTTGGAGTGGGGAGTTATTCCACTTACATTTACATTACTGAGAGGGAAAGGCATACTATTGCTGTTTAAAAAATTGTTTTCTGTATTTCTTGAAGCTTTTTGTTTCTTATTTTCTCCTTCACTGCCTTCCTTTGTGTTTAGTAGATTTTTTTGTGGGTGACACTTTAATTTCCTTCTCATTTTCTTTTGTGTGTATTCTATAGATACTTTCTTTGTGGTTTCCATGAGGATCACATAAAGTATCTTAAATTTATAATAATCTGTTTCAAACCAGTGTCAACTTAATGCCAATTTCATGCAAAAATTCTTCTTTACACATTGGCCTCTCTCTATGTAATTGATCTAACTTACATCTTTACATATCATGAACATATTAACAGATTTATAATGATTTTTTCTTTTTCATTTTAAGTATTATAAAATAATGTGAACTAAAATTGTAGTACTGCAAGTTTTTGTATTTATCCATATATTTACCTTTATTGGAGAAATTTATATTTCATATGGCTTCAGATTACATTCTAGTATCCTTTTAATTCGACTTGAAGGACTCCCTTTAATATTTCTTCTAGGCAGGTATAGTAGCAATGAATCCCCTCAGCTTTTGTTTATTTAAGAATATCATATCTTCTCCTATGTATTTGAAGGATACATTTGCCAGATATAGTATTATCAGCTGACAGTATTTTTTCTTCCAGAACTTTAAATACCTCATTCTGCCGGCTTCTGGTCTGCAAGATTTCTGCTGAGTAATCTCCTGATAACCTTTTGGAGGCACCCTTTTTCATGATGAGCCAGTTTGCTTTTGCTACTTTCAAGATTTTCTCTTTGTCCTTGACTTTCAACTCTTTGATTATATCATGTCTCAGTATAGATTTCTTTAGTCTTTGGAGTGCATTACACTTGTATTGTATATCCCTGTCTTTTCTCAAAGTTGCGAAGTTTTCAGCCATTATTTCTTCCAGTCATACCTCTGTCTCTTTCCCTCTCACATCTCTTTCTGGAACTCTCATAATGTATATATTGCTCTGCTTTATTGTATTCTGTAAATCCCTAATTCTCTGTCCACTTTTAAAAATTATTTTTATTATTATATTTTTGCTCCCCAGGCTCAAACATTTCATAATTTCAAATGACCTCTTTTCAAGTGTACTGATTCTTCTTCCTGTAAAGTCTACTTTTGAACTCCTCTAGAAAAATTTTCAATTTACTTATTGCGTCCTTCAGCTCAGAAAATACTTATAAATAAGTAAATATAGAACTATCACTGTTGATATGTGCCGTTGCCCATAAATCATTTTTTTGACCTTGCATAGAAGTCCATGTTCTCTTAGTTCACTGAGCATGGTTAAGACACTTGTTCTAAATTCATTGTCAAGTAAGTCAGAGGCCTTTTTTTTTTTAGGTTAGTGTTTGGAGATTTATGTTTCTCCTGAATTGGTCACGTCTCTCTATTTTTCTGTATGCTTTGTGATCTTTTGTTGGAATCAGCCTAACATGAAGATTTAAGGTGTTCTAAGGCTATTTCAGAGCAGGTATCTTCTTTGAGCCTCTTTATATTTTTCCCCCAATTATTCCATATAGATGGCTGCTTTTAAATGTCTTAATTTCCTTAAGAGTCTCATCCCTGCTTCTTCTTGAGTCTTAGATGTTCTGTTGTTCGTTCCATAATCTCTGTCCTCAGGCATCTGCAGATCGACTGTAACCCTGCAGTTTTTGTACATCTCAGAGCCTGCCACAGCTTTCTGTCTTCCAGCCTGAGATGCAGCCTATACTGCCATTCCTGTCTGAGTCCTGGGTCAAATAGTATGGAAGTCAATCCCTTACCTAGTACAAAGAAAGGCCAGAATGTTGCAAACAAGTTCTGTTTTTTTCCTTCAAGTAGTAGGAAAAGCTATACATTATGATTGTATTATATAAATAAGGTGGTATTACATATTTGTATTGTGTTTGTAAATGCATAAGAAAATCTTAATTATTTGGGATAGTCTTGGTGAACCAGGAGATTCACTTTTTAGTACATGTGTTTCTAATATTGTTTGAGTGTATTGCCTAATTTTTTAGAGTAAAATAAATAAATGCATGTTAAATCAAGTAACCAGTTTAGAATAATCTGACCACCTATCCACAAAGATAATTTATGTTTTTCATTCACATGGGTGAAGGACCTTCTAAACATTTCTTCTTATAGGTTTTGGCACAAGTACAAAGTAACCAGTTTCCTAGAGTCAATCATAATATTCATTTTCGATTAGCAGATAGATAGAGATAAATTTGTGACTGATATAGGAAGAGAAAGAATGCAGTAACTAATAGGCTAAATCAACAAATAGAAATGTGTATATAATTAAAATTCCCTAACCAACAAATTCAAAATAATGCTAACTCCAAAAATAGTACGGCAAGATTATCTACCTACCTATTGATTTGCCTTTATTTTCATTTTATTGTTTTTTGACTTTGATATAATGTTATCTTTAATTGTTCATAAGTGGTTTCTGTTCATTCACATTACAATGTAAGGGATTCTATGGAAAAAAATGATTATGCATACAGTCTTTTTAGGAGGACAAGAGCGAGTTTTGGCATCATGACATTCTCAGTTTTGGAACACTCCTTCCTCTACATCTTTTAGCAGTCAGCAAAATAGGCTGACATGAGGGAAATGCCTGCCAAGAAACTTTAGAAGGAGGCAGTTTTTAATTAACAGGGGCCAGAGAAGGTGATAACCCCAAGGGGTAGTGAAGAGAAATTAACATGAAAAAGCAGTTCCACAGCTTCTGTGGGTCCCCAAAGGCCAGCTGTATTAGTGGTGTCTGTTCTGATTGAACTTTTGCTGTGTCTATGTATTGATTCACTTGTCAGAATCTGACAAAAGGACTGCTGTCCGTCACTTGTTTGCTCAGTCGTGGGTTATGGCTAGAAGCTTCTTACTTGTACAGTCGATTACAGAGTGAGAGTTGTCGTCTGGTGATCATTTTACAGACATGATTAATGTTGTTGAGCTTTATGTAAGAATTAAGCGTGTGTACACACACCCAGCCCAGGCAGGCTTACTTACCCTGCATTGTCGAGCCTCTTTTTCTCTTAGTACTCTTTGCCTAGTTTTTTCGAAAACTCCTTTAATTATTAAAATATTTTAAAATGCAATCTTAGGGATAATAATTACACTGATTTTTGCAGACACTTTTTCCCCCCTGCCATTTACTAAATCCTTGGCATAGGAAGCATTTTAAAAAAGTAATGTTCTGTGAATAAATATTTCAAGTTTCTCTCCCAAGGATGAAAATGAATAGTAAAGCATGTAAAGGGTTTGTGAAATCAGCTCATGTAGTGAAGAGGAGAAGGTGGAAGGATTTTCTTTTCTTTAACTGCCTACGAGGGTACATTGAGCAGGCAAGCCTAGGGTGGGTCCCAGGAGAGCTTTTGTGCCTTGAGCCCAGTGGGAACAGAAACATTCTCTAAAATATTTTAAGAGCATTTTAAACACTGTTTGGGTCTTTTTGTCTCCATGAGAATCAAACTTACACTAGAATTCCATGTAAGTTTATCAGTTTCAAAATATGGGTTTTCTGAAGCAAGGACAGACCCCCATACTTCTTTTAAAGATGTGGTGATAATTATTTTTTTAATTCAAATAGTGTTACTCTTATTGTTTACTTACTTGAAACAATTTTTAAGAATCCTTAACAAGAAAATAGTAAGATCATCAGGAACTTGGTTGTGGTACATTTCCTAGAGCTTTGTATTCCTCTTGCCTTTTCTCTCTCTCTCTTTTTTTTTTATTTTTTTTTATTTTGGGTCTTCTTTGTCTTTTTAGGGCCGCACCTGCAGCATGTGGAAATGCCCAGCTTAGGGGTTGAATCAATCGGAGGTTCAGCTGACGGCCTGTACCACAGCCTCAGCAACATGGGATCCAAGTTGCATCTGCAGCCTATACTCAGCTCGTGACAACTCCGGATCCTCAACCCACTGAACCAGGCCAGGGATCAAACCCGCATCCTCATGGATACTAGTCGTTACCACTGAGACATGATAAGAACTCCTTCTTTTCTCCTTTTTTAAAAGTTTTGAAGCCATTTGTAAAGAAATGACTCAACCAAAGTTACATATCACTCACAGAGTTAATGAGCATCTAGATTTGCGTGTCTCAGTTAGCAGCCATTAGCCACATTTAACAATTTAGCCCTTGAAATGCAGCTAGTCTGAACTGAGATGTGCTGTAATTTGTGAAATGCACAGTGGATTTTGTAGATGTATTATAAAAAATGGGATGTAAAATATTTCATTGATAACTTTTTACTTTCATTACCTGCTGATATAAGAATGTCTGTTGGCTTAAATATTTACTAAAGTTAATTCACCTTTTATAAAACTTTTAAAATGTAGCTACTAGAAAAGTTAAAATTACATTATGTATCACACATTGTCTTTCTATTATACACTATTATTCTAGGTAATAGTAAAAGTTACTGTTTATTAAGCATTTACTATATGAACACATGCTATATGTGGCATTTAATATGCATTATTTCTCTTGATCTCACAATTACCATCGAGACAATGTTATTATTATTTCTATATAGACAAGAAAATTAGGCAAGGGGTATAAATTACTTGCTTAAGATTATGCACGTATATAAAATATTTCACTTTTCTTTCAGTATTTTTTTATTTTTGACTACATGGTATTACAGGTAAGACACTATAGTGTGTGTAGACAATGTACTATAATTAGTTACTCTATGATGGGTACTATTACAACTTTAGATTGATTTAGGAGAACTGCAGAGGGCCAAATTAATTTTCGAAAACTCTTTATAATTAAATGTATTAAGTTTGAGTAGGTAAAGCATCAGACTGCTCCTGGAAATTCCTATGTGCCATGGTAGGAAATGGTTTAAGTGCATCTGTATTTGTAAAAATGTGGAAGAGGAGACCTCGTATGAAAGTGATTCACAAGTAGTGTTGAATTTAGAATAAACTCTGATTTCATATGTAAGTTCAAATGTAAGGCTTAAGGCCTATCTGTGGTATGAGGAAAATCAGACAGCAGTGGCAGATCTAGACAATTCATATTTTCTACAAAGCTGGAAGTATTTTTGTGAAAAATAGCATGCTTCTCAGCTCTGTCAGGTTAAGAGAAAAATCAGACATAGAGACAGGAGGAGGGAGAAAGAACAAGAGAGAGAGAATGAGAGGTGAATGAAGGACAGCTGTTAAATATCTGCCTTATATTACCTTGGGAACTGACAGCTCTTCTCTTAACAATAAATAACATTAGAGAACACTGCTTACTCATGATCCCAGAAGTTTTTTGGTCAAAGCTGTAAAGGTGGAGGATGTAAAGGAATATATGGAAAATACTTTTTTTAATTGATTTTCTGCAAACTATAAGGCATAGACACAAAATAAGGGGGATAACATACGAAACTGTATATGAACATTCTTGAAATTTAAGGCCTAGTTTCCTGTATAAGACCTCATGAGCATCTGGACAATAGGAGAAATCTTTGGGAGGATGGAACAACTGTATTCATGTCACATATTCTAAAGAATTTCATACACAGGAAGATGTCTCCATTTTCAAACTCTATTTTGCAAAAAATGCCTCTTGTGAAATTACTTTGTGCATTTTTATTTTCGGTGCATACTTATACAACTTATTCAGGAAAAATAATATGCTTTTTTCTTAATTAGGTGGCTAAAGTAATTTTCTTTAAAATAAATTATTGGTGTTTAGAAGACTTCAAAATTTGTAGTTCCTGCTGTGGTGCAACAGGATCAGTGGCATCTCTGTAGCACCAGGGTGTGGGTTTTTGATCCCTGGCCTGGCACAGTGAGTTAAAGGATCCAGTGTTGCTACAGCTGTGGCATAAGTCATAACTATGATTCAATCTGATCCCTTGCCCAGGAACTCCATATGCTGCAGGACAGCCAAAAAAGAAAATAAAAGAGAAGACATTAAAATTACATAATTTTTTAAAAAGTTACATTCGCTATATTATTCAGTTTTTTTGCCTTTTTTTTTTGTCATTTTAGGGCCGCACCCACGGCATGTGGAGGTTCCCAGGCTAAGGGTCTAATCAGAGCTGTAGCCACTGGCCTACACTGCAGCCATAGCAACGCAGGATCCGAGCCGCGTCTGCGACCTACACCACAGCTCACAGCAACGCCGGATCGTTAACCCACTGAGCAAGGCCAGGGGTCGAACCCGCAACCTCATGGTTCCTAGTCGGATTCGTTAACTACTGCGCCACGATGGGAACTCCCTATATTATTCAATTTTTAATTGAAGGTTTTAAAAATATTGGTAGTATTTAACTTCTGCTTCAGTACAAGGCAATTTTATAACTATGTCATCTGGTTTTCACAGTGACTATGTCAGAAATCATTTCCTCACTTAGAAAAGTGCTGAAGGAATGGAGCTCAGTCATGTTAAATAATATTTTCTTTTTTTTTTTTTTTGTCTTTTTGCCTTATCTAGGGCCGCACCCGCGGCATATGGTGGTTCCCAGGCTAGGGGTCTAACAGGAGCTGTAGTTGCCGGCCTTCGCCACAGCCGCAGCAACGCGGAACCCAAGCCACGTCTGCAACCTACACCACAGCTCACGGCAATGCCGGATCCGTAACCCACTGAGCAAGGCCAGGGATCGAACCCACAACCTCATGGTTCCTAGTCTGATTCATTAACCACTGAGCCACGACGGGAACTCCAAATAATGTTTTCAAATATTAAGGCCAGTAAGGAGTAACCAGGTTCTAAAGCAAAATTCAAGTGAAACTTAAGTCGTTTCCTTCTCTCAGTGCTCATCAATAAAAAGTATTATTATAATTAAATTTGAGTCCCCCAAATGTGGAATTTGTTTGTAATATGCAATGATTCTCATAATTGTGCCTCATCATTGTGCCTCCTCAAATCTGTTAAAGACCTTTATACACAGCCAGGCTCACAAAGATAAAAACCTCAACATCATTTTTTTTTTTTTCTTTTTTAGGGCTGCACTTGTGGCATATGGAGGTTCCTAGGCTAGGGGTCTAATTGGAGTTACAGCTGCTGGCCTACCCTGCAGCCACAGCCACAGAGGATCCGAGCTGCATCTGCAGCCAACACCATAGCTCATGGCAATGCTGCATCCTTAACCCACTGAGCGAGGCCAGGGATTGAAACCACAACCTCATGGTTCCTAGTTGGATTCGTTTCCATTGAGCCACAACATCATTTTATATTACTTTCTTTCTATCTACATGGATTCTTTCTAGTCTCCTCTTTCCACATCCTGAACTTTGCCTTCTTCTCTTACTGTCGTTACTAAAACTCAAATTCCTTGCAAATTGCCGTAATCTCCTCCATTGTTTCTGTTTCCAAAATCTTCCCTCATTAATCCATCATCCCATATTGCCGTCATGGCTATTTTTTTTTAACGTACTCATTTGATTATGTCATTTCCTTACTTTAAAACCTTGGGAGGATCTACGTTATTTCCTTGAATTCCAAGTTCATATTCCTTGGGAAGGTATTGGGTGCTTCTACCTATCCTTCCAACCTACACTCCCACCTTTGCCTGCATAAGCCCCTATTTCCAGTCACGCTGAAACTATGAGCCATTGGGAATTAAATGTTTGAATCCTGCCCGTGGAGTACCATTTCACCACATGTGTGTGGTCACAGCCAGAGATGAATTCATACCAGATCTCTGAAGCCTGAAGGCTTTGTACACTCTGGTTGTTATTTGATCATTCCGATCTACACTGCCAGACCTTTGTAAACCCTGAGTTTTACCTGATAGATTCCAGAAAAAAAGCCTGAAGGAACTTTGGCCTTTTCCATCTCTAAATAAAATCTGAAACCACTTCCCACTGGAAAATATGAACCTGGTCCTGATGTTTTTTATTTCTCCCTCGTCACCATTTAGGTCAAAACAATAGATGTTGAAGAAACATTTATTATTCCTGAAAACAAATCTTAGAAAAAGTATTGACAGATGATATTTTAATTGGTTTGGCCTCTCAAGTGATTAAATAATCATGAAACTTCTGTTTAACAATGGCTTGAGGTACTTTGTATTCTTGCCTCAAAGTGGAGCAGTTTCTAGCTGATAATGCTGTGATTGATTTTTCCATATCAAATACAATGTTACGGTCTGTTGTTTCCATAGCAAACATATAGCATCTGTCTTCAAATTCAGACTGTGTTCCTGCACTAGCCAGTAATACTTCATATGACCACATCCTTCCATTACAACTGTGAGTGGATTAATATTGATTTTTTCCCCCTTGTCCAAGACTGAAGGTCTGTCTTAACAGCAATAATTTACACAACTGGAATATAAGGATATGCTTACTCCTTCTTACTTTCATGGTAAAGATTATTGCTTTGTCTGAAATCAGTTTCTGGTATTTTTGACCATAAATAGTTTTAAAAGGGTAACGTGCTTTGCAGCTCTAGCCGTTTTTGCTGCCATATGTTTCCAATAACATCTTGGAGCTTTCAGAAAACTTCGAATTTTTATTATGTATGAAACTTTAGAAGAACCACAAGAGGCTGGCACAAATGCAGATCACCATAACTTGAATACAGTATGATTCAGCTAAATATCAAGAGTTCTAAGTAAGTTTCACCTATTTTATAACATTAAATTCTGTTATATTTCAGCCAGAAATTTCCAACAGAATCTCTCTACTTTGTCTAATTATAATCCACAGAATTTCCCTCCATCAAACCCCAGGTGTACACCCAT
This sequence comes from Catagonus wagneri, assembly GCA_004024745.2. Lineage (NCBI taxonomy): Eukaryota > Metazoa > Chordata > Mammalia > Artiodactyla > Tayassuidae > Catagonus > Catagonus wagneri. The sequence continues at coordinate 43,266,290 of PVHT020004020.1, read as the reverse complement.
CGCTATCTTTTCACCTTTGGCCAAGAATATTTCCTTGCCTCGAATGCCCACTCTTCTCTGTTGCTATCCTCAACTCACTTTTCAAAACTCAAATAAAATTTTACCTTTCTTTGAAGCTTATACAAATTATTCTGGTTCCTGGTGATTTTCTGTCTATATTCTCAGTAAATATTAACGTGTAATACATTATTCCTTGTGTTTACCTAATTTGACCTTGTACATATCACCTAGGATATAGGAAGCTCCTAAATAAAATGTACGGGAAAGAGTCAAACCATAGGGGGTGACAAACATTAGTTATATCTAAATTTACACTTTGTTTTATAATTCTTTAGTATTCAAAATCCAAAATCCACAATCCCAAATCCAAAATCCACAGGGGCGAATCTGCATTAAATTGTATACCCTGACTCTGCCTCTTATTCCACTGGCAGCTGGAGTAGAAGTATATACCTGACCCAAGCTGAACCAATCAGATTATTGCTCTAAGAAGGAGATTTTCTCATTCTTGGTTTGTAGAGTTATTTTACTGGAACATAATTTTCAGTAACTTCTTGAGAAAGAATTCCTTTGTGTGTTTAGAGTTCATCTTTATTCTACCTTTATACCGGATTGAATGTTTGATTGGACATAGATTTGTAGAAAAAAAAGAATTTTCTCTTCTGATTTTGAAAATATAGTTCTACTATCTCCTAGCTTTTGTGATGCTGTTGAAAATCTGATTCATGTTTCCTTGTGTATTTTTTTTGCTGTTTCCAGTTTATGAATGCACATTTTCTTTGAACTCTGTAATTATTTTAATTGCAGCTTTTAAAAACAAAGTTTTTTGAGCTTCTTAGATTCTGAGACGATGTTTATATCCATGACTTTTATCAAGCTTGGGAAGTTTTTGGCTATTATTTCTTTAAATGATCTCTTAATCCCATTTATTTATCTCTTTATATCTATATCTCTATCTCATACCTTTTTTTTTATCCATTTGTCTGTTGATGGGAACTTGGGGTGCTTCCATATCTTCACTATTGTAAATACTGTTGCTGCAAACATTGGAGGGCATGTATCTTTTTGAATTAGTGTTTTCATTTTCTTCAAATATGTACCCAAGAATGGAACTGATGGATCATATATGGAAGTTCTATTTTCTGCTTTTTTTAAGGAACCTCCAAACTGTTTTCCTTAGTGGCTGCAACAATTTACATTTCCACAAACAATGTTCAAAGGTTTCCTTTTCTCTGCATCCTTGCCAACATTTAGTATTTGCAGTATTTTTGATGATATCCAGTCTGAGTGAGGTAATTATCTTATTGTCATTTTGATTTGTTTTTCTCTGATAGCAATATTAAACATATTTTCATGTGTCTGTGATCCATCTAGAAAAATGGCTATTCAAGTTGTTTGACCTTTTTTGGTCCACTTTTAATAGTGTTATTTTCATTTGATATTGAGTTGTGTGAGCCATTTGGCTATATTGGATATTAATGCCTTATCAGTCATATCATATGAAAATATTTTCTTCCATTCTGTACACTGTCTTTTCATTTTGTTAATGATTTTCTTGCTCTGCAAAGGATTTTAAGTTCAATTAGGTCCCTTTTGTATATTTTTGCTTTTGTTTTCTTTACCTTAGGACACAGATCCACATAATTCTTCATATAATTTATGTCAAAGGGTATATTCTACCTATGCTTTCTCTCTTGAGTTTTATAGTTTTAGGTCTTATATTTAGGTCTTTAATCCATAATTTATTTTTGTATATGGTTTGCAGAAATGTTGTAATATCTTTGTTTGACACGTTGTCCAAGTTTCCCATGGCAATTTATTGAAGAGACTGTCTTTTACACATTGTATATCCTCACTTCTTTATCGTGGATTAATTGACCTTAGTTCATGGGTTTATTTCTGGGCTATTTTATTTTATTTATTATATTCAGTGAATTTTATTATATTTATAGTTGTACAACCGTAATCACAACCTAACTTTGTAATGTTTCCATCCCAGACCCACTGTCCACCCTTCCCTTGCCCATACCTGTTCCTTTTGGTAATCATAAGTTTTTCAAAGTCTGTGAGTCTGTTTGTTTTGCAAGTTCATTTGTATCCTTTTTTTAGATTCCACATATAAGTTATATCATATGATGTTTGTTTCTCACTGTATGACTAACTTCATTTATTATGATAATCTCTACGTTCATCCATGTTGCTGCAAATGCTATTATTTCATTATTTTTTATGGTGGAGTAATATTCCATTATATATATCTACCACATCTTCTTTATCCATTCCTCTGTAGATGGACATTTAGGTTGCTTCCAAGTCTTAGCTATTGCATAGAGTGCTACAGTGAACATTGGGGTACATGTATCTTTTTGAGTCGTGGTTTTCTCATGATAGATGCCCAGAAGTGGAACTGCTAGATCATATGGCAGTTCTATTTTTAGTTTTCTGAGGAATCTCCATACTGTTTTCCGTAGTAGTTGCACCATTTTACATTCCCACCAGCAGTATAAGAGGGTTCCCTTTTTCAACACCCTCTCCAGCATTTATTGTTTGTAGACTTTTTGATGATGGCCATTCTGGCTGGTTTAAGGTAGTACCTTAAAGTAGTTTTGATTTGCATTTCTCTAATAATTAGTGATATTGAGCATCTTTTCATGTGTTTTATGGACATCCATATATTCTTTGGATAAATAGCTGTTTAGATTTTCTGCTCATTTTTTGATGGGCTTATTTTTTTGGTCTTGAGCTACAGGAGATGTTTGTATATTTTATATATAAAATATATTTGTATGTATATATTTTGTCAGTCACTTCATTTATGAATATTTTCTCTCATTCTCTTGGTTGTTTTGTTTTATTTATGGTTTCCTTTGCTGTGTAAAAACTTTAAAGTTTAAATAGATCCCATTTGTTTCCTTTTTTTTTGTCTTTTTGCCTTTTCTAGGGCCACACCTGCAGCATATGGAGGTTCCCAGGCTAGGGGTCTAACAGGAGCTCTAGCTGCCAGCCTTCACCACAGCCACAGCAACACAGGATCTGAACAGCGTCTGCAACCTACACCACAGCTCATGGCAACGCCAGATCCTTAACCCACTTAGCAATGCCAGGGATCGAACCCGCAACCTTATGGTTCCTATTCGGATTCATTAACCATGGAGCCACAACAGGAACTCCTACTTTTGTTTTTATTGTCATTATTTATAGGAGGTAGATCTGAAATTATATTCCTTTGGTTTATATCAGAGAGTGTTAGGCCTATGTTTTCCTCTAAGAGTTTTACATTATCCAGTGTTAAATTTAGGTCTTTAATTCATTTTGAGATTATTTTTGTGTATGGTGTTAGGGAGTGTTCTAATTTCATTCTTTTACATGTAGCTGTCCAGTTTTCCCAGTACCATGTACTGAAGAGACTCTCTTTTCTCCACTGTTTATTCTTGCCTCCTTGGGCATAGGGGTGTGCGTTTATTTCCGGGCTTTCTATCCTGTTCCATTGACCTACATTTCTGTTTTTGTACCAGTACCATACTGTTCTGATACCTGTACCTTTGTGGTATATTCTGAAGTCAGGAAGCCTGATTCCTCCAGCTCCATTTTTTCTTTCTTAGGATTGCTTTGGTCATTCAGTGTCTTTTGTGTTTCCATACAAATTTCAAAATTTTTGTTCTAGTTCTGTGGAAAATGCTGTTGATCACTTGATTGGGATTGCATTAAATCTATAGATTTCTTTGGGTAATATACTCATTTTGACAATACTGATTGTCCCAATCCAAGTGCATGGTATATCTTTCAATTTGTTTGTGTCAACTTGTCTTTCATTAATGTCTTATAGTTCTCAGGGTACAGGGCTTTTGTCTCTTCAGGTAGGTTTATTCCTAGGTATTTTATTCTTTTTGATGCAGTGGTAAATGGGATTGTTTTTCTTTCTCTCTTGATGATATTTCATTTTTAGTATATAGAAATGCATTAGATTGCTGTGTATTAATTTTGTATCCTGCAACTTTACCAAATTCATTGATGAGCTCTAATAGCATTCTGGTAAAATCTTTAGGATTTTCTAGGTATAGTATCATGTCATCTGTAAACAGTGATAGTTTTACCTCTTCCTTTCCTTATTGCTTTTACTTCTCTGATCACTGTGGCTAGGACTTAAACTGTGTTAAATAAAAGTGTTGAGAGTGGACATCCTTGCCCTGTTCCTGATATTAGCAGGGATTCTTTTAGCTTTTTACTTTTTACTTTTGAGAATGTGGATTTGTCACATATTATGTCACAGTTTATTATGTTGGGGTAGGTATCTCTATGTCTACTTTCTGGAGGGTGTTTTTCAGAAGTGGTTGTTGGGTTTTGTCAAAAACTTTTTCTGCATCTATTAAGAGGATCTTATGGCTTTTATTTTTCAATTTGTTAATGTGGTGTTTCACACTGATTGATTTGTGGATTTTGAAGAATCCTTGCATCCCTGGGATAAATCCCACCTTATCATGGTGTCTGATCCTTTAATATATTGCTGGATTCAGTTTGCTAGTATTTTGTTGAGGATTTTTGCATTTATGTTCATCAGTGATGTTGCCCTGCAGTTTTCTTTTTTGATAGCTTCATAGTTTGGTTTTGTTATTAGGTTCTGGTGGCCTCATAAAATGAATTTGGGAGCTTTACTTCCTCTGAAGTTTTTTTGGAATGATTTCCGAAGGATAGGTGTTATTAGCTCTTTTCTAGATTTTTATTAGAATTCGCCTGTGAAGCCATCTGTTCCTGGACTTTAGTTTATAGGAAGTTTTTAAATCACAATTTCACTTTGATTGGTTTGTTCATCTTTCCTATTTCTTCCTGGTTTAGTCTTAGAATATTGTACCTTTCCAATAATTTGTTCCTTTCTTCTAGATTGTCCATTTGATTGGCATATAATTGTTTGTTGTAGTCACTTATAAACCATTGTACTTCTGTGATGTCCATTATAACGTCTCCTTTTTATTTCTAATTTTACTAATTTGAGTCTTCTCTTTTTTTATTGATGAGTCTGGCTAGGGATTTATCAGTTTTCTTTTCAAAGAATTAGCTTTTAGTTTAATTCATTTTTTTCTGTTGTTTTCTTTGCTTTTATTTCATTTACTTCTGCTCTGATCTTCATGATTTCTTTTCTTCTGCTAACTTTGCCCTCCTCAGCCCAGCTGTTGTGCTTTTCTCGGCAACTTTAAAGTCCCTCTGTCTAGGCTGATCTTCCTGTCAGGTAGGTGGCTTCTCAGGATGTGGGTTCCTTTTCACCTTCACAGCTCCCTGCCAGAATGCTAGTCCCATCCTGATTCCTCTTCTCTCTCTCTTTTTTCTTTTTTCTTTTGTTCTACCCAATTATGTCAAGAGTTTATTGCCCTTTTTGAAGGTTTAAGTTCTTCTACCAGCATTCAGTTGATGTTCTGTGTGAGCTGTTTTATATGTAGATGTGTTTTTTTTTGATGTGTTCGTTGGTGAAGGTGAGCATGACCTCTTACTCCTCCGCCATCTTGCACCATACCCCTGGATTTGTTTTTATTGGTCATTTTTTCTTTCTTCTTCTCTTGTTCTATTTTCTTGTGGTTTGATGACTATCTTTAGTGTTGCACTGAGATTGTTTTTTCTTGTTTATGTGTGTATCTATTGTAGATTTTTGGTTTGTAGTTACTGTGAGGTTTTGATATAGGAGTCTGTATATATACAAGATTATTTTAAGGTGCTGGTCCCTTAATTGAAAGTACATCTCCTGTATCCTGCATGTGTACCCTCTTCTTCTCATGATTTCTGGTTTGTGTAGCATATGTGTGTGTGGATGGTTTCCTACCTTTACTGTATGTTTGCCTTTACTGCTGGGCCTTCTCATTTGTGATTTTCTTGTATCTAATTGTGTCCTTTTCTTTTTTACTTAAAGAAGTTCCTTTAGTATTTGTTGTAAAGCTGGTTTAGCTTTTAGTTTAGAATTCTCTTAGATTTTGCTTGTCTGTAAAGCTCTTGATTTCTCCTTCAAATCGGAACGAGAGCCTTGCCAAATAGAGTATTTTTGGTTGGAGGATTTTTTCCTTTCATCATTTTAAGTGTGTCATGCCAGTTCCTTCTGACCTCCAGGGTCTCTGCTGAAAAATCAGCTGATAAACTTATCAAGATCCCCTTGTGTGTTAATCACTGCTTTTCTGTAGCCACTTTCAGTATTTTCTCTTTGTCTTGAATATTGATCAATTTGATTAGTAAATGTCTCAGGGTATTCCTCCTTTGGTTTATTTTATGTGGTATTCATTGTGCTTCCTGGATTTGAGTGAGTGATTCATTTCCCACATTAAAGAAATTTTGGGCTATTATCTCTTCAAGTATTTTCCCTGGCCCTTTTACTTTTCTGCTTCTCACACCCCTATAATGTATATGATGATGACTTTAAAGTTGTTCCAGAGTTCTCTTAAACTGTCCTCATCTTTTTTTTGTTACTGTTTTATGTCAGTGATTTCCACCAATATGTCTTCCACCTTGCTTTTTTGTTCTTCTGCCTCCTGTGTTCTGCTATTGGTTCCTACTAGTGAATTTTTTATTTTCATTATTATATTTTACATCTCTACTTGTTTAATCTTTAAATCTTCTATTTCTTTGTTCAGTGTTTCTGGTAATTTAACAGTCTTTATCTCCAACTTTTTTCCAAGATCTTGGATCATCTTTACTATCATTACCCTAAAGTCTTTTTCGTGAAGGTTGCTACTGTCCAGTTCACTTAGCTGTTTTTCTGGGGTTTTGTCTTATTCTTTCATCTGGGCCATATTTCTGTGCCTTTTTCTTTTATATAGCCTCTTGTGTGGTCTCCTTTTTGCAGTGTGTAGCTTCTCTTGCTTCTGGTGTCTATCCTCTTGTGAGTGAAGTTGGTATAGGATTTTGTTGCAAACTTCCTGATGGGAGGGACTGGTGCCTGCCCACTGGTAATTGGAGCCGATTCTTGTCCCTCTGGTGGGTGAGACTTTATTTCTGGGTGTGATTAGCAGTAGCTGTGTGCTTAGGAGGACTTTGGGCAGCCTGTTTGTTCATGTGTGGGGCTGTGTTCCCACCCTATTTGTTGTTTGGCCTGGGACTTCTCAGTCCTGATGGCTGGGGCCAGATTATTCTAATATGGCCACCTCCAGGGGAGTTTATGCCAATGATTATTATTCCTGAGATCTCTGCCTCCAATGCCCTTCTCCCACTGATAGCCATAGTTGCCCCTGTTTTCCCAGGAGATCCTCCAAGTCCTGCAGGTAGGTCTGACCCAGGTTCTTAGGGATTCTCTGCTTTGCCCTAGGACCCAGTGCACATGAAAGTCTGTGTGTACCTTCCAAGAGAGGAGTATGTTTCCCCAAGTCCTTTGGGGTCCCTGTGCACAAGCCCAGCTGGCCTTCAGAGCCAGATGCTCCAGGAGCTCCTGCTCCCAATGACAGACCCTCCAGTCTGTCATGGGACTCTGATCTCTCACTACTGTGGGAGAGCCTCTGCAATATAGTTGTTTTCCAATCTGTGGGTTGCCCACCTGGTGTATATGAATTTGCTTATATCATGAAAGTGCCCTCCACTGTCTTGATGTGACTTCTTCTTTATCTGGATATAGGATATCTTTTTTTGGTAGTTTCCAGGCCATTTTGTTGGTGGTTGTTTAGCAATTGTTTGTAATTTTGGTGTCTTTGTGAGAGTAGTTGAGCTTAAGTCCTTCTACCCCACCGTCATAATCTCCCTGCATCTCTGTTTTGTTTCACTGACTTATGTGTCTCTTTTGGTGGCAGTACCCTGCTGTTTTGATTACTATAACTTTGTAATAAAAGTCTGAGGTTGGGGAGCATGATACCTCCAGTTTTGTTCTTTTTTTCTCAAAAGTGCTCTTACAGTTCAGGTTCTTTTGTGGTTCCATATAAATTATAGGATTATTTGTTTTAGTTTTGTGAAAAACATCATGAATATTCTAATAGGGATTGTACTGACTCTGTAGATTGCCTTGGGTAATATGGACATTTTAACAATATCAACTCTGTTTTCATTACTGTGATCAGAAGCAGCACTCAGTGACCAGAATGAAGATCCCAAACTTTTGATGGACAGGGTCCTTATTGCCTACTCTAGCTTTTACATGCTATGTGCAAGGTTGCCTGCTACAGGACTGGGGTGGAGGTTGAGTAGCCACTGTTGAACTAACATTTTAATTGCTTGAAACTAATTGCAATTTATCTTTGAAGATTTCCTCTGGAAGTTCCAAGGCTTTAAAAGACTTCAGAGTTCTGAAAAAGTTACATTAGATAGATTCTGCCAGTGCACATGTTGTCTAGGTGGGTAGACATATTCTTGATACTTCCTCACTATCTTCTCAAAGTCTTCTCAATAAAATAATACATAGACATTTGTTTAAACCTTATTTTTAGCCACATACCAAAACCTCTTTGAAAGATACATAGGGTTTTTAAATTTTGAACCTCCTCTTTTCAAGTTCTCCAGTCTAAATATTCCATCCAAGGGGAAAATGGGAGGTTGGAAGAAAAAGACTTAGTCATTTATCTGTGTGAAAATTGGAGTGGGGGCCTGGGTAATTCACCTGCTTGGAATGTAGTAGGTTTTTAAATAGTGTCTATTTTCAGCTTCTGCATGATGAGCAATATTCTAATCCTCTCACATAATTCTTAGGGCAAATTGCCTCATAAATGGTCAATGTTCCTCTTTTTCTTGCACTAAAACTTTAAGTTCTTCCACTGTGATAAGTTAATTATCACTCTACCATTTGCTTTCTATCTTCTGAAAATTTGTTGAAATAAATTCATTTCCCTTTTTCCTTTTTATTATTTTTCTGTCCTCATGGGCTAATAATGTAAGAATGCCATTTTATATATATTTTTTCATTTTATATTATTATACTATCCTTCTGTTGGATTTTGTGGAAAGGGGGAAATGTGATTCCATTATAACATTTGGTACTTTTGCAAAATATGATCCTTTTGCAACATTTAAGTGGAAGTGAGACTTAGGAATATGGGTAATTGAAAAGCATTCTAGTTGATTCCATTTCACAGTTGTTTGAGAATATTGCTTCAGAGGAGAAATAGGCATGAGTTGGAAATTATTGATTCAAAGAAAAATAAAGTTTATGAAAATGGATAATTTCGTTTCCTGAAATAAGCACTTTGACAGGGGTATATTGATTGCTATGGGAAGCAATTAATTGGGGGGAAACTAGCTAAAATTGGGGGAAGTGGGCATTCCCATCATGGCTCAGTGGTAATGAACCCAGTTAGTGTTCGTGAGGACACAGGTTCAATCCCTGGCCTTGCTCAATGGGTTAAGGATCTGGCATTGCTGTGAGCTGTGTTGTAGATCACAGATGTGCCTCAGATCTGGCATTGCTGTGGCTGTGGTGTAGGACAGCAGCTACAGCTCTAATTTGACCCCTCACATGGGAATTTTCATATGCCACAGGTGCGGCCCTAAAAATAAAATACTATAAAATAAAATTTGGGGAGGAATATTACCTGAGGAGGTAATATCTTGAAGGGAAAGTGCAATTCATTCAAGGAAAAGGTCCAGGGAGTAGATTGAGGAGAGTGTGTAGTGTGTTACAGGTTGGAGATATATGATTCATCAGAGGAATCTAATAGTGCTTTGTATGGATAGAGCATAGATTGAGGGTGGCAGTGAAGAGACTGTAATGACAGTAGTGGTAAGAGATGAGGCCAAAGTACTGGAGAGTCATGCAAAGATTTTTAAACACATTAGAACAGTTATTAGCTGTAGTGTATAAATAGATGATGAGGTGAGTAAGGAGAAAGAAAAATGTAAATCTGGAAGTATAAGAGGTCAATCAAGAGCTAGTAACTATCACCAACGTAAGAGATGATGATGTCGTAAACTAAGATGGTGAAAATGCAGAAGTGGATAAATTCCGCAAATATTTGGGAGGAAGAATCAACAAGATTTAGTGACTAAGTAAAGAGATGAAAAAGGGAACCCTAAAGATGACTTTCAGGAGAACTGAGTGATTGTGATGCCATCCATTCTGAAAGAGAAAGAGATTTTTTTCAGAGGAGTGGTAGAGAGCTAATTGAGATTAAATTCAGATGTTTATTTTGATTACCAAGAGATGTCTAGCAGAGATGTCCAAGTCAGTTTAGAATAGACGTTTAAGAGAGAGTTTAGGTTGGAAATAAAAGAATGAGTGTTCATTAGTTTATATGCCATAGAGAGTAGAAGTTTCCCAAGAGAGATTATAAAATCAGAGTAATAAGAGCTACCAGTTCTTAAATATTTATTATGTGGCATTCGTGGTTGTAAGTATTTAATGCCAACAACAACCTTCCAAGAAAACTACTACTTATTTTATTAGATGGGGAAACAAAGGCCAGAGGGAGTAAGCTACTCTCTACAGGTCCCCTGATAAGCCTGTGATAGAGCCAAGATTCAGTCACAGGTTTTTTCTAATTCTAGAGTATATTCTGGCACTTTTTTTCTCTCCTCAAAGATAAAAGTAATGCAGTTTAAGATGGAATTCATTTAAGGGACAGGCAGATGAAAAGAATCCCTGAAAATTAATAAGAAACAGCTATGTTCGTAGAGGAATACAAAATAAATGTGTGCCATGAAATTTAATAGAAGAAACAAATTTAAGGAGGAAATAGTTAACAGTGGAAAACATCACAGGAAGTTCAAACAGGAGAACAGAAACCTGGAGTACCTATTGTGGCTCAGCAGGTTAAGAACCCGACTAGTATCCATGAGGATGTGGTTCAATCCCTAACCTAGCTCAGTGGGTTAAGGATTCAGCATTGCTGCAAGCTGCAGTGTAGGTCACAGATGTTGCTCAATCTGGTGTTGCTGTGGCTGTGGTATAGGCCACAGGGTTAACTCCAATTCAACCCCTAGCCTGTGAACCTCCATATGCCGCAGCTGTGGCCCTAAAAAAGGAAAAGGAAAAAGAAAGAGAGCAGAAAGTTGTCTGTTGGATTTATCCACAAAGAGGTCTTTGCTGACATTGGTGAGAGTGGAGACTGTGATGTATTAGATGCTGAAGCAGATCACTGTGGACTAATAAATAAAAGAGCAATGAGAATACAGAAACAGTTAATTCAAGATGTTAGGCTATGAAGAGGAGGTGAAATGAAAGGCACTTGTTAGATGTGTTATATGGCTGAGGAATAACATGGGAGAGATGAGAACATGTTAGATGCTAATTAGAAAGAGTAACTAGCCAATAGTGAACTTTTAAAGAAAAGGAGTAATTTATAAGGTAATATTGCTGAGGGATCTCACCATAGCCCTGGATTAGAATTTTATCCTTTAGCTTTTAAAACTAAAAATTTTTCCTAATTATAAATGTAATTATGCCTCCTTAGAAAATTTGAATATGACTATATATATATATATTTGAATATAAAAGTAATCTTGTAAGTTCACACTTAATCCAGGATAATGGATTTTGAAAACTGTTTATTCTTTCAAGGTTTAAAATGAATCTATAAACAAATGTCTATTATTTAACATAGAATTGTAGTATAAATCCTGGTATATGAACAGATTTTTGTGTTTTAAAATAATATATTATGGATAAACATCTCTCCATGCCAGTAATGGAAGGTAACTTCAGCCCTTTAAAGTTTTCTGGGTATTTATAGTCTTCGCAGTATTCATAGTATACCGTTGTAGAATATTGTCTTAGTCCATTTGGACTGCTTTAATAATAAAAATACATTAGGCTACCCAGGATTAAAAAGAAAGAAGTTATTTCTCACAGTTTTGGAAGCCAGCAGTCCAACAACAAGGCATCAGCATTCTTTGGACGCCCACTTCCAGGTTTATAGATAACTCTTTGCACAGAAGAGCCAAGGGATATCTCTGAGACCTCTTTTATAAGGGTACTGATCTCCTTCAAGGGGACTCTACCTTTATGAGCAAATTAGCTCCCAAAGGCCTCAGCTTCTAATACCAGCACACTGAGAATTAGGTTCCAACATGAATTTTGGGGTGGGGACACATTCAGTCTATATTTAACCAATTCCCTACTAATGAACATGCAGAAAGCTTAAAATGTTTGCTACTAAAAAGCACAATAAGTATATTATCATCCCTTTCTTGGAATATATTTCTAAAAGTAATTATAATTATAGAAATATTGACTAAGTAAGGAACAAGGAGATTTTTATGTTAACACATTGCCAAATAGATATAATTTCTGTTCCTACCATCAGCCCCCTGGTTAGGAAGGATCTTTTCCAGTGGATGGGTGGGTAGGGATGAAAGGAGATGTAAAATTAAGATATGATTTTATAAATTGCGCAAGGAAAATTGAGAGATTGTCTTGATCATCTCCCTTGCTCCTCTCATCCTCCACCATTATTTTCTAATTTCTCTGAGAAGTTCAGGCAAAGTTTCCTTTTTAGAGTAAGAATGGAGGAGATGGTATATGGATTTGAGGTGAATGGAGTCACTACAAGAAGAGGAAGGAACTGTGAGTATGGACACTGTGGAGGAAACCAGTAACATCAAGTTCCCATTTAATGTCAAAGGCCATGAAATTGTGCTCAAATTAGTCTACCTGATCAAGTGGTCTTTCTTCAATTAACCTTCGTTAAGAGCAGAGAATATAACCAAAAAAAATTCTGCTGAGTTGAAATTTTGTTGGGTGAGCATAGCCAAGGAGCTGGAAGGTAGGGTGGTAGAACTGTTGGATTATGGGATTCAGCCCAGGGAGAAGGAAGGGACGACTCTCAGAAAGGAGCACATAGATTTAGAAAAATTAGAGTGCTAACTGGCTGGCAGTTTTCAACATCATTATACTGTTTTCACTGGAAATGTCTTTAGTATATTTTTGTTTACATACTAGCCTGTATTTGTAAAGCGATACTTTTAGGAACATATATACCTAACTGCAAATAATCTATTTACTAAATGACATGTGGATAACTTGGCAAGTTAGTACTTAAATTGCCCCTTTGTCCACATATGTTTCCATTTCTAGCCATTTGGCCATGATAAGCAGACATACTGATATGTGTAGGTACAGCAGCAGGGCATGGAAGATTGGCAAACTTACAAGAAAAATGCTTGTTATAGCTATACTACTAAAGCTAATTAATTTTATTATATAATTTTAAATAATGGAGACCTTATTGCTCTAGTAAATTTATATGCCCAGATTTTAATAAATATCTTTGAGGGCCATCAGCAGGCACTCTTTATAAGCTGCCATAACAGAACTTTCTTCTGATCAAATGTAGTTCATATCCAGCATCTCATGAATTTCTATGTGTAGTAAAATGATTTGGGGTTGCACATTATTTTGCTTAAACGGAGTGAAATGTATATGAACTGTTTTTATTCAGGGTCTCCTTGATGGCTTTTTTTAATTAAAAACTAGTAAGACTTCACAATATAACCCATTATAATACACCTCAGCTTGGTTTCTTGCTTGAGTGTGACATCAGCTCACATTTTTATGAATTATCCAGCTAAGTACGTAATCAAGAAGGTAAGATTAAGTTAATTTTTTTCTCTCTTAAGAAATAAATTCTTTTATAGCCAATTCTTTATGCCTCACTTTGTGGTGAAACCTTACTGCCAATTCATATATCTGAAAATATAAGAGAAATTCACTAATATTTTATTCGTTCTTGGAAAAATAACATCTAAAAGACTAGGTAGGTTTGTCTCTGGAAATGATGTATAGTTAGTTCATTAAGAAAGGTACAAAATATACTTTTAAATATTTTTGAAGAGAGATTGGTTTTCAAAAACCCTTTCTTCAAAAAAAAAAAAAAAGTGGGAAGTTCCCATTGTCGTTCAGTGGTAATGAGCCTGACTAGTGTCCATGAGGATGTAGCTTTGATCTCTGGCCTCACTCGGTAGGATAAGGATCCGGTGTTGCCCTGAGCTGTGGTGTAGGTCGCAGATGTGTCTCAGATCCCACATTACTGTGGCTGTGGTGTAGGCTGGCAGCTGTAGCTCCAATTTGATCCCTAGCCAGGGAACTTTTATATGCCGCAGGCACCACCCTAAAAAGCCAAAAATAAAATGAATAAAATAAAATAATTTAACCAAATATCTATATACCTCCTAAAGCTCTGTAAGGCTTGGGGAGCACAGTAGTGTCCATGACAGACCTGATTCCTTTCTTACCTGTGTTTATAGTTCAGGAGGTCTAAGGTGATATTAGGTAGAATTGCATGCTCTTAAATCACAAACCCAGTAAGCTCTTGGGTAGTTCTGCCAGTTGACATACTGTGAGCAGAGATTCAAAACTCATACTGGGGATGCATATTTATCCTTGGTCTGTCCCAAGTGGAATGGGTTTGTAATAAACAATTTTGCATGAAGTAGCTAGTTCTTCTCACGGTATAAAACCATATCCAGGTTTCAGTGTAAGTCTTTATTGCTGACATGTGAGACATTCAGCAGTAGTAGCAGCTAGATCAGCATAGACGAGAGGTACTTGTGATTGGGAGCACCTGAATAGTTACCATCACTGCCATTATGATTATTCTCTTCAAGAACTTCTTGTGGCAACACTGCAGTGGACAAGGTCAAAAGGTGGCTGATATCCAGTGGATGAGGTCTGTCATACAGAAGTTTCTTTTGGTAGATGTTCTCTGGTTGGAATTGACATGACACACAAATACCAATAAACTTGGAGTCCATGCCTATAGATCGACCCATTCTTTTCCCCTACACTGCTTGTCTTTAACTTTTTAGTCTTGTTCCTTTCAGGCCTCTGACCAAGCTATTTGTCACTGCCTTTGAGTCCATGTATATCTTTACCTCAGATCACTTCTCCTTCCATACTAAGTCAGTGAACAAGTATATTGCTGAAAGCTCTGCCGATCAGGAAGATTTATTCTTTTTTTTTTCAGAGACTGACTTAAGCGGGGCTGTAGTGTGGCAACTGTCCATTTTTTGGTTGCATAAACATATTAGTTGACCAGTGCATAAACATTGCCGAGTTTTTCTTTTTCCTCCATCAGTGACTCTAACTTGAAGTCTTTGATGTGGCAGTAGTTTCTTTTATTCACTTCAAATGTAGTACTGCTTTTCTGATATATTCTCTTGGCCATGTAGAAGCAGGGGCCATTTCATAATGTCTCTTAACTCAAAGTTTAAGAAATCAATGTGATGATTTTCCCAGCTTCCAGATATAGCTATCCATTTTGTGCCCAGGGTAAATCTGTAGACCCTATGTACTTACTTGAGATGGACTAGGGCTCTATTATAATAGAAGACCATAGAAGACCATAATGATATTTGGAGTCTCCCAGTGCTGGTATTATTAGCTCAGACTCTGTGTCTAACAGTTCTCAAAAAATGTGGTTATTCCCCTCTTACTTAGCGACACTTGCTCTGGTAAATGGCTACAGTCCTTGTTTCGAAGGCTGGAATTATATATGGTTGCTATTATTGCATATAGGTTACTGCCTTTAAAAACTTCCTGGTTTTCCATTCAATTGATAGCATCTAGGTTTGAGAATTTAATGTGATTTTTCAATGGTAGCCACTGACCTCACACTTCTGCTTGCCTTTTCTTGATGCTTTTAGGAAATGTAAGTAAAGCAGCACTCTTGTTCAATTCCTGTTTCTCTTCATCCATGGTGGCCTATTAGCTATTGTCACAGATCCCTTGCAGGTTAGGACCTTCAGGTTGGTATTTTGGCCTTGTCAAAACATTATAATGATATCAATAATTGTAATTACTACAGTGGTAATGTCCCCTTGCCTCTGATGGCTAAGTACCATCAGTTGGCCTAGCCATCTCAGAATCCTTTTAGATTTTGTGTTCACATGTGGCATGTAATGTTAATATGAAGATACATCCTAAGAAGATAAGCATCATATTACAAAGTATTTGATTCAGGTGAGAGCTTTGCAAAAATCTCTAAGCAACGGGGAGTCATGTATCCTCTATCAAGGGACAAGGGGCCAGGCCACTTTTACCAGCACAGAGTGTGGGGGAATCAGAAAATTCCATGTTCTTAAATGCATCTGCATGTGTCTCCAACTCCAGTCTCAGAATCTCATTCCTTTCCTAATGGAATCTATATACAGAATCTGTGATATAAGCACCCTTTTCAATTCTACAACTGTCAAAATCAAATCTTATTTATAATTTTCAGCAGAATATGCTCTCTGGCAGATTATAAATTCTCCGTAAATACTGTCTTTGGCTTTTGCACTGTAACCTGAATCCACAGTTGGCTGACCTGTGTCTATTATATTCTTCTATTAGAGTGTCTGTGTCAGCTACTGAAAGCTGACTATCTCCATATTGCTAGATGCAAGACTATAGAGCTACTGAATAAGTCAATATAACCCCTTCCATTTATACCATATTCCACATTACCACAGAGATTATGATGCTTATGGGATGTCGGGATGTCTTGTCATGCCACTTAATATTAGCATCATCCTGGTTTGCAATTAATCCAACTTTCCTAAGTTAGAATTTTCCAGAGCCTGTCCTTGAGCCAAGTTGTTGAGTTCAAGTGATTTATCTGGGAGGTTATCTTAATCTCCAACAGTAGGAGAATTAGAAAAGTGAGTCAAGGACATAAATCAGAGAATGTTACTAAGCCTACTATTACTGTGGCTAAGGCTCAGTTATCTCACACTAAGTTTGAGGAAAATTTGATATTTATGCACCAGCTCATGTATTCACTAGATAAGGGCTGGTGGGAATGATAACTCCAAATCCCCAGCATTTTCTTCCTCGCCACATGCAAGTTAAGCAAGATCTTGCAACCAGAAAAAGCTATCAGGCAGAGTCACTGGTGCTTCCAATGAAGTTTTATTGATTTATGTGGGAACAAAAATAGCATAGGCATAGGGCACTTATAGTGTGTGCTCCAAGCAAAGGAATAGGTGAAACAAGAATGCTGAGAAATTGAAAGAGGAAAGCCTTTCAGAACACAAATACATGCATTCTTTACATGGGATAGTCATGTTTTACATTGTAAGCAAAGGTTAAGTGGGACAGTTTTCATGCAAATGCAAATAAATTTATAGATTTGATATCACATCATCAACTGATGTGTCTGTTTTCTACTTGAAACAAGCATTTATTTATACAGTATACTGAGGACAGGTGAAGTTAGAATGTAGGAGATTGGAGGAAATTAGGGTATTTTTTAAAGCTGCTACACAAAAGGGAAAGAGCTGACCAAGTAATAGAAACAAAACTGAATTGCTTGGCAGTTTCACAGGATAAAATGAGAACAGTCACCATCATTGTGGTTTTCCTCTAGAAGAACTAATACATCAGGATGGTCCAGGCTTTAATTACAGACATTCTGTGTTGGACGAATGAAAGAACATGGAAATAAAAATGTTCCTAAAACAGAGATGTTAAATAAATGTATTTTAATCTAGTATAATCTAAATTCAGCAGAAAATGAAGAAGCATGGAGCCTAATAGAATGAATATGAAAGTTTCCCGTGCAACTATATATCTGGTGTGTTGGGCAAACTTAAGTAGGAGATACCCTACTGTGTCACAAATGACAGATTAAAATTATGTTATGATTTCCATGAATAGGAATTTTGTTAGGAACAAATGTGAACAATTCAAAAACAGAAAAAGGTCAAACATCTTCTTTAGAGATGACTAAGAACAATTTAAGGATTCAGTATAGCACAGGAAAATATGTAAACCAAAATGAATAGTATAACTCAAATACAATGATTACAAATCCTAAAATCAACTTGATTCTCTTTATATATACACACACATATGTATGATATAGATATAATTCTCAAAAACTCAACACCTTCGTTAGTTGTATGAGAGTGGTTAGATGGGGAAAAATGCAAATGACAGGTTTTTACCATGCTTATGTTTTACTATGCTTACATATACTACTAAGGTAGAACCTGGGATTGAAAAGCTTGAAGCACCACTGTAAAGGGGTAAATAGAATCTGAAAGTATAGACAAACATGTACGGGGATTAGGAGACAAGATAGTACGGTAGAAGGATTTGAGCTCACCTCCTCTCATGAACACCAAAATCACAAGTAACTACTAAACAGCCATTGAATAAAGGACTGGAACCTACCAAAAAAGATATTTTACGTCCAAAGACAAGCCACAACAAGATGGTAGGAGAGGCATTTTCATGATACAATTAACTTTCATATCCTCCAGGTGGGTGACCCACAGATTGGAAAGTAATTACATTACAGAGGTTCTCCCACAGGAATAAGAGTTTTGAGCCTCACGTCAGTCTCCCTAGCCTGGATTCTGGTTTTGAGAGGAGGAGTACCTAGAGAATTTTGCTTTGAAGGCCAGTGGGGCTTGAGTGCAGGAGCTCCACAGGACTGGGGGGAAAAGAGATTCCACTCTTAGAGTGTGCACACAATGTTTTACCACCCCTGGGACATAGTGGAAAGCATTAACACCATAGGAATCTGACTGACCCACCTGTGGTTCTTGAGTGTTTCTTTGGGAGGTGGGGCTTGGATGTAACTTATTCTGGGGGCAAAGATATTAATGGCGGAGGCCTCAGAGAATGTTCGTTGATGTGAGCTCTCCTGGAGGTGGCCATTGTAGCAATGAGACCTGGCCCCACCCCACAGACTGCAGGCTCCAGTACTGGGAAGTCTTAGGCCAAACAGCCAACAAGATGAGAACACAGCCCTACTCATCAGCAGACAGGCTGTCTAAAGTCAGACCGGAGACCACAGCTGCCTCTAAACACATCCCTTGATGATAAAGGCAAACATACAGTAAAGGTAAGAAATAATCCACATACAAATGTGTTATCAAAACCAGCAATTATGAGAAGAGCAGAGTACAAATGTAGGATATTGGAAGTGTATTAGAAATTAAGAGAATAGCAACTTAAAACAATCTTGGATATATATATATATATATATCCTGTTATATCAGAACCTCATGGGAACCACAAACACACAGACAAAAAACTATATTAGATACACACAAATAGAAAAAGCAGCCCAAACATGACACTAGGGATAGTCATCAAATCACAAGAGCACAGAACAAAAGAGGAAGGGAAGAAAAAAATACATATAAAAACAGATACAAAACAATTAACAAAAAGGCAATAAGAAAATACATATCAATAATTACCTTAAATGTGCATGGATTAAAATTGCCAACCAATAGACATAGCCTGGCTAAATGGTTGCAAAAACAAGACTTGTATATATGCTGTCTACATGAAAACCACTTCAGATACATACAGACTGAACATGAAGGTATGGAAAAAGATGTTCCATGCAAATGGAAATTAAAAGAAAAATTGAGCAGCAAAATAAACTGTAAAATAAAGGCAGTTACAAGAGACAAAGAAGGATACTACATAATGGTTAAGGGATCAATCCAAGAAGATGTAACTATTGAATATATATGCACCCAACATAGGAGCATCTCAGTATATAAGGCAACTGCTATCAGCTGTAAAAGGAGAAATTGATACAATAATAGCCGGAGACTTGAGAGCCTCACTTACATCAATTGAGAGACCATCCAGGCAGAAAATTAATAAGGAAAACCAAGCCTTAAATTACACATTAGGCCAGATTGATTAAAGTGATATTTATAAGACATTCCATCCAAAACAGCAGAATACACGTTCTTCTCAAGTGCACATGGAACATTCTCCAGGGTAGATCACATAGTGAGCCACAAATTAAGCCTTGGCAATTTTAAGAAAAATTAAATTTTCAAACATTTCTTTCCACCCACACTCTATGAAATTAGAAATCTTACACACACAATAAAAACAAGTGTAAAAAAACACAAACATGTGGATGCAAAACAATATATTACTAAACAACCAATGGATCACTGAGGAAATTAAAGAGGAAAGTAAAAAATACCTAGAGACAAACAAAAATGAATATACATGATTCAAAATGTGTGGGATGCAACAAAAGCAGTTCTAGGAGGAAAATTTATAGCAAAACAAACTTACCTCAGGAAATAAGAAAAATCCTAACCAACCTTACACCTAAAGCAACTAGGCAAAGAAGAACACACCAAAGTCAAAATGAGTAGAAAGAAAGAAAGCATAAAGATCAGAGCAGAAGTGAATGAGATAAGAGATGAAGAAAACGAAAGATCAATGAAACTAAAAGCTGGTTCTTTGAAAATATCAACAAAATTGTTAAAGCTTTAGCCACACTCATCAAAAAAGGGGAGAGGGCTCAAATAAAGAAATTAGACGTGAAAAAGAAGTTACAACTGACATCATGAAAAGGATCATAAGAGACTACTACAAGTAACCGTATGCCAATAAATTGGACAACCTAGAAGAAACAAATACATAGAAAGATTGAACTAGGAAAATCAAGATTCTTCAAGATTCAGCTAGGAAGACATAGAAAACATGAATAGACTAATCACAAGTACTGAAATAAAAACTGTGATTTAAACTTCTAGTAAACAAAAGTTCAGAACCAGACAGATTTGTAGGTAAATTCTTTCAAACATTTAGAGAAGAGTTAACACCTATTCTTCTGAAACTATTCCAAAAGATTACAGCGGAAGGAACACTCCTAAATGCATTCTATGGGGCCATCATTACCTTGATACCAAAACCAGGCAAAGATTCCACAAACAGGAAAATTACAGGCCAATGTCATTGTTAAACATAGATGCAAAAATCCTCAACGAAGCATTAGCAAACTGAATCCAAGTATGTATTAAAAGGATCATACATCATGACCAAATGGGATTTATCCCAGGGATGCAAGGTCTTTCAATATCCACAAATCAATCAGTGTGATGCACCACATTAACAAATTGAAGAATAAAAACTATATGATCATTTCAGTAGATGCTTTTGACAAATCTCACCATGCATTTATGATGAAAACTCTCCATAAAGTGGGAATGGAATGGAGGGAACCTACCTCAACATAATAAAGGTCATATAGGACAAACCCACAGCTAACATCAACAACATCAATGTGAAAAGATGAAAACATTTCCTCTTGAGATCAGGAATAAGACAAGGATGTCCACACTTTCAACTTTTATTGAACATAGTTTTGGATGTCTTAGCCATAGCAATCAGAGAAGAAAAAGAAAAGGAATTCAAATTGGAAAAGAAGAAGTAAAAGTGTTGCTGTTTGCAGATGACATGCTACTCAACCTAGAAAATGCTAAAGACACTACCGGAAAACTGTTAGAGCTCATCAATGAATTTGGCAACGTTGCAGGATACAAAATTAATACACCAAAATTGCCTGCATTTCTATACACTGACAGTGCAATGCTAGAAAGATAAACTATCCCATTTACCACTGCATCAAAAAGAATAAAATGCTTAGAAATAAATTTACATAATGTGTCAAAAGACCTGTATTCTGAAAACTATAAGATGCTGATGAATGAAATCAAAGATGACACAAACAGATGGTAAGATATACCATGCTTCTAGATTGGAAAAATCAATATTGTGAAAATGACTATACTATTCAATGCAATTTACAGATTCAGTGCAATGCCTATCAAATTACCAATGGCATTTTTCTCAGAAATAGAACAACCACGTTAAAATTTACATGGAAACACCAAAAACACTGAATATTTAAAGCAATGCTAAGAAAGAAAAATGGAGCTGGAGGAATCAGGCTCCCTGACTTTGGATTATACTATAAAGCTATGGTTATCAATACAGTATTGGGAGTTCCCATTGTGGCGCAGCAGAAATGAATCTTAGTAGGAACCATGAGGTTGTGGGTTCAATCCCTGGCCTCAATCAGTGGGTTTAGGATCCGGCGTTGCCATGAGCTGTGGTGTAGGTCACAGACGCAGCTCGGATCTGATGTTGCTGTGGCTGTGGTGTAGGCTGGCAGCTGCAGCTCCAATTTGACCCCTAGCCTGGCAACCTCCATATGCTACAGGTGTGGCCCTGAAAAAAAAAGCAAAAACAAAAACAACAATATGGTAATATGGTTTTGGCACAAAAAGAGGAATATATATTAATGGAACAGGATAGAAAGCCCATAAATAAACCCATGCAACTATGGCCATTTAATCTACCAACAAAGGAGGGAGAATAAACAGCAGTGAAAAGACAGTCTTATAATAAGTGGTGCCAGGGAAACTGGACAGCTACATGTAAAAATAGAATTAAAATGTTCTCTAACACTGTATATGCAAATAAACTCAAAATGGATTGAAATCTCAGTGTAAGCCTGAATGCTATAAAACAGAGGAAAATAGGCAGAAAACTCTCACATAAATTGCAGCAATATTTTTTTGCATCTACCTCCTAGAGTAATGAAAATAAAAAACAAAGATAGACAAATGGGGCATAATTAAACTTATGGGCTTTTGCACAACAAAGGGAACCATAAACAAAATTAAAAGACAATTTACAGAATGAGAGAAAATATTTGCAAATGATCCACTGACAAGGGATTAATCTCCAAAATATACAAACAACTCGTGCAGCTCAATATCAAAAAAGCAAACCACCCAATCAAAAAATGGGCAGAAGATCTAAATAGATATTTCTCTGAAGACATACAGATGTCCAAAAGGCACAGGAAAAGCTGTTCAAAATCATTAGTTGTTACAGAAATGCAAACGAGACTATGAGGTACCACCTCACACCAGTCAGAATGACCATCACCCAGAACTCTAGAAACAATAAATGTGGAGGGAGTGTGGACAAACAATAGGGAACCCTCCATTATTGTTGTTGAGAGCTCTGTAGAACAATATTGTCCTTCCTTCAGAGACTGAAAATAGAACTACCACATCATCCAGCAATCTTACTCCTGGCTGTATATCCAGAGAAAAATTGTAATTTGAAAAGAAACATGCATCCTAGTGTTAACTCTGGCATTCTTTACAATAGCCAAGTCATGGAATCAACCTAAATGTCCATTGACAGAGGAATGGATTAAGAAGATGTGGTATATATACACAGTGGAATACTACTCAGCCATAAATAATAACATTTTCAGCAACGTGCCCAGACCCAGAGATTATCATCCTAACTGAAGTTGGAAAAAAGACAAACATCTTGATATCACTTAAAAGCTTCTTGAAACTGGTTAGCTGAGCTAGGCTTGAGATGAGAGACAAAATAAATTATCTCTAATAAGCTGTTATGTACAATTGAGGTGCAGTGTCAGAGAGGCTTTCAAGAATCAGAGGACTCAACAGTGACAATTCAAAGCAATTGATGGATTAAGCCAGGGAGCCAGCCCCATGTACAGGTTTTTAGGGGACACTGAGAGAAAGGGCAGGGAGGAAAAAGGCCAGATCGGAAATACGAGAATAGGATATACCCAGGAAGTTAAGGGTAGGAGAAAAACAGTAATCATGATAATGGATACGTGGGTGTCAAGGACACTGTCAAAGTTTTCCCATGGACCTTGACTATGAAGCCAAGATCTGCTTCAGCTACAGACTCTAGGCACAGTTCTTACTAACATGTGAGTTTGTCCAAGTCATAAGAGACTCATTGCATACTGGTAAGAGCAGAGAATTGCATGCACATGGGAGGATATAGGAATGAGAAAACAGAAGAATAGATCATTTCAGGTAAGAGGATGAGTCAACGTGGATCTGAGTTTAATGTGTATTATTGAGAATTGAACTTCAAACATTCCAGATTTGGAAACAAAAAGAAGCATCAAAGA
The DNA here is from genome assembly GCA_004024745.2 of Catagonus wagneri. Taxonomy (NCBI): domain Eukaryota; kingdom Metazoa; phylum Chordata; class Mammalia; order Artiodactyla; family Tayassuidae; genus Catagonus; species Catagonus wagneri. The sequence continues at coordinate 43,242,678 of PVHT020004020.1, read as the reverse complement.
CTCAGTGCAAGGGATTTCAGTGGGAAGCTTTCTGTCAGTACCAAAGGAAATAATAAATTTGAGAATCTTTGATAATAAATTTAAGATCAAGGCCAGATCAAAGAGAATAACCTCTGTGCCACATTGAAGAATAAACAGGGACTCAGAAAAAAGAGCATTTATCACTGCAGTTCTCCAGAAAGTTGTAGTTTGGAAACTAGAGATAAGATTGTAACTTTTATGTATAAAAGTTTGTTTCCCTTATGACAAACTTCCCAGTGTCATAAGGGAAGTTTCAGTGAAATGAAGTCTCTAAAGCCAAATTTCTTTGCCCAGAGTCCACAGTCCTTCGAGGTGTTTGTGGAGGGAATTTAGGCAGTTTATGAATTTGACCTGACTTTTACTAATTTTCTGACTAGAATTTAGCATTTCCTTTAATCATGAATATAGACAATAAGCAATAGTAATAAGTCTTATGTATAACCAGTAGAAATCACAAATATTTTATATCACATTAAATTTGTTGCAGATTTCAAAATATCATTTCCATTCATCCATTCTTTAAATTTGCAGTGGTTTTTCTTTGATCCATTACTGGATCAAATATAGAGATCAACATAGAAATGCATATGACTACATCAAAAGTTGTTCTTGTAAAAAATTTGATAACAAAATTTAATGTACTTGCTTTCCCTTGTTATTGCTTGTAAATTATTTTCCGCATTTAAAAATAATTTGAATAGGAGTCTAGAGGCTTCACAAACTTCTTGTATTAATTTGCTAGGGCTACTGCAACACAGTATTGCAAACTGAATAGCTTAAACAACAGAAGGTTATTGTTTCACAATTCCAGGGACTAAAAGTCTGAAATCAAGGTGTTGTCACTGTTGGTTTCTTCTGAGGGATAAATAGGTAGAATCTATTCTGTGTTGTTTTTTTATTCTCTGGTGGTTTCCTGGCAATATTTGGCATTCCATGGCTTCTAGATAATTCACTAATTCTGCCTTCATCCTCACATATCCTTCTCTCTGTGTCCATGTCTCTTTCCATATTTTCTCTTTTTTTAAAGAACTCTAGTCAAATTGGTTTAGGGCTCACCCTAATGACCTCATCTTAACTTAATTACCTCTGTTAAGACCCTGTCTCCAAATAGGGTCACAATCTAACATACTAGGGGTTAGGACCTCAATATATATTGGAGCATAATTCAGCCTACAGTGTTTCCAAAGGGTCTTTGGCACACAAAAAGGTTCTTAACTACTCTAAACACTACTCTAAACCAAGGTGGGTGTGGACAAACCTTATAAGTCTTCAGATTTAGCTGGGCTGGTCACGTAGAGACTATGCCCTAAAAGTTAACATACCCCATATAGAGTTTGTTTGCTTGTATTTCCTCCTTCAGGCGAACTACTTGTGTACTTTAAAATGGCTGACTTCCTAGTGAACCCTGAGGGAGAAGAGTGATACCACCAGAGAAGAGAAAGGGAAATGACTGTAAATTCCAGGGGCCCAGTGTCAGGAGGGGGAATCCCTTCTAATCTCCCCAGGTGGTGGCAGCTGAGTAAATTACCTACCAAGCAGCTGTAACACATTACATTGCAATTATCCCCAAAGAGTTCTAAGGGCTTGTAAGCAGCTAAAGATAAAAGGCAGACTTGCTAGAGGAAGATGTGCTTCCTTTGCAGTTTTACAGTGTTTGAGGAAATATGCCTCATAGGACAGCCATCCCTTTCAGTAAGCCTTAAAGTACAGATAATCCCGTAGTTATGCAGGGGTCTTATGTCTGAATATACTGCCTACACATATAAGATATGCAAAAGAATTGCACAGGAAAAACTAATATGGTAAATCTTATTAAATAAATTCTTATGAAATAAAGTATATGAAAACTTGTACCTCTGAAATGAAATCTGCCAGGTATTTCCACAGTAAACTTTTAAGATTGCCTATTTAAATCTTGGCAAACATTTACTGAGTGCCTATTAAGTGCCAGGCACTGTACTGTATGTTTTTTTTATGAGAGTATCTCTTTTTATAAGAGATTATCTCCACAGAAATTCTTTAATATAGGTACCATTGTTAACTTTATTTTCAGATGGGGAAGAGGATTATCAGTAATCCAATAGTTGTGTACATTTGGACTTTAGTTTACAATCCAAAATAAAATTGTTCCCATGTAATGTATACAAAGCAGCTATTTACTAACCCTTCTCCCTTTCCTGCTAAGAACATCATTCTCTAATTACAGGGTCTAACAGAAATTTACTGTATCATGCATTTCCCTTCAGCTTTTTATCACCCCTGATTACCTTCTCTAGTCCAAGTGTCATTGGCTAGAAATGATGAAGTAGAGCAGGTAATGACGTAATTGTAAATAATTAGCAACTAACTTTCTGGAGTATAAAAGCTCTCATTTGCAGTGGTTCCCCTTTCTGTGGTGTCCATACTCTTATAATGTCCAATTTCAGTCCACCAATGTGATATCACTGGACTCCGAGCTTAGAAGTTATGTGCAGTATCACACAATTAAACTGTACTTCTGTCATGCAGATTAAATAGAGGTAAACAACCTTGAGATCATGCATAAAATTACAAGGCAGTCATTGGACATACAGAACGGGCTTCTGGTTGCCAAGGGGGATGTGGAGGCAAGTGGGATAGACAGGGGGGTTGGGGTTAGTAGATGCAAACTATTACATTTAAAATAGATACGCAATGAGGTTCTACTCTATAGCATAGGAAACTATATCCAATCTCTTGCGATAGAATGTGATGGAAGATAGCATGAGAAAAAGAATGCACACACACACACACACACACACACACACACACACACACACACACACAAGACTGGGTCACTATGGTATACAGCAGAAATTGGCACAATGCTGTAAATCAACTATAATTGATAAAAAAATATAGTCATTGGAGGTTCTGGTCCAAATGGTGACATAGAAAGATTTGGAACTAATTTTTTCCCTTGAGCATACAATGTCCTTTTGGAAAAGAAACCTAAAAACTGCTGGAGCAACCACATTGGGTTGGGTAATGTATACTGGGTAATGTAAAGGAGAGGAAAACCACAGTGAAGCAGATGGGAAAAGCTGAGACACGGTCTTATTATAACCCTACCCCCATGTGGCAATCTACCATCAAGAGAAAACTTAAAACCCAGAGCTTCTCCATCAGGAACCAAGAGTTCATCTGCCATATGGGGCAACTCAACTTTAAGACTGGCACCTGAGAGATGTATTCCCAAACATCTGGCTTTGAAGAACAACAGGGCTGTCTAGTCTGTGAAACCTGAGGGGCTAAAACTAACTGTCGAATGGCTCTTAAAGGGCCCAGGTACAGACTTATCTGACTTAGGGCCCAGCACGGAAGCAAAACTTTGAAAAACAGTCAGATTTTATGTGAAAGGGATTCATTTCCTAATTTTATTTTATTTTGACTGAAATCACCTCTCTGGTATGCTCCTCACTCAGAGGAACACCCACACCTGCACTTCTCTTTTTTTTTTTTTTTGTATTTTAGGTTTTTATTTTTTCTATTATAGTTGATTTACATTGTTCTGTCAATTTCTGTTGTATATCAAAGTGACCCAGTCATTCATACATGCGTGTATGTGTGTGTGTATATATATAGACACAGACACACATTCTTTTTCTCCCATTACCCTCTATCATGTTCCATCACAAGTGCCTAGGTATAGTTCCCTGTGCTATACAGCAGGATCTCATTGCTTATCCATTCCATATGCAATAGTTTGCATCTACTAACCCTAATCTCCTGGTCCATCCCACTCTCTTTCTCTCCCACCTCAGCAGCCACGAGTCTGTTCTCCAAGTCCTTGAGTTTTTTTTTTTTTTTTTTCTGTAGAAATGTTCATTTGTGCTGTATATTAGATTCCAGATATAAATGACATCATATGGTATTTGTCCTCTTTCGGACTTCACTTAGCATGAGAGTCTCTAGTTGCTGCAAATGGCATCATTTTGTTCTTTTTTATGGCTGAGCAGTATTCTCCTGTGTATATATACCACATCTTCTTAATCCATTAATCTGTCGATGGGCATTTAGATTGTTTCCATGTTTGTCTCTTGTAAATAGTGCTGCAATCAACATAGGGGGTGCAAGTATTTTTTCAATGAAAAATTTTCGCCGGATATATGCCCAAGAGTGGGATTGTGGGGTCATATGGTAGCTCTTTATTTAGTTTTCTGAGGTACCTCCATATTGTTTTCACTTCCTCATTGTAAAGCATTAGTCTGAAGTGGAGAGGTCTGCTGGGATACTCTACAGGTTGGAAGCTAATGCATACCATCCTCCTGCTCTCCCTTTGCCTTGCTGAAGCCAGAAAGCATCATCACTTTGCTTTCCTCTGGGTGCCGTCTTTGTAGTCCAGCAGTGAGTGCCATTTTTCACACCCTCCCTCTGCCTTGCTAGATCAGGCATGTGTTGCCTTTTTTTCCTGCTATTTAAAAAGTTTTATTGAAGTATAATTGATTTATAATGTTGTGATAATTTCTTCTGTGCAACAAAATGATTCAGTTATACACACATCCATTCTTTAGTTTCTTTTTCCATATAGATTATCGCAGAATACTGGTGATATCGTGCTATACTGCAGGTCCATTTTGGCCATTCATTTCATATACTACAGTGTGCATATGCCACTCTCAAGCCCCGAAGCCATCTCCCCCCCACCTATCCCCTTTGGTAATCATAAGTTTGTTTTCAAAGTCTAGAGTTTATTTCTGTTTTGCAAATAAGTTCCTTTTTACTGTTTTTTAGATTCACATACAAGCGATACCATATGAAGTTTGTCTTTCATTCTCTTTGGTATTTCACTTAGTATGATAATCTCTTGGTCCATCCATCCTGCTGCAAATGGCATTACTTATTTTTTTATGGCCAAGTAATATTCCATTGCAATTATGTACCACATCTTCTTTATCCACTCCTGTCAATGGATACTTAGGTTGTTTATATGTCTTGGCTATTATAAATAGTGCCGTAATGAACATTGGGGTTCATATATCTTTTTGAATTATAGTTTTCTCCAGATACATTTTCAGGGGTGGGATTGCTAGATCATATGGTAGTTCTATTTTTAGTTTTTTGAGAAACCTCCATACTGTTTTCTGTAATGGTTGTACTAATTTACCTTCCCACCAACAGTGTAAGATGGTTCCTTTTTCTCCACATCCTCTGCAGCATTTATTCTTTGTAGACTTTTAATGATGTAATAAAGGCCACATATGACAAACCTACAGCTAGCATCATTCTCAATGGTAAAAAGCATAAAACATTTCCTCCAAGGTCAGGAGTGAGAAACATGTTCACACTAGCCACTTATTAAACATAGTTTTGGATTTCCTAGCCACAGCAATCAGAGAAGAAATAGAAATAAAAGGAATATAGCTTTGAAAAGAGGTGAAACTGTTGCTCTTTGCAGTTGACATGATACCATACACAGAAAATCTTAAATATGCTACCAGAAAACTACTAGAGCTCACCAGTGAATTCAGTAAAGTTACAAGTACAACATTAAGACACAAAAATCTCTCACATTTCTATACACTAACAAAGAAAGATCAGAAAGAGAAATTAAGGAAACAGTCCCATTTACCATTGCAACAATAGGAGTGAAATACTTTGGAATAAAGCTACCTAAGGAAGCAAAATACCTGTGTTTGGAAAACTATAAGATGCTGATGAAAGAAGTCAAAGATGACACAAGAAAATGGTAAGATATACCACTGGATATACTCTTGGATTGGAAGAATGAATATCGTCAAAGTGACTATACAGCCCAAAGCAGTCTGTAGATTCAAAGCAATCTCTATCAAGTTACCAATGGCATTTTTCACAGAACAAGATAAACAATTTAAAAATTGGTGTGGAAACACCAGAATACCAGAATTGTCAAAGCAATCCCGAGAAAGATAAATGGAGCTGGAGGAATCAGGCTCCCTGACTTCTGAATATACTACAAAGCTATAGTCATCAAAACAGTATGGTTCTGGCACAAAAACAGAAATATAGATCAGTGGAAAATGATTGAGAACCCAGAAATAAATCCACATACCTATTGTCAGCTAATCTATGAGAAAGAAGGCAAAAATATACAGACGAGAGAAGATAGTCTCTTCAATAAAGGGTGCTGGGAAAACCGGACAGCTACATGGAAAAGAATAAAATTAAAACACTCTCTAGCATCATACATGAAAATAAACTCAGAATGGATTAAAGACCTAAATATAAGGCTGGATAGTATAAAACTCTTAGAAGGAAACATAGGCAGAACACTCTCTGATATAGACTGCAGCAATATATTTTTGGATTCACCTCCTAGAGTAATAAAAATAAAAACAAAAATAAACAGATGAGACAATTAAAACTTTTTGTACAACTAAGGGAGCCATAAACAAAACAAAAAGACAACCCACAGAATGGGAGAAAATATTTGCAAATGAAGTAACCAACAAGGGATTATCATATCTGAATCTTTTGATATATGCTCTACAACTTATTTCAGATTTTTTGTGGACAGTCCTAAAATTTGATGTTGGATAAAGTATGGATGGCATAATACTTCCAGGTAGGCCCCTCATAACTTCTGAACTAACTCCACATGAAAGAATATTTTGGAGATAAGGGTTATAAAACCATTTCTTATGGCTGTCAAAAAGGGATAAAGGTGGACAGGACATAAGCCATCAAGAATCCAGGCTGGGAAAAATAGTGTTTCCTGGTGCCTCTTGTGCAAGTGAGCACAAGAGGTTAGAAGTTAGCATGTTTCTTGTTTGTGTTTGTGCATGGAGTTTGCTCTGACTTCAGTTCTTGCAGAAGGCTTGCAAATAAAGTGAGGACAGAATACACTTCAAGTGTCATTGGTTTCTCAAGAGCAGAGCTTATGTATAAACTATCTTAAATTAAAATTGGGTTTATAACAAACCAAATCCAACAACACATAAAAAAAATCATACACCACTACCAAGTGGGATTTATCCCAAGTTCACAAGGGTAGTTCACCTAATACTTATCAATGTAATACACCACATTAATAAAAGTCAAAAACCACATGATCATCTTAACAGATGTGGAAAAAGCATTTGACAAAACTAGGCATCAATTCATGGTAAAAACTCCTACTAAAGGGGGTATAGAGGGAACATATCTCAGCATAATAAGAGCCATTTGTGAAAAACTCACAGCCAACACAATACTCAGTGGAGAAAGCCTTCCCACTAATATCTGGAACAAGGCAAGTTTGCCCACTCTCACCACTTTTATTCAGCATAGTATTGGAATTCCTGGCTACAGCAATCTGACAAACAGAAGAAATAAAAGGTATCCAAATTGTAAAGAAAGAAGTAAAATTGTCACTATATAAATATGACATAATACTATATAAGAAAACACTAAGACCTCCACACAGAAACTACTCAGTCTAATAAATGAATTCAGCAAAGTAGCAGGATACAAGATTAACATTCAGAAATCAGGTTCATTTTTGTATATTAACAATGAAATATCAGAAAAGGAATGTTAAAAAAAAACAGTACCTTTTAAAATTGCACCCAAATATAAAATACTTAGGAATAAACCAAGGAGGTAAAAGACTTATACACTGAGAAATATAAAACATTAACAAAGGAAATTAAAGAGGACTCAGAGAAATGGAAAGATATCACATACTCTTGTATTGAAAGAATTAATATTGTTAAAATGGCCAAACTAACCAAAGCAATCTACAGACTTAATACAATTCCTATCAAATTACCCATGACATTTTTCACAGAACTAGAACAAATAACCCTAAAATTTATATGGAACTGTAAAAGGCCCAGAATAGCCAAATCAATCCTTGGGCAGGGGTGGGGGAACAAGGCAACAGGCATAACTCTCCCAGACTTCAGACAATACTACAAAGCTACAGAAATCAAAACAGTGTGGTATTGGTACAAAAATACACAAACAGATCAATGGAAGAGAATAGAGAGCCTAGAAAGAAATCCAGGCACTGATGGTCAATTAATTTTTGACGAAGGAGGCAAGAATGTGAAATGAAGAAAAGACAGTCTCTTCAGCAAGTCTGCTGGGAAAACTGAACAATGGATGTAAATCAATGAACAAAAATAAACTTTCACCATGCACAAAAATAAACTCAAAATGGCTTAAAGTCTTAAACATAAGGCGTGATACCATAAAACTCCTGGAAGAGAACACAGTCAAAACATTCTCTGACATGAATCATACAAATGTTTTACTAGGTCAGTCTCTCAAAACAGTAGAAATAAAAACAAAAATAAGCAAATGGCACCTAATTAAACTTAAAAGATTTTGTACAGAAAAGGACATCATAAACAAAATGCAAAGACAACCTACACAATGGGAGAAAATAATTGCAGATGTTGCAACCTACAAGAACTTAATTTCCAAAATATACAAACAACTCATACAACTCAGCAACAAAAAACGAACAACCCAACTGTAAAATGGGCAGAAGACTTACATAAACTTTTCTCCAAATACGACATACTTATGGCCAGCAGGCACATGAAAAAATGCTCAACATCAGTAATTATTAGAGAAATGCAAGTCAAAACTAAAATGATGTACCACCTCACACCGGCCAAAATGGGTATCATTAGTAAGTTTACAAAAAAGAAATGCTGGAAAGGATGTGGAGAAAAGGGGACCCCCCTTCACTGTTGGTGAGAATGTAAATTGGCACAGCCACTATGGAAAACATTATGGAAGTTCCTCAGAAAACTAAATATAGAACTGCCATATTATCCACAATCCATCTACTGGGGATATATATTTATTTGATTTTAAATCTGTACTAAAAGTGTTTGTTATAAAAATTAGGTTTATAGAACTATAATTCACAAAGATACATTCACCCATATGTTGATAGCATCACTATTCACAATAGCCAAGACATGGAAACAATCTAAATGTCCATCAACAGATGAATGGATTAAGATGTATTACATACATACAATGAAACACTAGCCATAAAAAGAATGAAATGTCATTTGCAGCACCATGGATGCATCTAGAGATCATCATACTAAGTGAAGTAGGTCAGAAAGAAAAGGAAAAATACTGTGTATCACTTAAACATGGAGTCTAAAACAGGGCACACAGGAAGCTAACTACAAAACAGAAACAGACTCACAGACAAAGGGAATGAACTTGTGGCTGCTGGGGGGAGGCAGAGGGGGAGGAAGTGCAATGGACTGGGAATTGGGGATTAATAGATGCAAACTGTTACATTTAGAATGGATAAACAACAGGTCTTACTATATAATAGCATAGGGAACAATATCCAGTCTCCTGGGATAGACCATGATGGAAAACAATATAAAAAAATAATGTACATATAAGTATGACTGGTTCACTTTGCTGTACAGCAGAAGTTGGCACAGTTTTGTAGATCAACTATACTTTAATTGAAAAATAATAATATAATAACATTGAAGTATATGATTTCTCATTAAGCTTATTTTGTATTGTTGAACCAACATCTGACAAATCTGTTTTCAATGGTGTCAGAATTTTCAAGTACCTATTTTCTTATTACTAATAATTTTTAATAACCTGGTGGTATTATCATCAACACACTTCAATTTTCTTTAGTGATAGGAATCCTATGAATATACTTTTTTCCCAGTTTTCTGTAGCCTGATATGGTTATAGCACATGCTATAAAGGTTAAGATATCTTGACAAGCTCTACAGGATTTCAGAGACCCCAAGGCCTAACATTTTACATGATGTACTTGTTTTAGATTTTTTTTGTATCTAGATAATAGTGCATATTAAAATATTTTTTTGATTTTAAACCTGTACTCAAAGTGTTTGTTATAAAAATTAGGTTTATAGAACAAAAGAATTTAGAGATCCAAGAATTAGAAATATATGTAGACTCCACAGGAACTGATAAGACTTAGAGGAAAAAGAAGGCAACTGCTTTCTTTTAAAAAAAAAATATTTTTACAAAAATTTATATAATTTTTAAAGAATGCTTTATACTTACAGTTATTAAATAATGGCTATATTCTCTGTGATATACAATACATCTTTGAGCCTATCCTACACCCAATAGTTTGTACCTCCCAATCCCCCATTCCTGTATTGCCCCCACAACTGGTAAACACTAGTTTGTTCTCTATGTATGTCTGCTTTTTTTTTTAATTTATTCACTAGTTTGTTATATTTTTTAGATCCCACATATAAGTGATATCATATAGTATTTGTCTTTCTCATTTCATGTTGCATAATGCCATCTAGGCCCATCCATTCTGCTGCATTTGGCAAAATTTCATTCTTCTTCATGTCACACACATACCTACATATGTATACATGCATATACGTATACATATGGAGTGGAATTGCAAGGTAACATAGTAGATCTATTTTTAGTTTTTAGAGAAACCTGAACACTGTTTTTACAGTGGCTGCACCAATTTACATTACCACCACCAGCAGTGTACAGGAGTTCCCTTTTCTCCACATCCTTGACAGAGTTTGTTATTTGTGTTCTTTTTGATGATAGTCATTCTGACTGGTGCGAGGTGATATCTCCTTGTGGTTTTGGTTTGCATTTCCCTGATGATTAAGCAGTACTGAGCATCTTTTCATGTACCTGTTGGCCATCTGCATTACTCTTTGGAAAAAATGTCTATTCAGACAGTTCTGCCCATTTTTTAACTGGCTTTTTTTTTTTTTGATGTTGGGATGTATGAGCTATCTATATACATTGGATATTAATTCCTTATATGTCATCATTTGGTATTTTGATAGCAATTGCATTGAATCTGTAGATTGTCACGGGTAGTATGGTCATTTTAACAATATTAGTTCTTCCAGTCCAAGAACACAAACATCTCTTTGTGTCATATTCAATTTCTATAATAGTGTCTTATAGTTTTTGGAGTATAGGTCTTTTGCCTCCTTAGATAGATTTATTCCTGAGTATTTTATTATTTTTGATGCAGTAATTACTTTCTTTAACTATCTCTATGACCTCATATTTTTCTACCTCTGATCCTTTCTATAACTCTGTTCCTTGCTTCCTTCCCTGTGGACTTCCCTCCGCTGTTCATGGTAATTATGGTCTCCAAAATATAATACCCTTACTCCTTAGCCTTCAGGACCTTTCAACTAGGTTTATATACTTGATTGTTGCATTATTTCAGGGAGAGGAATTTGATTGGCCCAGCATAGGCTGGGTGTGTCCATCTGATATTACTGTGGCCAAGATAAGGGGAAGAAGTCATTTGGTACAGGTATGGACACCAAGTTGTACACTTGAGAAAGAGAGTAGAGCTAGATGTGCTTTTCTGAGGCATTTATCATAGTCAATTAAGTATTTAGAGCGCCAGACAGAAGGGCAGAATAAATAAGAGGGAAAGAGAGAAATGGTAGTCCACTTTAGTTTTCTATGGAGTTCTGACTTTAAACTCATACTGATAACCCACTATGATCTTCCTTGTGGTATGACTCAGGTAATGAAATTGTTGTCTTTTTTTCCTGATTGCTCTCAAGTCTTATGTGGGTATCTTGCTCATTTTTAAAAAGATAAACCTGGTGTTTATCCTAAGTAAGAAGAAATACCGTTTTAGAAGAAATTCTCTGCTTCTGAGGGGTTCTCTCAGAGCCAGCTCCACTCTAGTGTCTAGTTCTGCAAGACCAGGAAATCACCAGCTACAAATTTAGCATAATTGGAGTCAATGATAGGTTTGCTTGAATGGAAGTTTCAGCCTCCAGGCTCCTAAAATGAGCACTAGGACATAAACCTGAAATGTTTAAGAAATGAAAATGCAGTATTTCCTATCACTGGCATATATCCTTTCTTCAGGACAGTTATGCTCCTTCTCCCCATTCTAGCTAGGGAAGCTATTATGAATGTATTTTCTTTTTGTTTCATAAAAAGAACTCCTAATACTTAAAAAAAAAAAATCTCAGTTCTGGAAACAAAGTCGTATATGCCATAGAATCCACTGGGTCCAGCAGATAATTCTGTCATAACTGAGTCACTATAAAATATGAAACAGATTCTAAATTATTCCACCATTAGGGATTACTCTTCTTTTAGTACTATCAATTCTGTTTTTTAAAAGTATGGACTGTTCACTTAAAAGTCATTAACTATAAGTGAATTTGCCTACTCTGATGACCTATTGCCCCTGAGGAAAACACAATGTGTGCTCACCATTACTGTCTCTTTGTGTTCCCTCTTTTCAGCTGCTTGTTCTCTAACAAAGTCCTATAAAGAGTTGATGACTGTCTGTGCTTTGTAATTCAAGTTGTTTTTAGAGTGGAGAGAATTTCCCTAGAACTGCCTCTTTTTCCCTTCCCTGACCCCTTCACCCCTGCATTCATTAAAGCTGAGTTCCTGGCTCAAGTTAAGGGAAGATTTTAGTTATTATCCTTGGCAAAGGAACTCTCCATTGTGGCTTTGATTTGAACTTCAGCTCTTCTGAGTGCAGGGGTCACATGTGAATTTGTTATGCTTCTTGGCAAATGTTTCAGAATAAATGAATCTGATGAAATTCTCATGAAGTATTTGTTTTTTAGTGTTTCTCTAATATACAATAAATTGTAATTTATGAGGCGTAATTGAAGAAAATTCTGGAGGAAGTTGTGTATAAGATTAGGAGGATTATTAAATTAACTTTATTGTGTTTTCAAAACTTAAAAATGGTTTACAGCTATAATAAATTGCTTGAGAGTGCTATCAACCCATAAATTTTAATAATTTAATAAACATTCTACAGTTAAGTTGGGCTCATGGCCAAATCCCAGGGCTGGTTTTGTGTTGTGTATACAGTAATGTGTGTTTTAGTTTACCTGGTTAATAAAAGAATGAACTGTTCTCAGGCATGATATGCATCAATAGGTCATTAATTTTGATAAACTAAAACTAGGAACTCAAGTCTGAGGTCAGGAGGGTGTAAGGTTTCTCTGCCCCTCTGCATCAGTTTTACTGATCACTGTTGCTCTTTAGTATCTTCAAAGTAAAAGGCTTGTATTTCCTTTAGCCTTTAACCTTGAAAATCAGTTGTAAAAGTAATCATTGACTCATCTCTTAGCCATTAACTGCATAGTTAAAATGTATTTTTAAAGTAATAACCTCAAAGTATTCATAATAATTTGCATAGAGAGTTCGGAAAATAAATCTATATCACTTTTAATAAAGCAGATAAAATGTGTGGTATTTTCACTTTCTCTTTTCTTATGAAACTTAGTCAAATTTTTTTTTCATTTTTAAAAGTTTTATTGAAGTATAATTGATTTACAATGTTGTTGTAATTTCTGCTGTACAACACCAGTGATTCAGTTTTACGTATACACACATCCATTCTTTTTCAGATTCCTTTCCCATGTAGATCATCACAGAATGTTGGATAGATTTCCCTGTGCTATACAGCAGGTCCCCATTGTATCTGCCTGTTTTTAAATTGTGTTGTTTTCTTATTGAGTTTTGAGAGTACTTTGTATATTCTGGGTGCAAATTCTTATCAGATATAAGATTTGCGAAACTTAGTCCAATTCTAAACAACTAACTGAGAAGCGTAGGGACTATGTAGAGGGTCTGTGTTGGCTTCAAATGTGTGCCTTATTGAAATGTGCTAATTATGTAAGCATTATATAAAGCATTATTCACACGTCTGTCTAGACATGCCTGTGCCTAGACTTGTACCAAGTTAATTAGTGCATATTTAATGAAATATCATTTTGCTGTTTTTTTTCCCCTCTATTCTACTCAAATTAATTAATCTTAAAACTAAAGTGACTGCTTTAACTGGACTTTGTGTTCATTTGTTCTTCACCTGCTTTTTATGATAATAACAAAAATAGTCACTAGCATACGGAAAGATACTTATATAAGATTTAAATTACTGATTTTAGAGTACGCCATCTATGTTTTTAAAAGAATTCCACAACCATGATAAAATATGTGTGATGAATGTTAACAATACAGAAGTCTTTTCCTCTGATTATTTAATTCTCACTCTCTCATCTTACTGACATAACAGAAAAATATAGTACTTGATGATTTCTATCACCAAAAGAATGTCACTTGGTAACTAGATGTGTGTATGTATTTATTCATCCACACAAGATAGGCACATGTTAATATATGCACTTGCCATGCCTACGTTTTCACTTAATGAAAAGCTTAATAAAAATCAGCATTCATAGCCCCTGCATAGTCAGATAAATTAGTTAATGCACAATAAGCAGCTCTTATGTATAATGCAAAAGATTAGCCTTATCATTTGCATAATGTGCTACAAACGGCCCACTGTTTCAAGCAGTCGAAGCTCCTCCATTAAATGTAAGCTGAAAGCTGAATGACGTCAATGAAGTAATCATGCTTCATTTGGCATATCTCATTCATTCTCTGGAGTTCAAGACCCTATCTGAGCTCTGCTGACAGCACTGCGGAAAGGCATTGGTAATGGTTCAAAAGCAAAGTGGTGGGAGTCTGGAAAGAGGCCTGATGTGCTCAGGTTTCCACTATATGACCTGTTACACAACAGAAACTCATTTTACACTCTAGTCTATGCACACATTTATATATAAATGTGTGCAACTAGGAATTGGTAGTTTGTTATGAGAGTATGAGACTTTTTTAAGGCCAGTAAACTACCTATATTAGTGACTTCCATCGGAATTACCAATGGAAAGAAAAGATTGCCAAGGAAGCATTTCTTTCTTCCTCAGAGACACATTTATGCACACCCTACTGCTGCTGATAGGAAACACAGAATTCACTGCCACAATTTTTCTTCTCTCTTTTCTTGTTACCCTTGGATTATATTTCCATGTCTGTGAGAAATTAAAAGACATTCTTTGAAAATTAATCTAGTTCTAAATAAACACAGACACACGCATGTTTTACTAATGTGAAAATTAAAACCAAAGCAGTTACACAATTTACCTAAGACCCAGTTCTGCTGGTTTTAGAATACAAGTTTCTTGACTCTTATTCTTATGACTCATGTTTTCCTGTTTTGTGTAACTACTGAGAAAAATTTCTTTTTACATTTGTTTATAGTCTCAAGGATGAAGTGACAAATCATTTTATATTTGTCATGGTCAGCTGCCAAATATTTTTGCAAAACTTCATATTAAAACAATAAAAATTGTGGCTATGAAATTGCCTCTGAAAGATGATGCATTTGTGAGCTCAGACTCTTGATCCAACTCATTGCTCAAAAGGAGACCGTGGCTGATCTTTTTTCAGTATCTCCTGCAACAACAGCATTTGAACAAATGTGGTAAAATTATGAATTTCTTATGAAAATGACATTTTCCTGAAATCCTTTCTCTTAGATTGATTAAATCTTCTTTCTTGAATATAGATAGTGATTTTTCAGAATGCATCTGTTTTGAAATCATGTATTCTGTATTATACTGTTCCTTATATTCCATAATAATTTTAAATAACAGTCTGTGCTTACTAATATATAGACAATCAAATCATTTTCTAAAGTTAATATCACTTATTTAGGTGCTTATGTTACTCTTTATATGCAGTAGTTCTGCCTTGACAGTCAACTCTGCAATTTAGTACTAGAAGTGGGCTAAAATACTGTCATAAGATTTATTTATTGCTTTTGCTTAGGAAGTAATGACATGAATTTTAACACATAGATGTTGTTAAGACATAGATGAACTTATTTATATTCAGAAGTCCAAAGAAAGTAGAGAATTTGACATTTTAGCTAAAGAAAGCAATCAGGGAAAGAGAAAAGAGAAAGTCTTAAGTTTTTCTTATGCTATAATTTTGCTAAGAAGCTGAAGAAACATTTAAGCAGATATTATTGTATTTCAGTTTGATAATTTTACTTATTTACATAATCACTTTTATTCGTCAAAGTGAATTTAAGTCGGATCGCCCATCTTTCACTGTTAGCTAAACAGTAGTGCAAATGATAGACAAATTAGCAAAAATATTTACAAATGCTAATTTGAATAGCCCTGAATCACCATAGAATTAAATCTAAAACATAGAATGCCCTTCCTGTGTAATACCAATGTCAAGAAACAAAAAGTGAGATCTCAGCTAAACAGACATGTATGTCCAAATAACCAATCTGAAAACATTTTTTTGAGCGACTACACAACTATAGCTTTGACCACTTTGATGGACTTTGACTAATTATCAGATTGGCCTCTAGTAGTTTGCGTGTGTGTGTGTGTGTGTGTGTGTGTGTGTGTGTGGCTATTTTCCATGAGACTCTTCTCTTCAATAGGGTCAGAGGAGATGGACTGCAAAAATCCAGCAGTGAGGGAAATAATTTTATAGCAGCAGCAGTGCAGCTGTATTGCTACTCACAACCTGAGCTCCTGGGGCACTCAGTCTCCTGAACTGCCTCTATGTAAAGAAGTAAGAGTTAAAAACCTAACCCACCAATTGCAGAGGAGGCATAGCTGAAACAGCTGTTTCTATGGTCATTTCCCAAATTTAAATAGTGTAAAGGGATTAGTACAAATGTCTTGAATAAAAATTGTTCCCAAAGTTTGATATGTAATGTTCATAATGTAGGCTGATGTCAACTAAGGGTGTGCCTTCCTTGTGTATCCATGTTGGATAATGTAGCCTGATTTCAACTAAGGTTGTACCTTCCTTATGTATCCATGTTGGCAGTAGAGGGTTTTTGTTAGGCACTAGCAAATGGCCTTTGTGACTACTGCTGTGACAGCCAGCGTTATATCTTAATTAGAGGTATTATTTCTAGTTCAACTAAAATAGCTAAAGGGTCCTCTTGGGATCTCTTCTGGGATATGATTTTGTTTAATCTTATTATTAACGATAATAAATTTTTGCTTCGTTGGAGTATCATCTGTATGCCAGTGCTTCCATTATTTAAACAAATAATTATTCCACATTACAATTTCTTTTAGGACATGACAATAACAAATCATAGTTATGGTTATTCAAAGTAAATTAGGTCTAAAACACTAATAAAATTAATTGCAAGATGTTTGATTGGAAACCAGAGCTAGTTAAAACAGGAACTCTCTCTTATGGTCTTTGATAATGTATTACTCTCTGGAATAAAGCTACCAGCATAAACTATCTCAGTGCTTGTTAGCAAACAAAGAGTAATTGAAACTTGGTTGCTAGGAGACATTATTTCTCCTGTTGACAATTCTGATTTTCTTTGATTACTGGCACTATTGTTGTTCATTACACAAACTGAATGTTTTTATGTAACACTGAAGAAACATATTTTGGAACCCAATTGTTGTGTGAATGCCACCATGTGCTACCAAAGGAATGTTTATTCACAGGTTCGACAGGTTAACTATCTCTAGTGAGCATTTGTTCCAAAGGCTTACTACATATTTTTTGATTTGTTGTAAAGCATAAATTTTACTAGAAAGAAAATTAGGTTTTACACGAAAAAGCTTTTGAATAATCAATGAATTTAAGATTTCTTATAAACAGAAAAGTACCTTGTCTATATAGATTCAGCTTCTTTATTGTAGTGACTTCTTTACTACAGTCAAGATAATTTCATTTGCATGAGGGAAAACAAACTTAAAATACAAGAACATATTTGTTTTTAAATAGGGTTGGGATTTAAAAGTCCTAGAGAGGAAAGCAATAAGTTTTAGAATGATTTTAATAAAATGAGCACTTAGTTATGTATTTTCTCTAGTAAAGTTGAACGATATTCAACTATCGTTATTCACAAGGCAAGAGTTAACATCATACTTGGCAAAGCTTCAAACAGACAGATATGTAGAATCTATCTCAAAAATCTTTACTCCACATGGAATTCCAATTATTTTTATGCTATCTAACCTCAGGGTGGATAACCCTCGAATCTGTCTGCAGGTTCCTATCCTCACAGCTGTGATAACTGCTCTCTTGTTCTTTTTTTATGCCATCTCCACTCTTTACATTTCTGTGTTAGGAATAGCGAAGAGAAGACAAGAAATCTATAAGCTTTCTCTCTCATCACACGAATTATCTTTTTTCTTGACTCATTCTTATTATTTGCCATCACAGAAGTAAGCTGCTTCCAGTCTAAAACTCCCTCTTCTGCTTGTATTCTCTTTTTTTTGGAAGTCTTGGCTCTCAATTAGCTTCTCTTTCCTTTCACTTATCAGTGTACATATATTTTTTCTTTGCCTGGTTACATTTTTAAGCTAAGCTTACAGCCCTATATTTCTGTTTCTTTGTTTTTAAGTTTATAGCCTTTTCAAAAAGCCCTATCATTTGTTTATAGATTGTCTCATTTTCTAACACTGTGCTATTTGACTTTCTCAAATTCTCTACCTGAAACTTCTCTCATATACATGAATGGCTTTTTAATCAAGGATTTTTTTTTCTTCATTTTCATTCTTTTGACTTCATATTACTGTTGGTGGCATTTCCTTCTCTTCTTTCTTTTTCTAAAAATTTTTTTGTCTCTGTCCATGGCATGCAGATGTTCCTGGGCTAGGGATCAAACCTGAACCACAGCTGTGACAAGGAGCCGCAGTAGTGACAATGTCAATTCCTTTACTGCTGGACCACCAGAGAACTCTTCCCCCCCCCTTAAACTTCCTTTAAAAGCACTTTCCTGCTATTTCTCCATTTTCTTTATGTCTTCTCCCAAGTCTTCTAGATGCTCTTTCTGTTCTTGTATATAATAGTCATCATTCCCCAAGTTTGTCTTGGCCCATTTCTCTTCTCTCTATTAAATATCTCACCCCATCAAACAACTTCAGCTGTCATCTCTGTACATATATCTAGGTAAAATTATATATAAAATCCAACTTTCCCCCAAATTCAATCCTACATATTTAACACTGCCTAAGCAATATTCATATGGATGCCTCACTGACACTTTAAGCTCATCAAATCTCATAGTTCTCATGGTTTACTCTGTAGTGTTAACTAAAGTGCCTTTTCAGCAAATGGAGGTTCCCAGGTTAGGGATTCATTCGAAGCTACAGCTGCTGCTCAATGCCACAGCTGTAGCAATGCCAGATCCGAGCTGTGTCTGTGACCTATACCACAGCCTACGGAAATGCTAGACCTTAACCCACTGAGTGAGGCCAAGGATCAAACCCGCATCCTCATGGATCTCAGTCGAGTTCATAAACACTGAGCCACAACAGGAACTCCGTTTTTTGTTTGTTTGTTTTTTGATAAAGATTATTTGGAAAAGAGATTCTAAGTCTTTACAAACATAAATATTCTTGACTTATATTGGCATGTGCTAATTGCATGACTCTGCATAGCAGAGAAGAAGAGACAGGGAAAATATAATGTTGTAAGAATCTTACATAACACCTAATAAGTATAATATTACTGGAAAGTATATTTTGATGTTAACAATGCATTTTATAAACTTTGAATAACCACTAATTAAATAAAACAGAGATACAGCTAACAGGTTAATAGTGTAGATAAAATAGAAAAATAAGAACTTAAACCATCTAAAACAAAGCAGAAAAGAGGAATAAGAGGGTCAAAGAACTAATAGAGAAAGTATTTTTGCTAAATAGCAAAATGGTCAGCTCAATCACAAGCTTATCAATAATTAAATTAAATTTTTATATCTAAAAACTCCCGTTAAAAAGTATTGATAATCAGACTGGACCTAAAAGCAACTATATAATGTCTAGAAATTCACTGCAATAATATGGTCAGTTAATTTTTGATACAGCTACCAAGGTGTTCACATGTAAAAGGACGATCTTTTCAACAAATTTTGCTATGTAATTTGAATTACATATGGAAAAAAAAATGAACCTCAGATTTTAGAGCTACCCTCAAAAGCCAAAGCTAGATAAATTCTAGTTAAAATCCTGGGATAAAAGATTTGTCAGAGGATGCCTTTAAGGAAGTACATGGTCAAGCCAGTGAATGGATGAATATGTTCTCAAAACCGATATCTAACTAAGTACTTATACCCAGAATATATTTTAAGCTATTACAATAGATAATAAGATAGTCTAATTTTAAAATGGTCAAATGATTTGAGCATATAACTCACAAAATAATATATAAGGATGGATAATAATCATACAAAAAGATGTTTAATACTATTAGTTGTCAAGGAAATGGAAATTAAAACCCGGTCAAACATCACTATAAACCCACTAGAATGCCTAAAACTGAAAAGATTGACAATACTAATTGTTTGAGACATTGTATAACGACTGGAACTGTTATACACTCCTAGTAGTCTAAACAACTTGGGAAATTACCAGTTATTTTTTAAAAAGATGTAACATACCAGCCAACATTTTTGTTCCTAGGTATTTACTCAAGAGAAATGTTCATAGTAACTTTGTTCCTAATAGCCAAAAACAAACACATAAACAATGGTTATTACAGCCCAAATATCCATTAACCAATAAAAAAAGAATAAATTATTGGTATAAGGAACAAAATAGATTAATCTCAAAAGTATGAGTGAAAGCAGTTTTCACAGAGAATATATGCTGTTTAAATCCATTTAAATGAAATTCTAAGCAAAATGAAAGTATTGTGACAGAAGTCAGGTCAGTGGTTGTCAGGTGCTAGGATTGTGGGTGGGGAAGGATTAGCTGCGATGAGGCAAAAGGAAAGTTTTAGCTGTAAGGGAGATGTTCAGTTTCTAGATTTTGGTGGTAGTTACTTGCATCATAGCTCATCAAACTATACAGCAGTGTAAATAGGTACATTGTTTTATGTAAATTATATCTCAATGAAATTGAGTAAAAAATGATACGGAAAAGATCTGTGAATGGGTTTGATGTCATTTTCTTAGTACTTAAACTTTCACAGGTTTGGTAATGAGTCATTCACTGTTAAAAGTGAGCAGTGGAGTGCCTGTTGTGGTGCAGTCGAAACGAATCCAACTAGGAACCAAGCACTGGCCTTGCTTATTGGGTTAAGGATCCAGCATTGCTGTGAGCTGTGGTGTAGGTTGCAGACATGGTTCAGATCTGGCGTTACTGTGGCTGTGGTATAGGCCAGTGGCTACAGCTCCGTAGGACCCCTAGTCTGGGAACCTCCATATACCATTGGTGTGACCCTAAAAAAGGGGCAAAAGAGCAAAAAAGCAAAAAAAAAAAAAGAGGAGTGACTCTGGAAAGCATCCAAAATCCAGTATCTGTGGATATTTTACAGGGCTCTCATGTGCCTACTGTGAATCTGAGTGATCTTTTAATATGAAAATAACTCAAATTTTGAACCACATAGATTTACTTTAATAGCCCTAGTGAAACTTTTGCTGAAGAGTCCACTCACTGACTATTATGGCAGGAGCAAATTGGTGGCAGTATTATCATGAGAATGATATCTATATTTGATTATTATATTTTTTACTGTTCTTACTATGTTGCCTAATATTTCCAAACATACTTGAGATAAGATAGTGTGATGAATGAAAAATAAATATATTTTGTATATAGAAAGTTAAATTATAGTTATTAGAAAATTAAAGGAAACTGAAGCAACAAATCATAGATTTTTAAATAGATTGTATATTTTATGGTAATTTTAAAAATTAAATAGATTGTATATTTTATGGTAATTTTAGGTTCACTACAAATTGTATGGAGGGTGCAGAGATTTCCCATGTACTCTCTATTCCCACACATGCATAGCCTCCCCATTATCAACATCCTCCACCTGAGTTGTACATTTACAGTCTCTGAGCCTACATTGTCATGTCATTATCACTCAGAGTCCACAACTTCATGAGGGTTCAATTACTAATGTACAATTAGTGCCTTTAAAGAAATTATGACATATATCCACTATTATAGTATCATACGTAATAGTTCCACTGGCCTAAAAATCCTCTACGTTCTTTACTTGCTCGCCCCATCCCATCCCAACCCCCCAGCCCCTAGCAAACACTGACCTTCTGTTTCCATAGTTTCCCCTTTTTCAGAATGTTGTATTGTTGAAATCACATAGTGTGTTGCTTTTTCAACTGCCTTCTTTCACTTAATAATGTGCATTTAAGTTTTCTACATGTCTTTTCATGGCTGATAGCTCATTTCTTTTTTTTTTTTTTTTTTTAGTTGTTCCATTGCCTGGATGTCCCGTGGCGTATTATTACATTCACCTACTGAAGGACATCTTGGTTGCTTCCAAATTTTGACAGGTATAAATAAAACTGCTGTAAACATCAGTGATAAGGTTTTTGCATGAACGTGTTTTCAACCTCTTCTGGTAAATACCAAGGAATGTGGTTGCAGGGATGTATGGTAAGGGTATAATTAATTTTCCAAACTGTCTTCCAAAGTAGATGTACCATATTGCATTCTCTCCACCAATAAATTAGAGTTCCTGATGCTCCACATCCTTGGCAGCATTTGACGTTGTCAGTGTTCTGCATGTTGGCCATTCTAATAGGTGTGTAGCAGTATCTGGTTATTGTTTTAATTTTCATTTCCTTCTTGACATAGGACATGGAACATCTTTTTATATGGTTATTTTCCACCTGTATATCTTCTTTGATGAGGTATCTTTGACACATCTTTTAATCAGGTTGTTCATTCTCATGCTTTTTAAAGAGTTTTTAATTTTGGCTGTTTATTTTTTAAAACTCATAAAGAGAAATATTTCATGAAAATGTTTTCTCCCAGTCTGTTTGTCTTTTCATTTTCTTGACAATATCTTTCATGGAACATATTTTTTTTATTTTAATGAGGTCCAGTTTATCAATTATTTTTTATCACAGATTATGCCTTCGGTGTTACGTCTTAAAAGTCCTTGCCAGACCCAAGGTCATCTAGATTTTCTTCTCTGGTGACCTCTAGGAGTTTTATAGTTTTGCAGTTTACATTTAGATCTATGATCCAGTTTCACTTCATTTTCATAGAGGGTGTAAGAGCTATGTCTAGATTCATGTTTTTGCACATGAATGTCTGTTTGTTCCAGAACCGTTTATTGAAGAGACTATCTTTGCTCTATAGCATAGCCTTAAATTATATTTAAAAATAAATGATGTTAAATTGTTTCTTTTCGCACTCTGCCCAAACACCACGGCAAACATTTTATAAGCTAGTGCTCTGCCTCCAGTGTGAGGTCAAGGATGACTAGTTCCCCAGCTGTCAATATTCAGGCAGACAATTGATCTTCTCATTTTATTTAATCTTAGTAGCCATTTCCTTTTCTCCAGCTCAACACTACTTAGAGAAACTAAATGTGTCCACTGTCATCAGTGCTTAGTGTAAGTGTAATATGACATGAATCAAAGACCCTTCAGGCCAAAGTAGAGACTGGTAATTTATTACTGAAGAACAGAGGCTTTTCTGAAATTTCCTTTAGTTCAGGCAGATCACTATGAATTAACTAAGTAAGAGGGCAGCAGGTGCTCTCATTAAATTTACAGTCACTGGCAACAGATAGGGAAGTAGTTTTAAAAGAGTGTGCAGCTGTGTGGACACCTGTAAGGGCAGCCATGAAATCCCACATATGATGCAGTGGGGGTAGGTGAGCTACTTCTCCCTCACAGTACTTCTAGAAGCATTGGTTGCAAGCATCTAGGCAAGTGATTTCTGAACAAAGTGTGGAGAAGTGTGTTCCCTGACATGATAAATGACCTTCTGAAACCTCAAAATTACATGAAACCTTCCTGAGTTGTCTGAGAAATCATGGTGCCCCTTAAGGGCTTTTCCCATGAAACAGAAGAGTCTTCCCTGGTCTATTTCTTCTATCCTCCTTTTTGTCCCCTCTTTAAAAAAATGAGTTTGAAAGTGAGTATCATTTCTCTAGGTTAATTTTGGTAATATATGTCAATCTAATGATAATGATCTTGCCACAGACATGGTGCTTTGTTAAAGTGGAATTTGTTCATTGTGCACATTCTCTCTGGGAAGAACCCACTATTCCACTGCAAGAGCAGAAAGAGTCCCTTTTCATAGTTCTAAAATCTCTCTTTGACATCTAACTTTCTGGGTTTTTATATGTTTCTTCTCATGACTATTTTTTTATCTTTCCTTATATTAATGTGACATTATAATATTTCCTGCCTACCACTTTGGGCAGTTTGCAGTAGGTTTGGTGAGAAGTCTTTCTTTCCTTCCCTTGCTTCCTTTCCTCTTTTCACAGGATTTCCTTTTATCATTTATTTATTTATTTTAAAATCACCTCACAATTGATCTATGGCAGCTTACACTGGACTGCATTCAATACCATAATATAAAATATAAGTGATAATTTTTTTAAAAAGCAGGACTAAGGAAATAAAACCTTATAGTCAAAATTAAGAGAGCTCTTACAGTTTAGTAGAATAAATGAGCATGAGATGTTGTGCTGCTTGAAACTTAAATTTGCCCAAATCATTTTGGATAAAGAGTCTTGATTGATTTGAGATAGAACAAATGACCTATCAATAAATTTTGTGTTTTTCCTCTTTTCTACACAGTATGTTATTTTAATCAGGAAAGCCACTGAAACCTTTCATTGTGATATTCTGTTTTGTTGGTGATACGATGCTAGTGAGGCAGCAAATACAGTTACTGTTTATACTGCTAATTTTTCTCAATTCATTAAGGGTAGACTATGCCTCCAGCTTTAGCCAATCACCTCATAAAACTAGGATAAGAGTAGAATGTTATATCTGGAAAGGAGCTTAGGATCCAACTCATCTGACAATGACTTTGCCATTGGTTATAGGAAATAAAACTGAATTGGACAAATCTGGCCAATCTGTCAGCACTAGGGTGGAGAAAAAGAAAACATGGCAAAGCCTGTGGTGACTGATGGCTTCATGTACACAGAAGAGCAGGCTTTTATTATTAATTAATTGTATTTGTAAACCAGAGTAATTGCAGTCTCCCTCCTGCCCTGCTACAGGGACAAAAATGACTTTCTAAACACAGAAATATTTGTTGAAATATTTTCTTAAATAGGAATTTGCTTATAATAAAGAAGAGCATATTTACTCCTAAGCTTTGTGAAAAAAAAATTTAAAAGCTTTAAAAAATGTGGTACTATATGTGAAGTATCTTTACGATGTATCTGATAGGCTTCACTTCCATAGAAACATCCATTTATGTAAGCATATCAAACTGTCTCATAAAATATGTTCTGTTTACATATGACATTCTTTTCAATGAATAGAAAAGGTATGAGAATTGAGTATCAATTTTCACTTAGTAGATAGCTATATAATCAGTGTGAACAAATTTAGTAAAGCTCTCTTTGACTATTTGCTTCATGAATAGATTAATATAACCTGTGGGGGAGAATAGAGTGTCACAAAAGAAATATGGGCTGGTGAAATTTTTGTGCTTGTCTTCAGGATAGTCATATGTTTATAATGTGCATGGAAGTGAAATTCAATTTACAATATATATTCAAATGTAATATATCAAGAAATTTCACATTACTAGTAGACAAACATAAGACTGATGCCCCCGCCCCGCCCCTTGTAATGGAATACTTATATACAAAGTAACTTTGGGAGTTCCCGTCATGGCTCATTGGTTAACAAATCTGACTAGGAACCATGAGGTTACGTGTTTGATCCCTGTCCTCTCTTAGTGGGTTAAGGATCTGGCGTTGCTGTGAGCTTTGGTGTAGGTCACAGATGCGGCTTGGATCCCGTCTTGCTGTGGCTGTGGCTTAGGCCGGTGGCTACAGCTCCTGTTAGACTCCTAGCCTGGGAACCTCCATATGCCGCAGGTGTGACCCTAGACAAGACAAAAAAAAAAAAAAGTAACTTAAATGCCTATTTTGTAAAGTATATGCCAGAATGGAGATATGGCAGAACTGGCTATAAATGATGTAAAACATGCCAAGAGCTAATGCCTTTATCTACTAAGATACTCTGTGACATGCCTCTGTTGCCCCATGTCACATCACATCCCCTCTTGAGTTTCTAGTTTTAGCCAGAGCTACGCTGGACCTTTCAGTGCCCTGACAGAGTCCTGACAAATATTTATCATCTGTCTCAATTTCTGACCAGGGCTTTCTCTGTAGATGCCAGCACAGCCTTGAGGTGTAAGGGACCTAGTGCCTCAACAACAGCCCTCTACCAAGGCAAAGATGAGCTAAGGACAAAGTCTGCAGAGCCCTGTACTTTAGGCTGACCATTCTGGAAAGCATGTGGTTCACTTCCAGGGAAGAATTGCTGGAAGTGAGCCCTCATTGTCCACAAGAGCAGTCTCAACCTGCTTTCAAAGGGTGACCTTGCCTCCTTTCCCTCTCCCTCCCCTCCCCTCCTCCTGCTTCCAGGATAAACTGACTATCCCACGCTGTGTGTTCCAAGAAGATTAGCAATAGTATGGTTTTCTTCCTTAACATGAACAGTGAGAATTTATGATTTTGTGTCTTAAATAGTATGCGGCCAATTTGGAAGCTTAAGAGACCAGTGCTATTTTCCTCACTGTTTCCCTGACAATAGGACTTACCATATCTGGACTATAATTCCTTTAACTATAATATGATAGAAATAACTATACAGCCCTTAAGGAACTATGGGCACAAGTGTAAACCATGAAATAGTTTAATACACTCATATATTTTGCATAGTATTTGATTTATTCTGTTTTAAGGTGTGAAACATCCCTTAAATATGGTGTCAAAGTCAGAATCATTGGTGGAGTTTATATTTACTGTTTTGTTATTTAACCAAAATATATATGCTGCACATGACTGAAACTAAATTATACGAAAGGACTATGAATGAAAGACAGCAATCCCAGTCCTGCCACTTCCCAGCTTTAGTCTCTTCCCCCAAACCATCTTAACCACTTCCTCTTGTAATGCTTCAGATTCCATATTTTGACCTACTCAAAATGTAATTTCTTAGTTTAAAAAAATTACATTCCAGGAGTTTCCGTCATGGCTTAGTGATTAACAAACCTGACTAGTATCCATGAGGATGTGGGTTTGATCCTTGGCCTTGCTCAGTGGGTTAAGGATCAGGCATTGCTGCAAGCTGTGGTGTAGGTCACAGACACAGCTCAGGTCCTGCGTTGCTGTGACTGTAGTATAGGCTGGTGGCTACAGCTCCTTTGGACCCCTAGCCTGGGAACCTACATATGCCGCAGATGTGGTGCTACAAAAACAGTTACATTCCAGAATGGAATGGGAAAATTTCGTTACCTTAAAGTACTGTCTCCACTGTCCCTATTTTCATAAATGCAGTTTTTTATGATCCCATTCATACCTTTGAGTACAGTGTACTCTAACGCAATCTACAAATTCTGGTGTCATTTCCTTACTGTTCTCTCTGTAATATGAGTATATTACCCTCCCTTCTACCTGCTGTCCCCACTTGGGATCTGCTATCTTCTACATTATCAGAATTGATATCTGTAACCATAATCATGTCTTACATATCTTGGCTATATATTCTAAAACTAGAAAAAGCAAAGTGTATTTACATTATTATATCAATGTAAATTTTCTTTACAGAATTGCCAAGCAATGTACTAGGGTTATGTTTCCTTCTCCATGAGTCCAAACTCACGGCCCTACTTCCTGTGGCATTACCAATTCACCAGATCTGAAGTCAGCCCAAGCATCTCTCTTTTAAACAGTTATTTCTGGTAGGAAACTACTGATGAAAATGATAGATTAGATGGAAATACTTCATAGTCAACTAGGAACTTACAGAAAATAGATTTAAAAAATCAGTTTGGGGAACTTTGTGTTTTTTAATAAACTTTGCATTTTTCTATTAAAATCTAAGTTCAAAGTTTCCAGGCTTACCTCATAGTATTTTCCATGTGTTTCCTTCTGCTACCTTTGGGTTTAGTTTGCTGTTCAGTTCTTATATTCTTAATGTGGAAGTTTAGATTGTTGATTTGAGATACTTTTCCTTTCAAATAAAGACACTCAGTTCTCTTAATTGTACTCTGCCCAAGGCTTTAGCTGAGTCCTGCAAAATTTAATGAGTTGTATTTTCATTTTTATTCTGTTTAAGATATATTTTCAATTTCTTGAAACTGTATTTTTGATCCATCTTGGATTATTTAGAAGTATATTGATTAATTTTCAAATATTGAAGATTTTCCAAATGACTGTCATTTTTAATTTAATCTGTTATGGTCTGAGAATATACTTTATATAATTTATACTTTTTTGTTTCATTTTTGTATTTATTTCTAGTTTTATTGATATATAATTCACAGTTGTATTTTTTATATAGCACTGTATAATTTTAAGGTGTACAATTTAATGATTTGACTTACATTATAAAATGATTTTCACAATAAGTTTAATGAACATCTGTAATATCATGTAGATACAAAATGAAAAAAACTTTTTTCTGGTGATGAGAATTCTTAGTATTTACTCTCTTAACAGCTTTCATATATAACATACGGTAATGTTAATTGTATTTATCATGTTGTGCATTACATCCTTAGTACTTATTTATCTTATAACTGGAAGTTGTTACCTTTTGACTACCTTCATCCAGCTCTCCCTCCCCTACCTCCTACCTCTGCTAAACTCCAGTCTGATCTCTTTTTCTTTGTTTGTTGAAGTAAAATTGTTTGTTTATTTGTTTGTTGAAGTAAAATTGACTTAAAACACTATATTAGTTCCTTGTGCACAACAGAGTGATTAGTTATTTCTATACATCACAAAAAGGTAACCATGATTAGGTCTAGTTACCATCTGTCACCATACAAAGATTTACATTATTGGCTTTATTCCTCAAGGTGTACATTTTATCCCTGTGTGTCACTTATTTTGTAACTGGAAGTTTGTACCTCTTAATTTTCCGTGCACACACACACATACACACACATACACGTATATAATCTCCCACATTTTCTTTATTCATTCATCTCTTGATGAATAATTGGGTTAGCTTCACGTCTTGGCTCTTGTAAACAGTGCTGCTCTGAACATTGGTGTGCATGGATGTTTTTGAATGATTTGTTTCATCTTTTTGTAGATATACATACCCAGGAATGGAATTTCTAGATCATATGGTAGTTCAATTTTTAATTTTTAGAAGACCTACCTTACTGTTTTCCATATTGGCTAACTAATATATCTTCCCAACAACAGTGTACAAGGGTTATCTTTTCTGCACGCCTTCGCTAATAGGAGTCATTTGTAGACTTTTTGATGATAGTCATTCTGACAGGTGTTGGGTAATACCTCAGTATGATTTTGATTTGCATTCATCTAACAACTAGTGATGTCAAACATCTTTTAACGTGCCTGGTAGCTATATATGTATGTCTTCTTAGAAAATGTCTAAGATCTTCTGCCCATTTTTTGATTGGATTGTTTGTTTTTGATGTAGAGGTGTATTAGCCAATTAACCCCTAATTAATCATATCGTTTATATTTACTTTCTCCCATTCTGTAGTTGTCTTTTCATTTTGTCAGTGGTTCCTATTGCTGTGCAAAATTTTTAAATTTAATTAGGTCCATTTGTTTAGATTTACTTTTATTTCCTTTTCATTAGGAGACTGATGCAAGCTACAATTTGTGTCAAAGAGTATTCTGCCTATGTTCTCTTCTAGGATTTTTATGGTTTCTGGTCTTAGAGTTATATCTTCAATCCATTTTGAGTTTATTTTTATGTATGATGAGGGGAAATGTTATCTCATTATTTTATGTGTAGCTGTACATTTATATGTAGTTTCCCCAACACCACTTGTTGAAGAGACTGTCTTTTCTCCACTGTATGTTTTTGCCTCCTTTGTCATAGATTATTTACCATAGGAGTGTGGGTTTATTTCAGGGTTCTCTTTTCTGTTCCATTGATCTGTATGTCTGTTTTTGTTCCAGTACCATGTATTGTTGCTTTGTAGTATAGTCTGATATCTGGGAAGGTGATAACTCCAGCGTTGTTCTTTTTTTCTCAGGCAATACAGAGTCTTTTGTAGTTCCATATGCACCTTAGAAATATTTCTTCTAGTTTTGAAAAATGTCATGGATATTTTGATAGGGATTTGCATTAAATCTGTGGAATGCTTTGGGTAGTGTGGCCATTTTAAGAATATTAATTCTTCCAGAGTTCCCATCACGACACAGCAGTTAACGAATTCAACTAGGAACCACGAGGTTGCGGGTTTGATCCCTGGCATTGCTCAGTAGGCTAGCGATCTGGCGTTGCCATGAGCTGTGGTGTAGGTCACAGACATGGCTCAGATCTGGCATTGCTGTGGCTCTGACCTAGGCTGGCAGCTACAGCTCCAATTAGACCCCTAGCCTGGAAACCTCCACATGCCGTGGATGTGGCCCTAAAATGACAAAAGACAAAAAAAAAAAAAAAAGAATATTAATTCTTCCAATCCAAGAGGATGAGATGTCTTAAAATTTCTTTGTACCATCTTCAATTTCCTTGATCAGTATTTAATAGATTTCATTGTATTTTATTCTTTTTGAAGTGATTTTAAATGCCATTACCTTTTTCCTTTCACTTTCTGGTATTTCATTTTTAGTGCATAAAAAAAGCAGTGAGTTTCTGTATGTTAATCTTGTACCCTGCACCTTTACTGGATTGATTTATTGGGTCTAATAGTTTTTGAGTGGAAACTTGAGGGTTTTGTATATAAAAATATCATGTCATTTGAAAATAGTGACAGTTTTACTTCTTTCCTCCCAATTATGATGCACTTTGTTTCTTGTTTGATTTCTGTGGCTAGAACTGCTAACACTATGTTAAATAGAAATGGTGAAGTGGACATCCTTGACTTGTTCCTGAATTTAGAAGAAAAACTTTCAGTTTTTCTCAGTTGAGTATGATGTTAGCTGTTGTTTGTCATATATGGGCTTTACTGTGTTGACGTATATTCCCTCTATAACCACTTCGGTGAGAATTTTTGTCAGGAATGGATGTTGAGTTTTGTGAAATGCTTTTTCTGCATTTATTGAGGTGACCGTGTGATTTTTGTCCTTCCTTTTGTTAATGTGGTGTATCACTTTGATTCATTTGCAAATATTGAACTGTCCTTGAATTTCTGAGATATATCCCACAGGATAATGGTGGATTATCTTTATATGTATTGTTCAACTTGATCTGCTAATATTTTGTTGAGGATTTTAACATCTATGTTCATCAAAGATATTGACCTATAAATTTCTTTTTTTGTTGTGTCTCTGTTTGATTTTGGTATCAGGGTAATGGCCCTAAAGAATGAATTTGGGACTTTTCTGTCTGCTTCACTTTTGGAATAGTATGGAAAGGATAGGTATTAGCTCTTTTTTGTATGTTTGGTAGAATTACCTGTGAAAGTGTCTAGTCATAGACTTTGTTTGCTGGAATTTTTTTTTTTTATTACAAACTTAATTTCACTACTAGTGATCAGTCTGTTCAGATTATCTGTTTCTTCCTGATTCTGTTTCGGGCAGTTGAACGTCTCTAGAAATTTTCTTTTTCTTCTAGGTTGTCCAGTATGTTCGCATACAACTGTTTGTAGTATTTTTTTTTTTTTTTGTATCTCTATGATATCAGTTGGTATTTCCCTTCTTTCATTTCTTATTTTATTTACTTGGATCCTTTTAATTTTCTTTTTGGTGAGTCTCACTAATATATGTAGGTTATATAGTGAAGATTTTTTTCTTGTTTTTTGAGGAAAGCCTATATTGCTATGAAATGCTCTCTTAGAACTACTTTTGCTGCATTTTACAGATTTTGGATGTGGTAGGTTTCCATTATTATTTGTTTTAAGGTATTTTCTGATGTCCTCTTTGATTTCTTCATTGATCCATTGGTTTTTTAGTAGCACGCTGTTTAGTCTCCATGTGTTTGTTCTTTTCCCATTTCCTTTCTGTAATTGATTTCTAGTTTTACACTGTTGTGATTGGGAAAAAAAATGCTTGCTATAGTTTTTATTCTCTTTCATTTGTTGAGTCTTGTGTTTTAGCCTAGCTTGTAATCAGTTTTGGAGAATGTTACGTGTGGGCTTGAAAAGAATGTATATTCTGCTATTGGATGGAATGCCCTGTGTATAATCAGTTAAGTTCAACCAGTCCATTATGTCACTTAACACTGCTGTTGGCTTACTGATTTTCTGTCTGGATGACCTGGAGTGATAATGTCCCATACTATTATTGTCAATTTCTTCTTTTGTATCTTCTAGTATTTGCCTTATATATTTAGGTGTTTTACATATATGAATAATGAGTGTAATATAGCTTTCTGTATTGATCCCTTTATCATTATATAATACCGTTCTTTGTCTTTTGGTTTAATTTTTGTATTGACATCTGTTATATCTGTTGTAAGCATTACTGCCCCTGCTTACTTGTCATTTCCATTTGCATTGAAAATCTTTTTTCTGTCTTTTAACTTTCAGTCTGTGTGTGTCTTTAGCTATGAAGTTAGTCTTTTCATAGCTGCATATGGGGGGCATTATTTTTCGATTCAGTGAGCAACCCTATTCCTTTTGATTGGAATATTTAGTCCATTTACATTTAAAGTAATTATTGATAGTTATGTACTAATTGCCATTTTATTACCTGTTTTCTGGTTGTTTTTATAGTTCTTCTCTGTTCATCTCTTCTTTCTGTTTCTTCCCTTGTTGCTTGATGATTATCTTTAGTGGTATCTTCTGTTTCTTTCTTTTTAGTTTTTGTTTATCCATTGTAGGTTTTTGATATGTGGTTATCATAAGGTTCATATATGTTGCCTTATTAATACATCTACTTGTTTTAAACTGGTAGTGCTAGCCATATATTAAGTATTCAACCAATATTTATTATATAAGTGGAACTCTGTTTAGTAGTCCTATATCTCACTAAACACACCTCAGGTTAAACTAATAATCTCTACTTTTATGACCTCAAAGAGGAAATACCTAAGAGATGTTTTTGGCAATTCAGAATATGCTTAAAAGAGACACATTTAATTTTGGCATACAATTTATTTAACATTTTTCTACATAACATGGACAGTTTTGAAATTAATTTTGTATCAGCATAAGTAGAGGTTTTTCTTTGTTCACTGGCAGCTCTTAAATCTCTAGGTCTGTACATATAAAGGCATTTGCATTAGTCAAAACAGGCCAAATTATGCTGCAATAATATCTTTGCCCCAGAATGTCAGTGGTTTAACACTAAAATGTTTGTCATTCATGTTTTATTTATAATGTTTTTTGATGGAATAGATTCTGTTCCAAGTAGTTACTAAGAAACTCATATTGACTGAGATGCACTATCTGGAACCTTACCACTGGCTATAGCAGAAGAAGATGCATGGAGCTATTATACCTGTTCTTCCATGCTTTGACTTAGAAGTGACACTCATCAACTCTGCTCATAGTCCATTGGCTGAATCTGGTCACATAAGTCCACATAACTGCTTGAGATCTATAGGATCATAAAGGGCACATGGATATTTGTTGATCCATAAATGTCTCTACCACAGTAGTTGTTCTTAAGTTATTCACTGACACTTCACATGCAGATGTTTCAAGTAAATATTAAGCAAAATATAACTGAATGTATGCATGAATTTGTGCATGTATTTACTCTATATCTGTATGTGTAATGGCCCAAATTAATTCTCTACTTCTTCACTTGCCTTTTAGAGTGAGGGACTAAATCATAGATAAAAGTAAGTCCCAAGCTTAAGTCTCTTGTGTTTTGTCTGAGATTTTCCAAGGGGTATATCAGAGTGATCGTAATGTTATTTATTGTTTGATATCTTTTACATTTCCCTGAATTTTTTTATTGAGGAATTCTTGAAAATTCTATAGTTTCTTATTTTTACTTCCTTACTCATGAGTGTTCTATTGTTTTGAGATCTGCTTTTTTAGCTTTTCATTTTGTATAAATTTGTTTAGTCTTGTTTAATCTTGTTTTTTATTCTGAAAATGCTGTGCTAGTTGTGGTGAGTTGTAGGGCAAAGCAAAATTTTTGGGTAGTTAGACAGTGATCTGTTTTGTCTTCTATGTTGTTTTCATAGAATGGCTTCATTACTTTAGCTGGGTGGCCTTGACAAATTTCTAATCTCTGATTCTCAGTTTCCTTTAATGTAAAATGAGGATTGTAATAATATAGGAGAGGAAGAACTTGCCACCCCAAAATGTGTCTTTGGTCTGTATATTATTTTGAACTGAGAAGGCCCAAAGGACTCAGGAAGAAACTTTTCCCTAATTGTCTGAAAAAATGTAGATAGAGGACCTGTTTCAGCAAGGGAGCTATCACCATAGATAACTGTAGTATGAGGTGTGAGTTAGGACTGTAGACAAGAAGGAATTTAGCAAAATCTATTTGTTAAAATTCCTCTCTGTGTTTCATTGTCTTTGCATGTCTTTGCATGTTTATCAAACCTTTGCTTTTCCATCTCCACATGATTTGCAGTCTTCCCTTTTGAAGCCCCACACCCCTACCCCAACATCCTTTTTTGTCTTTAGTTGGAGATGGTATTTAGGGTGAGTGTTTTAGCCATTTGTTACTCAGTTTTCCTGGGTCTCTCCCATGTATACATGTTATAAATCTTTTATTTGATTTTTTTTCCTATTGATCTGTCTCATGTCAGTTTAATTTTTAGACTAGCCAAAAGAAACTGGAATAGTAGAGGAAATTTTCTTCCTACTTGACAATAACTTTCCCAAGTGTTTCTGTTTTATTTCTTAATAGATACAAATATTCAGTGTAAAATATATAACACAATGCTTGGTACATAATAGACACCTAATAAATGTCAGTTCCCTCATATCTGACTGCTAATCAGTCTATGATTAGACTGTGATGGGATTAAGAGAGTCTTAAAGAACTGGACTGAAATTCACATATCATCACTTAATAAGTGGATACAAATGGCAAGTTATTTGATATTTCTAAATGTCATTTATTACTCTGAAACTGAATCAATAGTGACTACCTGATCATACTGTCATAAAAGAGTCAGTGGAGCACAAGCACAGAAAGTGTGGTTCTGGAGTTAGACAAGGGAAGTTTACATCCATCTGTGCCATTCAACTTGTTGATAACTTTGAATTTTTAGGTACTGGGCAAAGGCAGGAATGAGTGGGGGGAATATTGAACTTTCTTTCCTTTAAATGAACTTCTGGAAC
Source organism: Catagonus wagneri (assembly GCA_004024745.2). Taxonomy (NCBI): domain Eukaryota; kingdom Metazoa; phylum Chordata; class Mammalia; order Artiodactyla; family Tayassuidae; genus Catagonus; species Catagonus wagneri. Next base: position 43,207,720 of record PVHT020004020.1, on the reverse strand, counting down.
ACAAAAATTGTATTTGCCATCTGAAAATATAATGCAGCATTTAGATATTTCTACTCTAATTTCAGCTTTGAATTTGTGAGACGTCATCTAACTTTTGTTTTTATTATATGTGCCAGTAACCTTTTAGGGTTGTAAATGCAAAGAAGTTTGCCTGTAATAAGTCACATACTATCAAGGAAGAGGTTGTGATGGCCCTTTTGTCACTACTCCTGGGACAGAATTGAATGGCAGTGATGACAACAAATCACTACATTTTCCTCATTTGAGGCAGGTTTAATGGACAAGTTTCTCTATAATTTACAGTAACAATCTTAAACCACAAACTGCTACCTTTACTGAAAAGAGATTTTTCCCTCTACAAAAAATTCACAAGCTTTGGAAGTTCCATTCACAGTAATGAAAAAGAAAATTTTCCTCCTAAGAAAAATGCAGATTTTAGTGTGCCCCCCCCCCTTTTTTTTCTTTTGCTTTTTAGGGCCTCACTCACGGCATATGGAGGTTCCCAGGCTAGGGGTCGAATCGGAGCAACAGCTGCCAGCCTACACCACAGCTGCAGTAACACGTCTGAGACCTGCACCACAGCTCACAGCAACACCAGATCCTTAACCCACTGAGTGAGGCCAGGGTTCGAACCTGCAACCTCATGGTTCCTAGTCAGATTTGTTTCCTCTGTGCCACAATGGGAACTCCTAGTGTGACTTTCTTTAGAACAAAAAAAAAAAACAGTCACACTATTAATTTCATCTCTTCCCTATGATAAATGAAGTAGCATAAATTGTACAGTGAAAGTAAAGTCATTTGTAGTTGTTAAAGCGGCTGCTAAACCCTTAGGCAAGTTCCGTAATCTTTTTAAGCCTCCATTTTCTCATTTGTAAAATGAAGACAATGACAGTGCATTGTGGCAAGTAAATATGATAATGAGAGGAAAACCATTCTCTAGTGCCTGGCACAATGGTAGATAGTCACTGAATCTTATTTAACTTGTATTGGAAGTAAGTTGTAGTAAGGAAAATACACCACCAATACCACTATTTCGGTTATAATAAATTTCTGCAGTAAACAGTAACTTTTTAAGTAGCTTGGGAAAATAATCTAACATTTACAGTTTTGAGATTATCTACTTATGAACTCATATTAATGTAAATCATAAAGAGTTGACTATAAATATTTGTTACCATGAAAACTCATACATGTGTCATACAAATATGACAAGTAATGAGTATTTAAAAGTTATTACAGTTTATGATCTTATTAAATGATGAAAATATTTTTAGAATCTATGTGTTAACATAGCTTATGTTTAAAAAAGGGTAGTGTCATTACTGCTGTTTCAAAATTAAATTCAGAACATCTTTCTAAGCTGTCCATTGCATTCTTTAGGCAAAAAATAAATTAATTAATTTTTGGCTTTGGATATTTTTATAATAAAATAGTATAAATTCTGAAGAAGTCCAGAAAATTTCAGAAGTGGTCTTTGGGTAGCTTTAAGCTGAATCTTTTTGATATCATTACCAGTTTTAGGTATATTAATTTTGGTGTATATAAATGTACACAATTATGGCAGGTTTTATGGTTAACGTGTTTAAATGATATATTATAGTTTATGTACAGTTATATGTATTTTGATAAAAGAGAAACTATACTATTAATTGTTATTTATTTAGTAATTATATACAATTAATTATTACATAGTTTATTAGTCCTGAATTTCCTGAATCTTGGAAGACTTTTCTGTATGTTACAGATTAGTATCCAAGTTGTTATTTCTATTGATAAGATGTAGATATTAGTTTATCTTCCTCAGTGATACACCAGAAGGAAGCTATTAAGCAAACTGTAATGCCAACGAAATATTAGCACTTTTTCTAAATTCATATTAAATAAGCTAAGAGTAATATCAATATTTGAGATAGTTTTAAATAAATGTGTTAATCTTGCATTTTAGTAGAGGAGGGAAATTTGGTGTTGTCATATGATTTCATTATAGGTAAACCAATGAGGTTTATTTATGAATTATTCACATAAGATATTTTCCATTCATAGTTGTCACTCTTTCAGAAATTAATTTTGAAAGTCTATATCAAAAACTAAGGTGAAAATGAACCATATATATATATGTATATATGTATGTATATATATATATATTAGTGACAAGTTATTTAAAAGCAGGCATATTTAACTTAGATATTTTATTTATTTTTTTTTAAAGAAAACATCACAGTTTGACATAACATAGTATTGAAGTATTTGACCTTTAAGAGATACACTTAGGATTGGGGGCTCTGTGGATGGAGCAGATATCACTATTCCACATCATTCTGTCCGTGTGCAAACTCTTTCAGAATTACAAATCACTAAAGACAGATAGAGTCATCTGTACACTGTTTGAGGAAGACATTTCCTCTCTTCTGTTTCCTATTTACAATTCCACTGGGTTCATAAAATGGTCAGATGCTACAGAGTCATGAACAAACTACAGTGCTTTTAATAGAGCCATTCATCTGCTCCTTTTGAAGGTTAGTGCTCTCTCTCGAGGGAAGGTTCTCAGATAATAAGAGGAAAATGAATGCCAGTTGAGCACCTGTAATCAAATTACTCTTAATTCCCTCAACTCTTGTCAGATATTGAGCTCCTCATATCGTTTCATAGGTGGGCATTTTACAGACCCCCACGGTATAATACAGTTAGTTTCCTTTCTAGCTTCCCTTTCTCTTTCCTGTGCTCTAGCTACCATCCATCATGACTGGGTAAATCCTGTCAGATGGAAAGTCCCAGCCGTTCAAACAGTCAGACACTGCGCCAGCCTGGTCTACCCGTGCACCTGTCACTTCCCAGCGTTCAGCTTGTGAGGAAGGGGGCCAAGAGAACATTTATAGAATAGATGCAGGCAGTGTGCCCAGCGTGTTAGCAGGCATGGTGTGGCCTCTGTCTTGGTCCTGGTAAGATGATACTGCTCCTGAAAATATTCACAGTCTGCCCACCCCTACTCCCCAAAGAAGAACTGATCTATGTAAATGCTTGCTGCTCCAAACCTAGAGCAACCGTAATTTAGTCCAGACTCTCATAGACCCAACATGTCACATGTAACAGAACAAGCATGGTACAAAGCACTGAGCTTCTGACTCTTTCAGCCGGTCCATAACTCATTCTGTTGTAAAGGCTGCAGAGGGAATTTGTAGAATGGGGTGAAGTGTTCCATTTCATTTGTATTGTACCACTTGGGATCTGAGATGAATTCAGGATGCAGCCACAGACATGCTTGGAATTTCATTGATTTTATTATTTGGTTGTTACTTACATATGCTTTATGGTTTTTTAAATATCAACTTTTATTGAATATAATCCAGGCATAATGCATGGAAAGTGGTGGTATATAGTGACTGAGGAAAGTATAACACTGAAGGTATTTATTTTTTTTAATTCTGTGTCAGTCACTATTAAAATAAACCTCTAGTCAGGGATATATGCAAACATATAAATCTAAGAATTGTGCCATTTTAGTGAAAATAGTGCTCAAACTTAATTCAAAAAATGTCTGCAATCACATCACTCATTTATCGGTTATGGCAAAATTAATGTTAGACTTGAAAATGTCTACCTTACCAGTTTGTTATAAGGATGAGTTAAAACATTCCCTGTTACAAATATGCTTAGTTAAGTCAGCTGTAAATTAGTGTGTTTCCTGGTTTCTGTCCACTCTAAGCAGCAGAATATCTATCTATCTATGCATTTTATTAAACTCTTGATTAAAATAGTGAATGGAATAGATAACATTTCTGTGATTGTTGACTTTATGGTCTCATATTTTCTAAATATTTAACAATAATGAAAGTGGTTATACATATAAAATCATTACTTAAAAGAATTCGGTAACCAATAAGTTTATATGGACTCTAAAAATGTGTGGAACATGTCTGAACCAGACTCTGCCATGAGAACACTACGTATATTTTACCACTCTTCCTTTCATAAAGACTCCCACACGTGCATTCCGATACTAATATGCAATTCATTCTCCCTATGGACCCCATGACCTTAGCAGAACATGTGTGATACTGATCATCTTTGCTGTTTGGATCTTATGTTTCCATGCCTTTCATTCTATCATATTTTGTTAGAATGTTCACCTTTTGCCCCAAGGCCTTCTTTGTGTTTATTTAAAGAACGAAGACCGTCATTTTATTGCAAAGAAAGATATTAATTCTTCTAATACACTAAAAAAATGTAGGTGACTACTGATGTGTGAATACTGGCTGCTCTGTGTCTCTAATCCTATGGTTTTCATTTTTTATGGTCCTTACAGCTTTTTGAAAGCATAAATATTTCTCACAAACTCTGTGAAAGATATAAGTTGTCATTTAACCAATAGTCATTTCCCTTGTTCCTCACTACAAAACCTTGACTTCATTTATCACTAAATAGTATCCACATATTTTTGGTAAATAGCTCTGATGGTCCTAGACACTTAGTGGCTTCATTTCCCATGATAACCAATTGGTGAGGATATGACCATGTGACATGATTCTGGCCAGTGAGATGTTTGAACAGTTCTGTAGATTTTCCTCACTTGTTAAAAAAACAAATGAAGGGATATTTCCTTTTCTTCATCTTGACATTATTTCTGCATGTGATTTCTGGACCTGAGATAGCCATCTGAGGACCTTGATGAGAAGGAACTTAAGACAAGTCAAAACTCTGGGGAAGTAAATAAGACATAGAAAAACATCTCTCTTTGATGATATGTTTGCTTATCCAGTCCTGGAATTACCCTCCTTCCACACATTTTGTTATGTGAGATAATATATGTACATAGTGTTTACTATACTTGCTATGTTTTCTGTGATGTGGAGCCAAAATAGATCCTAATTCACATACCTTTCTTTAAAGATATTTAAGATTTAAAAATATAATGGATGACTGAGATTAAGCCAACTCAATTCTGAACTTGAAAGAAACACATTTTTACTTGGATCATTTGGTGTCAGTGTAAGAACTAAGATTACTTGCTTATCCTAAGCTTCTACTTCCTAGGTTGTATAGAAGGTAAAGGACAAGATAATCACCTTCAATGTCATACCTGTGCTCTGTTTTGTTTCCAGCTACATGTGTACCACTTTTATACTCTTTCAATTCGTGTCCTCTCAAAGAATTATAGCCCTAATGTCATATATCTAGGCCTAGTGTTTCTGGCCCTGTGGTGATTTGATGGATGTTTCAGCCCCTGTAGTAGGCGATCAGTCCTACTGGTAATAGAACTAAAAATATGACCTCCATGTTCATCTCACAAACACTCACCACATGTACCTCTTAAAGGAACTTGTATAAGCTGAGATCTTATGGTGGCCATCTATCCCACTATATGGGGAGGATGTAAGAACGAAGCTAAATCAGAGAAAAGTGTGACCAAGAGAGAGTGTCATGAGTCCTATGGATATTTTTGAGCTAGTAGACTCATCTCTCCCTAAAGCTCAATGTACTCAGTAGACTTCTTAAGTCTCATGGGTTGAGTTACAGTTACCATTGCAGGCAGAATGATGGCCATGCCTTCATTCCCAGATCTGTGAACGTGTTATCCTATGTGGCAAAAGGGACTTTGCAGGTGTAATTAAGAGAACAGATTATAAAATAGGAAGATTATTCTGAATTTTGTGTTGGGCCTAATCTAATCCCATGAGCCCTTAAAAGCTAAGAAGCTTCTCTGGCTAGAGGCAGAAGACTCAAGCAGCAAGAGGGAGAAGTTGAAGAGATTCCAAAAGTGAGAAGAATCCCATTGCTGATGTAAGGACCCACATGCAAGAACCTGCGAAGCTACTAGGAGTTAAGAGTGGCTCCTAGTTGAGAGCTAACAAAAAATTAAGGACCTCAGTCATACTACCTCAAGGAATATTCTGTTAGCAGTCTGACTCAGCTTTGAAGTAATTCTCTTTCAGAGCCTTGCAGTGAGAGTCAGAATGCTTGACACCTTCATCTTGGCCTTGTAAGACCTAGAGCAGCTATGCTGATCAAGACAACTCAGACTTTTGACCTAGAAATGTAAGATAATAAATATGTATTGATTTAAGCTTCTAAGTTCATGGTAAGTAGTTCTAGCAGTGATAGAAAACTAGCATAGTTACTAGGAAGAATTGTGATTTTTTTCTAAACAAAATTGTCTTAATGAATGTATATAATTTTGTTTTTAGATCCACATATACTGCAATATTGGAAAAAAGCATATTGGATTTTCTTTTGAGTATAAAGTAGTCATAGCCTTGGGGGAAAAAATCGGAAAATTTATTCTGAAATACATTTGAGGGAGCATGTTGTGGTTATTTTTTGTTTGGCTCTTTCTGATAGAAAAGCAGGTATCTTAAAAAAAAATCTGTGCCTCAGGTTGACAATAAGTGAGTTATATAGGGTGTAGAAATGAAACGAAAAGGAACACATTTGAAATGCTGGTCTGACAATGGAACTCACTTCAGGGATGACAGAGCATATTAGCAGGTCAGAGTCAAGTTAACTTGCGCACAATGGGCAGGTGAAAGGCTCAAGGGCAAAGAAAGTTGATGAAGAGGGACTTGGCAGAACCAAAGGAAAACCAGACCTCTCAGCCTGATTAGGCGACTTCGGAGGGAAGATTTTAAACACAAACTATGGGGTGAAAATAAAAATCTAAGAAATTAGATTTATAACTCCAAAGTTGAAGGAAATAAAGGAGATACTTAGAGAAAATTCAAGTTATGTCAAGTTAGATGTTCAATCTTTGTTAAAATGTAGCAGAACAAAATGTTGCCAATGTAGGATGCGCACCTGAAATGTTCACTGGCGTGTTTAGGATTTTTCTGGGAGGTCAGTCACACAGGCTTGACTGATTCCAGCTACTCAGACTCTAGCCCTCACAGCAAAGATGGGTATTTACCGTAAATCACATTGTTAACATAAACTGTCAACTCTGTACATTGTGGCCTAAGTCTCAGGCTTACAGAAAGACTATTATAAGGCAGAATATTCCAAGGCTCAGAACTTATCCCCCAAAAGCTGGCCAAGGTTCAATCCTGAAAACAGGTTAGGCTTGGGAATTTATGGTGTTTGAATAACTCAAGCCTATTGAGTTAACTCTTTCCTTCAAAAGAAGTTTTATATCTGAGTGCTTGGGTTAAAAAAGCTCATGAGGTTATAGTAAGAGTGATGGAGCAGCTTTTACAGGCAAATTCACAATATGCCATAACCACATCAGGAAACACTGCAGCAAGAATTCTCTTAACTAGAGCCATGTACCAACAGAGGAAGTCTGTGCTGAAAAGGGAAAGCAGAGGGAAGTGTGTTCTGTGGGGCCAATGCCTCCACCCAAACTGGAGTCTACAACCCTTTATCCTGAACCAGAAGATCCTTTTCTCAAATGCACAGATGCCTATCAAAATCCACATAGCAGGAATTCCCACTATGGATCAATGGCTTAAGAACCCAGTGTAGTATTTGTGAGGATGTGAGTTTGATTCCTGCCCTCTCTCAGTGGGTTAGGTATCTGGCATTGTCACACGCTGTGACATATGTCTCAGATGTGGCTCAGACCTGGTGTTGCAGTGGCTGTGGTGTAGGCCTGCAACTGCAGCTCCGATTTGACCCCAAGTCTGGGAACTTCACTATGTCAGAGATGTAGCCCTAAAAAGAAAACAAACAAAAACCCATGTAGTAGCTTCAGAGCTTGTAGGGACTTGCTCACTTCCCAGTACTTCCTGCCTTTTTTCATGTGTACCATAACTCACATATTTATATAGCAAAATGAACAGAAAAGGCCACTCTTAGCCAAAGGAGCCAAAGGAGGTGGAAGATAAACAGAAGACAGTTAAAACAAACTTTAGTGGGTGCTGTTATAGTGGTAAGCACAAATTTATCAGATGGGAGAAATAACATCTTGACATTTCCCTTGTCTAAAATAATAAATAATCTTTCTTGATATCCATAGGGTATTAGTTCCAAGACCCCTGTGGATAATAAAATCCAGGGATATTCAAGGCCATAAGCTGTATAATACACCTGGCCCTCTGTATCTGTGGGTTCACCGTTCAACCAATGGAAATTAGATCCATGGTTGGTTGAATCCAGATGCAGCAGGCCAACTGGATTACATTGCATATCTTTAAGAAGTTATATTGGGTTCTTATTCTCATCATGGACTTTGGGGTCCTGAAAGCTTAAGTGAAATAGGTCCGGGCATCTTTGGAGATATTGCTGTCTGTATGCAGTGAAGAGCCCATTGAGTACAGCATCCTAGACCTCGGCTAATTGAGGAGGGCTCCAACTGTGATGATGATTCATAGGCCGCAGCCAACACTTTCGCACTGCAGCATTACCCCCAGATCCACTCTCAGATTTAACCTGCTTTAAGTCTGGCATGTATTAGAGCAGCTCACTTAGTGTGACAAGAGGGGAAAAGTAGAAGGAGGACTTTAGAAATATTACCTTGGGGCTGGTGTGGATTTCCAGTCACAAACATAAGTGCAAAATTGTACCTTTTAAAATTTCTCTAATTTAGTTTAGCTCTGAGGTCATTTCAGCTGATGGTAGAGAATATAATTTTGTCAATTTAGATTAAGCTTAAACTCATTCAAACTCATTTAAACACGCATTTTAACTCAATCAATTCAGAATTTTAAAAAGCTTTTCAGGGCTTATATTAAGAAACATCACAATTCTTTCCCCTCCCTTCCTCTGTCCCTGGCGGTTGCTATGTTCACAGGGAGAGTAGAAGGTGCCTGTGTGTATCATCACCTCCAGGGGAGGGGCTGCTCCTAGTCACCCTCTGAATCCCCAGACAACGTTGAGATGTGACTCTCCTTCTTTCGGTCCTCATTTTCATGCTGTAATTCCCACTTCTCAGGTCTCAGATCCACACATTATGCATTTTACTGATTAATACCTCAAAATAATATCCTCTTAAATAGCAATATAGACAAATTACCTTGCCATAGTGATGAACCTTTGTCTTACAGGATCCCTCTCACTCGTTTATGAACTCTAGGTATCTTGAGATGCATCTCCCGTGAGGACTGAAACATTCGGTCTTGACTACACGTCTGATATCTCTGTGCTTCCTCTTTTCTGTACCCAGCAACTAGAAATCTAGTTTCTGCAGCCCAGAAATCTATAGACCCTACATTTAAGCTGGGGAAAGGGTAGAAAGCAATCCAAGTGAAGACTGTTATTAGTATGTTCCGGGAACACAGGCAGAGTACATGGAATAGCTCCCAAATTCTGAGCAGAAGTACTTTAACCCTGCCTTACCTTGTGCTCTTTATTAGAAACTCCTTTTTCGCTCATGTAACCAGATGCTCATTGTATTGAAGCTCAACTAAACTTAGTACCTAGGAGAGAACTAACAGGGCTGCCATTAGAGAGTTCATAGGATGCGTGGAAAATTAATAGGATGGTGACAGTGGAGTGATTGTGTGCTAATCTCACTGCAAGTTTTAATTATTTGTTCAGCATATATATGTAACAACCAAACCAAAAGGAATGAGACATGCATTTAAAGAAATTACTTTGTAGCAGAAGCGTTCATAAATTTAAGCTATATTACAGACAACATGTGCCTAGGCCTTTTAGTGGCTCCTCTAGCAATTACATTGCTTTTTTATTGGTACTGACTGCCAGACAGATAGAGAGGATATGGTTTCAAATGTGCTGTGCTTTTCTTCCCCTAGATCAAGGGGTTTGCAAACTTGTTTTTTAAAAAACCAGGCAGTAGGTATTTTAGACTTTGTAAAACATACTATGCCTGTCACGTTGGTTCAGCTCTGTCTTTGTAACATAAAAGCAACTATAGACAATACGTAACAAATTGAGCATCACTATGTTTCAATAAAACTTTCCTTGTAAAAACAGGGGACTGGCTTTGCCCTAGTGGTCATCATTTGCAGGCCTTTCCCTAATTTTGAAAGCAGTCCTTTCCTAATTCTTATCCTATAAAAACTATAGGAAAACTATAAGCTATAAAATTAGTTTTATAACTAATTTTTATATTAGTGATCAAAAATGACTAATAAAGGTGTGTTTGGAAAAAACACACCCATTACCAACACCTCTCAATTCTCAAAGCCAGGTTGCATCCTCTTGTTCCAGTCTGTAACCCACCTGTCTGAGATCATGTTCAGTACATAGGAGGCATTTCAGTTCCTTAAGAAAAAGACAAACTTTCTTCTCCTACTTGGCAGAAATGAGGACCCATTTCCTGCCTTTTCTTGGCAAGTGTCTGTGGTCAAGGGCAAATCCGAGACATATGGACTACTTCTCAGTGGAGAAGTAACAGACATTAGTATTGACGGAAAGTACATTCTCTATGAAACAGACCAGATTCTAAACATGGCACATTCAAATGCTGGGCTTGAGACTTTTTTAAAGTTGACATTTTTCAAATACTTGTTCTTTATAGATAATTTAAAATATTTAGCACCTAAGAATTGTTCCGGAATAGTATTGTTGTCTGCTAATTGTATGGTGCCATTTGCTGCTTCTTTTGAGAGGGACTGAATGATTTCAGCTATTGTTTCATTAACCCTAAATGATGGAGCTGTGATTTCCTCCAAATTATATTTTCAAGCCTTTGTTCCCTCGAATTACCTTTGTTCTTATTAGCATGTTAGAGCGCATGCAGAAATACATTTCTGGTACATGTATTCATCCTAAAGATATACCTATTTGTAGATGAAATTGCAAACAATTGGTTTGTTGTCATAGTTAGTTATTAGGAGCACTCACAGAGCTAAAAGATTGTAAGAGATTTTGATGCTGGTGTTTTATTCATGACACATACTAACACTTTCCACTTGGGACAAGATGAAAAGTCCCTTATTTTCTTCATTGTGATCCAAATTAAAGCGAAGTTTAATTAAAGTTTCATTACAGAAAGATCTTTTGTAGTTCTGGGTAGCATCTTTTTCTTTGAGCCAAATATGTTTTAGAATGACATGCTTTCATCTCAAGTTTTTAATGTTTTGCTGAGGGAAGAAAGGGAATAAATACACCATTAATGAGGTGTGATGTTTCTCAGCCAAGAGTATAAAGCACCAGGTGTTCTATCACTTCTCATCTCGGCTGAATATACTGCGGGGCACCACCTATAAGCTCTCCTGACTGATAGTCTCTTCACATGTTGACTTCTGAGTGACTTGTAATAGGGTGCTACTGCCCTAATCTTGCTTCCCATTGCATTCACGTCACTTCAACTATTGTTCTTGCACATAAACCTTTTTGATGCCAAATTTCTTCCCATCTTCTTTTTAATTCCTTCACTATCAGCCCACAAATCACTCCTTCATCTTCTACAAACAAATACATCCTGCTGGTTATTCTCCTTGGAAACATTATATAACTCTTCTCATGTTTAGCATTTTACACATACATTAATTTGTTATTCTACATGGCCCTTGATATTACTACTTGCAAATGAACTTCAGGCTTTTTGCCTATAATTTGGGAGGGTCGTATGAAAGGGATACACAATGGGACATGAGAGTACAGATAAAATTTATGCATTTCCTTAGCCTACATTTCCTTGTGAAACAGACTCTGAGACAAAAAGGTGCATACAAGATTACTGGAGAGTGCCCTAGATATCAGCATCTATGAGAGTATAAGGGGACCAGGATTGGGCAGAGAGAGAAGTTAAACTGCAAGACAACTGCAGCTGAGAATTTAGATGATTCACAGAGAACTCACTCAAGGACTGCACTGATCCTTTAGAGATACACCTTACTTAACCACCATCAAATGCAGGAGGAGGGCAAGGGAATTCTATTTGGGGAGAGCAGTTCCTGGCACTCTCCTCCTTATTTGAGGATAATACCAACTGCAGAAACTGTCTCTCTACTGCCTCTTGGCAAATAAGTTAATAACTTGGGTTGAGTTGCTGCAAAATCCATGTGACTTTCATCAGGAAAGAAAGGAACAATTTCCCAAAGCAGCCGTAAGAAGTGGCCAGTTATATATACTGGAAAGTACTAAAATCTATGAGTCCTTGGTTAAGGAGACCATATTGTAAATTAGGATAAGGGAGAGTTTGTATGAGTACACACTTTCCTGAGAAGCACAGGATTTATATATCCTGGGAAGGATCCTAGGAAATAGGTGAACTAGTGAGTAAGGATAGTTCCTAAAAGGATGGAGAAATGATGACCCAAACTAAGTGCCATCGAAATGTCAGAATTGTCTTGCCAGCTGGTGGAGAAAGAAATGGAAGATTCAAGAAAGTAGGCACACTAGAGTAGATGTGGGGTGTGAAACTAGAAGACCTACCAGGTGATTGTGTTCCAGGGAAAGGCTGTAAGTAATGCCCTTGTGAGAGGAGCACAAACGTCAGTAGAAAGCTGAATGGTGGCTCTCTTCTGTTATCCAGGACCGATGGTGGGAAAAGACCTTACAAAACAGATAGAACCCTTAGACAGTGAAGACTAAGTGGCACTTCTTACTTGAGGGCATCCACGTGGATACAATCATAATGAATTGCAAGGCAAGGGGACTTGACTTTGGGGAATTATGGAGATGTGACAGAGCATCCCTAGAGGCAAAATATTTGTGTAGCCAACATGGGTACTACTCACCTTGAGCCATCAGAGGAAAGCAAAGATGGGCGATGCAGAGGCTGAGGGCTCTTGCCCTAATAAAGAATCATGATCCTTCCTGCCGTTTCTGAGTCAAGCAGGTTTTCAGACAGGAAATCTGAGAAAGGATGCTGCAACACCACAGCAAGTGTTCACTGTGGTGATCCCTTTAATCCTTTCTTAAAGAGATCCACATTAATTTATTTGGTTAGTTGTACACTGAGGAAAGAGAAATACCCAAGCATGTCTAGGCTTAGTGTTCAAGTTGACATTAATCCCCTAAGAAGCAAAGTGTCATCATGGCTTCCCTCTTAGAGAAGAGCCCATTTAGGGAGCAAGTAATAAAAGGAGTCTTGATGAACATCTTGCTCATAGTGGTTCCATTAGGTCAACTAACCCATCCTTTGGTAATTTCCCTGGCCCCTGAATATTCAGTTGGGTTCATTTGGCTTAAGCCTCACATTGAGTCTTTGGCCTGTGGTTTATGAACTTTGAAGTTATGGAAGTCCACACAGAAGCCTCTGAAATGACACCCCCCCCCCCCGTCAAAATAGTAAATCAAAAAACCAGCATCCCAGAGTGAAGGAATGGATGAAAACAGCACCACTCTTAAAGATCTAAAGTGGTGCTATCTGATAGAGCTCTGTGTAATGGTGGAAAAGGTTACTGAGCACTTGAAATATGACTAGTGTGGGACTGAGGAAATTAATGTGTAATTTTATTTAATTTTAATACATTTAAATTAATAGCTGCAGGTACCTTATTAGTGGATACCTTATTAGATAATCTGTATCTAAAGAGTGGAGGTCCCCATCTTGTTCCCATTGAAATCACTAGTTTGGCAAGTGCAGAAACCTATTGAATGCTAAGAGATAACAGTAGGCTACTGAAAACTCAACTAAGTAGTGTCCTTAATTGCAACTCCTGTTCCAAATGTATTTTTCTAGAGCCATTAATGTGCCCTCTAGTCCAAAGCCTGGGTTAATAATTTGATGAGCAATTTTATCTATTCCAGTCAGAAAGCAGGCTTACAATTTGTGTTCACATACAAGAGGCAACAGTTCGCTCCAATGCTGTGTTAACTCTCCTGCCTGCTGCCTAACATAATCCAAAGACATTGGGGCCTTCTGGATATTCTGCAGAACACGTTGATCTAATACATCTATGGTAAACATAATAAATCTGCTTCCAGTGAATCTCCCTAAGAGTTGCTATCAGAGAGTCTAAAAATGCCATTGAGCCTATCAAACTTGCCACACGACTCTCTTGTCTTTTTACTAATAAATATTTACATGAATACCAAAATTGGTTTTAGTATGCATGTAAATATTTCCTTGTGTTCTTCCTCCTCTCATCAAGTTTCTGGGAGAGGACGCCTATAACACTTAGCTATTACTTGCTACCAAAGAATTCATTATCTGCCAAAAATGAGCAAATTGTCTTTGGTCAGTTCTCAGCAAGCTATTTATAGCCAGGCTGGTTGGGTGTGCTACTTCAATGAGAAATTGCATCTCCACTTTGGGAATATTTTTCATAAAAACCAAGACTGGTAGTTTAGAATCAGAGCACTCTTTCTTTTGGATATTAATTTGTACTTTCAGTGCTTTCTGTGAGCTATCCATTAGACATCAGAACATTTTTTATTTACATAATTACTTCATACATTATTATATGCTATAAATATAAAGATTATATTATATGTTTAATACCTGGCAATTCCATAGTATTTTCTAATATGAATAAAATCTTCCCTTCCAACATACTTACAAGTATCACTTTTGTTGGTGACATCCTTGGCAGTCTCCTCAGGTGACAAATCTCATCCACTTTGTGAAATTTTGGAATCCCAACCAATGGAGTTTATATAAATATCAGTATTTTGTATATTCCTATCTTTATTCCTTGGGTCAGTAGTGATTCCATGTGCTAGTTCACAGTTTACGTATTAGATTTAGTATTTGATTGAACTTTGTCATGCTTCATCTGCATTCAGTCTGTATTAAACATCAGTAGTATCTCTTGGTTTTGTTATACTCAAAATCCCTTAGAACTTTATAGTTTTAGAACTATGCATACTAACCAGTTTCTCTTTCTAAAATGACCTTGTGAAGCCCGTTGTTACACAGGCATTCTGTGACTAAGATTCCATTATAGGATGGAGCTGGTTGATGGCTGAAGTTTGAGTATACTCAGCTGGTTGTTACAGCTGTGGGTCGCAGCATGCTACATCAGACCAAATGTTCAGTTTGTAGACACTGCTGAAATCTTTCACTTAGAAAAGTCCCATTGACTTTGAACAAAACATATCCAAGTGTCTCTTCAATAAGTATGCTAGAGAGGTGAACAAAAGCCCAGCACCCGACATTTCTGTGCTTGTAGAAAGTGGAGTTATAGCTAAAGTTTAAATTGGAAGGTTAAAGCTTCTGCACCAATGTAGTGGTCATATCAGAAAAGACTCAAGTCTTCCTTTTCAGAAGCTTTAGGCTACTCAGTATCTGCATAGAAGAGAATGGGGTTAATCAGCTAGGATGAAATGATTTCGCTGTATAGTTTCAAACAAGCTTGTCTGAAGTCCCTGAACCAAATATTATTCAAAGGATGCATTGTTAGTCTCATCTCTATACACACATTCCAGAGTTTTCTTTTTAGGGCCATTTTAATAGACGTGTTTGAAAAGACACCTGTAAAGAGAAATTTTATATATCAAATATCAAACCCAACTCTTTCTAAATATAAAGTTAGAGAATGATTCTGAAAGCATTCTAGGATTGTGAGGTTATAAGTGAAGGGACAGGCAGAAATACAAATAAGGTAATAGTAATTTTTTTCCTTCTCTTTCATTCTTTAACTGTTGTTCTTTTGGGTATCGTAGCATCCTTTTCATTGCATCTATTTGGCTACCTCCATTAGGGAGGAACTGAGAGAGCTTAGAAACAGTTCGGGGATGGGCAGAGGAGTTTATATTTCCAGAGGAAAATGCCAAAGGAAACAAGTGTCTTTCTACAGGTCTCTCTCTCTGATGTTCTTGGGAACCTTACTGTCATGGTTTCATATTCAACAGACATGCTTATGGTTTGCAAATCAGTATCTTAGCCATGTTATTGCTGATAATGGGTATCCCTTCACAGTCTCAATTTTAAGTCCTCCCTGATGAACACCTTCATCTTTCTTTTATTATCTCTCTTCCTCTAGTACCCTAATTCTAACCATCCTTCTATCTCACCAGTTCCAGCAACTCACAAGCCTATCTTCTTCTATGTATCCCATGCCTTTCTCATTTTCTTTCTTTCTTACATAGCCAGCCTGAATTCTATCATTTTAACTACTTCCTTGCAAACATCCACATTCAGTTTTCTGATTTTTGTTTCATTGTAATCTCTTGGCAAATATCAACCTTAAATACATAAACTGTACTTGTGTAACTAAGCATGGCTGGAGAATCACGTTTCCCTGTTTCACTTTAAATCTGTATTATTAACTCAGAAGTTGATCCTGAATAACACCCAACAGTCATAGGATATTTCTGTAGTCCATTCACTCACCTACTATCCTCAACAAATAATCCTTATAATTTCCTCTTACCTCAAATCGCTAACACTTCTTCCTGTATTCTAATTTACAACTGAGGATCTCATTTCCTAGTTCATTAAAAAATGAAAACGGTTGAATGAGAACTTCCATAAATATCATCCTCACATCTACCACTTTGCTTTCAGCATCTGCATCTACGTATTCTGCCTTTCCTCATACTGTGGTAGACAGAATAGCCTTGCTCTTATCTAATGCCAGGTACTCTACTTGGATTCACAGTCACCTCTTTTTCTGCTTTCTCTCCATCTGTCTCTACCCATCATTCATAGCCACATATAAATGAGTCATTAGTTCTTTCTCATCTTTAAAATCGACTTTCTTTGACCCCACATGAGCAAGTAGAATTCACTTAAGGGTGGACCCCCACCCCCACTTCACCTAGCATTCCATTTCTCTGCTTCTTATAAAAAATTTAAAATTAATAGAAAAACTCATTGAAATGATTTTCTATGCTGAGCCGCTCCAGTTCCCTCTTTTCCACTTACCTTTTAAATTCAGTCCAGTCCAGTCTGTTAAACAGATTTGCTCTTGCATTTGACAGAGTTTCTTTTGGCTTCTAGGTAATAAATATCTTGGATCCCACCCCAACCCCACCACACCCCAAACACACACAACTACCCCTTTTAACTGGTATCATTTTAAATGTTTTGTGTTAAACGCTGAATTCCTTTTCTCTCTTCACAAAAATGCTCTACCTACTCAACTCCAACTCAGTAGATTCTCACTTCCTCCTTTTGGTTGCTCAAGCTAAAGACCTTGCTGTAATTCTTGACTCCTGTCAAGTGAACTTATCTTGCCAGTCTCGTGAATCTGCACATAACTGCTCAGAACTATTGTCTTCTCTGTAATCCAAGAAGGTCACCCCTTCTCTCATTGAATTTAACATATCTACAATGTAAAATATATTAAATGTTTACTTATAAATATTTTATAGATATCTAATATAGCACTTATTACTTTAATTATGTACATTTAATTTTTAATTTTATTTCTAAATTATTTAATCCAAAAACGTTGTGGCACATATTCATGTACTCTATCCCCTCTCCCCAGTGATGACTACTGTCTTCAATTCAGAGAGTTTTATACTCCAGGTAGGCAGCTGTAAAATATATAGAATTTGTTTACAGTTACAGTTTTTCTTCAGTAGTATCATACTGTACATAGTCTTTTATGAATTACTCTGTTCTTTCAGTATTGTGTTTTGGGTTTATCCATATTGATATGTTTTAATTACTTTAAGGTATTGGCCTTGATGAATCAGCCATACGTTTTTCACTCATTCCTCTGTCAGTGAACAACTGTGTTCTTTTCCAGTTTTCACTTAGAACATATGCTAAAATTATCTTCCTTACACTGGATTCATTGTGTACTTTTGTTGGATTTTCCATATTGAATATATCTACAAGCTGAATTGCTGAGTACTATGGTTTGTACTGCTTTAATGCAATAGGTATTGTCAAATTTCTCTAAGATATAGCTGTATTTTCCAGTTAGCCATCAGACACATTCGGCTTTGCCTATTGGATCAATATGAAATAGAATTTCCTTGTTTTAATTTGTGCTAAAAATCAGTAAGGATGAGCAACTCTTCATATGATTATTGGCATATCTAGGTTTCTTCTATAAATCACCTTTTCATGTAATTCCTGCTTTTCTATTGGATTCTTTATAGTGATTTATAGAATTTCTTTATATATTCTGTATGCTACCTCTAAGTCAATTAGGTGGAAAATAACTTTTTCCAATTTATGACTTACCTTTATACTTGGTTCGCAGTGTCTTGCCATGAAGAATCTTTTAATTTTAATTTTTAATGTCAAATCACAATCTTTTCTATGGATTTTTGCTTTGTACATCTTGGTTAAGAAATTTTTTTCTTTACTAATATGATAAATAATTTATTTTACTCTGCATGTTTTGCTTTGCATTAAGCTTTTAACCCCTCTGAGGTACATGTTTGTTTGTAGAGTGAGATACAGTCGTGGCTTTATATTATTCCAACATCACCTGCTTAATTGTCTGTTCTTTCCAAAGTTATTTGTGATGCCATTTCCATAATACATCACTTTTTGGTACATAATTCACTTGTGTCCTTTTCTTGTTTTAGTTTTTATCATAGTTGATTTACAGTGTTCTGTGAGTTTCTGCCGTACAGCAAAGTGACCCAATTATACATTTATATACATTATTTTTTTTTTCACATTATCCTTCACCATGTTCCATCACAATTGATTAGATATAGTTCTGTATCTATACAGCGGGATCTCATTGCTTCTCCATTCCAAATGCAGTAGTTTGCCTCTGCTAACTCCAAACTCTCAGTCCCTCCAGCCACCTCCCCCGCCTTGGCATCCACAAGTCTGTTCTCCATGTCCGTGAGTTTGCTTCTTTTCTGCACGTGTGTGTCTTTTTCTTAGCTTTTAATTCACTCCCATCTCAATATTCCATATTCCAATAAGTATAGATTTATGATTTTTATTATGAGGGAGGAGCCACCACTATGATTTTCTTTTTTAAAAATTATCTTTGTCCTTCCATTTACTCTTCAATTCACTCTGATCTTTAGCAACCATTTTATTAAACCTATCTTTATAGTGATCATCAAGAAACCCCTAATCGATAATGTGAATGCTTTTTACATTTTCCTAATTGAATTCCTAGACAACATTGAATACAGGTTAACTACTTTCTTTTTTCAAAAACCAAACAACAACAACAAAATAAGCCCAAAAAACAAAGCAAAAAAAAAAATAAATAACCCACAAAAACAAACAATAAGAACAAGAGCAACCAAACTCTTGGCAGGTGTTCAAGGCTCTTTACCACTCATGTTCAGGCTTCTGGTCTGGATTTATCCCCTGCCTTCTCTGGCACCCCACCCACATTGCAGCCCTAACACTGCGGTCACCATGCACTTCTAACACTGCTGTCACCATGCCCTTCTAACACTGCTGTCACCATGCCCTTCTAACACTGCTGTCACCATGCACTTCTAACACTGCTGTCACCATGCACTTCTGTTCATGTGTTTGTGATTTTTTTTTTCCCTGTCTAAAGCGAAGCAGAGTTTCCCATTCAACCTGCTTTCAAAATGGCCACAGTAAACACTTCCCAAAGAATCTTCAAAATGAATTTTAAAGTAAAAAATAAAAATTAACAAAGTTGTATCATAGCTAGTTACAAAAGCATTCATTTACTTCCTTGGGAAAATAGCTTGAAGGAAAGAACCACACATTTTTTGCTTTTGTTTTCTTAATATAGTACATGCAAGCATTCTTTCTTTTGTTCATTCACACAACAAAATGCTTACTGATATCATCTGTACCAAATATTTTTCTGTGTGCTTGAGATAGATCAATGTATAAGACAGACAAAAAAATCTGGTTCAAGATTAGGAAAAGCTGGATTATATAATCCATACTGTATGCTAAATATGTGATTTTCCTGTCTTCTTTACGTATGAGGAGTGATGTCCAAGAATTCCCTGGTGGCTCAGTGGGTTAAATATGTGGTGTTGTCACTGCCACGGAGAGGGTTCAACTCCTGGCCCAGGAACTTCTGTATACCGTGGGTATGGCCAAAAAAAAAAAAAAAGAGTGTTGTCTAAATTTTTAAGGCAGTTATGATTGAAAATGTTTTAAGAACTTTTTCGCACCAGCAATAGTTCTAAAGTTAAGTCTAGAAAAATTCAGCGTCAAAAGAAGTAGATAAACACAAAAATTTTAAAAAGAGAAAAATTGTAAGGTCATTGAGAAACTCAGCTGAATGTAAACTTGCTTCCTATAGCAAGTACATGTGTATTTTGAATCTGCTTTTTTTATATCTACTTTTATGGCTCACTGAGCAGCCTAATAATAGCCAAATGAAAAATATGTGAAACCAAAGTCATCAGATATATAATTTATATTTTTAAGCAAAAAAGAATGTGCTTTAAACAATGATAGGGCTATGTCCTAAAAGTGCTAAAAATTGATTTTCTTGCTCCTGCACTTAACATTGAAACTAACTTGGGGACAAAAAAAAATCAAGCTGTACTTTATAAAAACATGTTTTTTTCTGTTTGTTTATGCACACCAACAGTTGTTTGGTCAAGCAAAGTCTGAACATACTTTTATCTCGTCCAATCAGTAATTGTTAGACCAGGAAAGACCTTCACACAGGTCACATTATCTCTTAATTAATTTAGCGTTAAAGCATGACAGGGTGTGTTTTAGTGTCTATTAATGCACGCCTTGGGTGCCTTCAACTGCTTGAGACATGTATTTAATAGTCCAGTAAAGCATGCCCTAGAGTCACCTAGTGTCATTATAAAATGGTTATTTAATTTGGAATTTTATTTTTAACCCTTATTTTACAGTGAATTTACACTCTGTATTCTTCTCTTGTATGAAATTTTTTTTTTCCAGTTGGAGTTTTCAAATTAATTTGCCGTACCAGGGGTCAAAAGTCAGCAGGACCACTTAGCCTCCATGTTGTGAATGTCATATATTTATAAACTTGCTGCATAAATGCAAACAGAACTGTAAAGAAGGGCTTTATCTACTGCATATGTGTTTTTGGAAGTTATGTCTGATGCATAGAGGAGTAAATTTTCCCTTCAGTAGAACTGAGTTTTCTGTCAGCAATAAATAACATACCCCTCTCCTCAATGACATACGTGTAAATGATCAATTGACCAGCTCTTTCGTTCCTCTCTTTAAAATTTTACTTTCGATTGAACAGTGAGGTATGGTATAACTTAAATAATGACATGAAAGCCTATTAGCGTTTATGGAATAACTCAAAATACTCCAAGTCCCCTTATCTCACTGGTAATTTTTTGTTAGAAGAAGCAGCAGCGTCTTGCCCTCCCCCACCCCCTTGCTTAAGCTGTCTTTTTTGTGCCTGCAGCCCTTGAATTGACCTTACTCTGGGTCATCACCTTTGAATAGGAAACACAGGTCACACTTCCACCATTCCTCATTGCCTCAGACCTGTACCAAAAGTCAAATCACACAGAATGCTCCAGAGAGATCGTAATTATAATGACAATGTAATATCAAGCTGGGAGAAAATGGCTTGCACATCGAAACAATTGTGAGATCTCTGTGTATCATTAAAAATTTGAAAAGAAGTACATGAGAAGTGTTGCTAAGGGGTCAGATGAGGGAAGGAGGAACATGATATCTATCCATCTGAAGTTTTTGGAAAGTACACATAAAATAGATTATAAAATCAGTGTCCTGGCTTGAGTTTGTGGAGTTGGTTTGTTTGGAAGATGCCTGGGTGAAGATTGCCATTACAACCCATTTAGCTCATGTGATGGAGCTGTACAGAGGACACATGGGTCTGCCTGCAACAAGGACAGTGATTTTTGTGGGTTTATAGGTAGTATCTTTCATCACAGCTGTTATTGCATACAAGTACAAATCAGCTCATGTTCTGGTAACTGTTACCCAACTTGAATTTGTTTTTTCTTTTTTTTTATTATAACATGAAGCAAAGAGCATCAGAAGCCATTTTCTTTTTTTGACGTTTTATTGAAGTATAGTTAATTTACAGGGCTGTGATAATCTCTGCTGTACAGCAAAGAAACATAGTCATATATATACACATATCCCTTCTCTCTCAGATTCTTTTCCCCCATAGATCATCACAAAATACTGGGTAGAGTTCGCTGTGCTATTTGCTTTTACCTGACAGACAGCTATTTACTGTCATCAACTTTGCATCAAGGCTGCAACAAACATACTGATATGTTTGCAAGATCTAAACGGTAGTGAGTATTCTAGAAGTCATAAAAGAGAACATGACTGCCAGAGACTAGAAAATAAATTCTAAAAGTATGGGGTTCTGGGACCTCAGTGATGTTTCTGTACTCTATTCATCTGGCACATGTCAAAATAGCCTTTTTAAAGTAAAAGTTAACACCTATTACCTTTGAGATAAACACACAAAAAAAGAATGCTTGGTAGACCTCTTTGATGTTTGGGAAAAACTTAAACTTGATAGATGAACAGAGTTTGAAAAAGACTTGTGCTGGTCAAGGATGCGAGGCAGAGATGGGGGTACCGTCTCCTGTGAACCAGGGTACTACTTGATGGTGCAGGAGTATTGGCAGCAGATTAGGAAACTGAACTGGTGGAAAGACACAGTAGTAGAATTATGGGGAAGACCCTAGGATTTTGGAACAAAATAGCTCTTTTTGCGTTGAGAAATAGCTCCTGGTTTTACCCTAGACATACATATGGACTGAATGCCTGGTCCTTGGGCAACAGCCAACCATATAACCTGAGGCGTCCATTTTGAACTTTCCAAGAAGCTATAAAGTCAGAAGGCTGGTATCACTTTATTACTACTTATAGGTGATATAGTTAGGTGGATGGATGGATGGATGGATGGATGGATGGATGGATGGATAGATAGAGCATAAATAGGTAATGTGAGCACTCCCACTAGGCAACATTCTCGCATATTAGCATTCCTGCTCCAGGCAACACTCTTGGTTTCATGGATAGTTTCAGTGACCTGAAGGAGATGTCATTTAAACCTGGATGACAGAAGGTGTTGTACTACATGCTGACATCAGCCAGAGGAAGGTTTTGTAACTTTTGTAGCTATGGTGGTTTGAAACACTAGATAGCATTATTCTCTCTGTGATCATAATTCTAAGCGGTACTTCTTAGTGTGCACTATGTTCAGTAAACAGATGTCTAAAGCCGTCAGTTTTCAGTGATACTGAAGAAGTACCTAGTATTGTAAGTGTGGAGGGAGTATGATTTGGGGTGAGGGAGATTCTAATATTTTGTGCCAAAAAGATTCAGCAAGAGTTATTTGGATGAATTTCTGAGAGTTTGGAAATAGATGTTTTCCATGTGAGCAGGCATAATGGGGCTGTTGTATGGAATAGACTTTCAATACTCAGATAGATGATATGACCTGCTTTATAGATCTCAGTCAGCTTCCTTCCCTAGCAAGGAAGCCGCTTTAATGCTTTTTCAAAGGACTCATGAACAATGTGGTCATTGCATGAGAAATATAATTTTGCCTGAGCTCACCAATAGATACTGACTCTCACCAAGGCTAATTGCCCCCGCTCATAGGGAACCATCTGTGGGCAACAGTACCCAATTTGGGATATGCTTCTATACCTTAGCTGAGTCAGCCAGCCATATAGTAATAGTTAAGACAAATCCTTTTTATTCTCGATTAGAACACTATCTGTATTTAGATTCCCTTTCCTTGTCTGCCACAATTTTCTTTTGGATTGATTAAATACCTTTTTCATCATCATATAGAAAGTATCTGACCTTATGAAAAGATGATGTCTATTGAAACCTTAATTTCTGCAGTTGCTGCAGGACCTTGTGAGATTGGGCTATATTATATACAAATCTGGTATAGAACAAGCCAGTGGCTAATATTTTGTGATCATTCTCCCCTGGCTAGAAAACGTGGGTTTATGAATAAAGAAGCAGAAGTGAGAGTGACTTCTTCATTCCTGAGGTTCCTGATCTATCCCAAATTTTTGCTCCCTGTCACTTTTTCCCTAAACTTTATGAATCTTCAGTGTATGGATTGTTTTACCAGGGGACAAAACAACGGTTCCATTGAATTAAAATTTAATACTACTCTTGGCCACTATCGGTACCTCGTACTCCTGAATACATAAGCAAAAAAAAAAAAAAGGGGGGGGGAAGAAAAAAGAAAAAGAAAGAGGGTCCTTATGCTTAGTGGGGTTATATTTCCTGGTTATCAAGAGAAACAGGATTGCCTTTTAGCAGTAATAACGAAGAATATCGCCTTGGGACAGGGACTGCCTCTTGTATAGATTATGTAGTATCTACTCAGGCATCCTCCTTTTGAGTGGAGTTTTGAATAATTTCACCTGGTAGAGAATCCAAATCAGCTAAGGTGCTACTGAAGGAAGGCAAATGGAGTATAGACTGCATATGTGTGAAGGAACCTATGAGTGTCAGCTATAACCTCATAACAATTTCAGAAACTGAGATTATTTTCTTTACTGATGATTTCCCTCTACTTTCTCCTTTTCTCTTGGTACCTTATGTAGGGTGTGTTAAAGGTGATTACTGCCACAATTTATCTCTCATCTTAAAGTCCATCACTGTATAGTGGAACTAGAGGAAGAATGCTGGATATATTAACTGATAAGGATTTTGATTGTTCCTCTCTGGTAAAAAGAAGAATATAATATTTTTGTGTTTACCAGTAGCATATTGTTGATAGGGGATGTTTAAGACTAGAAAAGTGACTATATTAATGTGGACAAAGCCAGAACATGGACTATATAGTTAATATTTGCCCCGAACCACATGACTGCTGTTTCCATGTTTAGTATACTTCCTGCCCTCCTCAAGTCCAAAGCCTGAGAATTGTCTTTCCCCGCTTCCTTGGGCACTGTGACCAAAGCCCTGTATGTCTTAATATTAACTACTAATTAGTTGTTATTAACCATTAAATTAACTAACTTTAACTTTTTTTTTTTTGTCTTTTTGCCTTTATCTAGAGCCGCACCTGTGGCACATGGAGGTTCCCAGGCTAGGGGTCTAACAGGAGCTGTAGCTGCCGGCCTTCGCCACAGCCGCAGCAATGCGGGATCCGAGCCGCGTCTGCGACCAACACCACAGCTCACGGCAACGCCGGATCCTTAACCCGTTGAGCAAGGCCAGGAATCAAACCTGCAACCTCATGGTTCCTAGTCAGATTCGTTAACCACTGAGCCACGATGGGAACTCCCTAACTTTAACTTTTAATGTTTAATGTATTATACTAAAAATTACTAGCTTTCCTCAACTGTACTAAGAAAAGTCAAACAAAGGGTTGGCAAAAGCAATAAATATCTGGCAAAAAAATAAAAATTTGAGTCTTACCAAAGGGTAGACTTCCTAGGAAGGTGGGAAGCCCCAAAAGGAATTTAAAATTCGCAGGGAAGAAAGACTTGGTCACATCACCTGGGGCCTTCTTGACTATAGAGATTGTTTTCATTGCTCATACATTGCAGAATCTGAACTTCAAAAAACGAAAAGTTTGTTTAGTTACGCTTTATTCTAAAAACAAGATAAAACTTCTCTGTCAGATGTTTTTCTCAAAATGAAACTTCTGTTTCAAAAGTAAGACTATACTGTCATGAATATACCCAAGACCTCTCCAAGTTGATCTAAGTCCTATGGCTAGAGATAAAATTGAGGATCCTTTTTTTTTTCCTCTCAAAGATATTTTACTTGCAGAAGCATTTCCAAAGCTGCTCTTTTTATATTTGGAAGAGACCAAGGAGTGTGAATAAGTAAGTGCTCGTTTTTGAGTTACGCCAAGAACTGATCTAGCATTTTAGATTCCCGTGCAAAATAATTTCACAGGCTCTTGAATGTGATGTGAACATGAATGCAACAAATCTCTTTATTATTACTCTTTCTTCACTTACTTGACACGGTTTTTCAAAATCCTTTAGGAAGAAAAAAGTGCAAAAACATTCCAGAATACTAATCAGAGTTTTTGTATTCTCTTTAAGGTTGATGCCACTTTATTCATTTTGAAAACTCTATTTTGCAATAGTTAATACTCAAATATTTATTATTATCTTGGTTTTACATTAGAGTAGAAGCATTTTTCCAGAAAAAAAATGATTTTGGCATTTTCCTTTAAACAATCTAAAATTTAATCCCACAGCAATATTGTGCAAGGTAAGTCTTTTCTCAGAGGTTCCTAGTTTCATAGTTAAAGGTGAGCCAAATGTTTTTTCCACACAAAAAGCTTTTCATGATTAATCATATAGAAGACAATAATATCAATAGACAGTCCAAGTGAAAATCACACTTGGTCTGTCTTTGAATACTAGGTCATCATTATGAGTATGCTGGGTACTTGGTGGTTTGGGAAGAGTCATGTGACTGAGGAGACACCAAAATAAATTGTAAATTAATCTGCCATTTTTACCAAGCCTGTAGGAAATGCAAATAATGCAATTTACATCTTCATTCTTAGATTAAACCTGTTTTTTTTAAAGTTCTCTCCCTTTCTCTCTCTCACTCTCCTCTCCTCTCCACTCCTCGTTTCTGGCTCTTTCTGACTCCTCTGGCAAACTCAGATTTGAAGTTAACTTTGAGTTGAACCCGATAAATTTTTGGCTTAGAACACATTTGGCTTAGACAGAATATTCCCATTCAGCCCTTGGATCATAGAAATCCTGCCTGACCAAAACAAATACCACTGCTGTCTACATACTCCCCTCTGAGGAGCCTGACTTTTTTAGTTCACAAAGGTCAAGAGCAAGCATCATTAAAATGGGCATGCCGGGAAGGGGTAAATATCCATTTTGTAGTAATTTATTATTTAACCTTGGAGGATAAGGGCAAATAGCTTGGCCTTACTTAATATCCTTTTGTTATGAATCGTACCCCTTTGTAAACACAAATTTTATTTTTACTTAATCACAGCCCATTACAAGTCCATATGGGAGTCTTTCCAATGCTACATGCCAGTAATGTTAGTTTAAATGCCTGTTAAGTTCCCTAGCTAATCAGATTTCTATTATGTCATCATGGAGACTGCTTGGGAAGAATGTTTAGAGAATTGAAGTGGGGGAAGGGCAGGGCAGTTCTCAAGAGCATTTCATTGTAAATATAACTCTCTACAACAGACTAAATATTGAGGATAACATGGGAACTAACACACACATCTTTGTAGCAAATTATTTCTGTTTTTTCTCTCTGGCACGTTTTTGGTAACTCCTTCTGTGTCTGTTCAAGCATCAGTTCCCCATATGTTGGAGGTATCTCCACGTTTATTAGTCAGACTGGGTCGGTTGCTATTTGCAGTGTTTACTTTCACAATAGCCCTGTGCACTATATATTTCCTGAAGGGCAACTAGAGCAATGCTTCCCTTTTGCCTTCAATCACTAGCAGATGCAGAACCATCAGATCATTTCTCTTTAACTGACCTAAGGGACTAAAGGAATTCAAAGGATTTCTAAACCATGTGGTTCCTCTGTTGCCTGACTTCACTTCTTGAACCTAGGACTAAGAGTCCAGGTAACATAACCCGACTCCCTTCTGAGGTATTCATTTCCTTTCCTTTGTTTTTCTTTTGAGCATCCAACTTTGTAAACTCATTTACCTTTAGGCATTCGTGCTAAATGTGAATTGGTGTTGGAAAAAGTACGGTATTAAAAACTAACCTTGAACTTTCTATTAATGCTTCTTCTGATGTTTTTGAAAAGACTCTGTAGCATCACATAGCAGACAGGTCTTTGGAGTCAAGTGGCCTGAAATCAACTTCTGACTCTGCAATTAGCCCACAGACGACTTAAAGCCAATCAAACTCTCTGAGTCTCTGGTTCCTCATCAATAAATGCTATCTCTAAACACCATGACCTCCCTATCCTTGGTTACCCTGAACTTCTGCCATTTGAAGTTATCTTCATTTCAAATCTGTATATATGAGTATAAATGCACATATACATGTATATATCCATTAGGTCCCCAAGTGAATATGGGAATCTAGAAAGGGAAAGGATTCAAAGGAGAATCTGAAGAAGAAAATGACAAAACAGAAATAAATTAAATTGGAGAGGGTTTAGGCATGGTGTTGAACATGGAAAACTGGGAAAATAGGAAAAAGAAGAAGAGCAAGGGATTACCTAACAAAATCAAAACATAATTAGAAGAAGAAAAGAAATAAAATCTCAAACCTCATTTGTCTTCATTTTTTTCTCTAACAAGGAAATTGTAGTGTAGAAATTTTTATTGATTTATCTCTGCTTTGGCCCCTGAGTTCTAAGTTCTGGCCAAGAAAGAAAATTCCCTGCTGAGGATGGAGACTGCATTTCTTTGAGGCCAGAAGTAACTGGTTAAACACAAAATGTGTTGGGGCTATAAGACTTAAATCATTCAATGAGCTTATTTTCCAAAAGCTGCTCTACAGTGAGGTGAGCATTGAATTAGAATTACTCTCCGAGGCCCAGTTACCACAAAACTAGCTTTTGTGATTTAGGGTGTTGGTGTGGACCAGACCTGCTTGTTTTGCCAAACAAATTGGCCCTTCTTTTAAAAATGCTCCATGTTGTTAATAGAAGTACCAATGCTTTATTTCATGTTTATTTGTTTTTACTCTCTTAAATAATTGTTTAGTAAATACTTTCAGAAGTCCCAAAATATTTCAAATGGTTTCATAAATGATTCAAGAAACAGGAAATTGGGGGAGTTCCTGTCGTGGCTCAGTGGTTAATGAATCCGACTAGGAACCATGAGGTTGCAGCTTCGATCCCTGGCCTTGCTCAGTGGGTTAAGGTTCTGGCGTTGCCGTGAGCTGTGGTATAGGTTGCAGACGCGGCTTGGATCCCACATTGCTGTGGCTGTGGCGAAGGCCGGTGGCTACAGCTCCTGTTAGACTCCTAGCCTGGGAACCTCCATATGCCGCGGGTGTGGCCCTAGATAAGGCAAAAAAAAAAAAAAAAATGGAAAAAGGAAAGAAATAGGCAATTGTGTCCTGCAGTTTTGGACAATAGTTATATAATTAATATGGATTTTGAGTCAAAAATTTATAAGGTTTTTTTAAAAGGAGTAATTCCAAATGTCTGATGTGCTACATTATTTCTAAGCAATATCATTATGGTCATCCCAAAAACCCTTCCTCAAATCCGGATGCTTACCGATGCAATAAAATACTATTTCTATTGTGTTTATTTACATTTGGCAAAAACACCCTCAATTTCAAAAATTCGTTTGGTTTTGAATAGCAGTCATGCAGTTTGCTGAATGAAGCTTGAATTTATTTTTGATTAGTTGATAAGGAAGGTAAACATAACATAACACATCAAACACCTAAGCTTCAAGGATGTCACAGTTGCTTCAAGATGCCCCTGCTCATTGTTGTTTAATTTAGAGCCAGTTACATATGACAATGTGGAGAATTCCCAAGTGTTAAAACTAGAGCTGTGGGTTTATCTATCAGTTTATATGTTCATGCTGTTTGCTATGTATAAACTCCTGGCTGAGGTTGTCACACAGCTCCTGTTCGTCTCACAGTCAGAATATGTGTGGCAGTCTTATTTTTCCCACCACACACACACACACAAACACACACACATCCAGATTTAAGAGAAACAAAATTACTTAATAAAACAAATAGATTCTACTTTTCATTTTCTTGCCTTTCCTTTTCTGCCCACAGCCAAATTTTTTTCTATGCCAGCATTATTTTGGGTTAATTTTTTTTGAATGATGTTTAGCAATTTTTAGAATTTCAATCTGTACAAATATTTTATTGAAAGAATGTACCCGTGATTATTAATTCATACATGTAAGGTGCTCAGAACAGTGCATGGTGTACAATACGCTCTCAAGATCCATGAGGTGCTATTGTTATTTTCTCTCCAACCCCTACTTATTCCAAGGAAAGCAGGTTGGCAGTCAGTCTGCTTAACCCGTAAGGGAGAGAAGAAAGGAGGGTGTGGGTTTCAGATGGTGAGGTTTAGATTCATGGGGCATTCTTTTTTTTTTTTTTTTTTTGCCTTTTTGCTTTATCTAGGGCCTCACCCGCGATATGGAGGTTCCCAGGGCAGCGGTCTAACAGGAAGCTGTAGCTGCCCGCCTTCGCCACAGCCACAGCAACGTGGGATCCGAGTCGCGTCTGCGACCTACACCACAGCTCATGGCAACACTGGATCTTTAACCCACTGAGCAAGGCCAGGGATCGAACCCACAACCTCATGGTTCCTAGTCGGATTCATTAACCACTGAACCACGACGGGAACTCCATGGGACATTCTTAATAACAGATAACATGAGCATTTATATGTGCTTTTGGTGAATTTTATTGTAGACCTCTCATAAGAGCTACAGGGAGTAGCTGTTACTGTTATTTTATAGATGAGGAAACTGAGGTTGAAAGAAGTTAAATTGTCTGTGGTTGCAGACCACTAAGTGACGGAGATGGAACCCAGGTCAAAAGTTTTTAAGGCTTATGCTCCTAGCTGCTTTTCTAGTCTGCCTTCTTGTTCTAATCACCAGGCATGTTCCCAATTCTGTAGCTAACGTAGCATGACCCCTGGGACATAGTAAGTGGTCAATGAATTTGTGTTGAATGTATTTGGTCCCTACAATGTATGTGGTGTGAATTTATTATTTTGTGAGACATAATGAGTTGTAACAACAGCTACATTTTATACAGAGCCAGGATAGACCTAGGGCCATTTATTTGATGCTGCCAATTCAGGTTATCCTTTGTTTTAAAGGGTCTTTGGATGTCAGAGACCTTATCACTCACTTTTATAACCTCAGTAGATAAGCCAGTGCTTGGCACCTGTAGTATCTTAATATACATTTGTTCACCCTTTCACTTCGACAGTGTTTTCTCCCATGTTCATATCCCTGCTTTTTTCTTTATTATTTTCTACTTCTGTCCCTTCTGTCCTGCTTGACATGTCTTTCTCATTATTCTTATGTATTTAGTCCTTTCCTTTTCCAAGTTTAAGCCCATAACTTTGCAGCTAGTGTGCTTCCAAGGCCACCCCAGTCCCAAGCAATGCTTCCCTCCTCTCAAGTCTGAGAGGCTTTATTCTATTCCCCACTCCCTTGGCACTTACTGCTCACTGATGCTGGCCACTTCCCAAATTTTGTAAGATTTTTTTTCCCTTCTCATTAGTTATAAGCTCCTCCAGGGCCGGAACTATTTTATATAAATGTGTGTTTAACACAGTTGCCACATTAGTGCTTTTTTACATAGTGAGTTTTCAGTTCACTGGAAAGAGAGCTTTATTACCTGCTACATTTCTGTGTGGAGAAAAAAACATTTGCTCCATGCGGCTGTTCGGTTAACTCAGGTACAAAGCGAAGAATACTTTCAGTCAAAGTTAGGCAGTGATTTTGTGTGTGTGTAGATACTCTGAGCCCATACATTTAGGTTAAGAAAAACTGAAGATGTAGATTTTTGAGAAGGAGCTTGTAATGCATGTCACATTGTCAGGTCACATTAGTATTTAGTAATTTAGAGAAGGGTGATAACCTCGGTGATGTGAAACTCGGGTCTGGATGCTAGTATTGACTATGCCAGTGATTGCAATGGCTAACCCACTACTAGTGAAAGTGTGCTGAAAGTGACTTGTTAATATAAAGGGGAATTTCTGATTGGAAATGGGCAAATAATTGACTCATGCCATGTCCCACACACGCTGCTATAGAGTTTGTTTTTAAACCCCAACGATAGCCTCAAATCCTGGTTAGTGCAAAGGACTCATGAACAAGATATGTGAGTCGTATTGATTATTGCCCAAACTCTATACCATTATTCTTTATGTATTATTTTCTAGGGTTAGTACCATTTACTTTCATTTGGCTATTCAGTTTCTCTAGGGATCCTGTTTAGAACCAAAAGAGGTGTTAGAACACATCTCAGAGATGTTAAATTCATGTGTTCTAGTAGTCATTCAGCAGCAGAGTCTACATCTGACATCTTTTAAAATAATTCTTACTCTTATCCTGCATAATTTTTCCTTTTTTTTTTCCCTTTTGCTCTTATCACAAGGTCCTCCTGGTAGAAAGCAATGATTGTGCTTATCTCTACCATTAAAGGTAGTTGAAGATTTTATATTTGCTTTGGTTTTGTTTAATTTAGAGACTTTAATTTATAGTGGGAAAGTCTCTAATATAAAAAAATGGGTTAAACTTTTTACATACTGAAAAGCATAATTAATTTAGTATAAAGATAACTTTTTAAGTTAGCAAAGTTTGATATCATTGAAGAGCAAATGCTGACTTAAAAAGATCAACAATCAATTCCAGCTTTTAAAATATCACATTTTCAAAATGCCCTTTGCATTATATCATCGTGTACATCAATTTCATTGATTCATCTGCTTCACTCATTTAAGTTAAAAATGATTCTCCACCGCTATTGTCCTCTTATTTCCTCAAACCTCCACCAACACCTAAAAAGTAGGAGGTGTGATTGCTCTGAGACTTAGGGTTTAGGCACAGAATTTTCCAAAAGGTGGTAGATCTGGTCAGTCTGCTTTCTCCTGTCCTGTGCTTTTCCTAGTCACTGTATGATTGACCCTTGAATAACTTGGGAGTTAATCTGTTATAAAATATAGTAAATCTGTAATTTATAGTTGGCCTTCTATATCTGTAGCTCCTCCACATTTTCAGATTCAATCAACCACAGGCCATGTAATATTGTAGTATTTACTAACGAAAAATATCTGTGTAGAAGTGTTCCTGCAAGGCAAGGGTCTGGGAAAGGTTGCTTTGGATCAGGAAAGTTGCTCTGATTTCAGGCTAATAGGTAGGACAGGGTATATCTCTTTGGGCCTTCCAAAGTGTTTCTTTATTTCTTAGAGAACTTCTTGGACCTTTGTACTTTTGTTGGAGAGGAAGAAATTTTTCTCTTCCCTTCTAAGTTCTTCTGGCTGGTCTAAGGATTAAATTGACGTGAAACAGATTAACAGGAGAAAATCAAACCATAGTTTAATAACATGTGTATGTGGGAGAGACACAAGAAAACTGAGTAACTGCTTATAATGGCTAGAACCTTCACCTTAAACACCATCTTCAGTTAAAGACAGAAAAGGATGTTGTGACAATGAGAAAAGTATCTCATATGTTAGAGCTTATTGGGGAATGTTTATATTTGTTGCCAAAACATTGTGAAGAAAAGTAAGTGAATATATACTTTCAATCTGATATTTGATCTACATACATGCATGAAAGGGGAGAGAAAAAGGACAGGCAAAATAAATCTGAAAAAAATATGGTGTTTCGTATGAATTGGGACAAATC
Source organism: Catagonus wagneri (assembly GCA_004024745.2). Lineage (NCBI taxonomy): Eukaryota > Metazoa > Chordata > Mammalia > Artiodactyla > Tayassuidae > Catagonus > Catagonus wagneri. The sequence continues at coordinate 43,174,775 of PVHT020004020.1, read as the reverse complement.
ATTAAATTATTCACCTTTCATGTCCCTCTAGTTCATTGACATTGCTTATAAACCTAACCAAAGAACATTTGTGTGCATGACTCTTTTAAAAGTTTTACAAGCGCTTCTTATTGGCATGACTTTGCTGCATTCTAAATAGTTTTTCAACTTACATGTGCTGTAAATATCAAATGAAATGCTTAATGGAGCTAAGTAATATTTTAACAACATTGTATGTGTATTAATTAAATAACTAGAATACCAAAAAAGGGTACTGAGGGTAGTGGTTTGGGACTTGATGGGATGAGGGAAGTCAGTTGACATAGAGATGACAAAGCAAGTGTTTGGTAAATACCTGTTTGCTGGGTTACACAGAGACAATGGAAACTCTGGTCTCTGGGCCCTGCCTGGAGTTTCCCTCACAATACCTTACCCAGGTTCTTTGCAGATACGTCTGGTGACAGATCTATTCTGGGAACAGGCCCAAAAGAGGAAAATTGAAGTTTCTTCCTGAGTCTTTTGGGTCTTGTTTTCTGTTTGAAATAATCACATGCCAAAGAGACACTTTGTGGTGGCAAGTTGTGTCCTCCCACCCTTCTAAGATCTTAGAACCAGTGAAGTATATTTGTATCATGATTTCTCAGCAGTGAAAGGGCTGTGTGTCGTGCACTTAGAAAACACCAGAAATGCATGGGTCTTTTCTGATCTACTTACATTCTTTATAAATCTCACACCATTTGGAAAGGAAATGAGAAGAAAGTTTGAAGATACTCTAATATATTACTAAACATGTAAAAGGATTAATAGAGCAAGAGGGTAATCTCATTAGTTTTCTCCTGTTTCATGTCTGTAAATTCCCCCCAAATTACATTCATCATAAAACATTAGAAACCTATCATGTTGAACAGTCAGAGAGAGGCAGTTACTACCCTTTGCACTGTGAAGCCTCAGGGAAATTTACATTTCCAGAATATGAGAATCTTTTCTATACTTTTCAGGTGCAGAAGAATAAGTAATGAGTGTCACACACACACAAATGATATTTGAAGTCTTTGTCAGACTGCTGAATCATTTCCTAGTCGAAAGTATGGTTGTGGCCAATAGACTTGACTAAGGCAAGACAGATAATACATGAAGACCTTTCCGTTGTGACTGAATCAAGGACCAGAACCAGCAAGAGTTAAACACTGCTCCCTCTTTCCTTTACACTGCATCCCACTGATCTGGAGCTCAGCCTTGTTCAACATAGCTTGTCAGTTTTGCTTTGCCCATGTCTGCTGAGATATATCACAAATCAAGATTACACAAAGCTAAGGGGAGATGTGGGAGATATGAATCCTAAAGTGACAGGGTCTTCCTTGGAGACGTTAATAGTCAACACATTGCAAAAATCACAGGGAAGGAATAGGAGCCTTTGGCAGTGCTTTTCTTTATATTCGGGATCATATATATATATTTGTATTTCTTTGCCTTTTGTCCAGTGGAATTTTTTTCAATGGACCGGCAAAAATGAGCCATATGATTTTAGCAGTGTAAAGGGAAAATCCTTTGTGGCTGCTTTGTGCTGAATTGCACTCTCTGAACTTGTTGTATACACTGCTATGTATGAAAAGGGACGTATTTTACCCCCTGAAATTGGAGAAATAGTGTGCTGAGGGAATAGATTTTGGATTTGAGACAAAAGTGACTGTGCCCTATTAAAATATATATATATATATATATATATATATATATATGTATATATACATATATATATGAGGCAAATGAGCCTACTGCTGGAATATTTTTAAAAAGAAAAGAAACCTCAACTGAATCACATCAAAAAATATATCCACAATAGCTCAGCTAAAATCTAACAGTGTGGAGTGCATTAAGCTACTGGGAAGCTTTGTCTTGCAGCTCTAAGAGCACATTCTTGATACAGAGTGGCAAGGTTTGCACTTGAAACTCACACCCCACACCACATCACAGCTGCCCAAGGCTCCCTCTCATCTTTTCACTCTTTTCTCCTTGATGCAGAAATGAAAAGAAGAAACAAGAAAACCTGTCCCCATAAGGCTGGTGTGAGATGGGAGGGGGAGGGGGGCCGAGGGGAAGGAGGAGGTTATGGCGCTGTCAGTCAGCACCAGAAAATGCCATTTATGTGGATCCGGGGCTCACTAAGGAAGCAGAAATAAAGCACTCTGATGTGGCGCCGCCCCCTCCCCCGCTGCACTCCTGCTCATTACAGCTCTTTCTTTAAACTGCTGGGTAGACAGCTGGCAGCCAGTGCCTCAGAGGAGGCTGGAGTAAGGGAGCATATAAATTACTGTTGCATTTTACAGCTAAGATAAACTCAAACTGCAGGGTTATAGCCTGAAATGACATGAAGAGAAGGCTCCAGCAGGCCTCTCAAAAGAACAAGGAACAGAAAATAGATAGAAAAAGTTACTCAGGGAATATAGTTAAAAAAAAAAAATCTAAACAAGTTGTGTAAAATCTGCTGCTTTAGTGGGTCTTAAAGAGCTTATGTCAGCTTAATTCTGTGTGGTAGCATAATGTAAATCTATGGGAAATGGGGCTTTCGGCATCTCTGCTCTATTCCATTTCTGCAGATTGCCAAGCGTGGCAATAAATGTCAAGTGATTATTTATTTGATCATTAGAAACTTCATTAGATTTTGATTTGATGCTCTTCAACCTCCCCATTCCCCACCATCAAAACCAAAAAGAAAGCTCAGTTTCAAAATTCGGTCCAGCTAGTTTGGGGGAAAAAAATGTTATGAAATAAAGTCTAGTAAATACCAGCATTTAGATGACAACATTCTGCATAAATATAGAATCCTCTCTCCAAGGAGTTTACAGCTCTTGGCTAACACGATGAAAGATACATTTTGGCTCCAGTGGTAAAATTTTTGGAAGCCTTTTTTAGTGTTTTGTTAGATGGAAGGCTGTTTCCGAGGTGAGATCAAACCCCTCTGGCTACAGACAGAGTCTGATTGTATATTCTTGGCTTAACAGTCTTAGCTCATAATGTATTTAAACTTTCACTCAGCTTTCTTGGACATGATTTATTTGCAGATTAAATTACCTGGGAAAAAGAGTCTATGGGCCTTTGATTGGCCTAGGTAGCTTGGGACTGGTCTGGTTGGTGCCTGAATGTTTCACCTCTGCTCAAAGCATAGAACCTGGGCCTTATTATCTTCATAAAACAGAGTTTTCTAACTGTAGTCAGCAGTGTCAGGTACAGTGTTTACAGCTGACTTTTTCATTGCAGTTTCTCCTGCACCTTTCATGCTAGAGTTTTCCTGAGAATCACGTAGAGTGTGGGAAACAAAGAAAGGATGGGAGGGAGACTGCTGCCAGGAGCTTGCTTCCTTAGGGAACAGTACTTGCATGTCAAAAGACCCACCAAATAGGAATTGGACTGACTTTCATAAAACCAGGGATTTGAGCACAGTGTGGGGTATGTATTATTGCCACAGAGCACATGCTGCATAGAGGCATAAAGAGACAGGCTTTATCTCCCTTCCTGAAACCCTCTTGGAACCTTCTGGGAGTGCACATTTTAAATCAAGAATCAAAACGTTTTCCCAGCACAACTGCAAATTGAAAATAGGCACTTGAACAACATAGGCAGAGATGTAGGAGAAGAATGACTTTGAAATGCCTACAACCCACCCCAAGCCAGCCCAGGTCTGTCTGTAGACATGAGTGGTATTTATCTCCGGTAAAGGGTATGTAGCACTCGGTAGAAACAAATGACAGCTGACAAAAAGATCCATTAGATGCCTGAACTTTCCCCTTGCCAGCACAAAGTATTTTTCTTCTTTTTTTTCCGTCATAAAGAAGGGGCTGATATTTTTATTTCAAGAAGCAGTCTATAGTCATAGATTTTTTTGTTGTTGTTGTTATAACATTTCTAGTACATCGCATTTGAAACAAGCACATAAATGATGAATTTCTTTCATTAGTCTAAGTGGTGTGAAACATTAAGAGAAACAAGCTTAGGGATATATTATTGTGTTACATGTTTAAGAACAACAATAGCAACAACTTGGAGGTCAAGAAGTTCATCCTCTTTTTGTGGGAGAAGTTGCTATCCTACAGACAAAATCTTTATTGCAGCATGTTGATCAATGACATTTATTGAGTGTGTTCCTGATGAAAAACTGCGCTAGGCTCAGCTGGCGCGATGAAAAAAACATCAGCCTTCAACAGGATCCAGTTAGGAAAACAGACGGCCCAGGCAAGGAAGGTGAGTCCCTAATGAAGGAAATCTTTGCTAAAGAAAAAGATGGGAATTAAAGGAAGTGAGGCCAGAAGCCCTCCTGAGCAAGCTGAAAATGAGAGGTTGGGGGAGTGGTTTCTTCTTTATTCAGCAATGTTTGGAGGAGCTGAAAGACTATTGGCAGGAAAAAAGGAGAGAGGGAACAGAAGGTGCCGAGATCCAGGAGAAGGGGCATAATCTGGATGAGGAAGTGGGAGTGGCCTCAGTTTAGTTGATCGTGGATTCTCTGGGAGAGGATACCAGCTGTGAGACAGGCAGGTGTTTGGGCAGATCTCCACAAGCAAGTTGAGCAGCATCAATTTGATATGCTAGGCAACAGGAGGAGGTTATGATTCAGCCATTCAGCAGAGTGCCCTGTCCAGAGAGAGCTATAGGAGCATGGGCAGCAGAGATTGTGGGTCTTGGAACCAGGCTTTTTAGGACACACATTGGCTGGTGTATTTATGCATTTTATTCTAGGTGATTTGTGGATGAACAGGTCGTGATCCCTGCTTTCAGTCTTGTGGGTCAAGAGATACGGACTTACCTAACACAAGGAGGTGACAGAGGGCAGGGAAAACAGCAGAGGGAGGGTGACGGCTCAAGGACTAGCCTCCCTATTACTCAGCACAGCCCTGGGGCTCTGATGTGAGCCAAAGTGCAATTTCTTGTTCTGGCTCCCAACAGGTCCCTTGGGTAGGGAGGGGAGGAAAACAGTGTGATGGAAGAGGTTAGGAGTTCTAAGTATAAGATAAATCCATGGGTACAGACAGATACTAAAGCTGTGTGGCCAAACAAGAGCAGAAGGATAACGAGGTGTCTTGCCAGAGATGCGATTTTGATACTTGTGTGTGTGTTGGGGGGGGTTTCCTTTCCCTTTAACTAGAGAGATTGCTGTCTGATTCTAGGTGATATAAAGACGGAAAATACCTTAAGACAAACATTGCTTGTTCTGTGTAAGGCCAATAGGGGACTTATTTGTGTAAATACAGAGCAAGCATTTATATAAATACTTGAGTATATTTTTAATATTCACAAGTATTTGTTTACATACATCTTTAAACAGGCAAATATAGTTCAAGTTATCTTGGGTGACTAGCCTAATAAGATATGTGTATTTTAAATGACTTTTTCAAAATGCTTTATTGATTACAAATTGTAGAAACTGGATATGTATATATTTTGGAAATTTACATTAAATATGTTATTATTGAGTACTAAATTTATTTAAATATAAAAAGTATAATGTATTAAGATAGTAATTATTATATATTAAATATCTATTTATTTAATGGGAATTTCTACAATGGGGGAATTACCTGGATTGGGGGAATTAATAAGTAGAAAACAAAGGGATCCCATGGTAGACCCTGGAGCACATTGTGATCTGCTGTGCTCCCTGGCACAAGGTCATGTATTAAAATGGTGGCACTGGAACACTGGGGCAAGATCCTAAAGCACAACACGTAGGGCTTTCCTTCTCTTTGAACGCCATCAGAGAAGGCATCGTCATCACATGTAACCTGAGCCAGAGCTCTGTGTTAGACGGATATATCTGTGGATCCAGCTTTCCAGGATCAGCTGGAGCATCATGGCCCCTCCCTGCAGTGTGACTCTCCCCCAGACAGGCTCTGCCTCTGTCTAGCACCTGGTCACCTAGTGCACAAGCAGCACTTGGAACACTTAGAGCAACTCAGGTCTTCCCTGCCCCACACCCCTGGTGGGACTTACACCAAAACTGTTCCATCTCTGATGTCAAAGAAGTTAGCCTGGTCTACAAGGTCAGGACTGGACAAGAAATTAAAAGAGCCTTTCCCGTTGTAGCTCTTTACAGTATGGTAAAGAACCCACCCTGTATCCATGAGGATGAGGGTTTGATCCCTGGCCTCATTCTATGGGTAAGGATCTAGCCTTGCTATGAGCTGTGGTATAGGTCTCTGATGCAGTTTGGATCCCATTTTGCTGTGGCTGTGGTGTAGGCCAGCAGCTGAAGTTCTGATTTGACCCCTAGCCTGGGAACTTCCATATGCTGTGGGTGTGGCCCTAAAAACAAAACAAAACAAAGCAAAAAAAGAGCCTTTTCCTGAAGGGCCACAGAGAGCTGGTTGCATCCAGGAGCCCATGAAATCAGCCAGAGCAGAGGACATATCTCCACCTTAGCTCTCTGTGCAACCTTCACCGATAGTTCCATTGACTCACATTATTTCTCCATCCTCAAGCTGTTTAGAGTAACATTCTCATTATCTTACAAAAGGGGGTCAGATTCAATTCTGGGAATTTCTTACCAAGGAATATTTGAAGAAAGCTGCCTGAATGGGGAAAGGAGGAGTCCTGCATTTATTAGTTTAGGCTAAGCTCAAAATCTTCCTTTCCCGGCATCTGTATTACCCAAGACAGAAACAGTTTTTTCTTTGTCTTCACTCTTCTCTACTGGCAAAAATATTTCATTTTAAATTGTAATTTGTATTGAGATTTCTTAGCCACTCCACTGATTTAAGCTCCTGATTGCACAAGGATAGGTTAAACAACTTTGTAAATGTCATGGTTCATAAATAATGTGTACTGAGTTCCTATGGTGAGCTAGACACAGTGCTAAGTACTTTAACATGCATGAACTCACTTAATACTCACAAGATCCTAAGAAGTAAATGGGATATTGTTATCTCCACTTTATGAATGAGGACATCGATATACTGAAAGTTTAATAAGCTGTCCAAAATCACAGAATTTGATCCTGGGTATTCTGTTTTTGAAATACAGAACTTAGCAATTCTCTTTTCTGTCCTGCTCACAACAATGTACATACAGCGTGGGCTCAGTAAGTATGGATGCATGGCTAAAGGAAGTGGGATTCGTCATGACCTAGGATCAGAACAAGGTTCTGAGGCAGGACTGTGGCATGGACATGGATAAGGTGTGCCTTTTATTGTGATGATAATTGGTTGGGAGTGAGAGGTAAAATGAAAATGAACTAGATTAAGCACACTTTCAACTTGTGAAGTAGAGGGTAAGGGGGATGAGAATGGTTACTAAGGTAGAAGAACAGGCAAGCAGTAGACAATAGAATGTAGTAACAACAACTGATAAGGAAATTGTTAAAAAATGAAGGCAGAATGTTTTGAAGACTTTATGTTGGACTTCTCTGGCAAACTAAGTGCCAGAAAAGAAGAAGAGCTTGACCAGATAGTGAGGAAAGTCTTACTAACTAGGGAAATCATTGGTAGCTGGTTAGGGATATACTTGGTCGCAAGCAACAGAATATTAACAGAAAAAAGCTGAAACATTGGGATGCACTTTTTCTTGCATGAAAAGATATCCAGTTTTATTGTTGGTAGTGTTGAGATCTTCCCTCCTTTCTGCTTAGGTATCTCAGGGTGTTGATTTTCATCTTCATACTTGTCTCATGGTCACAGGATGTCTGCTGTAGTTCCAGCCATTATATCTATGTGGAAGAGAGAAAGAGTGAAGAACTGAACCTTCCTCATCTGTCCTCTTTGACAAAGAAAGCTTTCTGTGGTGTTATCTTTCTCGGCAAAATTCTGTTCAGATCCCATTGGATAAACAAGTCACAGGTCGCCCCTAATTTCCATGAATAGCTTACACATCACCAGGGTTGGGGAGTTTGTTTCTCTGGACAAAATTATAACTCTTGAGGAAGGAATATAAATTGTTTCCATCTGAAAGACAGATGAGAAACATATATTTCCTGGTTAAAACAGAAAATATATTTTCTGCTTTATTTTGTCTTAAACCTGTTGTGTGGTTGCCTTTTAAGTGCTATAATCACAGTGTTTCATGCTCAGAGATGTCCCATTGACCCAAATGTCATTCGTAGCCATCATTTGTCATTTTGCTATGATACACCTCATGGCATTGCTGCTGTTTTGGTTTGCCAATTTGGGTAACATATCATTAAGTAGTTATAAGACACTTCTTTACAGTGCTTTAGGAGTTTTAAAAGATAATTATTTATTTTGGCAGCTTCTTGGCATGGTAATTTTGAGGCAGAGTCCTGTTGGACTGGGAATGAAACCCGGATTCTCTAACCTGAACTGGAACTAAATGCATACTCCTGTGGGAGACACCCCACAGTTTCTTTCTGTGGGAAGAATTGTATCAGACCATCTTCTTTGAGTGAGTGTGTTTGTGTGTAAGTGATAGAGAATTAGAGAGGGAATAGGCCATACATAATATCTTCTAATAACGTTGACCTATTGCATTTAGTTGTCAGATCCACAGTTCTTTCCTTCCTTCCTATACTCCTAGTATCAATTTTAATTAGGCATTTCTGAAGCTGGTGAGTTTAATCTAAAATCATTCTAGCATTGCTTTTTTTATTTTTTTTTTTTGTGATTTCTCCAACTCTCAAGTTCTTGAAGTTGCTATGCAGTGATCCAAATCAGAGCAGAAGCAAAAAGCTTTTAATTCTGTAATCCTGCAAAATTAGGTTTTTTGTTCCACGACAGTTGAAGGTTAATGTTGATTCTTTTACAGTGGACATTTTCTTTCTTGTAAAAAGCATTCGCGTTTGTAAGTGATTTCTTAGTCCCTTCCTGTTTTGATAGAAGAGCAAGATGACCGTATTTAGAAAATTACTACAAAATCGCTTTAACAACTTGTAACATCATGTGTAGTCATTTATCATAATTTCTTACTGATTTGTCTTCTCCACTGAAGCATAGTCTTATTATTGGCAGGCACTTCACCTCTTTTCTGTTACCTGAAAGCCATGGTTTGCATTTCTGCAAACAAGGGGACAGACACAGACCCTGGGGGAATAAAATAGGCTTCGGTCCTTAAATAGCTTTCTCTTAGTCTGGGACTTCTGATAGGGAAACATAAAAATGCTCTCATTATTCTCTTTCATTTCTTCCATCGTCAGGGAAGAGGAACCAACAATTTTAGGTGCTTCCACTTCTTTAATCCTTTATTTCAATCTCTTCTGCCTCCTCTGAGCTCCTGAACCATCAAATTCACTGTCTCATCAGTACTTTCAATATCTTCCTCCCCACTTGCGCTTTTCTCTCAGACTTCAGATGTTCTCACATCTTTCTCATCCCCCAAATCCTTCCCCCAAATGTATCCTTCACTCCTTTTCCCATCACTGTCAACTTATTTCTCCACATTTATATGTTTCAGTCATCCCTAACCCCCATTATAATCTGGCTTTCACTGGATTAACAAGTGTCAACAAAAGGCTTGAATGGAAGAAAAGACCTGGCATAGACTCCACTTGTGTAAATCTGTTCTAAAGACACAGAAGAGTGTCAGTTCTTCTGGGTTATGTGGCAAGACCAGAAGCATTTGCCAGGATAGACACAGGTTATGCCTCTGGCTCCATATTGTATTGAACACAGTTGCTAATGTTCTTGTCAGTGGATGGGGAGAGTCCTGTTAGAGGTGTTGGAAGCATAAGTGAACCCGCAGGTCCAACATCAGGTAGTCTAACCTGAAGCACCCGTGTAGACCCCAGGTATATTTAATTAAGATCAGTTTCTCACAGGTAAAATGCAAATATTAGAAAATGAAGCATACTTGTACTCCAATAGTTATCCACTGGATGCTCAAAAATAAAAGACATATTTACACACCAAACTCACAGGGAGACTTAGACAGGCTAGCTCTGAAATCCTTATAGGCACCCTGGATTCTTTTAATCAAAGCCCCATGGATTGTTTTCCCAGATTATATAAAACAAATGTGCAGACATGTTTTGCTGGAGAATGAGTAAACCCAGGAGAAGATCAAACCCTCTGGAAAGCAGGTGTATACCACAAAAGGAGACTATCAATTCGTACAGTAGATTTAGGTGAGGATCTTTCGAAAAGGATGACAGGCAAGGTTAGGAACAGAGGTGCCGTCATGGGAACACACATCATGAAAGATACAGCTTCTAGATTGCTTTTCCCTTGAAATATCATTACCATCATGCCGATTCCCAAACCCTACATGCAGTTCAGAGCAATGTCTTCAATCCAGGTTCACCTTGATCCTGGACATTCTCTCCTGAATATACACTCTCATGCTGCTCCTGAAAGGGCTTTACCTTCTCTCTGCTATTCCACCAGCGTCCTCCCTAGAAACACTGGTGTTCACACAGTATCTCAAGATAAACACAATCTCGTTTTTGTATATGTTTACGTATGTCAGTAAATTCTTCCCATCTCCCCTCCAATGTTTTTCTGAATTTCTTTTCTCCCTTTGCATCTTGCTCTCATATTGCTGATTTCCTCTCGCACAGTTGATCCTTTCTGCCTCTCTTACCACCTCCTCAAGCCACTTTCATCAACATTATGTATCTAACCCACAAACCACCTTAAATACAATAACAAATAAAATATATAAGAAAGTTTGAAATTTCCATGTAACATAGTTTTTAGCAAATTTCACCAACCAGCTCTTTTAGTTTCATCTGCCCTTCTCCCCTAACTGCAGTAATAAGCCTATATTCTAATACTCTGTCACATAAGCTATTCTTCTAATGTATGTATTATTTTTGCCCCACTGTTTTGTACATGCTGTTCCTTCTCACCAAAGTACTTCTTCCTTCTTCTTTTTCTCCAAATGTCAAGCACAGAATCACCTCACAAAATCATGTGCATATGCTGTGTCCTCAAGAAACAGCCCCTGACTCTTACCATCAGACCTCCTCAGAAACGCCATCCTTCTCCTTCAAGCAATCTGTATACAACTCTCTATTAACATTTTTCAGGGAGGATGTCTACATTTTTTTGACTAAGCTTTTTGAGCTCAGGTTGACGTTTAAATTTATATGTCTATAACATAGTACAGTACTTTGTACATAATTATTTCCTAATAAGTGTTGACCAACCAAATAAGGAGCAAATCTGGGGCAAAGTCATGAAGTATGGTCACTCAGAGTGGAATTCAAACCAACACTGGAGACACTTGTGGAAACAGAGAAAAATTGCTACCTAATTCAACTGACAAGCGTAGAACACGTGTGTGTGTGTATATATATATATATATATATATATATATATATATACACTCTTAGTTAGTTTTTCACCAGCCCATTAGGATAGACATAGAAGATTTCCTCAACACACATAGCTAATTTTATTTAGGATCAATGTGAATTTTTTTATTCACAGAAGAAGAGGACTTTCCTCTAAGGTTGTTAGCATACGCTTCGATGATATATTTATGACACTTACCTTCAGCAAGTAATGATTCTTCTCCCTGGATCTCACTCGGGGTCTGTAGTAGATCTGGAGAATTTTCTCAAGTTTCTTTTATGTCCAGCAAGACTGGCAGAGACTGGACATGAAAGCTGTCTAAATACTCTAATCTATTCCCAACCCACAGAAATGCAGGCTTTATGCGCTCTCTGTTTGCTGTCATGAATCATGATGCTGACAAGGAAGTCAGATTCATAACATTAAACACAAGCTGATAGGAGGAACTTTTCTCCCTGCATCCACTGGGAAAGGGCAAGTGTGTTCTTCCGCAGATCTGAGCATCTCCTGCCAGTGTAAATGTGAAGCTGGAATAGAGACCCATAGATAGCTGGTCTTTATTTCATCTTCACTGGGATAAACAAGGTTCTTTTTTTTTTTGCCTTGAGAGGTCCTTATTCTGTTTTCTTTAAAGCTGCTTGCTGCCTTCTGTAAATTCCATTGTGTCATTGCTCAGAAGTCTATTCACTTTCTATGATTGGCTTGTTATTATCCTGGCTTTTATTGTAATGAATAATAATACTCTGTAGCTACATGACATCTTTCTTCTTGGATCATCCTGCTTAGCCTCATAAAAGAAATTAATCAAGTTACACCTTTAAGAAAAACATTAAGCTACTTCATTATAAAAGCAAGTTGTCTTTGTTTGCTCTGATTGCAATTGTGTACACTTTTTTACAGAGGCATGTTAAAATCTCAGGAAAAATTGCAAATTGGTCATTACTTCAACTGGCCTCTCTGAAACTTAAAAAAAAATGTTTTGAAATGCTAAGTACGTGAGAAAAACAGGTATGTGCTCCTGAAGCACAACAAAGAGATCAGTGCATACATTGTATGTGTATGTCTGTGTGTGTGTGTGTGTGTATACATATATGTATATATAATGTATATGTATATAATATTTTCCTAATTCAGTACATATTTTTAAATGTTTGTCAAGAAGAATAATTGGTAATATTGAGCTGGCCATAGTTTTCCTGTTCTCCCTGCTCAGAATACTTGCAGGAGTCTAGGCAGAGGCCCCAGACAGGAAATATTTCTGACAATATCTCATAATGTGATGCCTTGTCACCCACTTCACCTCCCCCCAACCTGTGTAACTGTTACAGTTCCATTCCCTGCAGAGGGAAACAAGAAGGAAGGTAATTATCATATTTAATTTATATATGAGGAAATGTCTAATAATATCTGATTGTCGGGCTTAGACTTGAATTTAATTTTTTATTCCAATTGAGGTTTGGTAAGTACTTGGCATACTACCTCATTTCTCAAATTTGTCTTTCTAATTCTCTACATCTGATAGAAGAAAATGGTAAGGAGATAAATGCCGAATTTCCATCTTGAGCTGTCTTTAGCACCATCCACCTGCCATCTGTAATTGTGGCTGTTTGCAGTTCAGCACGACCTGAGTCCACATCAGTGACATCAGTGCAGTCCGGTCTGATGTTAGATTATTTTCGCTTTGGAAGCGTTCCATGTACAGCCAGGCCTTTTAGCTCTATAGCTTTTGGCTTAGGGTCTGTGTGACTAGAAACAAGTAGAAATAGTCTGTTGAAAATTAGTCATAATCATAAAGTTTATACAAGCTAAGAAGACCTCAAAGCAATTTTTTCCATATGAAACAGAGCGATGGTCCTGATTTAGTCTTATTTGAGATTTATAATTCGTAAGTGAAATAGTGTGAGAGAGTGAAATGAAAAGTCATAATAGTCACTTCTAATTCCCCTTTGCAAGTCAGGTGCTTCTTTTTCAAATTATTTGTGACTGACTGGTAAGGTGAATAATGCCACACACACACACACACACACACCCACCCAAAGATGTCCCTGTTCTCATCTCTAAAACCTGAGAATGTGTTACCTAACATGATATAAGGGACTTTTCAGGTAGGGGTTAAAGTAAATAGTTTGTGATGGAGAAGGTATCCTGGATTCCATGGGTAGCTCATGTAGTTAAAAGGGCCCTCTCTCTTATACGTGAGACAAAAGAATCAGAATTATATACAGAAGGTAATGTGATCACTGAAAGAGACTTGAAGATGCAACCAGGTTGGCTTTGAAGATTTAAGAAGGAACCATTCGCCAAAGAATGCCCATGGCCATACGAAGTTGGAAAAGGCAAGGAAACAGTTTCTCCCATAGAGCCTCTAGAAGGAACACAGTCTTATCAAGTCTTTAAATTTAGCCAGTGAAAGCCATTCTGGACATCTGACCTTTAGAGCTACAACATTATAAATATGTATTGTTGAAGCCATCTAATTTGTGGGTAATTTATTATAACAGCAATGAGAGACTAGTACACTCATTAACGGTGATTAAGGGAAGTGTAGAGCTTAGGGTCATATACTGTGTATCTGGCTTGTCTGGGTTTGAGTCTTGGCTCAGCCAATTATCCAGTTGTGTGACCATCAGCAAATTTATAGCCTCTGTGACTAAGTTTCCTTATCTTTAAAATGGGTATGCCTATGTAGCATTGAGTGTTATAAACATTAATTTGTTCATTAAAAGAGCTGAGAATAGTGTCTGTTACAAAATAAGTGGTCAATAAATGTTAGCCATTTGAGGAAAAATAACAAGAGTTAACTAGTGCATGAATTAGGGCATTTTTGCTTCAGATAATGCTTAGTGATGGGAATTTAAAGCTCATCTAATTGATCTCCATCTTTTCACATGAAGAATGTAGTAGATGCCATGTTAGTATATCTCTTTGTTTTTTTGGTTGTTGTTTTAGGGCCACACCCACAGCATGTGGAAATTCTCAGGCTAGGGTCAAATCGGAGCTGTAGCTGCCAGCATACACCACAGCCACAGCAACGTGAGATCCGAGCTGTGTCTGTGACCTACACCACAGCTCATGCAACAACAGATCCTTAACCTGAGCAAGGCCAGGGATTGAACCTGCATCCTTATGGATACTAGTCAGGTTCATTAACTGCTGAGCCACAATGGGAACTCCTGTCTCTTAATTTCCTATAAATTTTAATTCTCATCATGTGCTAAGATGACTCTGCTTAGTTCTTTATTATACATGGGAGTTGTTTGGCTTCTGAACTCTAAATTACTAGGTGAAATAATATATCCATCCATATAGAGTTTGTTAATACTTATATTTGTGGGTTTTAATCCATTTAACCAAACTCTTTTGTCTTAAACAAAGTATCATTAAAAAAGATAATAACCCTTGGCCTTCATGCCATTTACTGGTTTAATGAGAGAAAGAGTAAAAGTATTAGAGGCAGTAAGAGTAGAAGAATTTGGTTACCTTCAAGTGCCTCTTTGGAAAGTTTATTGATAGAAAATATGTGGTTTCTTGCCACGTGATCAGATGTTCTTACAATATGGACTTCAGAAGGATGGATGCTAAGAAAAACTGAAGTGTATTCTAGTCATGTTTTGAAGAAAACTTTTGGAGCCCTGAGTTGGAGATGTAATAATGAGAACCAATCATCTGAACAAAGCCACTTTGCAGATACTTTATGAATCTCAAAAATGGAGAAACAATAAAAAAAAAAATCAGATGAGCACAAAGTGATTCTTTGTTTCCAGGATAATAATCATCCTGGTTGGTGAGAGAAACCAAAATAAAAAAGAGAGAGAGAGAATTGCATCACTGTTTTTCTACTAAAACTTTCAAAGATACTTTAATTTTGAACAATCATCCATTTCTTCCTTCATAGTGAATATCTCTTTATCACTGTCACCCCCAAAACAAAATAGTCAAGGAGTAGTATTTGACTAGTAAAGACTCAACAAAAAATGCTGGGAATGAAACCAACCAGAGAATCAAACTACTGGGGAACTGAAAGCCCGGAGAGAGACAGACCTTTTCTGTGATGGGTCAGTGAGTCCGAAATTACTCTAGAAAAGTAAGAAGCATTTCCCTGAACATATTACAGAAGACGTCTGGACAAAAAGGACTTGACTTAATTCCCTATAATTTGTTTTCTTCCTGATTTCTTTGCAAGGATTTTTTTGATCAGAAGGATCACTGAAATAATTTTTACCACAGCTAGCCAGCATTACATAAAATCACACTGTAATTGATATTGAAGTAACCTAATTGTTTTTTCTGGTTTATTCACCAAAGTCATATTTAATTTGCTGTGTTGTCACAAGGAATTTCAAGAAAGAAAAAAAGATGCAAAGAATTCTTTATTCTCTGATAATTTGCTGTGCAGTTAGTCGAGTTAGGCACTGGGCTGGGCACTGGAATGTGTTAAAATAATCACTTTTAATAACAGATGAATGAGTTAAAAACGTTACCATAGTTAAATAATTTGTTTACTACTTGTACATGTAGCGAAGCAACTATATGGAAAGGCTAAGGTAAGACAATAGCCAGCTTCCAAGCTGAGGACAAAAAACAGGCAGTGAAACAATAAGGAAGTTTCGACACAGGCACCCAGTGCAGCTCAAAAATCGTGAATAGGCTTTTTCAGGTCTGAAATCATAAAATCCCACAAATACTGTAGATAACCTCACGCTGCTGAATTTCATGGGTTTTCTCTAAAAAGATTAAATTAAAAGTTTTCCTTTTTATTCCTATCTAATGATTATCTTAGGAGTCAACAATTTTGACAGCTTTTACATATTTGTATTAATATTCTTCTAGGAGAAATAGTCATTTAAAAAATATTCTATCTGTAACAAAATGGATTTGAGAAAAAACAAATACCTACTGTGACCCCCTAAACCTCCATGTCAAATAAGAAAGAGCCATCATTGTGTTTGCTGCTCCACTTGTGGGGCTAATCTGTTCACTTAGCCTTACAGCATGGCCAGAGTAGTTAATTAAGAGCCAGGGGAACTGGATTCTATAGAGCAGAGAGCAGTTCACGGTGAATACAGGGTGAGGTAGCTTATGGCCAGTGCTAACACATTAATCCCAAATCAGTTAACCAGTAGAGTTTAAAGAACAACAACATCTAAATTGGGCTTTAAATAATTGATGACAGCAGCTGAACTATTAAAGGAAAATGTCTCTTTCATCTAGGAAGCCTATATGCCTATAATTGCTAAGCTTATTTTCTCTCTGATAGGATACAGGTTCTTCCAAGAATATTTTCTTTCCTCTGAAATATGAAGAGGAACTCCAGTGACATATTTTTGATAGAAGTGATAGAAAAATTATATGCTTTAAAAAGACTGTCAGATTAACTGAACTGACTTCAAAAAATCATGCCCTTAATTTTGCTGTTCATGCAGGTACAGAGCAGAAGAGACAGAAATTGAAAATTCCTTTTTTGATGAGGGTTGTTGGGTGTGAGGGTGGGATTATGAAAGTGTCCACCACAAAACAAATTTTTGATATGAAAAGGAAATACTTTTAAAATCACGTCAAAAGACAGGTTTTTAAAATACAGTAATTACAAAGAATCTACAAAAGAATTGAGCAGAACTTATTACAAACTTGTAAATTCATTTCCTCTGACGAAACAATCTTTCTAACCTCATAACTCATTCTAACCTTCAGAAAGAGTGTTATTTGCAGACTCAGTTCCTGCAAAACTATAAAACAGTGTGTAATGCAAGTGACACTAATTTTTCCTATTTTCTATTTTCCATGTATACTGCAGATGTCACATCTCTAATAGTTTCCATAGGAACAGTTAATGTTGGACTTTTGAAACTAGTGATGGGGGTAAAAGAACAAGGAACAGAGTCTGGGAATAAATGATCAGAAGATATGTTAAAGTTAGGGATGTAGGACATTTACATGCTAAATGAAGAGCACAAAAATTCCATAGGTGCAGCATCAGCCTTTACAGACTTCATGAGAAAAGCTTGGACATGGTAAAGTTGCAAGTCAAAAGTCTGAGCATTACATTCTGATCTTAAAAATATTTGCCTATGTTTACATATGTGTAAACAGTGTCTTAGAATTCTATGGTAATCTTCTAGCCATCACTTCCCTTACTCTTTTATGTAACAAGTGCAGTTAAAATTGGCATTGTGTTCCCTCATTCAGTAAACACATATAAAATACTTACTGTGTGCTAAGTTCTCAAGGCATATGGGATATCTCGGTCAACAAAGCAGAAAAGATCCCTTTGCAAAGCATACATTGGAGTGGGACATGTAGATAGTAAGTACAGTAAAAATGTTTTAAGTTGTTATGTTCTCTCAAAGAAAGGAAAACCTGGGGGTAAGAGAGAGCTGTGGTAAGAGAGCTTGGGGTTTGGGTAATAATTTCGATGAGGGTGGTCAAAGGGAGCCTTACTGAGAGCACAGGTAAAGAGCATGGGTGAAGATGAAGGAATTGAGGAAGTACACCATTGAAATATCTGAGGCATATCTTTACAGGCAAAAGGATAACACTAAAGCAGAAGACTGCTTGTTTCTGCTACAGCAAGGAGGCCAGCATGCTGGAGCAGTGAAAGCAGGTTCGAGGGTTTTAAGTCAGAAATGTAGCTGTAGATCATTTGTTTTTATGCCATTATAAGGATTTTAGTTTTTGTTCTTTTTTTAAAAAAATTATTTTAATTGATATATGATGTTCCTTCAGTTTCTGCTGTACAGCAAAATGACCCAGTCATATATATATACATATATATATACATATATATACATATATATATATATATACACACACATTCTTTTTTCCTTTCTTACTATCTTCCATTCTGTCATGTTCTAACCCAAGAGATTAGACTTAGTTCCCTGTGCTGTACACTTGGACCCCATCATTTATCCATTCCAAATGTAAGAATTTATATCTGCTAACCCCAAACTCCTTATCCATCCCACTCCCTCTGCTCTTCCCCACTGGCAACCACAAGTCTCCTTTCCATGTCCTTGATCTGTTTCTGTTTTGTATATAGGATCATTTTTGTTATATGTTAGATAAAATAGGAAACTAACAGGTCATTGGTTCTCATAGTATGGTCTCCAAATCAGCAGCACCAGCATCATCTGGGAAATTGTTGAAAATATGAATTCTTAGGCCTCACTGGTCCATCAGACTTTGTTTTAATAAACGTTCCAAGTGATTCAGATGAATGTTTAAGTTGAAGAACCAGTCCACTAGATGATTCTAAGCAAAAAAATGCCATGGTCTGACTTGATTTTTTTATCTTAAGATGTTTATAGATTGACCATAAGTAGGATGGCCACATAAGTTATCTCTAAATTCTAACACTTTTGAGAGTGAAAGGGAGGACTAAAAATAATTAAAAACTATAATTTACCTACAGCAAGTTGTAAGTTGGGATTTTCTGGGACAAACCGGAACATATGAAGCTGTAAATCACTCACTTATTCTATAAGATATTATAGGCTCTTCTTCTAGAAAGAGATCTAGTCACCAAGGCAGATTTTTATAGCTTGAAAAGAAGAGGAAGAAGAAAAGTACTGCAAAGTGTAACTTCCCAGTCTGGACCTTTCATTTTCGTGAGCAATACCCAGCCTGAAGTTCACAGGAAGGATAGATATCTCACTAGACAATATAGACAACTTACAACTTACCCTGCATAATCTGAAATGATTTAAAGCGAAGCTGGAGCTAGAATGGGATTTTTATGGAAGCCTGACCTTTGGTCTTGTTCATTTCATTACCAAGTATTTTACTGCTGACATTTAGTCTGGGCCAAAAGTTTGTCCCTGTGCATTTTGAAGTCATGACATTTCATCATGTGGTATTTTGCTTTTGATTAAGGTGCTCTGGCATTAGTTGCCTTATAAATTTAATAATATTTAAATATTTTGTATGAACATGCTCTGTTTAAAAAACGTGGCTACATAAAGGTACTATCTAATTTGATATACAATATTTAAATGAGAACTCTCTCAAGAGTGAAATGTTGCTCTTATCATGGGTGGCCTGGAATGCCTTCTAAACAGGCCCTCCCACTGGTGTAAAATAGGAAGGCATGAAAGGAGAGCCTTGATCAGTGTCAGTGCCCCTTGTACTCTTGTTTTCTCCCTGTCACACTATGGAAGGTCTCAGGAGAGTTCACTTCAACATGGTCAAACCCTAGTGAGAAAGTGAGGATGACAGCCTTCACCCCTGAAATCCTTGCCTAAGGAAAATGGAAGCTAGCTAAAAATGTAAAGAAACACATAATTTAAGCTTCAAAAGAGATTGAGGATTGAATCAGATGCTTCTTGAAGGCAGTCGACAGACCACCTGCATAAAGGTCACATGGGGACCACGTGCAAGGTACAGATAATCACAGGCTTCCTACCAGACCTGCTGGATCAGAATCTGGGCAGGAAGCTTAGAAATCCACATTCTTAACAGACACTCTCTGTGGTTTTTATGCACATGAAAGTTTGTGGAGCACTGTGATATGGACAGTGTCCAAAAAAATTATTCAGGCCCACGAAAGGTGAAGTTGAAAGAACAGTTAAAACGGTAAGATAATTTTCAATGTTTAAACTATTTTTAGTTTGAATGACTATAAATGAAGGAGAAAGAGATCTATCAAAACCCAAAGGACTCACTGCAGCGACTCAGAGGAAATGTTAAAAGCTTGAGAGGCAGCCAAATAATTGCTGGGGGTGGGAGGTTGGTGGAGCCTGCTTGGAGATCTCTTGGGACCAACTTCACATTGCTAATTTACAATCACATGCTACATCTGTCACTTTTACAAATCAATGAGAATGCCCACCCTTTAATAGCATGGGGTTACTTGCAGTGGTCACCGGTGTGGGCCATCCAGACAAGACCTTTCAGGATGTCAGTAAAGAACCTGGGTGATGCACATTAACATACACACGCTCCTTCATGTCACTTTCAATTTACTTTATCTTAAATTGTCAGCAGGAAGAATTCACGCCCATATTAATAACTGGAGGTTTGTATTTAAGCCAAGAAAAATAAACCCTGCTGATAGCTCTGTAGACAGCTGGTTTGCTCTAAGTAGAGCCAAATAAAAAAAAAAAAAGACTTGGCTCTTTGTATTTGTGGAAATTTTATAATATTTAGGAAAGGGAACTGGCGGAAGAATAGTTTCAGTGTCTTTGTTTAGGAAAGGCATTTTGAGAAAATAATTGAGCTTATCATTAAACATGATTTTTACTATAAACAGCAGAAAAAATATAAACACAATCAGGATGAAGTCATGATAAGTTTCAACCATCTGGGAATCTAATTGTGCTGAAGAAAGAGGATCTAAAATGTTCTTTTTACTTTTCTAAAGACAAATGAAATTAAGGTCCTGCTCTGATAATCTAATGCTGATCAACAAGCAAGAAACTGTTCATGATGAGAGAAAGAAATGTAAGTAGAAAGAAATGTTGGCTAGATATGGGACTAAAAAAGTGAACTTCAGAAATGCTTAAAGGAAAAAAAGTAGGATTTTTCTTTCGTATGAGCTTTAAAAAGGAATGTTGCTCAAGGAGCATGGCAGAAAAATAAACTTGGGTTTTCACAATCTCCATTCGAACAAGAAAATATTTCTGAGTTAGCTGCACAGGAAGCTTTCTCAAGAACTAGGAATATAAAAGAACATGTAGAAGAGGTGGAAAGAAGGACATATAGCAAGAAATGAAAATAAAAGAGCTGCATAGACTTAGGAAAGCAGTGTCAGAAAGGTTCAAGGCCAGAGTTACTGAGGTTTGTGAAACTGCTAAAGACAAGGAAGGGCTTGGCAAGCTATGTTCAAAGACAGACTGTGAACAAAGAAGGGATAGGACCACTGCTGGGGGAAATGGTATAAAATGTTTACCAGATTATCAGTTTATTAACCTTAATATGCCATAGGTCTAGCACAGTGCCTGTCACCTTCCAAGTATATCACACGTGTGGAGGGAAATGGATGAATGAGGGGGTCAGGTAGTGAGAGTGATTTCAAAAATAGAAAAGCAATAGAATAAATATGATTTTTATAGAAATTTCAACACCAAAATAAAATGTAAAGTTAATAAAGGGACTTGGTGGAGTTCCTGTTGTGGTTCAGCAGATTAAGGACCCTAAGTTCAGTCTGTGGGGGATGCAGGTTCAATCCCTGGCCTTGCTCAGTGGGTCGGGGATCCGGTGCTGTAGTAAGAGGCGATGTATGTTACAGATGCAGCTTGGATCTGGTATTGTTGTGACTGTGGCACAGGCCAGCAGCTGTAGCTCTGATTTGACTCCTGGCCCAGGAAGTTCCTTATGCTGCAGATGCAGCCCTAAAAAGAAAAAAAAAAAACTATAAAAATAAAAAATAAATAGACTTGATTAAATTATATCTCTCTGTAAACTAAGAAGATTGACATGCCAAGAGGCAAGACTCTGAAAATCTAATGTGAGAACTGTCATTAACAATGATCAGGATCAAAGTGTGGAAGTTACGGAGTTCCCATCGTGGCACAGTGGAAACGAATCCAACTTGGAACCATGAGGTTGCGGGTTT